>CM019151.1:97331368-97931008 GCA_009733165.1 Naja naja
CTCATATAAATGTAATTAAAAAAAAAACCAGCCTATCTAATTATTCTTTTAAATAGGTGGGGCTCTTACGTGTACATTGAAACCTACGTGGTTCAGATGTTTTAAGGTTCTCACTTGTGAGGGAGGAAATGTGTCTGCTTGACACGTTTCTGTAAGGTTCTCACCTTGTGAGGAGGAAATGTGTCTGCTGACATTCCTTACTAGGACTTGTAGTAATGGTAGAACCTGTTTGGTTACTACAACCTGGTCTCTCCTCCCAATCCATCTCCAACCCAATGTCAGCACCTAAATCAGGTAATGATGTGCAATCTTCCATTTGTGAAAATGGTTGTTGGTATTGTGACAGGTTTTGGGATGGTTCCTGTCGTGTTAGCTCGTTACACATGGGGTTGATTCTTGCTTGTTCATTACACTCATGATCCTCCCCTTCCCCTCTAGAAGAGGCAGTAGGTATGGGAACCAGAGAGGAGCAAAAGCGATGCCCTGAGGCAATCTGGATCTTAACTGATCAATGTGCCTGCTCCAGAGGACACCATCCTCCGTTTGTACCCTGTAAGACCTGGGGCCTGTGATTTGGGTTATCTCAGCAGGAATCCATAATGGTTCACCCATAAGGTTCTTAGCATAAACAGAATCACCCACAGTGAATGTGCAAATTTTGCTAGTGGAATCTAGTGGTGCGTTGTGCGTAAGTGGGATGAAGGCGATCAAGGGGAGACTGAGTTTCCTACCCATCAACAATTCAGCTGGGGACAAATTAGTTGAGGGTTGGGAGTGATATGCTGAACACTGAGAAGTTTTTCAACTCTCTCAGTGATATCCCCTGGACCCAATTGCTGAAGTTTTCCTTGGTAAATCGTACCATACGTTCAGCCCGGCCGTTAGCGAAGGATGCCCAGGGGCTGTCAGGGCATGTCTGATACCCTGTTGTGCTAGATATGATTCAAAAGGTTGGATGTAAATTGAGGACCATTGTCAGAAACAAGCACATCAGGTAACCCGTGAGTTACAAAAGCTTTTTAAGCTGTTTGATGACAGCTTCAGTTGTGGTGGATGCCATAGGGATAACCTCTAGCCATTTGGAATATGCATCAACTATAATAAGGAAAGTGTGCCCTCTGGTAGGGCCAGCAAAATCAATGTGAATCCTGGACCATGGGCCCCTAGGACATTCCCATTCCTGTGTGGGGGCGAGAGGTGGGGCAGGCCTGACTACCTGACAGTTGGGACAAGATGCAACCCAGTTTTCAACCATTTTGTCAATACCTGGCCACCATACATAACTCCTGGCCAATCCCTTCATTCTGACAATACCTGGATGACCCTCATGTAACATTTCCAAAACCTCTTTTTGCAGTTTTGTAGGAATAACCACCCTGTTACCCCACAAAATACATCCTCTTAATACAGATAATTCAGTTTGCCTGGATTTAAAAGGTTGGGCAAGTTGAGGTAGATCTTGAAGAGGCCAACCTTTCTTAATCCAGCCTATAACAGGAGCCAATAAAGTGTCTTTGGCAGTCTCTCTGGCAATTTCAGCAGCATGTACTGGAAGCTTGGCAACAGTTTCTAGGAAAAGGTGTAAGTCTCAGGAGCAAAGTCCTCAGTGTGAGAAGGAAGTGGGCAGCGACTCAAAGCATCTGCATGCCCAATGTCTTTGCAGGCCTGTGGATGAGTTTGTATGAATAAGCGGCAAGAAATTCAGTCCACCTCAGCATTCTTGGTGACAGGATAGTGGGCGTAGGTTTGTCTCCTGCCACAATGCCTAACAGAGGTTTGTGATCTGTGACAATGGTAAATGTTCTCCCATATAAATACTCATGGAATTTCTTGACAACTGCAACAATTGCCAAGGCTTCCTTGTCCAGTTGGCTGTAGTTCCTCTCTGCTTTGGTCAAGGTGCGAGAGTAAAATGCAATAGGAGCTTCCCTCCGCTGGGAAGCCTGTGGCTCAACCCCCACCACTCCAAAAGGGGATGCATCACAAGTCAGTACAACAGGCAAATTCTCAGAGAACTGTATCAGTACAGCATCAGACGTGATTAGTCTTTTAATATTGTTAAATGCAGATTGTTCTTTTCTGCCCCAGACCCACAGACTTTTTGTCTAATAATCTGTGCAGTGGTTCTGCAATGGTTGCCTTCTGAGGTAGGAACATGTGATAAAAGTTAATGAGTCCAAGGAAGGCTTGCAAATCTGTTTTACATTTTGGTCTAGGGGCTTCTTTGATTGCCTGAACCTTGGCATCTGTGGGGTGGATACCATGCTTGTCAATCATATAGCCCAAGAACTCAACCTTGTCAGTTCTAAGAGTGCATTTTTCTTCCTTGACTTTTAACCCGCTTTCTTGAATCTGGTAAGGACTTCTCTGAGTCTCTCTTGTAACTGAGTGTCATTTTCAGCAGAGATTAACACATCATCAAAGTAAGGCACTACCCCTGGCAGTCCTTGGAGCATCCTTTCCATAAGGCTTTGGAAGATGCCTGGTGCCACGCTTACTCCAAACTGTAACCTTTTACATTTGAAAGCACCTCTATGAGTCACAATGGTTTGGGCCTCTGCAGTGGCATCATCAACTGTTAATTGTTGATATGCCTGGGCCAGATCCAATTTGGCAAAGACTGTACCCCTGCCAAGTGAATGTAGTAAATGATGCACCACTGGAACTGGATATGCGCTCTGTTGAAGCGCATGGTTCAATGTCCCCTTATAGTCTCCACAGATTCTCACTGACCCATCAGTCTTGACTGGTGTGACTATGGGTGTCTCCCACCTGGAGTGGTCAGTGGGCTCTAAAACTCCTTGAGCTATTAGTTTATCTAATTGTGCATCAATTTTTTCCTTTAAGGCAAATGGGACCCTTCTGGGCTTTAAGCGAATTGGTGGCACCTTGGGATCTAGATTGAAAGTGATAGGGGTCCCCATATACTTGCCCAATCCTTCGCTGAAGACCTCTGGAAACTCAGACTTCAAGGCCTCCTCCCATTCAGTGTTGCTCACGTGATTGATGCCAGTCACCTCGATGCCTAGTGGATTGAACCACTCAAGTCCCAGCAAGCTTGGGCGATCCTTGTCCACGATGGTCAGGGGCAAGCGTTTGGTGTGGCCTTTGAACTTCACGTTGAATTCTCTTGTTCCAACTACTGGAATCTTGTTCCCTTGGTAGTCTTTAAGAGTCAGTGCTTGCTTCTTGAAATGCTTCTTCTGAATGTTTGGGAGTAGTCTGTGAATAGTGTCCCATGACACCATAGATAAATATGAGCCTGAGTCCACTTCCATTTGGCAAGGCCTTCCTTCAATTAGTACCTTGACATGCATTTTTCTGTTATTGATAGAAGAAGAATGACCAATAGTTACTGTCTGTCTTCCCCTTTGCTTCTGTGCTGCGCCCCATTTTCTCACTGAGGTTGTTGGGCTTGAATTCTTTGTTAGGAAACTTCCTTCTGTTGGGTGGAGTTCTGGATGATTTGCAGACTCTTGCTAGGTGTCCTCTTTTTCCACAACGGAGGCAGATGGTATCTAGGAACTTGCATTCAGTGCAGGGGTGGCTTCCCCACAACCTCTGCAGTAGAAATCTTGCCTCTTTCTTCCCAGGTCTTTCTTTTTCCGCTCCATTCTGAGTCTATAAATTCCTTCCTCCACCTCACTACAGTCTGACTCAGAATCTATTTGCTCACAATGAGTTATTGTGGACTTTTCCACATCAGGATGGCTTGTGGCCTTGTTAATTTTCTTCATGGCTGCTGCTGAGGACTTGGTAGCTTCTGCTGAAGAGGCCTCTTCTATTGCTTCCTTCAGCGTGATCTTAGATCTTAGTAATAACTTGCTCTGAAGCACCTTGTCTTTAAGGCCCAGAACAAATCGATCGTGCATGGCCTCTTCTAAATTGTTAAATTCACATGCACCCCAATGTCTCTTAAACTTGCCACAAAGTCGTTTACGTTTTCGCTTTCCCCTTGATCCCGACGGTAAAACTCGTGTCTCTTAATGAGGCACGATACTTGTGGGGCGTAATGGGCTCTTAACAACTTTTCTAAGTCAGGCCATTCCATTACCTTCACATCTGCAGCTCCCGCCAATGCCTTCGCCATCTTGAAAACTGCCGGACCGCAGTGCGTGAGAAAGACCGCCCTCTTCCGCTTCTTGGAAATGTCGGCAAGATCGTTTCCTTCCAGATACATTTGGAAACGATCTGCATATGTCTCCCAGTCTTCTGCCATCGGATCGAATGGGGCTGGGGGGGTGTTCAGCGCAGCCATCTCTCTCTTCTTCTGTTCCGCATTGCCTTCTTCTTCAGGAAGATCCCACCTTCGTCGCCAGTGTTAAGTTTGCATGAAGAGACAGACGCAGAGTGCTTCAAGCTCTTTATTAGTGACTACAGCTCAGAACGAACCCACTTTGGCTGGGCTGCGGCTGCTACTTATAGCCAGCAGCCGCAGTTGCCAGCCAATCAGAGTGCAGGGTTTTCCCGCACTTTTTAAACCAATCATTTCTTACATTTTACAAGAACAGTTCAAACTAAACCAATGACTTTAAACCTGCATACATAATACTTCCTACACTCAGAAAGCAGGGAGTAGTTCATGATGGGCCAAGCAGAGAGTTCCCATCTCCTCTAAGATGTTTAACAGTAGTGATTTCTTTTTAAAAATAACTATTAGTTGACCAAAATATATTCAGAAGATGTCAATTTTTAACCAAATATCTCATTGAAGAGCCAGAATTTTACAATCTTCTTAACAGTACTGTATTGGCTCTGAAGTGTGCTAGGAAGATGCAATGAAGTAAAAAGCAGGAACCTGGGGCTTTATGAAGCTAGGGATCTAAAATAGGCTACAGATACTAACCAAAGCATATTAGAACTGATATGAAAGCACTAGGCTGCCAAATAAAAACCATTTGATAGTCTAATGTAATTCATCCAGTAACCATCACATAGTGGAAACACCAGGCTCCCATGAGCAACCTACAGTAACTAGAGATTTTGAACAAAGCATATATTTTGCAGGAACAGTTTTACTATAAAGAAGATGGGCCCTCCTGCTTGAGCAAAGAGTAATTCTGTTATTATTCTATTAAATTAACACCATTAGCAGCCAGATTCTGGGTTGTGCATAACATATGTCAGTTGAGAGTCAATCTCCCTATTACAGTTTACAAGCTAATTTGCCTGCTGCCTTTAAAGGATTAATGGCACAGACCTGTGCACAATTTAATTAAATTAAATAATTACACGGGGTTCTCTTCTTTAGAGCAGGAAGTTAAAAAGTAGAAAGAGTTTTCTTGCTTTCTACAAGTCAAGTTTAGCTTGCAAATATCCAGGCACATATTTATCAAATCTGGGAAGGAGGAAAGAAACAAGGTCCAGATGATTTGTGCTTCTTGGAATTAGGAATGGAGATCAAAGGGAAAGCACTTACCTTGGGACCAGTCATCAGGAAATTATTCACTGACCTGGAAGGGAAAAAAGGCTTCATCAATGGAGAGCAGCAAAGGGAATGTCTGGAATTCCACTGCACTGTCCCAGTTCATCCCCCTCCTTCAACCCCTCCTGGCCAACCTGCAGTGATCTCCCTCCTGCACCTCATCACACATGACAATTGCCTCCCATTAGCTAAGGCTTGTAGTGACTAATCTCTCTGTCCTGGTCTAGAGGCTCATCAAATTTTGAGAAATGAATGTCTGAGTTTTTAAAAAATTATTTTATTTTTGAAAGCAGGCCTGGATTTACAAAAATTGAATTATTCTCTCTCAGCCGAATCCACCTCACAAGGGTTGTTATGTGAAAAATTGGAGGAGTACTAGGTATGGTAATGCACAACACAGAAAAGTCACAGCTATTTAACTATTTGATTCAGTCTCTTAACAGCAACAACAAGAAATGACCAGAAAATTAAGAAAAGCGGGATGAAAGGACAGATATGCAGATTATAATTCATAGTTACATAGCCAAGGAACTGTTCTTTACTTCAAGTGTTTAAATCTCCAGGACCATAAATCACATTCATACAGGAAGAACAAGATGGTACAATTGCATGAAGAATTTTTGCCCCCTCTAATTGTGTATTTCATTGAGTTCCTAAGTGAACAGAGCCCTTCCTGCAAAATTTACAACCAGTCCTTTCTCAGTCTAAAAATTCTAACAAAATGACTGAAACAACATTACTATCACAAACACTTATTGTTATTAAATACTGGGACTATGTAGAAGAAATAGGATGCAACACAAAATATACTCTTGTAAATATCAATAAACATCTGGAAAAGAAAACTACTCCATTGAATCGATCCCTGCAACAGAAAATAACAATTTTTGCTAGCTCAGAAATCCTATGGTAGCTAGTTTAGAAAAGTGAGAACCTACTTCAGGCTGTCCTTGTAGCAGACTGGCCTGACCCATGCTGTCCTTTGTAGCAGCAAAGAATACTCCATGTGGCAAAAGACGACCAAGACTGGTGACTCTTTTCCCTTGAACTCAAAGGTGCTTTGTGAAAGCCTTAATGAACAAAAGCTGGATGGGTAGAGGTCAATAATTACAAGCCCATCTGTTGGCAGTCATGGTTCCTAGAATGTAGCAGCTTTGAAATTAAGAGAAGTGAATTTTACAGAAAATTTTCTGACAGTAAGAGTCATACAGCAGTGGGACTAGATACTCGTGGGATGGGGGTTTCTTTTCACCACATGTTTATGTGAAGGGTGGAGATATCAGAGACTCTGCAATTTGGATTCCTGCACTTAGCCTAAATTGGTGTTTTTCAGTCTTAACTACTTTAAGATGGATGAACTTCAATTCCCAGAATTCTTCATCATTATTTGCCCTGTCAGGCAATTAAAAAGGATAGTTGACCTAAGAATAACTAGAGTTAAATTAATATATGCTGAGGTTATGTTAAGGAGAAACACAAATTATTATGCACTGATAATATGTCATGGTTCATTAGCAATGCTCTATAACATTGTTTATTGACATAGCCCAATAATTGGATAACTTAGTTAATTGCAGTAAGTTCTGTATATTTTCTGTACTTCCCAAAGTTTTAATTCTCTATAGAGAAGCTTGTATGGAGAATTCCTTGGTATGTGAAATCTCTTAAAGATCTTGGAATAATTGTTCCAGGAAAACATTCTATGTTTGTAAATGTAAATATTTTAAAATGTTGAACTCAGAGTAATACAGTATGGATATACAATAAATAGATCGTTAATGATCTTAAGAGGCAACTAAAAAATGTTACAAAGTACCACAGAACTGCAGAGATTTATTCTGCAACGGGAAGAATGAATGCTGGCTGGGGAACTCTGGAGTTCAAGTCCAACACATCTTAAAGTTGGTGCAGCGATTGGGAAACAACCAGGTGGTGTTTAGATGGTGCAAGAGGAAAAATGCTAATATATGGAAGGCTTGCTTAGGGAGTGACTGTCCAGTGGTGATCATAGGCTGAAAATTTAATTTAATTTAATTTAATTATGAGACTTATATGCTGCCCTATCTCCCTAAGGACTCAGGGTGGCTTACAAAGTAAAAACAATAATACAAAAATGCAAATATTAAAAAACAATTAAACTCAAGGTCTCATAACAATTCCAATTAAAAACTATTCTAAAACTATATTAAAAAAACCCTCTCCCCATCAGTCTGGGTAGGCTAGTTGGAATAGCCATGTCTTTTAGGTCACGGCGGAAGGAGCGGAGGTCAGGGGCCACCCGGAGCTCTAGGGGGAGCTGGTTCCATAGGGTGGGTGATCCCACTGAGAAGACCCTACTCCTGGGAACCGCCAGCCAACATTGCCTGGTTGACGGCACCCGGAGAAGGCCCTGTCGATGAGAACGCATGGGACGTTGGGAAACTGTCAGTGGCAGCAGGATTTCCCACATATACCCTGGTCCAATGCCATGAAGGGCTTTACAGGTCAACACCAGCACCTTGAATCTCACCCGGAGGTGAGCTGAAAGGGAGGGGGATGCATGTAGGGTTTCCACTACAGCACTGCCTGCATTGCTTCCCCCCATCCCCCACAACTATTCTGCTGGTTTTTCATTGCTTCTACATCACAAAGTGCCCACATGGAAAATGGGGAGGGGGAATCTCCCCCTACCCAGTTCCTTTGCAGATCTAGACTTGCTGCCTTAGAAGGTAGCATGAACCAGTGGAGCTGAGTAGAACTTTCTCTGGTTTACTTGAGGCATGGGGAGGAAGAAGAAGCAGAGTTCTGCTCTTCTCATGGGTTTAAGGAGGATTCCTCTGTTGCAAAGAACAGGTGGCAATTACCAAAAAGATCTATGGATTGTAAGGGGCAAGTCTTGCCAAGCTAGTTTTATCTCGTTTGAAAAAAAATGATGGGATTATATATACCCTAACTATATGTATTGTATACCCTAATTTAAATATACCATTAATGAAGTGGACACAAACTAGGTCAAAAATTGTATCCCAAGAGTGCTATCGGCTCATGAAGAAATATCACAATGATCAACCCTATGTCCTTTGCTCTTCAATATTTTCATTAGTGTTTTAAAATGCAAAAGCTGGAGGCAATACTGGCTTATGGAAATTGCAATGATACAAAAATGGTGGCCAACGAACACCCCAGAAGACAGGTTTAAAATTAAACAGGTTGGGAAAAGAGGATGAAAGTGATAGAATGAAACGTGATAGAAGTGCTTCACTTAAGGGGAAAAAGATAAACAATGGGTGGGTGAAAACCACACTTGCTATTAATATTTTTAAATATAAATGAAATACTTTATTTTGGAATTATAATTGATTGCAAACTAAATAAGAGCCAGAAAAAATATACAGTTACCAAAGAAGGAAGTATTAGTTTAGGCTTCATCAACAGAAAAGTAATTCCAAATTCTGAGAAGTAATCATTCCACTTCCAAGTGTTTTCCCACTTCTGGGCATCATAATTTAAGAGGAGTTCAGAGAAAATAGAGGAAGCTTGGGGAAGGATAATAAAGATCTGGGGACTAGAAACCAAGACCTATGGAGAAATACCTGGCCATATTTAGTCTTGAGAAAGCATTGGTGAACATTCTTTAAATTACTGGAAACATGTCCCACAGAAAGGATCCAAGCTGGATATAAAGTATAAAAAGCAAGTTCTGATTTAAAGTTTCCTTACTGTAAGAGCAGTTCAACAGAGGAATCAATTATCCAGAGAAGCAGTGGCCATCCCTTCCCTGGATGTGCTCAAGTGGGGGCTAGACAGCCTTCTGTCTGAGATGCTTTCATTTAAATTCCTGCAGTGAAGGGGGTCGGGCGGGGTGTTTGGACTCCATGGCTTTCATTACTCCTTGCTATGCTAGGGTTCTATGATTATATCATTAATCATTTACCTACATGCTAATAACCTCACTGGCTTGATCCTACAACTGCTATGTTTTTTTATTATTATTTCCTGCAAAAATTCACTTTAAATATCATTAGGATATTGTAATAGTATTAAATAATGTTTTAGAGAGGCCCAAATTAAGTCCACTCAGTTCTCAGTTATTCTTTCCAGTTTAGCTTTCACTGAGAGACAAATATGAGATACAACTAAATTATTATTCCAGATTTTGGGGGAGGGAGGGTTGCTTTTTGTTGGCAATACCAAACAACCATTCGAGGAAGATGCTCATTCTGGTTAAAAACTTCTTAAGGGACAACCTTTAACCTCTTAAGCAATACTGCATCTGTGTAAATTGTGCATACAATTTATTGTGGTAACCCAGACAAAATCACAAGAATCATGCCTGGAAATTGTATGGTTGAAGATTGACTATTCTATAAATGCTTATTATCCTATTTCAAAATGCTTCTCAGGATTTACTAATTTCATTTAACTATACCAGATATTTCTATTTTAAAAATTAGAAAAGTTTCATTCTTTCTCTCTCTACCAAAAGACTACAAATTTCATTCATTTGCTAATTTGCTAAAACATACTTTAAAAAAAAGCACAAAATTCGTCCACTGATTAATTTGCTCCCCATCTTGATTAGAAAAGTTTCCTAGATGCATTATCTATAAGATTATGTTAGGGAAGCACTTGGAGAATTCATTTAAGGTCTACCTTTTTCCTAAAGGTTTTGATTAAAGATACATTTATTAAAGAGATACCATTTGCATTGTTTGATACTTTTCATAGTTTGATTTTGTTGAATATATCTTTGTATATATTGTGATGTAGCAATTGTAGTTGTATTATACCAGTTGTATTATATTCTTCAATCACAAAGAAGAAGAAGAAAAACTACAAAATAATGCTATAATGTTAAATGCTAAAAAGCCTTCTTGGCGGGCCATATTTTTCTTCTGATTTCTTGCTGTTTACACATTCCTTCACAACACAGGGAAGTGGCATTGTTCTCCTATCAGCTAAGCTACAGAAATCTGACTCTCTGCCTGTCTTGGTTGTTGAAGGGTAGGTTTGAGCCGTGACTTAACCTGTAGGTTTGAATGTTATTGGTTTAGTTTGAATTGTTCTTGTAAAATGTCAAATAGGATTGGTTTAAATAGTCAAAACCCTGCACTCTGATTGGCTGGCAACCGGCTGCTGGCTATAAAAGCAAGTAGCCAAGTCGGGTCCATTCGAGCTGTAGTCACTTAATAAACTCTTCACTGAAACTCTTCACGTCTGACTCTTCATGCAAACATAACAGTTCTCCTATCAGCTAAGCTACAGAAATCTGACTCTCTGCCTGTCTCGGTTGTTGAAGGGTAGGTTTCAGCCGTGACTTAACCTGGGCACTGACACATGTTGAATCAAATTCTTTCGTATCATTCATAATCTCAAGAAATTATTTAAGAAGTATTCATGGTGGTTAAAGGAGGCGGTGGTGAGACCCCTTCTGAAGAAGCCTGCCCTGGACCCGACCGTGTTAGACAACTTTCGTCCAGTCTCCAACCTTTGCTTTTGGCAAGGTTGTTGAGAGTGTGGTAGCTCGGCAGTTTCCACTTTTCCTGGATGAAGTGGACTACCTGGATCCATATCAATCGGGCTTCTGACCTGGTTTCAGCATGGAGACAGCATTGGTCGCGCTGATGGATGATCTCTGGAGGGCTCGGGACAGGGGTTTTTCCTCTGTCCTGGTCCTATTATTAGCTTTTGATATTATCGACCATGGTATCCTTCTGCAACGCCTCGGGGGGTTGGGTGTGGGGGGCACTGTACTTCAGTGGTTCACCTCCTACCTCTTGGGGCAGTCGCAGTCGGTATTGGCAGGGGGCAGAGGTCAACCTCGAGGGTGCTCTCTTGTGGGGTCCCTCAGGGGTCGGTTCTCTCCCCGCTGCTATTTAACATCTATATGAAGCCGCTGGGTGAGATCATCCGTGGTTTCGGGTGAGTTTCCATCAGTAAGACACCCAGCTGTACATCTCCACCCGAACCAGATCGGTGATGCCCTCTCCCTGATGACCCAGTGTTTGGATGCGGTACGGATCTGGATGAGCGGAAACATGCTTCGTCAACCTGGCTAAGACTGAGTGGCTGTGCGTGCGCATCTCGGCCCAGCCAGGATTGTCCATCTTTGACCATAGGGAGTGGTGTTGCCCCTGTGGATAGGGAATCTGGGGGTCCTCCTGGATGTCGGCTCGTTGGAGGAGCAGGTGGGGGCCGCAGGGGGCCTTTGCCCAGCTCCGCTAGTTCGCCAACTACGCCCTTTCCTGGACCAGGATGCCCTGTGCACAGTTACTCACGCCCTTGTTACCTCCAGACTCGACTACTGCAATGCTCTCTATTTAGGACTGCCCTTGCATACCATCCGGAGATTGCAGCTGGTGCAAAATGCGGCGGCACTGGTGGTGATGGGAGTTTCCCGGTTCTCCCATGTTACCCTCCTCACTGCCTGCATTGGCTGCCGGTTGCACTCCGGGTGGGATTCAAGGCTCTAGTTTTAACATACAAAGTCCTTTATGGCATGGGTCCTCAATATTTAAGGGAGCGACTCCTGCTGACATCGAGTACTAACCGCCCTGTGTGAGCACATAGGCAAGGACTCCTTGGGGTCCCGTCAGCCGGCCAATGCCGGTTGGCAGTCCCCCAACAATGAGCCTATTCTGTCGCGGCCCCTGACCTCTGGAACCAACTTCCCTTGGAGCTCCGTCTGGCCCCTGACCTCCGCACCTTCTGCCATGATTTGAAGACCTGGTTGTTCAACCAATCCGGGCTGTGACCCAGTGGGTGGGGTGGTCTTATTTTTGTAATTATATTCTCTTTGGGGCTTGTTTTAGTTTAATTCTTTTTTAATTATTTATTGTTGTTGCTGTTTTAGTTGTGAGCCGCCCCGAGTCTTCGGAGATGGGGCGGCATATAAGTCCCAATAATAAATAAATAAATAAATAATAATGAGGAAGGGAGGAGAAAGATTATAACCATCAACTAAACAAAATCAAATTAGTTAATGAACAAGCAATAAAATCTCATCTGCATTGGCTAAATCAAATATTTTTTAAAGGTCAATGTTATTCTAAAGGGGTAATTGAGATCACAAGCATGAGTGGATAGAAACTAGAGTTACTCATCTTACTTTTTATTTGAATAACATTTTCCATTTGGCAGATATCCACATAAGAAAGGCATTAAATTAAATGGTAGCTATTTTCTGGTGTGGCAATATAGCCACAGTACATGCAGTAAATCCTAAAATAGAGTCATTCCTTTCTATTTGTTAAGGTAACAAAGATTGGAAAATTAATATGTAATCTAGATGGAGTTTATCAGGATGGATCCCAGCACTAATGAATGGGTGAGGTTAGACTGTATTGCTCTAGTTAGTTGGATTAGTCAGCCTTCCACACATACAGACAGACATACCCTCCCCGACTACCACCACAAAATGTTAAGTCTTTTAAGTACTGTTTAACTTATTATTCTGCTATAAAAAGGCCCGCATTGTATATGATCAGAAAGAAGGAGCTATCAGCTGTGGACAAGTCATACAAGACTGCCAATGGAAGGACTTCTAAAAATCATTCTGTTCCATCATTTTGGAATGACAGACAAGTACAAATTTCTTCACAAATTGCAACCCATTCCTGAAAAATCTGGCCACTATTCATTACCATTGTCCAGCCAGGGTCAGTGCAAATCTAATCTTTCAATACGCTTGTGGGTTCTGGAAGGTGGGGGGGTAACTGCCTGGCTACTGGGATAATGAAACACATCAAATGTCAGCTGGAGGTGTCATCTCCTTGCAGTTTAAACTGCCTTATGAAGTGGTATTAAGCACAAGCTCTTAGTTTCCAGACTGGACCAGGAGACACCTCTGAAAGAACAGCCAATTTGGACCACAGGAACAAAGAGCAGGTACAAACTGCTGCAGCTGCCAAAAATGCCAGTGCAGACCTAGGCTGCATCAACAGAGGTACTGCTTTATACTGCACTGGAATAGTGCTTCCCGTTTTGGTCACCCCAATATAAAAAAAGACGCTGAGGTTCTAGAAAGACTGCAAAGAAGAGCAACAAAGATCTGGAGAGTAAATCATATGATGAATGGTTGCAGGAACTAGTTATGTCTTGTCTAATGAAGAGAAAGGCTAGGGGGGGATTTGGATCATTGTCTCCCAGTATTTGAGGGGTTGTCACAAAAAAGAGGGGATTGATTTATTCTCCAAAGCACTTAGGGTAAGAAATATTGGGTAGAATATGATTAAAGAGAGATTCAACCTATAATTAATGAGAAATTTCCTAACAATGAGAATTATTAATCAGTGGAATGGCTTGCCTCCAGAAATGGTGGGTGGTCCTTCACTGAAGATTTTCAAGAAGAGATTGGACTACCGTTTGTCCAGAATGGTATAGGGCCATGATGGTGAACCTATGCCAGGAAGTGGCAGACACAGCCATCATTCTGGGTGTTATGTTTGCATGAAGAGTCAGACGCGAAGAGCTTCAGTGAAGAGTTTATTAAGTGACTACAGCTTGAATGGACCCGCCTTGGCTGGGCTACGGCTGCTTCTTATAGCCAGCAGCCGTAGTTGCCAGCCAATCAGAGTGCAGGGTTTTCCTGCACTATTTAAACCAATCCTATTTGACATTTTACAAGAACAATTCAAACTAAACCAATAACACTCAAACCTACATACATAACACCGGGCACGCCAGCCGTCACCCATTGCTCTTCTGGGTTCCAGCACGTGCATGCACGCCAGCCAGCTGGTCTTCATGTGCCAGAAACTGGAAGGTCAGCATCACAGCACGCACACATGCGCCAGGGAGCTGCTCTTCCGGTTTCCAGTGCTCCCCCATGTGTGCAAGCTCCGTTTCAGCACTTGGTACCGAAAAGGTTCCCCAACACCGGTATAGGGTCTCCTGCTCAAGGATGTCCTGGATTAGAAGACATCTAAGACCCTTTCCAATCCTCTGTGTTCTAAGTTCTAAGAGTGAGAAATAGTCCTGCATTTTTTTTCTTCACCAGAAAAACATGACCAGTTCAAATATACTTTACTGTTTGCAGCAAAAAAATTGCAGCAGTGGAATTTCCCCAAATATTAGTATTCACCTTTTTATTGACTTTCCAAAGCATAAGTTGCAGGTATAAACACAAGGTTTTTATGTATCCCACACAAGAGGGATTTCTTTCAGTATTGTGGGTCAGGGGTACACAACAGGAGGCCCTGCCCAACAAGTAGATGACATCCAGAACGTTGGCTCTCTTTAGTATGGTTGGCAGTTTGAGGAGTTAAGGTATAAACTGATGTCTTTAGCCTTATAGAGATTTAACACCCTCACTTCTCCCCCTAAAAAATTCCTTTCCCTCCTTCCAAAGTGTAATCCTCAATATTTATATAATAATAACATAAAATGTATACAGAATCCTAATCAAAAGCACACAATTATTTAAACTCCAAATACACAATCCATAAAAATTCATAATAAAGATAATAAAATCACACAAAAACCAGCATGAGAGGCAATGCTCCCAATATAGTGCCTTGCCTGTATCTAAGGCTTACTGCAAGAATCTTAGTTTAACTAAGTTCAGAAACATTGAAAGAGAGGGTCTGCCCAGCTTTGATGGGGCAAGCTGGAGCAGCCATGGAAATGGAGTGTATTCACCCTTCTAGTCCTGTTGATCGTTTTGGGGAAGTGTCTTCAACATGCCTTTTCAGCTCACTCAAGGCCAATAAGTAGCTTCTACATGGTGGAGCTGATCCTATAACAATGAAGGACCTGAGCCAGGGACCTTATAGGAATTACCAGCACCTTTATTTATTTATTTATTTTGTCAATCGCTTACAAGGATAAACATAGTTGTGAATACATGAAATGAATACATATAAGAAAAATAAAAGAAACAATAGGACATGGATGGTAGGCACGTTAGTGCACTTAGGCATGCCCCCTACAGACCTCTTAGGAAAGGGGTGAGGTCAATAGTAGACAGTCTAAGGTTAAAGTTTTTGGGGTTTGGAGAAGAAACCACAGAATCAGGTAGAGTATTCCAGACATTGACCACTCTGTTGCTGAAGTCATATTTCCTGCAATCAAGTTTGGTGCGGTTAACCTTGAGTTTGTATCTATTGTGTGCTCTTGTATTGTTATGGTTGAAGCTGAAGTATTCATTGACCGGAAGGACATTGCAATGTATGATTTTATATACTATACTTAGATCAGACCAAAGAGTAGTTCTAGGTTTTCTAGGTCTAGAATTTCATGTCTGGTGGCATAAGGTATTCTGCAACGAGTAGAGGAGTGTAGAACTCTTCTTGTGAAATATTTCTGGACTTTCTCAACTGTGTAATACCAGATATGTGATGTGGGTTCCCAACTGATGAGCTGATTCGAGTATTGGTCTAGCAAATGTTTTGTATTCCCTAGTTAGTAGTGTGATATTACCGGAGAAAAAGCTACGTAGTATTAGGTTAACAACTCTTAATGCCTTTTTGGCTATGAAGTTACAGTGGGCTCTAGCACTTAGATCATTAGAATGAGTATTCCAAGGTCCTTGACAGAGTTTGGATCATCAACAAGGTCTTGACTATTCAGCTTGTATTTTATTTTCTGATTTTTGAACCAGATTTTTGAACCAGACCAGAAATCAACTAGAAGCCCATGCAGATTCCCCTCCTCCAGCTTGTGTCTTCTGGTAGGTAGCTCAGGGGTGAAATTCAACCACCTCAGCCCAGGTGGTAGGGATGATTTGAATCGGTTAAAAAAATCACCCCTGGCTGCTATTACTATTATACCAAGTATACCAAGCCATGCCCACAGCCATGCCCACAGAGCCAGTAGGGGAAATTTTTGAATTTCACCCCGATTGCATTTTGCTCCAGCTGTAACATCCACGTTTTTCAAGGACAGCACTGTACAGAGTAAATTACAGTGATCCTTCAAGGGCATAAGAAGAAGAAAAGTCACTGTTACCAGGATGCTCCATAAGCTGGACAAAGGTTGTGCATCTGTGTACGGTAGATTCCCATGTATTGACATAAAATGCTCTTGAGCTGTGGATTGAGCTTAAAATGTATGGTTGATGCTTGTTTCTCTTGTTATCATAATTTCTGGAGTCTTATTAAAAATGAAAAGATTGTTTTGCATGCTTTTATATTTAGTATGTGGCAAAATCACTGTTGAATTAAATTGTGAAAAAAGTTTAGTATTTAACCATCACCAACTTGATGGCATATAATCAATCAATCAAAAGAGCTGACAGCTTGGCAACAGAATCTGTAAGAAATTGATCTCTCCCAATGGATAGACAGTTAAACCTCAAAAGGATGGACAGCAAACAATATCAAGTGATAGGAAGGGAGAATCAAAGACTTCTGTCAATGAACATATTTTACTTACAATAAGTGCACTGTTACTTATTTATAAGAACTTACACATGTGAACAATTGCCCAATAAAATATAATATATTGCTTATTATTTTTTATTGTGGTTCTTTATTTTTTAGTATTTTTATTTATACATAAATATTTTGAAAACAGTGTATTGTCCAGACATTTCATTTTGCTAAAAAGCAACAAATACACTGATAATAATATACATAGCGATTATAGCAATATTTATAGTTATATTAGCTTGCTTATGATCATGCTCATTATACTAGTATGCTTATAGTCATAGACAATGTTCCTCTTTTACCTGCACATAATCTTTCTTGATCTAACTTATACCTCTTATATCTAACCATTGATAAAATCTATTCCATACTGAATAGTACTCTTTTATTTTCAATGTCAATCTATCCATCTCTACACAGTCCAATATTTTCCAAATTATGCTTTCATCTCAAGGGTTGTTCTCATTTTTCCTATATTGTGCAAATACAATTCTCACTACTGTCAATACATGAAGTATTAAGTATAGTGGTTCTTTATTTTTTGACATCCTTTCCAGAAAAATGTTTCAATAAAAAATATTCCAATAAAATGCTTTTATTCCTCATTAATAGTTTTTGTAACAGTTATGGAAAAACATCAAAAAATCAACTGAATTGATTCTCTGCTTCTTGGAATGATCCAGTTTATCTGGATCATTCTTCTAAGAATGATAAGTGGAAACTTATGAAACACAAACCAGACAATCTGAGATTAAGAAATGCAATGAAATTGCAGAAACATATATCTTATGATGCCTGATCTTCCTCCTACAATTCAATTATTAGTTTAACAAGCTGTGATTTCAATGGCTTCTTACAACGACAGTGGTAATAAAGTTTTTGTCCAAATACATGGAAAAGAGATTAAATGAATTTATAGCTTGGTGAATGCTACAGCTTGGAAACTTTCCAGTAAAGAAGATATCCAGATATCTTGAAAGTGAGAAGTCCACAATCTTTCTAAGTAATTCTCTTGAGTTTCCCTGATTTATCAAAATATTGACCTCAATAAAGGACTCATGATGAATGGCATCAAAGAACAAAAGCATTTAATTCTGCACAATTGTTCCTGTCAGCCTGTCTATAGAGCAAAGCAAAAAAACCTCTGATTACTCACCAAGGGTGGCTGAGATGGAAAAGGGATACAAGGAGCAAGGTGCCTGGATAACAGCCAATCCAAAACATAATCTGTCTTCCAAAAAGAAAACAAGAAAAAGAAACTTTGTGAAAGTAAAACATAAAATTTGGACTATTAAGGTGAAACAAACTCAAAGAAATGTAAAATGAGATTCTAGCTTCTGCTCCTTGAGTATGGAGAAGTTAAAAGACCTCAACTATACTGGAGGACAATCAATCCTGAAGTGGAAGCAAAAGGGATTGGAGAAATTGAGCCACTGAAAGTTGTAAGAAGAGATTATCTTCTTAATTAAAGATTTCCCCCCCTTCTAACTCTTTCAGCCAATCAGAACTCAAGTGGCAAGAGAGAGACTGAACTGATCAAAAGAACACCCCAGGTCCCTCAAAAACAAATGGGCCAACAAAGGGATGGAGAGAGAGAGAGGGAGGGAGGGATGAAGACAGAAAGAGGGAGAGGGAGAGAGGGAGAAAAGGAAGAGGAGAAAGAGAAAGAGGAGGAGGAGGAGGGGGAGGGAGGGAGGAAACTCAAATAGTCCCATGGCTGCTATCCCCACTATCTCAATATCCCAAAGACAACTTGGAAATACATGTGTGTGTATTTTGCCTTTAAGGCAGCCACTGTGGTTGTGTTAGCACTTTTCTATGAGCAAGTGAGACAGACTTGGAAAGGAGCAACATAAGATTGGAAAGAAAGATTGAAGAAGAGAGATCTTTCCCCTTAGAATTGGTCAATGTACAGACTTGTGGTGGACAGAAAAAGAGCAGGTGCCACAAGAGAGGTGGTTTAGCATGTCCTTCTGGCCTTTTCTGGCCTAATTTGGGGGAATAACAACAATGGAAAAGGATCATAGTAGCATGGAAGGAATCCAACTTTGCCCATGTCCCACAGTTTAGCCACCCAGAGCATAAACAATATATTCCAGGTTGAGATATCATGCAACTCTGTGGAAAGAGAGTTTCTCTCTGTCTCTCAGGAGCACCATTACGTTCTTGTGGGACCCTAGTGTATTATAACCACCATTTGAAAACCCTAATGTAGAAGATGGAATGATGTAGTTATACTTCACAAGAACTAGTAACAATGTGTTTGGACTGACAAACTTGGTTAGGAAGGCTTTAAACTAAATCCTGGCAAAAGAGTAAGATGGGATTTGAGGAGACAGACTCTGGCAAGCAAGAATTTCCATTGACTTGTCTTGTTGATAGCTTTCACCTCCATGGCACAGAGATAGGCACACACAAAAAGCCATTATCCCCTACTTCATACTTATCAATAGGGAGGATGTCCATATGGGCAGCCCCACTGAGAGGAAATAACCAAACCTCACAACCAAAATTAGTATAGTTGCAATGGCATCTCTTAAACTACTAAAAAGGAAAAAGAAAACATAACATTGACTTGTTTATACATTATTGCTCAGAATGTGAGAAATAAAAAAAGTAAGAGTTTAAGCTCTTAGTACAGAAAGGAAAATGTAATTTATAATATGCTGGGATGACTCCCAGGACTGAATATAGCAATTGAAGCAGTGGTGGGATTCAAACAATTTTTATTACTGGTTCTGTGGGCATGGCTTGGTGGGGGTGGCATGGCTTGGTGAGCGTCACTTGGTGGGCGTGGCAGGAGAAGGATACTGCAAAATCCCCATCCCACTAACCTGCTTTCCAGCTCTGTTCTCCTGGGCAGTGCAACAAAAGAAGACCCAGCCAATCAGCTGGGACTCAAGAGGCAGAGAATATATGGGGCCGGGGCCAGTCAGAGGCAGTATTCTGAACTACTCAAAATTTCTGCTACCGGTTCTCCAGAACTGGTAGAACCTGCTGAATACCACCTCTGAATTGAAGGATGTTGTTCAAAGCAACAAAGTGTGTGTAGTGGTGGGGGAGGAGAGGATGGGTAGTTGTGCTGAATGCTGACAATACCCATTCCTACTCAGGAATCCAAATGAATTAACAGCAACACAACAGAGACTGTCTGAGTTGAAATAAATGAGGAAAAAAATTAAAAGTTGAAGTGTGGTTGGTGTAAATTATACTCTGCCCAGCCATGAAGAAGATAAGGGTGATCATTTTCAGAAGCAAATTAAAATTTCTTGAAGAGTGTGAAATCACTGTGTTTGGGGACTTTAATTACCCTAACTTCTCTTCTGGGGAAAGAGGAGGAGGAGAAGTGCTGTCAAGCATGGTCCTTACAGGAAATTCCTAGCTTGTCTTGTTGGTAAAAGATCAACTGGATCAACTTTCTTGACTTAATGCTAATAAATAATAAATTCAGAATGAAAATAGCAGGAATATGGAAGATAAATATGTGATGCTGGAATTCTTAATTTTAAGAGAATCTAAAATCAAGAATTACAGAGCCTTGGTGGTGCAGGCTGTTAAATGCCTAGCACTTAAGTTCCAGCTGCCTGCAATTAGTGCAGGCTCGAATCCCACCAGGCTCAAGGTTGACTCAGCCTTCCATCCTCTCGGGGTAGGTAAATTGAGGACCCAAGATTGTTGGGGGCAATAAGCTGACTTTGTAAAAATGCTGCTTAGTAATAAGCAGGCATATACAATGGAATGAAGGCTATTGCTGAGCACATTGGGTTATATCCCAAGAATTGTAAGCTGCCCTGAGTCTTCAGAGAAGGCGGCATATAAATGTAATTTTTTAAAAAAAGTCAAATTAATATATTGAGCTTCAAACATTCTAGGATGCTCAGAGTAACAATAAATACAAAACCATAGTAAGGGATGCTAATGGAAAAGGGACTCACGAGGGGTGGGGATTTCTAAAAATGGTAGATATTAATAACACAAATGTTAACAATTCCAGGGAGCACGAAAAATAGAGGACAGTAAAAGAAACTAGTGGAACTACAGAAAAAGCTTAATGAAGATCTAAAAAGCAGGCATACAATTTTATTTATTTGATTCCCCCCTTGCATTTATTACTTTATAAATAACTAAAGGCAGTGAATATGGCTAATATTGTTTCCTTCCTCCTCCTAATTCCCCCAAAACAAGGACTCTGTGTGATGGATTGGGCTGAGAAAGAATGACTGGCCCAGGAAGCACCCAGCTGGCTTTCAGAGTTAAGACGGGACTAGAACTTAACTCAACATCTCTTAGTTGCTAGCCTGGTGCCTTAACCGCTACACCAACTGGTTCTCAATAAGTGAAATATGGGCCTTGCTATAGAAGAAATACAGAACTGTAGAACTGATACCGGTATTAGGAAAGCAAATAATCAAAATAGCAAAGGTTGTTTAAAAATAAAAAAGTTGAGTAATGTTCCAAATAAGGAATAAGAAAAGAAGCAGAAGAGTAGTGAAAAGACCAAATGCAATAGGGACCAAGAAAAGGTACTCAATTCCTACTTGTGTTCCACAAGGATATTGTGAAAGACAAATAAAACAGGGATTTCCCACATTAACTCATTTATAGGGAGTTATAGGGTCTCTTTGAATGATTCAAAATTCTTCTCAGGTTTCTTTCTACCTGGGCTAAGTTGCCATTTATGAAATAAATTGGGAACTGATGGAAACATGATTAACATAATGCTGGTAGACTTTAGAAGATACCCTCCCATACTGCCATCTCTTACAATACTAGACAACACAGCATCAACAGTAGAGACCTTCAAATTTCTAGGTTCTATCATATCACAAGACCTAAAATGACCTAAAATTTAAAAAAATCCTCATAGTGTAAAAACAAAACTAAATATGTAACTAACTTTAAAAACTGATACAACACCTTATGCCAACAGATAAAGGCAGAATGCACCAATTACCACTGCAAACCTTCTACACACAAAATCCACCCGCGTCTTCTATAACTTTCTAAACATCAAACTTAAAGGCTCAAAAACCATCCCACCCCTAAAAAGACTATATGGGAAAGACTATAGTGATGAAGCTATTAAGGCAAACCTCTTCAACATGTTCTTCAGTTCAGTCTTTGTAAACAGTAATGACTCATGCCCCACATTTCCAAGTTGTACCACAACTAACTGCAATGACTAAATGACTTTACTGAAGATAATGTAGAAAATGCACTACATCACCTAAAATCATCCCTATCTATTGGCCCTGATGGCTTATGTGCATACTTCTTTAAAAGTTCTCTACTGCCATAGCAGAACCCCTAAACATAATATATGAGATATCATTCAGAACCAGCTCATTACCAAACCTATGGTCTTTAGCAACCGCCATCCCTATCTGCAAAAAGGTGACCCCTGCCTGGTTGAAAACTACAGACCAATCTCATTGTGTTGTGTCACGTGCAAAGTTATGGAATCAATTATTAATCAATGCATTACCTTCCACTTGAGAGTCAAACAACCTATTCTCCAACAAGCAATTTGGTTTCAGAAAAAAATTGTCCTGCAGTTTCCAACTTCTACACTGCAAAGACATATGGACTACGTTACTTGACCAGGGCAAAGCAATAGATGTAATTTACATAGACTTCTGCAAAGCCTTTGACTCAGTGGTACATGACAAACTACTATTAAAATTAAAATCTTTTAAAATCATTTCTGGATCCCTTCATAAGTGCATTACTGCCTTCCTGTCAAGCAGGCAACAGTTAGTAAAAACACCTTATCAAACCTTGCACCAGTTAACAGCAGTGTCCCCCAAGGGAGCATTCTAAGACCCACACACTTTACACTCTATATAAATGACCTTTGTGATCACCTTATAAGTAACTGCATCCTCTTCACTGATGATATAAACCTATTCAACACCACCGACAATGCTGCCATCCTTCAAAGCGACTTTGATTATGTGTCTGAATGGTCAAAAAGTTGGCAACTCCAAATATCGACCAACAAATGCTCTGTCCTACACATTGGTAAAAAAAATCAATACACCAAATACAAGCTAGGCGGATATGACCTCATTAACGACCCTCACTCTGTCAAAGACCTTGGAGTTCTCATATCGAATGACCTAAGCACCAGAGCTCACTGCAACAACATTGCAAAAAAGGCTTTAAGAGTTGTAAATCTGATCTTACGAAGCTTCTCCTCTGGTAATACTGATTTGCAAACCAGGGCATACACAACCTTTGCTAGACCAATACTTGAATACAGCTCCACTGTCTGGAATCCGCACTGTATATCAGACATTAATACAATTGAGCGAGTCCAGAAGTATTTTAGAAAAAGAGTACTACACTGTTCACAACAGAATACCCTACACCACCAGAGTTGAGATTTTAGGCTTAGACAACCTTGAACTATGCCGGCTAAGATTGGACTTAAGCATAGTACATAAAATCATATGTTACAATGTCTTACCAGTTAATGAATATTTCAGCTTTAACCACAACAAAATAAGAGCACACAACAGATATAAACTATATGTAAACCACTCCAAACTTGATTGCAGGAAGTACGATTTCAGCAACAGAGTGGTCAATGTCTGGAACTCACTACCTGTTGTCACATGCTCAAACCTCTACTCCTTTTCCTTCAAACTAACCTCTATTGACCTCACCCCATTCCTAAGAGGTCTGTAAGGGATGTGCATAAGCACACAATTGTGCCTACAGTCCCTGTCCTATTGTCCCCAATTATTTCCTATTTCATGTATTTAAACTTATGTTTATTCTTATTTCTATTATATTGTGAACATTTGACAAAATAAATAAATAAATGGACACCTAGCATCGAAAAACATCATCAAAAAAGCACAACAAATAATGTTCTTTCTGCACCAACTCAGAAAGCTCAAACTGCCCAAGGAGCTGCTGATACAGTTCTACAGAGGAATTATTGAGTCTGTCATCTGCACCTCTATAACTGTCTGGTTTGGTTCTGCAACCCAACAAGACAGACACAGACTTCAGAGAGTAATTAGGACTGCAGAAAAAACAGTTACTACCAACCTGCTCACCATTGAGGACCTGTATACTGCACAAGTCAAAAAGAGGGCTGTGAAAATATTTACAGGCTCCTCACATCCTGGACATAAACTGTTTCAACTACTTCCCTCAAAATGACACTATAGAGCACTGCACACCAGAACAACTAGGCACAAGAACAGTTTTTTTCCTGAATGCCATTACTCTGCTAAACAAATAATTCCCTCAACACTATCCAACTATTTATTAAGTCTGCATTACTATTACTCTTAACCTTCTCATCACTCCTTATCGCCCATCCCCTCCCACTTGTGACTGTATGACTGTAACTTTGTCACTTGTATCCTTACAGCTTATATGGACTGTTTCCTAGTATGATTTGATTGCTTATTGTACCCTATGACTATTATTAAGTGTTGTACCTGATGATTCTTGATGAATGTATCTTTTCTTTTATGTACACTGAGAGCATTTGCACCAAGACAAATTCCTTGTGTGTCCAATCACACTTGGCCAATAAAAGAATTCTATTCATTCTATATAGTTTTCAGTCTGTAATCATCTTGAAAACATAATCATTATCAGACTTTAACATAGCTTTATCAAAAATAAATATTTCGGGAAAATTTTATCTTTTTGATCAACTTCTTCAATAGATTCTGGGAATGCTGAAGTGTAATATACCTTCACTTCAATAAAGTATTTAAAAGAATCGCTCATCACATGCTGATTAGCAAACTGGTTATGTGTGAGCTTCTGGCGAGAACTCATAGTAAACTAAGCATCTCTAGGAAGCAGAGACAGCATTGCAGTAAGATCAACAGCCAGACAGAATTTTCTGGCCAGTCAATCCACTCAAGATAAAGGAGGATCTGGAGAAAGCCAGCATACTCTAAACAGCTGCTCCTCATAAGAAAACAGCAGGAACTGAGGTATTTGCAACCAACTTGTAGAAGCTGGGAATTGAGGGATACCCACCAAAATCATAGCTGCAATGTAGCCTTATGGACACAAAGTTCTGCTGAATCTCCTTTCTTAATCATTTTTTTAAAACATTAATTGCTTTTCAAGTATTATTGCTTTTCAATCAATCTTCTGATTGGCACTGGGTGAGTTTCCTTTAATCAATTAAAGAAATTTTAAAGCTAAGTTTAAGAACATTTTTAATTTTTTTTAACTAAGCAGCAAAAAGGTGCTAGGAGAATTAATTCTGGAAAGTTGTAAGTGGACTAGGATGGATTTGAAATAAAATTTTGAAATTGATTGTGGGAATCCCTGCAGGGAAAATTATGGTATATTATTGTAGACTTGATGGCCTCAGTGGAAACTCCAACTCTGATTCTATGATTTTGACATACTTGGTAGAAAGTAATTGGCACATCAGCAGATTACTTACACATAGCATTAAAAACTGTAACCTAATTTTAAATAGTCACATTTCTTTTCTTTCACCTCTTCCTTTTTTTAAAGACTCCTCCTAATGAAGGATTCCTGAAGACTGGAAAACCTAATGTAACTCTTAAATGTGCTTAATAAATGTAATCACATTCTTAAAATGTTTAAAGATTATGTCTGAGACTGCTATCTAAATAGATTTCAGCTTTAAACTCTACCCCTCTCTGGTGTTTTATTTTTATTAATACACCCAAAGAAAAACAATGGCATAATTCATTTCAGGGTCATACAATTGTCTAAGAGTGCCCTCTGGTGGCCAATGTTTAATAACAGCTGCCAAGGAGAATATTCCATTCTTTCCAGTAAAATGAAACTGTAAGATGTTTGTGACTTCTATTAAAGCTAAATTGAGGTAAATTAAGTTTAAGAACTGTCAGAAAAAAATTAAAGTTGAAAAATACCAGTGCCAAAGAGATCAATAATTATCTAATTCCTTAGTGATATCAAAACCTCACCCAACAAGCAATAAAAAACAGAAAATTCTGAGCATGCAACTGCCTTCCTTCAGTTGCATGCTCAGAATTTTATCTCCCCGTCAGCACTAAGGGCCAAGATCAGGGGTGGGATTCAAATTTTTAACAACGGGTTCTGTGGGCGTGGCTTAGGTGGTGGGTGTGGCTTGGTGGTCATGTGACTGGGTGTGGCCAACTTAATATCACTCACATCGAGGCACGCATCTCCTCGCCTGGCCTCTCATGACTGTGGGGATGCTGTAACAGTCGTAAGCATGAAAAATGGTCATAAGTCCCTTTTTTCAGTGCCATTGTAACTTTGAATGGTCACTCCACACAAGCAAAGTACCAGCAAAGGAGGAGGGAAAAACTCCAGAGATATTCCTGAGACAGGAAGTCTAGTCCTGCCAAGAATGTAATAAGGGTTAACGGAGAGGCAGTTTCTGTAAGCAACACCAGAATGTTTCCTTCCTGCCTTCCTTACAGGATTAGGCCAGTAATTTCTTCTAACAACCGGTTCTCTGAACTGCTTAGAATGTTAACAACCGGTTCTAGCGAATAGGTGCGAACTGGTAGAATCCCACCCCTGGCCAAGATGATGATGATGTGGCCTCTTGCTTTTTAGGTCAGCACCTGAACCACAACACCAGAGTGTCTAAGACAGGCTCATAATAGCTTCCACAGGATTTTTTAAAATTTATAGATGTTCTATGGCTGTGATATTAACTATAAAATGATCAGATTCGCCAGAATCTGACAACCATAAAGTTCTCCCAGGGATTGTTGCCAACTCCATTCCTGTGTCAAATCATGGTGCAGGAGGCAACCTTACTAGTTCTTGCTAAAATATACTATCTCTTCTCCTTCCAGTCACAAAGGCCTAGAACCTAATTACAAACACTTCTGGCTTTTAGGAACACTAGCCTAGAGCAAAAGCTCCAGTGATCGAGTATCCAGGATACCAAGAGGCTGGAAGTGGGAATTGGCAGAAATTACAAATCTCTTTGTCTCTCTAATGGACTCCCTGGTGCCTGCCATTATATTTTCCCATTGTAGAGAATTTACAATAAAATTTGTAAATTTATAAGCCTAGCAGCTGTCCAAAGCTTCTGAAAACATCTGGGGCCAAACTTTCAGCTTCCCTATTCCATCATCCCATAGTATCATATTTTTCCCCTTCTTTCCCCTTTGCTAAACCGGGCACGGGTGTAGCCAGCGCGTGACGCATCTGGCCTGTGAGCCAAGAATTTGACAGCCCTGGTTTAGATGATTTAGAGCAGCAGTCACCAACCGGTGGGCTGCAGCCCACTGGGGGGCTGGGAGAAAATTTTGGTGGGCCGCAGAGAAATCTCACCCCCAGAGCACCCCCCCAAACCAATTAATCCAGGCTGCACAGAAACACAAGGCTGCGCCGCCCACATGGCCCACGGGAACCCTCCCCGCCCACTCACTCCTTACCCAGCAAACTTGCCTACTAAATTGCTATTTTTCCAACCATCAGCTGTGAGATTTAGATTAGCTAGGAAGCAGGAAATGGTTGGATTTCTTGCTTTCTAGCTAGTCTTTAGATCTTCGGCTCTGCATTTAAGCACAGCCGAACCTCCCTTAGGACTGAAGGGTTTATTATTCAGTGCAGACTCACGGCAAGCAAATTTTCTGTGACAGACTGAGCTAGCCGATGGCAGATATTTGAATGATTCTGTGATTCTGTGAGCAACTCAATCTGCCTGCCTGCTTTGCCTGATTTTGGGTAAAAGTTGCTCTTTTTAATTTAAAAAAATTCAATATTTATATAAATATTTATAATATTTACATACAAGCCATGCCCAGACAGTCACATGACCACCAAGCCACACCCACAAATTAGGCCACACCCACAAAACCAGTTAGTGGTCCCTGGGATTTAAAATTATGAGTTTGGTGGTCTCGAGGTCCAAAAGGTTGGTGGCCCTGATTTAGAGCATGGGTCCCCAACATAGGTGGGATTCAGCCAGTTCTTACTGGTTTGCCCAAACTGTTATTTAATTGCTTTGCAGTTTGGAGAACCGGCTAAAAATAAAGTGCAAGGAGGGGAGTTACTCTCTCTCCCTTCAGTTAATAGCTCCAGGCAGACAGCCAAGAACCACTTAACAGTTGCAGATGGAATGCAGCTAATACACAATGAATCAAGTCAATAAACAACAGAAACTGACAGGATTAGGGCAGGGAAACCCATCAATCACCCATCTAGGGATGGGATTAACCTCCTCCTTTCTGGAAGAAAGACAAGATTACGAACTTTTTCATTATAAGGAGTATTAAGTAACACTCCTGTGATCAGCTGATACTCCTTGGAGTTCCCCAAAACCTTTTATAGCTACTGCTGTGTTGGCTACTTCTTGTTTCTTCCTGGGGGAAAAGATACAGGAGGGGACAATGATGCAGCTTGATCATACAGGCTGTGAATTTAATGCATGTGTGGTCCAGCCAGCTATATTGGTTCTGCTGTGAAGCACCCAATTTAGAACATAGAGAACATAGAACCGTGATGGTGAACCTATGACACGTGTGCCAGAAGTGGCACACAGAGCCATCTCTCTGGCCATAGGAAGCTGTTGCCCTTTGCTCTTCTGGGTTCCAGTGCACGCATGCACAGCAGCCAGCTAGTTTTCAGGTTTCTGGTGCACATGCACGCATGAAGACCAGTTCGGCCATGCACATGTGCATGCCAGAACCCAGAACTGTTGAGTCAGATTCCATCTATCCTTTATCTGTGCTTTTGGTTTTATTGCCTAAGTGTAGGACCTTACTTTTCTCACCAGTGAATTTTTTTGGACAGGGCCCATTTTTCAAGTGTGTCAAGACCCTTTTGAATCTTGAGTCTATCTTCTAACGTATTAGCTATTCTCCCTAGCTTAGTGTCATCTGCAAATTTGATTACTACCCCTTCTATCTCCTCAATTACTGACCAAAACATCCAGAGAAGAGAATCTTTAACAGATAGTCCTTATCTTTCAACCACAATTGGGACCAGAACTTTCATTGCTAAGCAAGGTTATTGTTAAATGAGTTTACCTCGTGTTTTTTCTTTCCTCTGATCATTGAGAGAATCTCAGATCATTACGCAAATCAGCTTTCTCCATTGACTCTGCTTTGTTGGAAGCCAGCTAGTAAGATCACAAATGGCAATCACAGAATCCTGGGACACTACAACCATCACAAATACATGCCGGGTGCCAAGCGCCCAAGTTGTGATTACATGATCATGGGGATGCTGTGAAGGTCATAAGTGCAAAAACCAGACTCTCTTCAGCAGCATTGTAACATTGCACAGTGGCTAAATGAATGATCATAAGTCAGGATGCAGTCTTTTCAAGCAAGTAAATTTAGTGCCAGCTAACATGCTAATTTTCCAGCTTCCTTCATTTTGATATTCCTGAGGCCCAACAGCATTAAGACCTTAAGTGGATCCAGGGGTCAGAAACATTATTTCTTGTTGTTGATATAGAGAACAATGAGAAAATAGGATATCATCCTGTGCTACACAGAGGAACAAGTATAGAACATGACGTTTCTACAACAGACAAGGGAAATCACTACCAGGTATAGGAGCACAATGGATTATTTTTCAGCAAACATTCTTTACATATTGATTTGAAATATATAATTTCCACAAGGCCAAGCCCAGCAAGGGCAAGGAGAATACATGGGTGAATGTCCCATGCTTTTGAGAAAACCCAAAACACTGTGTGAATTCAGACACACTGAGGAAGAACCTGAATGTCAATATACCAGAATCTGCCTCTCTGCCCTTATTATTGGACATAGATTCCGAGAGACGCAGACCTCTGGGTCTGGGGAGAGAGGCTTGGGACAAGGCACAGTCAGTGAAACTGCAAAACTCTATGTTTGATGAAGGATCCCTTAGTGGCCTTTTAATAAAAGAGGAAGCGGTAACCATTCTGAGTGTGAAGAACAACAATCATCTTCAAATTTTCAGCATTTTAATGAAACAGAGACAAAATGCTGACTATTAGTGTAGAGGGCTATTCTTTCATAAGGAGACCTGCCCAGCCGTAAGAATGATTTTGTCAGAAATGTGGCAAGCTGAACTATTTTGCAACAAAACAGATGACAGTCCACCTTAATCCACAAAGCTGTTACATCAGCATAAAACTGAGCAATACTGGGCTATTAATGTCAACCAGGTTGAAACCTGATCTACAGAATGGCATAAGCCAACATCAGGCTCCCACTGCAGCCAACTGGATGAATGATCTAAGTAATAAAGAGCGAGTTCCACTCTGCTTTCAGTGTTTCAACCTCTGAAGAAATCTCTCTCACTACTCATAACAAAGGCAATTCCTGGGCAGGATCAAGATCATAGGTATGAGGACTCACGCCTTGAGCAGGGGGTTGAACTAGAACAGGGGTTGCCAACCTTTTGGACCTCAGGGACCACCAAATTCATAATTTTAAATCCCGCAGACCACTAATATGAATTTTGACTGACAGTGGCTTGCTGACGTTGGTGGGAAAGTCGGTCTCATATTCCAGAGCTGCAGTAGTCACAAGACTGGCCCTTTGGTCATCCCGGAGCAGCTCCTCCAGGCCATGGCAGGCCGGTGCTTTGAGGGGTGCTTTGGGGGAGACATTTCTCTGCGGACCACCCAAATTTTCTCATGGATGACCAGTGCTCCCCGGCCCACTGGTTGGCGACCACTGAACTAGGATATCTCCAGGCTCTCTTCTAAGCCTATGATTCTATCTCATGCTAACCAAGCCCCACTCTTTCAACCTATCCAAAACATTAACTTTTCTTTTGTTATGAGTAAATCTCTTGGTAGCATCTCACCTTCATTCCCACTGTGAGATAACACTGAACACAATCACTGAAGAAATCTCTCAGTGGCGATGAACACCCCAATGAAGGGTCCTAACCAGATATTCAGTGGACAGAACTGTTCACTCTGCTATCATCTGAAGCAAACACAGCTAGTACGAGACAAACATTGTGGCTGCTTTTCTGCTTCCTCCATTCTGATCTTCATGAGCCAGACAGCATTAGTGTCTCACTGGAACAAGCAGGACCAGAGGCTAGAAATGCTATTCATTGCTACAGAGTATATAGAATGATGAAAATTATTACCAAGAAACCAAGGAGCATTGGAATTTTTCCCTAAAGAAAAGGTATTGATTATAAATATATAAATTCCCCCAGCTATGAATGCATGGATGAGTTTCATGTGCATTTGAAAAACTGAATTAAGACAAATATATGTGTCCCAGGATAATGTTGCAGGTTCCAGTCTGGGTGGGTCACTAGGAAACATATGTAAAGCATTGTGTGAGTTCGGGAACATGGAGGGAGATGTGCAAGGTGGGAAAATACTGCAGGATTGTCTGCCATTATTCTCGTAGGTAAAGACTGAGAGATCCAGATCTCTCAGGAGTCTTTGGACAAGACACAGACAATGAAAGTGCAAAACTCTATACCTGCTAAAAGAATCAATTTCCACCTGTAAGAAACAAATATCTGTTTCAAGTTTTAGCACCATGTGCTGAAAAAAGTAAAAGCAGATAATATCAGTGTATTTGTTCATGAGCAATCCTGCCTGCCTACTCAAAGAAAAAATTTATCAGAAATGTGCCAAGCTGAAGTATTTTGCAACAATCTGTTTTTCTCAGTGCACCTTAATCCAGAAAGCTGTTACACCAGCATAAAACGACACAATATTGGCTCATTCGTGTCAGCAGGATTGAAACATGATCCAGAGGATGACTCAATTCAAGGTCAGGCTGTCCCACCGCAACAAATTTGAAGAATTAGCCAAGTAAAGAAGATATACATCAACCTGATGGGTTTTTTAATTACATTTATATGCCGCCCTTCTCCGGAGACTCAGGGCGGCTTACAATTTTTGGGATGCAACCCAGTGTGCTCAGCTCAGGTTTCAGTGTTTTATCATCAAAGGAGTGGCTAGTCACAAGCGTCTTATAACTAGGATCATACAGCTACATACAATATAATATTATGGACAAATAGACACATGACATGCATATCAAACACCGCTTTGTCAAGATACCCAGCAAAACAGAAAGGGACCATAGCTGCACTGTAATCAGCTGCTCTAGCTGATTGAAACATGTAACTTGAAAGCATTTTGATATACTGAAGCCATGATGAGTGGTGGTGAGCAAACTCTATGGGCCCATTTGATATATGAAAAATTGCAGCCTGGGGTTAGTCATAATAAGTTTGGAAGGCACCTTGGAGATCATGTAGTCCAATTCCGAGCCCAGTGCAAGAACCACTACCATAAGCATTCTTGACAACCAGGTTCTATTTAAACAGAACATATTAATTCATATCATAAACCAGAGATACCCAAACTCTTCAACTATTCAGCTCGTCAACCCCTTCATGGATTTTCAGATTGTTCATTGACCCTAAACATTTATGGTATAAAATCATGTAATAAGTATTACTTTAAGTAATAGTATTTTGAACAACTGCAATAATAGATAAACTAGGCCCAAAACATTAATTGACCCCAACTGACCTTCCATAAATGACCACCAGACACTTACTAAACTAAAACGTTCAGTAGAGGCCAAATTTGGGATAGATATCCTTAATAATCTATTAATGATACTTTTAAAAACTTTTGAAAGCAGATAATTTCTCAAAAAAGCATTGGTTATGCTTTGTCTGGATCAAATGCATTAGCTATCTTTGAAAGGTTTTGAATGTGTGAGTCATGGATTTTTCTAGAGATCAAAACAATCATTGAAGTCCATAGTTCTGTGCACAATTCTGGTTTTATATTCTCCATGACTTACTTATTTCTATTTATAAGCAGCCCAACTCCCCGAGATCTCTGGTGCACTTACTCTCTTTAATTCTCTGTTTCATCTGCATCTTTGGCATTAATAATGTTACAGTTTTCACTGAAAGAGTTCTGGCTCATTGCATTGTACTTCACCTTCTACTTCCTGTTATCTATTTGATTTGATTCCAGGGTTACCCATTTTCCTTAGAGACAAGAGAAATGCCTCTGATCATATCACCTGCCACCTTAACCTAATGTCTGAGCCATGTGTTGGACATGACCTATCCATGGTTGGATATGATCTATGGATATCTGCTACAAAGAACTCACTGGTTGCTGCCCGCTAGATTTGATAGTCCTGATTTTTTGCCACCATAGACCAAAGGAGTGTTCTCCAACATTCTGAAAGAGGCATATCCTTTTATCATCTGCAACTCAAAAACACCACCCAAAGAAATCAAATTAGTACATAAGCCTTAAGATTATATAATATAGAAATAAAACAATAGCTTGATCCAAATATGGTATCAAGTTGGATTTTGGCACACTAATTACAATAATAGTTTGAACCACCAGGAGGCAGCTCTTGCCAATACAATTGTCTGTAAGCCACAGGAGAACCCCTGTTCTACATAAGGCATAAAAGAAATTGGAAAGGTTAGGACAACCAAATGCCTTTGTTTGTTTGAAACAATTTAACTGTAATTTGTCCAGAAAAGCCTAGAACCACAGATCCAACCACTCCTCAATCTTCTGCTGCAGAAATGCACTACTTTGATAGTGCCCAACTGTAACCAAAACTTTGCTGAGACTAAATGGGTTTGAATCTGAGCTCTGCCTTAAAGAAAGAAGTCAAAGGAGCAATATGTCTTCTTCCAAGACCAAATCAGCAGGAGGAATCTGGGTTGTCTGGAATAAGTGATTGTGTGTGTGTGTGTTATGTGTGTGTGTGCAGAGAGAGTTCAAAATATACAACCACAAGTTATCTCATAGATCTTAATCAAAGCTAGCTGTAGCAAAAACCATTTCACTCCCTTTTTCTTCTCAGCATTATAGACTTCCCCAGAGAGTTAGGTCTTTATTTGAGCCTAGTCATTTAATTAGTTCTATGGTGCATTTGTTTGCTTTCTTCAATCCCAAAAGTCAGAACTATTAATATGTTTTCCATCTTGCTTCTTCAAAGTCCAAATTTCAATTGCAAAGGATGCAAGAATTTTCAGTAGGATTCTGATTGCTGAACAGGTAGTCCCTTAACTAACGATGGTAATTGGGACTGGGGGCACCACTGCTAATTAATGTGGTCGTAGAGACTGATATCACAGGATTATACACCTGACTTATGACAGCAGTTCCAGTTCCACTCACTGGGTGAATCAGATATTGTTAGGCGTGACATCACATCAGTAGTGGGATTCAAAAAATTTTTTTACTACCGGTTCTGTGGGCGTGGCTTGGTGGGCGTGGCAGGGGAAGGATACTGCAAAATCTCCAGTCAGACGTGGTATTTGCTGGTTCTCCAAACTACTCAAAATTTCTGCTACTGGTTCTCCAGAACTGGTCAGAACCTGAATACCACCTCTGCATCACATGATCACCATTTATAATCTCCTGCCTCGTTCCTCATTGACTTTGGTTATCATTCCCCATTGACTCTGCAACTATTGTAATTACAAGTCAATTGCCAAGCTCTTTACTTGCAATCAGGTGACCCTGTGGTTGCTATGACAGCTGCAATTTCAAGGACCAACTCTAAGTTTCCTCAGTCTGAGCCACTGTAGCACTGAAGCTGAGGATGATCTCTAGAGATAAACACATCCTGGCACCTGAGTACTTTTTCTAAGGCCTTCAATTGCTCTCCTACCACACCCCTATTTCTATCAACTGTGTTTTAGTCTGGGCATTGACTGCTGATTCTTTTACCATTGGTAGTGAATCCCCAAAATGCAGCAGCTATCCCTTACTTCACTGTCTTGTTAGTTCAGGGGCTGTTTGTTGAACTCTGTCATTAATTTGCCATGTTTTACAGTTTACATGTTTACCATTTGGGGGCAGTAATCTACTGTTCAGAGATTTGGATGTAATATAAAGCAGGGGTCTCCAACCTTGGCAACTTTAAGCCTGGCAGACTTCAACTCCCAGAATTCCCCAGCTAGCTTTGCTGGGGAATTCTGGGAGTTGAAGTCTGCCAGGCTTAAGGTTGGAAACCCCCTAATATAAAGAGTTAAATCTCTGAACAGATTATCTGTCACTCATTTTTTTATTGCTCAGATTAGGTTCTGACCATCAAGTCTTTAAAAAATCATTATGGATTTTGCCCATTTAAGCAATGAATGCAATACCTCAATAGAAGTGAGAAAATTACACTCCTATGAGCATTTTTATTTTAAAAAATTTTTTAGGTATCGACATTTGTATACTGTTTTTTTCCTCAAAAACAGTTTATAGATTTACATTTTCCCCAAAAATAAACATTTTCAGTCAACACAATAACTAAGTCAGCTCAAGATCACAGAAAATTCTGCAGTTTCTGAACCTGAGATTTTTCAAACCCATCCGTTGTTATTCCACATGAAACCATTCTTCTATGAACTTCTCTTTCTATCACAAATACCTAATTTTCAAAAAAACCTCAATAACACGGAGCCAGTGATATTACAGGAGTTCACACAGGTGACCCTGTGTGAACATCATTGCCACCATCTTAACTTTTCACACCACATCTTGTGGATGGCCTTGCAAAATGGTGGCCGAGGTATCTTTTGTAGGCACACGTCCAGATTCCCCTGGTTTCCAAACCCAACAAAGGCTCTGAAAAGGCAGTGCCACTCTGAGAGATCCATGCATAGCCGGTGGCAGAGGGCAGATCTCCACAAATCATTGCAATTCAACCAGAACATGGATGAAAATCTCATACCAAATCCTTCTGGTATCACAGAGAGGAGACCAACTATTGGACTTCCAGCTCTGGGACTCAGTGGCCATTTCTGATGAGAATACCCTCACCACCTCCCTTGTCAGAACAAGTTTGCTTGTTTTTGTCAGCCTCACCCAATGCCTTGCAGGGGCTTGCTAGTTGCATTGGTGAGCTCATGCAGCTTCCACCCCAACTCTCCTCACTTGCCCTGTCTCCCTCCTGGGCCAAGTGCATCTCTTTGGCCTTCCCTAGTCCTCTCCTCTCTATTTGCTGATGAAATGGTATGTGGAGGAGACCTTGGTAGATAGGGAGAGATGGTGCTGCCTTTGATCAGATAAAAGATCATGGATCATGAACTGACAGGCCTCATCTGGTTCCTCTCTGGTTTACCTAGTAAGGCTGAAAGCTGAAGGGCATCACTGCCACCCCAACAGCAGCAGCAACAGCCCATGCCCAGCATGATGCTCAGCTGAACTGCAGCCCTCAGAGGTGGCAGTGGTACTTTCTGCAAGTTGGGATGGGAGGGAAGGGGGTCAAGGGAAGAGGAGCAGGGAAAGCCAACTTCCAACCCTGTGCAAGAGCAGAGATTTGCTGGCCTTGCAGTGGAGGATAGCAGAGGGGGCAGGTCTCACATTAATTCTTTCCTCTCATTCAAGGCCAGGAAGAAAGTGCATTCAAGGCTAATTTTGTTTCTGCTACTTGGAAACCATTTCTGGGCATTTGCTCAAAACTGGAAAAAATGAAACTTTAGTTTTAGGTTTGATTATTGGAATGATTTTGTTATTATGGAAATGGCTTGAAATGTTGTGAAATGTAAAACAAAAGTTACCTTTTTGCATTTTACTGCATTGAAAATGTCAGGAGTTACTGCTTTCTCTCTCTCTCTCTTGCTTTTCTCATTGTTATTTAGTTTTCTAACTTCTGTATTTTTATTTTATAATGAAATTTAATTAAAAATATTTAAAAAGAAATGACTTCTTCAGCAGGCTTGAAAATTCCATGCAAATAGGGATGTTGATCCATTCTCCCCACCAGACTTATTTATATTGAATTGTTTTTAATAGTTATTTTAAAGTTGTTTTAATTGTTTTATTGTACACTACCCAAAGTCATATTCATGGCTTGAGAAGCTACAGATATATACACAGAGAGAGAGAGAGAGAGAGAGCTTAAGAGATGATAGCGATAACAAGATAGAAATAGAGATGACAGACATAGATATCATCCCAGGGAAAAAAAGTGACCTGAAAGTAAGAAACAAGGGAGGAAGCCAGCAGTGAACAACTTCTAGATTTTTCATCCTCTTGAAAGTAGCTCAGTTCTGGGTCACATGATTGCATGGCCTTGGAATTAAGCAGTTCGAAGCATGTGGTGTTACTTCCCAACTAGTGGAATCTATTTCGAAGTGCCTTTTTGTATAGCCTCCAAGGTATATCCAATCCTTTTAAAAATCCAGGCTGTCTTTGGTCATCTTTTTATCAATTCTTTTGATCATCTTTTTATCTTTTTATTTTTGCTCATCTTTTTATCGATTCTTTTTATTTTTATTTTTCTTATATGTATTGATTCCAGGTATTCATAACTATGTTTATACTTATACCGATTATCTTGTAAGCGATTGACAAATCAAATAAATAAATAAATAATAAATCTTCTTTAGGTGCAGCAGTTTTGCTTCAGATTAGATAACATTACCTTGCTGACAAACATAGACTGGACTCCTTCAATTAAACCCTTTCCAATATTCTGGTGGGCTGGAAAGCATAAAAAGGAATCAGTTGCAGAGAGAATACCTGTAACCAGCTGTTAAAGTTTCTAGAGAAAGCTGCAACAGTGAAAATATCCTGCATTTATTCAACCGCAAAAGAGGATGTTTTTGGGTATGGAACCAAATGATAAAACTGTACAGGAATTTTACAATTAACAGCATCCCGAACAAAACACTGATATTATTTTACAATTCCTAATAAGGTGTCACTTCAGCTCTCAGCCCTGGATGGAAGCTTTCAAAAGTCAAGGTGGTGCCTACAAATGTGGATGAATTCCATGGTGTGGATGCAGTGACCACTTTGAGATCTTTTTTCTTGACCCCTTCCCCTCCCCCCTTACTAAATCTGTGCTTGGAGCACCACATCACTAAGCAAAGCCTGAATCCCAGGTCTGTCCAGCAACCTGTTTAGCCATTGCAAAAACTCTTTATGTCTGCCCTTGTTCAGAAGGGTCGGCCCAGAAAGCTTCCCTTTCAAACCATAACCCTTCCATTTAATATTCATTTTTGATGTATCGATTGTGTGTCACCAAGTTCTTTTTGACTCCTAGCAATCCCACAAGGAAAGTTTTCTCCCTGACAATCTGTCCCTGCCATGGTCTTTCAGGCCTTCCAACATTGCACCCATGGCCACTGCAACAGGGTGTTCCTTTCCTGTTTGCTTTAAGATCCCCATGAGGCGAAGCAATGAAATCATCTCGCGCGGGGAGTTGCAAAGGCAGGCCATTTTTCGTGGGAGTGGAGGGGGTAGGAAAGGGAATCCTGTAACAAGTCTCTGCAGGATTCCAAGTGATCTGCCAGGCAGGCTCAGCGTTGCCTTCGTTTTTGTAGCAAGCTCTGAAATCAGTAATTTTTTTAAAAAAAGCATCTGAACCCTGAACAAAGGAGTTTTTCCTTCTCTCTGGATAACTGTACACCACTGTCAGACAGCTCGACGTGTTCGAGCATGAAGCGCAACCTCCAGAAGCTCCCCCTGCCTCCCATGGCAACCGCAGCAGCCTTTCTAACCAATTGAAGCCCCATAGATTTGGGCAGGGCTGACCCTCCTCCCTCCCCGGAGGTTACTGCCGGTCATAGCTGACTGTTCGCATTCATAGCAGCCTGAAACTTCTGACCGCAGCGCAGCCAATCGGCAGGCTGCTTTTCTTGTCCTGACTCTGGCTCCACCAATGGGTGACGATCTCTTTGATTCATTCCCACTGGCGAATTAGTCACCGCTCGGTGGGGGGTTTGGAGTCATAAAGGGAAAGGTAATAATAGCAGAGTGACAGCTTAATTAAGTGCGCCTATCAGTCTGTGTGTGCATGTGTGAGGAAAAATGTGTGCCTTGCGTATATACCGTACACGGACCATAGAAATAACAACAGGCATTGTCTCCAATTCTGTACAGCTCTGCCGTATGTGAGTTAGTAAAGAATGTGAATGGCAGCTGCTTGCAGAATAAGAGAGTTGGAAGGGGCTTGCAGGTCTTCTAGTCCAACCCTTGGCTGGAGCATGAGACCCTACATTTCTCTTGATCGGATTTCCCAGGCCCAGCAGCTTTGAATCGAGACCCCAAAGTCTGGCCCAGTCCTGAGCAACCTGCAATTTGTGGGGGAACTTCTCCTAATGCCCTGTCCCAGAGGTAGGCAGGGGAGGAAGGACCGTTCCCGTTTGCTTTTAGCAATTTTATTTGAAAGGGTTAAGAGTGGCCTCTGTGACTTTAATTTTCCTGGTGCTATTGATTGATTTTACAGTATTATTTTTTTAATAGCTGTGTGCTCTGTCCGAAATCTCTCACTTTATCTGAGCTTCTGTCTCCCTTCCAGCATGCGCCATCATTTCCCAAAGCAGGGGTTTCCAATCTTGGCAATTTTAAGCCTGGTAGACTTCAGCTCCCAGAATTCCCCAGCCAGCAAAGCTTAATAGCAAAGCTGGCTGGGGAATTCTGGGAGTTGAAGTCCACCAGCTTATAGTTGCCAAGGTTGGAGACCCCTGCCCCAAAGGAAGCTTTGGTTAACCCAGGTTAAATTTGGAAAATCTCCTGAGGGTTGTGGTGGTGTTTCAGACTATTGTTAATTAATAAAATCCTGCATGCTATGATAATGGCATTTTTTAAACTTGTAATTGCTCAGATATCTCAGACAGACCCAGATTGGGACAAACCACAATCATCCAAATTGTTGCTCTCATCTTCCTAGTTACAGATCATCCTGACTCTTATGAATAGCAAGCTTTATGCCAGGCACCTCTTTTGGAAGCTCTTAGATTGGATGGAACAGCAATGTGGGAAGAAATATCCATCTGGTTCAGTTCCAAGCCAAGAGGAAGGTACTGGAAATAAACTGGAGGCTGACTGGAAAGAGGGTCTATTTATTGATGAAGCAGAACCACCAAACACATGTGATTCTGGACAGCAGAGTTGAGAATGAGGGGATTTTTATACCTTCTTTGAGCTTTGCACTTGAACTTCCTGTTCCTGTGCAAGAACATTTTATTTATTTATTTATTTATTTATTAGATTTATATCCCGCCTCTCTTCCCCCACATGTATATTCTATTGGCTGTTGTCAGTTTCCTATGGGGTCATGTAGGGGTCATGGCTGTCTCTATAGGCGAAAGAGGAAATACAAATCCTAGGTTTTGTCTCAGCTAAGTTTGGTTGAAGTTTTGACTGCTCTGAGGGTAATGCAATAATTTCTGTTGTGGCTTAATAGCTTTGCTCTGTGTTGGATCTTGAGTGAGGGTGTTTACTTATCAATAGAGCTATCTAGACACTTGTCTTCTTTCAATAAGCTCTTTATCTCTTAAGTGCTGATATCTGCTGTGGCCTATTAAGAAAAGGTGGGGGCTGCTTTCTGCCTCTAAAAAACATGTTTCTCCATTCCTCATTTAGGGAAATATATTCTGCCTTTCTAATATTTCCTAAAATATTTCATTCTTCTGGGAGGGGGGTTTCCACAGCACTGAACAGTAAGGCAAGAGCAAGGTGGGATCATTCCTGTTAAATCAACTCCATACAATTTCAGAGTAACTCCTGGGTCCATAATATAAAGCTAAAGACATTAGATCATAATGATGTTGTCTAGGCTTTGAAGCTTTGCTTCAGGCTTTGCTGATGTTGTCTAGGCTTTGAAGCTAAGCAGGATTGGGCCTTGTTTAGTGCTTGGATGGAAGAGCATCAAAAAAGACCACAGCTAAAGGCTAGAGAGAAAAGTTGAAAAAAGCATTCCAGAAGCAGACAGTGATGGTTACTCTCCTATTGTTGCAAGAAAAAATAATACATGGTTGTGTCCATAAATCTTTGGCAATTGATTTTATCTTAATATCAATTTATAGTTCCTCTATAAATGTGGGTTCCTGCTTATCCATTTACTTTGAGATACTATCTGTCCTGAGATCCACGGGCCAGTTTGTCTGATTAATTGGTGTTTGGTTGGTGTATGGTTCTGTATGGTGTAATACAGACAGATGTGAAGCAAAGAAACATTGCCTCCTCATTGGTAAATGCTATTCCAGCTAGAAAAACAACGGTAACATTGCTGCACACTTAGAGTTCATCCATATCACCTCCTTATCCCAGCCACTTGCCCTTTGCCAATGGCATGTCTACGTTACTTCATTTCGGTTTCATTGTCAGCCCGCTGGTAAGGCAGCCTGACCATCGCTTTACAGAATCTGATGTGGAAGTGGTGTTTGCCGTGCTACACCAGGACATTCAACACAGATACTTTAGGTTGCATGGAGGAGATGGCTTGAGATGACGCCACATTGGGGTCAGGGATTTGCTTAGCTCCAATTGGTCCAGAAAGTCTGCTGCGGAATCAGCCACTTTTGTCTGGGCATTAGGGATTTTAGGATGGTGTTCCTGGAGTATATGTGCAATACCCCGTCACATATTGTCTATGATGGTGGCTTTTCCTATAGACATTTGAATTTCAACTACTGCTCATGGTTCTCACCACACCTTGCAAAGTTAGAACAGCAGGGGAGGGCAGCAAAATTTAAAGCAGCAGGAATCCCTCCTGGTTCTGGGACACCAAAGTACTTAGGTACACAAGCTCCTTCTGAGATGAAGAGAGCCCTTCAAGCTATAATCAAATTCGTTTTAGTTTAGCAACACCCAAGATACCATGTTTTCCAAAAGGCTTGTGTCTCACAAGAGGTGATTTGTGGAAATGAAATTGTGCAACTGCATTTCAAGTTACACAAACCTGGAGGTCTTAAACTGAAATGTGTCATATTTAAGGCTTAAAAAAGTGTCACAACTATCCTCAGCTTCTTTCATTCTAGAAACGAACATCCCACAGGGGCAATTCTGAAGATATTTGAAGGTTAGGCTTTATCTAAACAACCCTACAGCTCTCAGATCTGCTTAAATTTCATTTGCACAACCTAAGTTCTTCAAACAGCTTTTCTGTGATGCAAGGCATATGTCCAGCACAGCCCTGTTTCTGAAACAGGTTTAATCAAATTAAGAGTATTACATTATTTTCAAATTCATTTGAATAATTTCTTAGAGATCTTATACAATGTCAGATCAGAGCAATACTTGACTACAGCAGGCATTGCAGTTAAAAGAGCCAGGAGAACAAACAATGCTTTTCTACTTCTATTACAGTTCAGTCAAGGCAGAGAACATACACACTCAAGCTGTTGTCCAGCCAAACACAAAAGATTTGGGAGATCTAGAAGGACAAGCTTTCTTTTTGAGGGAGAAGTACTGTAGATCTCACTTTTGCATTACCATTTTTCATCGTTGTATTTTCCTGCCATCATTTCTTCACCAGGAACGTCTGGCTCATTCTTATTTATTCAAATTTGAGGAAAATTTCCTGAGTCTTTTCAAGCCCTCTTTTCTCCAGGTAACCTTGTAACGTTGAAGCAACTTCAACTCTTTGCTGTGACTTCACCCAGCATCCCCTGGGAAAACAAGGTCATTCCTATGAACAATAGTGGCCTCCCCTTGTGCTGTTATTCTGTCCTGACCCCTGCTCTTCTCTCATTGTCCTTATGAGAATCATTGGACTCAGCCAGATATTTGCTGACATTAGGCAGGTCTGAAGCCATCCGTTACTCTCGGTCTACTAGGGTAAGGCAGAGGTTGCCTCAGACCCTGACCATTGTGAAATCATATCATATAAGCAATTAGAATATCGGGCTATTGACATTTCCATATGGCTGGCCAATTCCATATGACTGGAAACTATGAAGTAGCTTACAGCATGTAGGTCGGTTTTCTGCTCATTTCCCTGCAAGGTGTATTTCTATTCTTGTTGGGTTTATGGCATAGAAGACAAATTCCAGATTCTATTTCCAAAGAGGGGAAACCCACTATATTGCTCTTCAGCTACCTGTATGTAAATATGTAACCTAATACCTTTCTCAGACTCTTCTTAAATAACATTCTCATTTCCTTCCATGCAGTTCATAGGATTTACTTTCTGATTCCCTATTCATAATCATTGCTCTTCACTGAACTTCTTCTATTTTAAGTTGGTCTTAAGATGTGATGTCCAGAACTTGGGATATTATTCAAAGTGGGGCTGGCCAAATGCAGTGCAGAAAAGCCATAGGATTGAACCACAGGGCACCCTATATTTCTCTCCAGTTTGAGAAGGTACCACTGAGTACCTTTGTTCTTGGAGTACGATTTTTGAGCCAACTATGAATCTGTTTAATTATTATGCCATCTAACCCACACTTAACTGATTTGCCAATCTGTTCAGAATGGGCCTCTTAGAAATGCTTAGCACAGTAAAGGAGAGGCCTACTCAGCATTCCAAAAGCTTTTAAATTCCACCCTACCCTTAATACTTGCTGAGATAAACAGCACAAGGTTATGTAAAACAAAGTTCAAATTAAGAAAACACAGGATCCTGAACCAAAATGTGTGATTTTATTGAACAGTGGGTGTCTATGTAGGTTAAAAAGAAGTTTTGAACAGAATTCCTACAGAAAGATGTTAGTATTAATATGGGAATTCGTGAGTAGCAGGGCCAATCTCATCCAGCCTGAGAGGTTACATCAAAATGGTGCATCTCCTGAAAGAGAAGGTCAGAGCTCACTGGGGGATAGAAATACTCCTTCTGCAAACAGCTACAGCTATGCATGTGAAAGTTTTGAGGATGACATGATTTCAGTGACATCAGCCAGGCCATACTATAATGGTATGTGGGAAAGACCTTGGGAGACAGGAGGAAGACCTATAACCAGGTCAGTGTTCTGATAAGAGGCAACTCAGTCCACAGGTGGAAGCATTATGAACCCTTTCAGAAGGGACTCTCTGTAGTTTTCCAGAGATGAGAAAGAGAGAAATACTTTCAGTCTTGCAAGATCCTTTTAATGAAACCTTATAAAAAGTAGGATCTGTTCATTTGGGGTGCTTTTTATCTGGACTACCTCAAAAAGCTATCCACGTGCTGTGTGTGAATGCCTGGGAGAATTCCTCTTCTTTAGAATCCTGAATTGATCAACTTTCTCCATTTGAAAGAAATCAGGTTCAAAACTTTCCAACAAGAGTGAAATATGTTCCTTTTTTTGGCTAATTTGACCTATTTATTGTTTTCCTGTATTCACACTACTTACTAAATATATCCACTTTCTGGATTGGAACTATACATTAAACCATAAACTTCCCCAATGGATCAGGTTCACCCAACATGCTCAGCCACAAGAAAGCCTGATCAGCATGTTATATAAATGTACCTGCTAGATCTTTAGTTGGGTTCAGTGGCTAGTCTAAAGTCAGTCTCAGTCACTCCCTTTAAGAACATTAAATGTCTCTCTTTGAACTATCTCAATAAGCCAAGAAAGTTTTTTCACGAACATTGTAAATCTGATTGCTATCAGTTTGTGGAGTAATTCCTAAGGCTGCCTTTTCAGTCTTGGTATCACTCAGATATCAGAGCATTATTTGCAACAAACATGCCTGTTAGAGAATTCTGGGAATTTAGGACTGACCAAGTGTAGCCTCTAAGGTCTTAACATCCAAATTTAAAACAAGCTAGAAAATGAAACAAATAGATGGCATTTCTTTAAATGAAAGATAATTGAAAACATTTGTCAGTATCACCCACAGTGGATACGAGTGGAGAAGATTTGATTTTCTCCAGTTATGTTATGGTTTGTTGAGTAAGCAGATTGCACTCCAAATCTGTGGTGTTGCAGAATAAATCTTCCTCCAGGTTCTTTTTCCCTGCACTCTTAGGCAAATGAACTTGAGTAATACATGAACTCAGGACTGTCAATTGCCCAATTCCGATGTATGTATTTAGTTATAAGCTCTAAGGTTGGCACCACACCCCTGGTGTAGGACATGAACTGGAATAATTTAGCCTAGGCTAGTTTCCCATGTTCCAGGCAATGATTAAACAATGCAAATTAGAAGCATTTATAATAGCTCACTTTCCCCTGAAGCCTCCCCATAATATTGAACGAGGAAGATTCCCAACTAAATCAAGAACTCAAATTGATTTTAAAAGGTAGAATCACCTGGCCTAGTTAGCTAGATAAGAGACCCTTATGCCCTGAAATGGGTATTTGATTCTGGGGGGAAAAATTTTGAACTGGCTAAACTAGAAAAATGAGACTGGCTGGGGGAAGCAAGCAGCCCAGGAAATTTAAGAGAATTGTTTTGTAGTTCACTCCTGTTCTCTGGTCTTTCTCACCTATATAGTTTAGTTTGGTGCAGTATTTTGGATTCAAAGAGGAAAAGGTTCTCTTAGACTACGTGGAGTGCTCCCATAGCTATACTCTTAAAATCAAATTCCATAGAGAAGTGGAAATCTCTCCTTTAAAGAAAAGGGTGCTCCTGAGAGGTCCACTCAAACATGGGGATTGTACAGAAAGTCTGAAGAACTTGTAAATCAACTAGTTTATTATAAACAAAAACAAAATTTCAAGTCTCATATTAGAAGAAATTGTTTTTCAGCACATAAAATATGGAAACATTAGAAATGGAAAAACAAAGATCCTACGCAAACTTCAAGAGCTTTGGAGCTTAAGCAATTCACATTAACTTTCACAACTATTTAGGTATTCTGCTTTTCAGTTTAAAAGGAGGCAGGCAATAAACTTGCTTGCCCATTGCATTCTGATGGTTTGATAATACCATCTGATATTGCCAGCAAGTGTTACAAATATTAAATTAATGCTACAAATTGTTAGTTACATTAGAAGACAGATATGCAAGAAAACTTTGTCCCAAATAGTAAACAGAAATACTGTGATGTAGATATCAGACCTGAAGCCATGGAAAAGTTAAGTCACAACTCCTTTCCAGATTAGGGCAGGGAGAAGAGGCTAATCTATTAGTTTAAGCCAGAGATCTCCAAACTTGGCAACTTTAAGACTTGTGGACTTCAATTCCCAGAATTCTCCAGACAGCTATGCTGGCTGGAGAATTCTGGGAGTTGAAGTCCACAAGTCTTAAAGTTGCCAAGTTTGGGGACCCCTGACTTAAGCTGTAGCCTTACCAAAGAGAGGCCTTGCTCTCTCTTCTTATCATCCCAAACCAATCAACAAGATTTCTAGTATTATCAAGCAAAAGGCATTGAAAAGCAATCTCTTCATTCCTTCCATGATGGATTTCCCATGATTAAAAAACAACAACAAGCAAAGAAGCCAAACAAAAGCAAGCAAGAAAATTTCAATACCCCCTGATGCTTTGAGGAAGGAGCAAGGGAATATTATGGTAACAGTCTCCTCTAGATAGAAGCACCCAGCAAGAGATAGAGAGGCTGATGAACCAAAATGTTCCAGGCTAAGCATAAACCTCAGCAAATAAAGCTGGTTTTTGCAAGTGACAAAAGCCTTTAACTAAACCAAAGCTTAATTAAATCCATGAAAAAATCCCTTTATCCACAACTGAATGCAGGTGAATAATCCATATAAATATTTTTTGAAAGAAAATTTCCTCCTCTAAGAAGATTACTTTTTCAGTCAAGAGTGATATTCTAGATTTGCAAATATCAGAAGAATGAAGTCTACAGCTTTTTCTATTATTTCCTTGTGTTGCTGAAGTGCTTAAGGAAGTACAACCAAGTTTTACCTAATTGCTTATAGTAATTGAAACCCTTACTTTCATTTTAGTCAAAATACTCATCTTGGTGCCAAATCTCCTTGTCTTTCCTGATATGCCTTAACCAAGAGTTTTCAGATCAACCTAAATATTCAGAGGATTCCTGATGGGTCAAATTGTCAGAGCAATTGTCCATCTAATCCTGCTTTCCAGGGCCCAGCCAGATATTTTGTGGAAGTAGAGTAACAGAGAATGGTGATATCTTATCCCTTCCTGTTCTGTTTGACTCCTATTCTCATGACTAATGTAAGTAAGAAAAAGAAAGAAAAAAGGTCAAATGGAAAGGCTAAAGTAAAAGAAAATAGAAAAGAAAAAGCTACAATAAGTAGCTTTTTATAGAAGTTGTAAGTACAGTTATAAACTTCCTCTTACAACATGCCTCTCTTTTTTTTTGATAATCAGGTCTAATCATCAAATTATAAATCGTAAGTTCATTTATTGCTGACTGAAAACTCCTTAGACTTTTTACATGAAACAGAAAAAAAAGTATTTTTTCTCTTGATCAAAGAAGTTGTCTATCTCAACAAGTTCCATCATTTTTACCAGCCATTCCCCCATCTTTCCATATTTGTGTATGAAATAACTTTGCTGCAATTGTCATGTACAAAAACAAGACAAAGTACCTTGAGTTGTCTATGAAAAACTACTGCAAATACTGTATAAAAAATAATGTATATTTCAATCCTTTCAGCCACATTTTTCCTATTGTTCCATCCTATATCACATATCCCCCCTTTATCATAAATTCTTTCACTAGTAATTCTGCCAGTAAAAGTGTATACTATAATCATGTTCATCATGTGTATACAATTCTGTTTCAAACTTAGTCTCACAATGTTCAAAACAAATTCTTTTGTCTATTTTTAAATCTAATCTGATGGATGATCTCTGGAGGGCTCGGGATAGGGGTTTTTCCTCTGTCCTGGTCCTATTAGACCTCTCAGCGGCTTTCGATACCATCGACCATGGTATCCTTTTGCGTCGCCTTGGGGGTTGGGAGTGGGGGCACCGTTCTCGGTGGTTCTCCTCCTACCTCTCGGGCGGTCGCAATCGGTGTTGGCAGGGGGTCAGGTCGTCCCCTAGGGCCCTCACTTGTGGGGTCCCTCAGGGGTCGGTCCTTTCCCCTTTTGTTTAACATCTACATGAAGCCGCTGGGTGAGATCATCCGTGGTTTCGGGTGAAATTCCATCAGTACGCTGATGATACTCAGCTGTACATTTCCACCCCAGGCCAGATCAGTGATGCCCTCTCCCTGATGACCCGGTGTCTGGATGCGGCGAACTGGATGAGCGGAAACATGCTTCGACTCAACCCGGCCAAGACTGAGTGGCTGTGCATACCGGCGTCCCGACCCAGTCAAGACTATCCATCTTTGGCCATAGGGGAGAGGTGCTGCCCCTGTGGATAGGGCGCGAATCTGGGGTCCTCCTGGATGTACGGCTCCGGTTGGAGGAGCAGGTGGGGGCCGTTGCCAGGGGGCCTTTGCCCAGCTCCGTCTTGTTCGTCAACTTCGCCCTTTTCTGGATCGGGACGCCCTGTGCACGATCACTCATGCCCTTGTTACCTCCAGGCTTGACTACTGCAACGCTCTCTATTTGGGACTGCCCTTGCATACCATCCGAGATTGCAGCTGGTGCAAAATGCGGCGGCGCTGGTGGTGATGGAGTTACCCGGTTCTCCCATGTGACCCCCCTCCTGCGCGCCTGCATTGGTTGCCGGCGCTTGAGATTCAAGGTTTTAGTGTTAACATACAAAGTCCTTCACGACATGGGTCCTCAATATTTAAGGGAGCGCCTTCTTCCGATGTCAAACACCGACGCCCTGTTCGAGCTCATAGGCAAGGACTCCTCGGGGTTCCGTCGGCGGGCCAATGCCGGCTGGCGGTTCCTCGACGACGAGCCTTTTCTGTTGCTGCCCCTGACCTCTGGAATCAACTGCCTTTGGAGCTCCGCCTGGCCCCTGACCTCCGCACCTTCCGCCGCGAGTTGAAGACCTGGTTATTTGACCAACCCGGGCTGTGACCCTTTGGGGAGGGTTATTTTAAATTTTTAACTTATTTTATAAATATTTGGGCTTATAATTCTGATTTAATCGTTTTTTAATGTATTTATTGTTCTTTGCTTTTTAGTTGTAAGCTGCCCCGAGTCTTCGGAGATGGGGCGGCATATAAGTTCAAATAATAAATAAATAAATAAATAAATAAATAAATAAATAAATAAATAAATAAATAAATAAATAATAATTGTAGATAAGAGAACCACTGACAACTATGTCCCTCTGCCATCAGTTGTTCTCTTGATTTTATCTTGTATTTCCTTTCACAGAATTCTAGCATGTCACGATAAGAAAGTCATTTTTGTTTGTTTATTATTTCTCAACTATAAAATGCTTCTTGGCTGAGAACCAGAGGTGTTTCTCGGCACAGCCCAAGTTTATACCACATTCTCAATATGGCACATATAATCGATTTTAAAATCCACATTAACCTTGACTTTGTTGTACCACAAATATCCATGCCCCCCAAATCTCAGGTTGTGTCCTTTTCACAAAAAAATTAGTTTCTCAGCAGCACCAAACAAGTTCATCCAAACCAATTAGCAAAATACAACTTCAAAGGGGTGAACTTAATTGGATAAACTCATCAACATTCCTTTGCATCTTGTATCACCTTTTATTTGACTCATGGCTTTTTTTTATTCCTTTCACACAAATTTAGACACATCCTTCTGCACCGGGCGATCAAAGTTCAAATTGTCAAAACCTTTTCTGCATCTGCTCCAAATATTCTAAATTGTTAAACACATTTCTAAGGTTTAATCCTTTTTGTTTCTCACAGGGTTTTGTTAGATCTCCACTTACAATGATTTGTGGTTCATGTGAAGTGTAAACAATCTTATTCATTTTCAACCTTGAACAAGAAAGTTATTATTATTATTTTATTAGACTTGTATGCCGCCCTTTCTCCCTAAGGACTCAGGGCGGCGAACAATAAAAAACCCAATATAAATTACAATAAAAAACCATTAAACAAATACAAGCCTAATCAGTGATTATAAAATTTAAAAAGAATTAAAACAAAGACTAAAAAAATCAACCCTCACCCCCGAAGTCAGTCCAGACCGGCCTGTTGAAACAACCAGGTCTTCAGGTCCCGGCGGAAGGAGCGGAGATCAGGGGCCAAACGGAGGTCTACGGGGAGTTGGTTCCATAGGGTGGGTGCTCCCACAGAGAAGGCCCTACCCCTGGGCACCGCCAGTCGACAATGCCTAACCAACGGTACCCCAAGGAAGCCCTGCCTATGGGAGCGCACCAGGCGATCAAAGTTCAAATTGTCAAAACCTTTTCTGCATCTGCTCCAAATATTCTAAATTGTTGAACACATTTCTAAGGTTGTTCCTTTAGGTAAACACCCACATTGATCCTCTGACTAAATCCTGGCAAAATTATTTTCAGTATGTCAGCTTAAATAGTTACAAATAACTTGCTGTCATTATTCAATGATGATTTTGATTTATGGGTTCTTGTTAAAGTCAAATCTTGCCCTTCTTTAGGTAAGTGTTTTGTTGATCTCTTTCCAGCTCCCTGGCATCTTTCCTCCCTGTAAGGAAAGTTCATCATGTTCTATAGTCATCCTCAAAACATTTATAATCCATCTGGTACAGGCACCTTTCCTAGTTGTTTTTATAGCTTTGGATTTGCCTGTGTTCCTTGGTAATGCTTGGTAAATTGTTTCTTTAGGTATTTGTCTATTTTCTCTAGTAAGATGTCACTTCTTTTATGTATAAATTGAGAATTGGAATGTTTTTTGTACAGCTGCATTGTCCATTAATAGTTTATTTCCCTCATGTAATTTGAATACCTTCTTTTTTCTTTTTGTATTTTATATGCTAGCCACTTCCATGGTTTGCCAACTCAATTTTTTACCTTATATAACTCATTTTTATTTCCATTTTTCTTACTTTTAACATAGGTAATTGCCATTATAATAGTTTGATTTATTGAGAAACAACTTCTCTGGAGATTTTTTAGTTCCTCTTTTCTATGTTATTCAAAATAGTTTGTTTTCATTTCTTATAAGTTCATTATTGTGTTGTATAAAATAATCTCCAATAAAAGCTTTACTTGCATCCCAAACCTATTCTTAAATCGATACATTTATCTTATTTTCAAAAAAAAATTTTTTTTACAAACCTCCACTATTGCTTCTATTAGTACAAGTAATCCATAATGAAGTTGAAAGTTTTAAAAAATCAATATTTGTAACATCTGGTTCAGTATCAACCCTATCATTTTCCTATTGTCTCAAGAGCTTTGGTGGCTCAGGCTGTTAATTGCCTGCTCTTAAGATCCAGCTGTCTACAACTACTGTAGGCTCGAATCCCACCAGGCTCAAGGTTGACTCAGCCTTCCATCCTCTCGGGGTAGGTAAATTGAGGACCCAAGATTGTTGGGGGCAATAAGCTGACCTTGTAAAAATGCCGCTTAGTAATAAGCAGGCATATACAATGGAATGAAGGCTATTGCTGAGCACATTGGATTGTGCTCCAAAATTGTAAGCCCTGAGTCTTGGAGAAGGGCGGCATATAAATGTAATTAAAAAAAAAAAAAAAAAACCTTCTGATGAGGTTTCTGTGTAATCTCTGACATCTATATTTGACTGTCGTCCAATTCCTCTTTGAATTTTTCTAGAAATCCCCTCACCACCTTCTGGATAGCATTTAGTCATAAGCTCTGCTGTTTGAAAGTAAAACCCACTCCTAGTTTGCTCTCATTGGGGTCTTTTTCTGCTTTAATCTCAATTTTTAAAAAACTTTTTTCTCTTACGCAAAATTATAATAGGAATTTTTAAAGAACCATCTTTATTATTTATCTTCACTCTTGTATTAACATATAGCCATAGAATTTGATCGCATGTCTTCTTCCTGACAAAGTACACCAAAACACCAGGACAAAGTGCACCTTGGAGCATCTTGTTCTTGCAAATTTATGTATTTCATCAAGTTCTGCATCTCCTCTTCCCAATCCAAAAAAATTTCCAAGGCTTTAATAATCTTTTCTCTACCTTCTTCATCAGAATCCTCTGGGATTGCTCTAAATCTCAGATAAAATTCCTTCTCTCTCAATTCCAATAGAGCTAGTTTATTTCTTCTATAGAGTTTTTCATTTTATTAACTTCTTTAATTGCCTCTTTCTTCTTTACATGTCCTTCATCCTTTTTTTTTTCAAAAGCCATAATAGAAAATTCTAGTGAGGATTTATGGTGAATTAGATGTCCTGTAGGACTGGGGACAGCAATGCAGGAAAAATATGGAACTAGATCGGTAGAGATCAGCAGACACAGTATTTCTGGATATTGTGAGATCCTGGGCTTACACTCTGACAGCTTCTCCTTTTTTGTATGTGGTTGGATCATGAGGGATTTCAACCATAACCAATTGTAGCCAACTTCTACAGTGTCTCATTTCTTAACCACTTTGAGCTATATGGTAATTAAGCTAAAGAGAAATTGTCTTAAGTTCCAAGATAAGATTCCACTTGGTGAGTTACAATTATTTCCAGATTACAAAGGAATAAAGAAAATAGATTTTAAGAACTTTTTTTATAAAGCTTAATAAGGAATCAGTATAAGAAAGTTTAAAACAGATAAAAGGGACATTTCTTTTGAAATATTTTTGTGTGTGGAAAGTGCTTTTAAACAAATTACAATTAAATTAGACAAATGAACCAGACCTTCATGGGAATGTTTTTTTGTTTATTATTAACGAGTGCAAACAATTGGTGAATTTTACAAAACAAAATATAATGGTACTATGAACCAGACTGTGATGTTGATTGTAACTATGATGATATTGATTGTGATGATGCTGACTGTAACCATTAGAGTGCCATTAGAGATGAAAATATTAAAGGCACAGGAAGACAAAAGAGAAAGAAAAGGGGAAGCTTGCCTTTTCTTCTCCCCTTGTTTAAGACACTTTCCTTTTTGGATTATAATATTATAATGACAATCAGAAAAGTGGTGAGAATGGAGGGGAGGAGAGGATTGCTAGAGCTACCTATAGGGAAAAGAATTACAGCAGATTTGTTTCAGAAAATGGTTTGGGAATTGAGAAATAAATTAGCTGAATCACTTGATGCTAAACTGACTAAATCACTTGAGAACAGAAATGATCTACTACTACATATATCAGCAAGCATGCAACATACAATTCATTCTTTTGCACATAAAAAAAGCTTCAGCTACCAAAAAAACCCCTTTAGTGCATACATTTTTTTTAAATCTTTGAGCATGTTCTTAACCAGATGCACTTCACTGCTATAGAGTGATCAGCATCTTTACATGACCACCCCGTCTTGCCATCTCAGAATCCTGCAGACAAGTCTTGATAAGGACAACCAGCAATGACAGGGGGGACATGGAGGAAGGGAGCTCCAATTGCCTAGCACCAACTAAAAGTATCAACCACTACTACGGGACTGATCTGTAAAATATGTGTGTCCCATATAAAATGATCTTATCTTCTGCCTTCCCATTCAGTATACACGTTTTCTCAATTTCTAATAGTTTTCAGAACTGCTATGTAGAAGTCCACCTTCTAATTTTCTACCAGAAAAAGAAGAGAGCTTCAACAGCACCAGAGCTAAGGAGAAGGGAAATGACTATAAGCCAATCATGAGTTGTTACTCATTCTAAGAAAGGAATTTTCTACTTTGATACCAGTCTGTCCTTTCAATCCTCCTAAATCCTCTTCCAACCAAGAACACATGGATTGGGATGTTTTATCAGCTGCTAATGAGAGAGACAGAAAACGGAGAAGAGAGAAAGAAACTTTTGCAGAGAAGGAGTCGAAAAGACATAGAAAAGCAGTCTCCAGGGTCAGTTGGGGGACGTTTGCCATATGCCTTGAATATATTGTTTCAAAAGACAATACTGGAATGAGTTAGTCACCCATTTAAGCATCCTGAACACATTGCTTGGTAGTTATGTGGCTGTGCAAAACATTTGAAAGGGGGCTTTGCAGAATGAATTATCCACTCTCAAAGCATGAAGCAGTCGCAATACAGCTTAGTTTGGCTGTTCTGAGGGGCAACCCTGACTGTTCACATCTAATGTATGCACAGAAAGCCCATCTCATTCGACTATCAGCCAAGCAAAGCAGCTGTGTATACACACACCTGAGCAGAGAACCAGGAAAAGCCTTCAAAACAGAGGTACCTGGCCTTTCAGAGGACACAGCTGCTTTAATGTTTCACTTGTGCCAATGCACTTTGCGAAGCCCCCTCCCCAGTTTCATGCTTTGCACAGTCCTAATAGCTAGTAAACAGATCAAATATATGACTAGGTTGTTGGAAAAAGGAGAAAAGAAAGGTCAGGGAAACCGATTTTCAGCCAGTCTTGTGGCTTCCATCACCAGTCCGAATTTTTCGAGTCAAGATGGTCGCCTTGGCCACTTTCTTGCAGTTACTGGCCAAGCCAAGAAAGCACATAAGATCAATAAAACTAGTAGTGAAATTCCACCGCCAGCCATATTCACTTGTTGAGTAATCGAAGGGGAAAGTATGATGGTAATTATGGAAGCCTTCCCCTAAAGAGAGAAAAAAAATAAGAAGGAAATGGTAAGAAACAAAGCTCATTTTCCCCTCCTTTCCCTAGGACCGTGATGGCGAACCTATGGCACATGTGCCACAGGTGGCACACAGAGCCATTTGTGCCAGCATGTGAGCCGCAGGCAAACTTACTTCACTGCACATGTGCACCCCTCACAGCTGATTTTCGGCTGGTTTGAGGCCTTTTTCGGCTCCCAGGCTTGAGGAAAGCCTCTGCAGCCTGAAAAATAGGCTCGTTTCATCACTTCCTATATTTGCGGAAATACCAGAAGTGATGAAACAGGCCTATTTTTCAGGCTGCATTCCTCAAGTCTGGGGGGCCAAAAAAGGCCTCAAACAGGCTGAAAATCAGCTGGCAGTGCAGGTAAGGGGGTGGGGGATTGCACGCACATGTGCAGGGGGCATGGGGGGGCGCACGCATTGCCTTCTGGGTGCTGGCACGGAAGCGTGCGTGCACAAGCGCGCGCACAATTTTTGGCACAGGAGCCCAAAAAGGTTAGCCACCACTGCCCTAGGAGAAGCCTTTGGGAAGTAGCCAACTCTGCTCAGTGTTTCCATTCTTGTGACATAGGAAATGCATTTATTAGAAACTGGAATATGTTACAGCTTCCTGCATTGTAGTCCTTTATATTTATTCACAATGTTTACTGGCTCCTCTTCATTATAAAATGCTGCTTAAAGCCAGGGGAGTAGCATCATAGACCATTTAAAAGAAAAGCAAAACAAAAGATGATCACAACCACAGCACCAACTCATCCAAAACCCTGAGCAGGCAAGGAAGATGGTGGTTTGTGCAAAACACTTCTGAACAGAGAGGGAGTTTTGTAATTTGGAAAGAGGTCTCTCGTTTTCCCAGAAGAAAGCATACCCAAGGCAGCACCACCAAGAGAGCAGTGTTGAGATGGGAGCAAAGGGTTTTCTGATTTCCTTATCACCATCTTAGGCCTTCCTGAGATTTGCACCAGTGATACCCTTCTACTGTTGCATCTATTGTTGCCTTACTGCCACCATTAACTTTAACTAACTAATTAACTAAGCATTAACACAGATTTAAACAGTTCATCTTTTATGCATAGCATCACAGCACTAACTGGGTTAAGCATGATTCCTTTTCAGTCAGTTTTAAGTGGTGACTTACTATTGGAATTATGATTAGAACATGGAATCATAGGGCTGGAAAAGACCTCAGAGGTCTTCTAGTCCACCCCCTGCTCAAGGCAGGAAACCTTACACCAACTTGGTCAAATGGTTGGTCCAGTCTATTCTTGAAAACTCCAGTGATTAAGCACCCACAATTCCAGGAGGCAAGCTGTTCCATTGGTTAATTGTTCTGTCAGAAAAATCTCTCCTTATTTCTAGATTGGATCTCTCTTTAACAGTATTCCACCCATTACTTCTTGTCCTGCCCTCACTGAAAGCAAGATTTCCATTGCCAGATTTACATACGTTCACAACAAAATTTTGATATCAAATCTATGTTTGTTTCTTCTTTAAAAAGTCCAAACTCAGGAAAACCTCTAGCTCATAAATCTTCCTTTCCCGTTTCCAGGGAAAAATTCCCCTCTCCCCAACCTCAGATAAGTAACAGATGCGGTCGGGGTTGTGGGGCACAGGGCCTGTTATCTGAAAGCTTTCTAAAAGCCTCTATTTCTATCAGCGGAGGCTGTTTTACAACCAAATTCCCCCTGGATGATAATGAGAAAAAAGGAGTTATTTTTAAAAAAAGGAGTTATACCTTCTTTTAAAAACATCTCACAACATTCAAGGATCATTGTGGCACTAAAGATTGCTTGAAGGCCAGTTGCTGCATACCAGAAGGGAATTTTCAAAGGGGATGAGAGGGAGGAAGAGAGCTCTTGCTGTGTTACCATCCCTTGCTGTTCTTCCCAATGCTTGAGAAAAAAAAATCTATCCAATATTTTATTTTGGGCAGGGCAAAACCTTAAAACCTAGATAAGCTTTTTAAAGCTCTCCTTTCAGCTTTTAAAACAACTCCACCTTGAATTGGACCCATTTTTCTTGTTTCTTGCTGAAACAGACTTAAGCTGCTTAAGCCACTCATTTCGCCATAGAAGCCAACCTGCCTATCAAGGACATGAAGTCCCTTAGCCTAAGTGAACAGGAGTTACTTGAAAAGGCTGTAAATGGAACAGCTGATCTTTTCCAATAATGTCATCTACCCATCCTTCATACTAAAACAGGACTTTAACATATCATCCACTGGCAGGATTCAGATCTGTATTTCTAATCTGGGGGAAATCATAATCTTTCTCTTGGTTCCTTTGGAAAAAGGCTCTGCAGATGAAAAAAGCCCTTGGTGACAATGGAGAACCTTTTAAAAACCTGCCACTGTATGAGGGGAGGCTGAACTATCCAAGCAAGCAAGGGAAGGAAGGATTAGATCTTTTCCATCCCTTCTAGAGTGGCCTTGATCTACATTAGGTCCCTGATGGAGAATAAATTAAAATCAGAGCTGAAGTACACAATCAACAGCATCTCATGGCACCTGGCAGGCTTCTTACAGCTTACATACCCAAAGCTCCAAAGACCACAAAGTGATTTTCTCTGGGGTTGATGTGGCGATCGTATGGCCGATTGCCATACATGTGTGCCACACTGTTCACCAGCCAACTGGCATTGAGGGTTGACGTGTAGCGGAGGATACACAACAGGAAGCTGATGAGAAAGGTTTCTCCCCAATAATACCAAGGAACAAAGGAAGGAAGCGCAAAGCACATGAGTACCACCGAAGTCTTGTAATGCCTGAGAAGGAAAAATGATATATTATATCAAACAATGAAGCAGCATGGAAATCATAGCAGCACTCTAATTTCTACATTTTCAGTTAAGAAACTATTTGTGATACTGCTCTGGATGGCAAAAATTAGCATCTAGTAGCACCTTTTCCAAATAATTTTTTTTATTAAAAGGCATAAACTTTCATGCTACCAGATTTCTGATTTTTTTTTTAACACTATGCAGTAACACAGCTTTCCTCTCCAAGACTGGTTTCATTCCAAAGCAGTGAAGGTTCAAGTTCAAAATTATGACTGTAAATAATCTGAAATCCTGTCCTTGGACTCATGATAATATGTCATGATAATATGTTGAACATTCTGGAAATTATAGGTTCAGTTTCGGTTGATCACTTTCTAAACTGATAAATTATCTTGATGCATATACAATTCTGATGTACTGTAGGAAATGGAAAATATGCAGCAAATAAAAAGAATAATTCAACAGAAGAATTATAATGGCTCAGACATTTTAGTCTCTAGGCAAGCAATATATATTTGTGCTCAATTACCAATTCAACAGCAATTGCAGTAGATGATGAAAAGAATTCAGGTGACTTTATTTATTTATTTATTCATTCATTCATTCATTCATTCGACTTGTATGCCGCCCCCTCTCCAAAAGGACTCGGGTGGCTCACAGATAAAAACAGCACAATAAATTAAATTAACTAAAATAGAATTAAATTACAACAAGCCAAATTAAAACTAAAAAACCCGTAACAAATAAAACACCCATTCCCCAAGGAGTCAGCACTGCCCAGCCTGTTCAATCAACCAGGTTTTTAGGTCGCAACAGAAGGTGCGGAGGTCAGGGGCCAGGCGGAGCCCCAGAGGTAGTTGGTTCCAGAGAGCGAGAGCCGCTACAGAATAGGCCCTTCCCCGGGATACCGCCAACCGACACTGAGTCACAGACGGCACCCCGAGAAGTCCCTGCCTGTGCGTTCGTACAGGGCAGTTGATATTCGATGCCGGGCAGTAGACGCTCCCGTAAATAACCCGGACCCATGTCTCGTAGGACTTTAAATGTTAATACTAGAACCTTGTAAATTATAATTTAGTCACTGCCAAGAACTTTTCCCAGATCCCTTTCAGTTGCTACGCCTGCAATAACCCCTTGCTCACCTCCTCTGGAACATCACAACTTGGTCAGCTTTCAGGTCAGACAAGTCCAGCTTCTGTCCTTTTTCAATGACATCTGGGTGTTTCCGAACCAATAACCAGCCAATATGAGCAAAGAAAAAGCCCCGTTTTGCATTGTGGGGATCCGCATCTGTCTCAGAGAATTTGTGGTGCACACGGTGGTCTCTGGCCCACTCATAAATATCATTCTAGATGAAGCACGAAGAGAATAAATTGAACAATGTTTAAAAGTGGAACGGTCTTAAGACATACTCCCTGCCTATCCCCAAGGAAGAAGGAAAAAAATACATTTATTAATTCTTTACTCTATGGTAAGCAAAAAGTATTTTGTTTTTTAATTTTTAACTTTTTATTCTATTTCATTTTTTAAACTTTTAAACTTTTATTGCATTGGAAGCTGGCCAGAGCCACTGTAAAGTGAGAGGGGTGACATAGAAATCCAATGAACAATAATTTGCATTTGACCGCACAGGATGATTTTGGCTAACTGAGAGTTGGTGACATTTGAGTCAGCAATGGCTGGAAGTCTTCGGCAGCCAAGTTTTGTTCACATACTCAGACAAAATAGTTTTGAAGATTGGCATGAATTTTGATGGAATGTAAATGATAAGTTTATAGCTAGCCCTGAGCCTAAATTAATTAAAAACTGAGTGAGCAAAACAAAATGCAAACTAGAAAATTGTTATAACAATACTGGAGAAAGTTTTCATGTTCTGCATGGATGCCAAGTTCTGTATGGAATTCCAGGGCCATGCAGCTGGTCTGCCATACTTCCTACCTGAAAAGCCATGGAGTTGACTATGGCCAAGAATATTCGAAGAGGTAAAGTAGCTTTGTAAGACCGGTGACTCCAAAGCCGATGTGCTCCAGCTGTAACTCCAAGACCACCCAAGGTGAAGCACAAAACACCTGTAGAAGAAAAAGGGGAGGGAGAAAACTGTCAAGAGCATATAATTGATACCTTAGTAAAAGTCAGGTATAGCTTCTATCACCCCAGAAAGACCCAATTAAAAAAACTATCACTGTAACAAAGGGGCCATTTATACATTTGGAACTGAGAGAAAGTATAGAAATCTAGGCTATCTTCACACCCCAGTTGGCTCTTTAGAACTGTCATCAAGGAAATCCCTAATAACTAGATGAGAGCTACTCAAAAGCAAAATTGTAGGTGGCCAGATTTCCCATTTCAAAATGAAGATTTCCTGAATATATTACACTTTCATTACTTTATTATTCTCAAAGATAGAGGCAGACTTCATATGCATGAGTAATATGGAGACACACCTGAATTGTTGATAGCCATTGCTGGTTGCTTTTCAAAGCGCTTCCAGGAAAAGTCATTATACTTGCCATTATTTCCCGCAATGATTACATAGGATATTCCCAGAGCTAGTTTCCTAGAGTGTTCTCAGATTCATTCTTGATAAACTGAAATGAGGCCACTGGGATATCTTTTATCTTCCCAGAGGAAACATTTAATAAGACAATCTATATAATATGGCACCTTGAACATGAACTCTTGCAGTACATTTTTCAGGGAAATGACTTAGAACTGCATCTTGTTCATTTCAAAAGGTCTTTTGTAAGAACTCAACTTCTGCTTCCATTATAGGAAAAAAAGAATGCTACATAAATAGGAAATAAAAAGAACAACATTTGGTTGGGCTATTATTCCTAAATCTTGCCTATATCTTAGAAGTCAACCTTTAAGTAGAAAATTGCCTTAAATTCCATTCTGAGCATATTGGCCATGATTCCCTCCCAGCAGTCTGTATTGGGTTTTCAAATATTCTCCAGATCTTGTGGTATGTTTTCATAATCAAACTCTTTGTACTTTGTATCAAGTACAATGTGGTGAAATGGTCAGCTATTGTAGTGGAAGAAGGGATAATGGATGCTCAGTTATGACCACTAGCTCCAGTTGACTATACATCCTTTATTATAAAGGGCAGCCCTTTATTTCAGAAAACTGTTATTTAGATTTTGCTCTTGAATTGTAGGCATAGTTATAAACACATATTTTATCCTTATGAACCTCTTTCAGATTTGCCCCTTTGTCAGGTTTGCCCTTTATTTTTCCATGAAATATGGCCGTTATAGTATTAAACCCTGATGAAGACATCAGAAAGAATGGAGGATCAGAAAGAGGATCTGCCATAATTTTTTAGGGGCGAGAAGTGGGAAGCATAGATATTTTGCAAATGTATGTAAGTCTCAGGAGAAGTCTATAGATGCTGTGTTTGCACAGGATGCAGGCAACAGGAGAGCAAAAGACCCTGTTTGGAAGACTGAGTTGAGGTCTAAAAACTAAAACAAAAATACATGGGTGGAACTTTTGCTCAAGGATCTCCTTCTTCCTCCAGCTGGCAAGGGCCATTCCCTCCAATCCATCCCCTCTCCTCTCAATGTGTCTGTCTTCCTATTCCATACACACATTAAAAACACAGCATGCTTTGTTCCCTCCCTGTCCTTGCAATGCCTGCCAGTCTCTGCATTCCACTCCTGCTCTGATGTTGCATTCTTTCTCTGCCTGGTGAATTCTCTAATTCACCATTCCCCTCTTCTCCCCTATTCCTTGATACCCCTAAATGCAGCCTCTTCCTCTTTCAGCTCCTCCTAAGTTACTTCCATTTCTCTGTCAATTTCTTCAACGTAGTTTCCTTCTAATTTTTACTTTTACCGAGTAATGTAAAATGTAAGGCCAGCTTTGGATGTTTCTTGATCCATGTGCCTCTTAGAAGCAAATCAAAAATAAGATTGCCAAACTGTTGGCCACCTGGATTGCCTCTTGATCAGAAATGTTCAGGTTTCAAATATTCAAAGCACAGGGTCATTTTCCATGGATACAGTTAGGACTGTGGGTCTCTGCTGGCTGTTTTTAATGCATGTCAACAAAGCTCAGACTTGGAGCAGCCAAAGAAAAAAGAACCAGCCTTAACTGAATGTTCAATTGTTCTTGCCAGTGATAAAAAAATTATAAAGGAGAAAGTAGATAGGCTGACTTTCTATCTAGCCCTGTATTTAGAATGCTACATGGAGTCAAAGAAGGTTGTAATTAAGATATTCTATACCATTATGACTGTTTTAATTTCTACTTCTCAAGTAAATTCATTTCTCAGTTTGAATTGGCTTTTGTGCAATTGTCCAAACATTTAACTAGATGGAATTTCTTCAGTTGGTTCATGTGCTATTCATGCCTATCCAATGCACCCCCGACATTCTCCCTGTACTTTGATCTTCAGGGGACAAAATGAAAAAGGGGGGGGGACTCAAAAAGCCCTAGAAGGTTTTCTTCAACTCCATCTCAAGTGGGTTGTACCTCTTCCATCTGGACAGGCTTTCATCAGAACATGCCCTTATACCCGCCCCCCTTCAGCATTCCCTCCTTGCCTACCCTTTTAAAAATCTGAATAAGATGATTAGTATTATTAGTTATATTTACTGTTTGCCTATTGATTATATGACACATTAAACTGCTAAATATAAAATGAAAAATGTATGTATTATATCTTCTTCTTCATATACCACCTTCATATTTGAGGGAGACTCTGCTGCCAGTAACTGCTTCCCAACGTCCTGTACGCTCTCACAGGCAGGGCCTCCTTGGGGTGCCGTCGGCCAGACAGTGTTGGCTGGCGACCCCTAGGGGTAGGGCCTTCTCTGTGGGAGCGCCCACCCTATGGAACCAGCTCTCCCTGGAGCTTCGGGTGGCTCCCAACCTCCAGTCCTTCCATCGGGGCCTGAAAACATGGCTGTTCCAACTTGCTGACCTGGACTGAGGAGGGGAATGGGGTTTTTAATGTATTACGGTATTGTTTTAATCTGATTATTGGGTTTCATATTTAATTTCTTTTTAATTGTATAGCATTTGTACTGTTTTTATTATTGTATGCCCCAAGTCCTCAGGGAGATGGGGCAGTATAGAAATCCAATAAATAAATAAATATGTAGTTATGTATTTATTTATTTATACAAATATTTGTATGCCACCTACACTCCAGACTCTTGGGAGACAGCACATCTCACCAGTGAGAAATACCATACTTACATTTTAGACAACCTCTGTTTAACATCAGATCATTTAAAAACTGCCCTCTGAAAACATGAATACAATGTTCAGAGTGAAGAGGAACATCATCACATACAGCAAGTCTTTTCTTTGTCCCCTCCCTCAACTAACCTTCCCCCAACCAACATAAGTTTATAAAACTTGGGAAAAGCACTTCACCATTGAGACATTTTAGGGAACAGGTTTTAAAAAATGATTTTTAAAAGGCAAATCACAAACATTTATGCCTCTATTTTAGTCTCCGACCACCTTCTGGAGAACTTAGGATGGTTTATCAGCTGGGAAACAGTATTTCATGAATCATTTAACTACCTTCCTTATCCTAGGAAGGATGCTGGATACTTCCCAGAATTATCCCGGAGTATTCTATTCTGAATGCCTGATTTCTTGCAGTGAATCCCGAAGGAAATATGAATCAAATCACTGGAATGTTTGCTTGGTTGTTGACTATATTTATGGCCCTCCAGATGTTGATAATATTATATCCAAGAGGTATAGGGAAACAGTAGTCTATGTGATGGTCATATTGATCAGCAGGCATTATTCAAGGTCCCATTCTTAAATACTATATAGTAGGCCTAGTTCTCTTGCACATAGCAAAATCCAAAGCACTGAATATTTCTTACAAAGTTGGATATGTTTTTGAATTTAGAGCATTAATGTGACTGCCCAGAACAGCCTGTTACTAAATTCATATGGCTGTGACCCTCCCTCAGTATATTGGGGAGATGTTCAGAGCTCAGAAGAGAAGACAGCAACTAACTGAAAACAGCAGAAGCCTATGTACAAAAGACAATAAGTTGTCCCATTTTTAGACAACCATTTGTCCAGGATGGTATAAAAACTGCTGCCTTGGGCTGCGGGATGGACTAGAAGACTTCCAAGATCCCTTAAAGTCCTATGATTCTATGACTCTTCCAAGGTAAATAAGGGTAGTTTTAGCTTACCCCATGCCAAAGTGAGTAGCTTTGCAGAAGGTATGAACCAGATGGCATACAGAGCAGTTAGATGGAGAAGAGACATGAGAATAATGTTCCTCCAGACGTATATTTTTGCAGGCTTAGGACCCTCTTTCTCATGATAAGTCTCATCAAAAATGTCATCTGTCATCTCTCTTTCTGAATCCATTTGCTCATAAGTGGGATGGACTTTTTCCGAATGAGCTACACCATTCTGGGTAATGTGAGTGAAGGCAGGCATGGTAGCAAAGTCTGGAGTAATCTGGCAAATAAAGAAAACAAAGTTACACACAAAGTCCTGCATTGACCAAAACCCAATAACATCCTCCTCTTTTCTAGGTTCTTCATTTAAACTCTTAAGAGTTGGCACTTGTTTACAAAGCAATGAAATGCTTGCATCTTATACGGTATGGCTAGACAAGGATGGGCAATTTGTGATCTGTTAAATAAATAAAAGGGCACTGTTTGCATTATAACTTACAGAGTTTGCTAGATACCCAACTGTAACTGCAACTAATGCTCCATAAGATAAAAAGTTTTGAGGAGGGTGGCTTTAGTGGCAGCAAAAAGACGGTTTTCTTGAGGCTCCGACAAAGCCGCCGATACCCCTGCAGCTAGACAGTCCCAGTGGACCCAAACTGTCCTGGTGAGACGGTAAGCGGAAGGAGCGCATCCTGTCGATCCCAGGGACATCGCAAAGTCCCTGGTAGATCCAAGAAAGCTCTACAGTCCTGCAGCAGTGGGAAGCGGCCATTTATCACGAGCCACTAAGAAGCTGTGCCAGCCTCAGAACGGAAGAGGAAAAGAAAGAAAGAAGATGGAGTGTCGGTTTGGGTGAGAAATTTTTATTTTAAAAAATAAATAAAGGAGTACACCAAATAAAAGAATTATTAAAGAAAGACAGAAGACAGAAAAGTTAAGGATAGCGGCGAACAGCAAGGAACTGTCAATTTTATTTGGATTTTTTATTCTTTGGGGAAAAAAGGATTACTTTGTCTTGCTTCTTTGTTTAAAAGAGGTTTGGACAATGTAGGTCTTCAGGTTTTCTATGTAGAATGACTATACAGTATATATTTGTAGCAGCTAAATATCCAAAAATCTGAAACGCAATATTTTAACTCCAGGTTTGCTCCTTAATATGCATAGCAGAAATCAAATCTAAGGTATAAAGAAACGGAAGAAGCAAATCACATTGAAATCAATGCAGTTTTCTTCTCGGCCACATTGTAGTTTTATTTATTAAAGTTGTGTGCATGTTGCAGCAAAGAAATTCAAATGGTATATCCTCAGTAATATACATCAGCCTCCTTCTAATTTAACTAGGAGTTGGCCTAGTATTAGTATATAATAGTAAATAATAGTATTTACTTGGCTTAGTTGATATCCATAAGTTGAGCTGGTTATGGGTTTATCAAACTAATAAACACTTGACTGGGAATTATGGTACCATGATTTCCAGGAAGAGCATGGATGGACTTACAAAGCAGTGATGGTTGCATAATTGGAATATCTGATGGGTCTTAATTAGGATCAATCAAGCCAGATAAGGAAGGAGAAAAACTAGTCAAAGAAAGTCCCAAAGGTGCTTTTTCCAAAAGGTAACTGGACTTTCTTTTTTTTTCCTTTGAAAACATTTCACTTCTCATCCAAGAAGCTTCTTCAGTTTTAACTTTTTCAGTGGAAAAAAAAAGAAGTCCAGTTGCCTTTTCGAAAAAGTACCTTTCAGACAACCATGACCTAGATGATTGAGAATTTCCATAGACATTAGGTCAAAAAAAGCACTAACAGACTCCACAAATGTGCCTATGAAGTCAGTAAGTGTATCACCTGACTAGAGGAACCTTGGTTTCTGTACTTCTTTATTATTTTTATTCTTATTGATTCCTTACTCCAAAACACTGAGACCAGTTTTTTTAATAATCCACTTGCTTGTGAACAGTTGAGCCTAGAAGAATGCTGCCATAAGCTGCTCAGAGTCATTTAGATGGGCAGCTATAGAAGCTGAATGAATGAATATGAAAAAGAATGTCTCTCCTCACGTTATTGTTAGGTATTGAAATGAGATGCAGAAATTACTATTGGTCATATCAAGCAGAAAAGGGATGTTAGATGGCATCAAGCTGGCTGGGAAGAAGATGAAAACAAGCATTAATCTCTCAGCTTTAAGTTAAAATTATAGAAAAAACTATTTCCATCCAAAGCAAGAAGCAGAATTCTTTGCGAGTAGAAAACCAGAAAGGTTGTATTTAGGTTGACTTTGTTCTAACAAACTGGAGAAAATGTACTATATTACATGTAAAGGGAAATTAAATTTGAATTAATCAGGACTACAAACCTTTACACCAGTGCTTTTCAAACTTGGCAACTTTAAGATGTAGGGACTTCAACTCCCAGAATTCCTCAACCAGCATGCTGGGTTTTGAGGTGCACACATCTTAAAATTGCCAGTCTGAAAAAGGGTGCTCCACACATTTATCTGGAGGGAAGCCCCGTGGAATTCAATAGGTCTTACTTTTGGATACACACACACACACACACACACACACACACAGAGTAACTGATTCTTTAGAGAAACTTTATTGATTTAGTCATTTGACCATATCAAAAATATAAAACTAACACACTAAATTATGCCCAGTGCTGTTGGAAACTGCATTCATCTTTAAGAGATAGTACAATGTTGTAATTCAGAAAAGATGAGTAATGCTATGTAACTACAGGGTACTGTAGTTCAAAAATTTAGACTGGATCCTTTTTTGCCCCAAGGCCTCCTTCAGCTCAGGAAAGCTGGTGACAGTGCTGGGCGTGGCCAAATTGAAGCCAGAAAACTCAGTCTCCAGACCTAGCAGGTGAACAGGATATTCTCCCTTCTCAGCAAAGGTAGCAGGGCTGGGGCAAAGCCTCAGAGGGCCAAACAGAAAGGTTTAGTTGGCTATTTTCTGTTCAGGTGACATAGTTGCTGGTTGTGGCAACAAGCAACATTGGCACCACTTTACTCTTACCTGTTTCTCTTTGGCACAGGAATGTCATTAAGAAGGAACTTGGCTTCTCAAGCTTGTCTTAGATTTAAATGATCAGGGGTCTTACTTTAATTATAAGATTCTAGTCTAATGTAATGGATTTTTAAAAAAATCTTAGTCATAAAAGCCACAGCACAATGCGGATGTGGAATTCTCTCTGCCATTCTCACGTGGGGTGTGGGGCTGGCTACCTCAGAGTACTTCCCAGCTGTGCCATTTCAGAAATTCAAGGTAGCCCTTCCCTCTTTTCCTTCCCCTGAGATTTCTTTGCAAACTGTCAGGACGCAGCTGGGAAAAGCAGGGAGAGTAACCAATTCTTCGAACGATGCGCCAAGAAGAACCGACGCAGGAGCATCCTCACGCGCAGCTCCTCCAAGGGGGCTCGTGGGCACCACCCCCCTTGCAGCTTCCCAAAAAGAAAACCAGCGCCTGCCTCACCCCCCCCCACTCCCTCCAACCGCGCGCACTCCCCCCCCAGCAATAGCGTCAGATATTGGCCCGCAGGGAGCCCCTCCCCGCTGCGGCGTGGATTCACCGTCCGGGGAGCCGGGCGCCTTTTCCCAGCCATTGCGAAGGCAAAGCCCAGCGGCAAACATCCTTCCGCTGGGAAAGGCCACTCGCCGGGGGGTGGGGGTGTCTGAAATGGAGACACCTCCCCTCCCCCCGTCGCCTGCGGGTGGAGGGGGAGTCGGCGGGCGCTCTGTTTCTGGAAGGCTCCAGGGCGGCACGAGGCCATCGCGTGGCGCATCCCCTCTCCGCCGGGCTGGGCGCGGAGAAAGGGGCTTCCTCGCCGGTTAGGCACCGAGGGGAAGGCATACCTCCTCCTCCTGAAAAAACTGCGAAGGTATCGAAAGGCCCTCGATCAGCACGGCTGAAGCTCCTTCGCCCGGAACAGCGGCGAGAGGCGCGGCTTTTTCGGCTTTCCCGCAGCTCCCTTAGTCCTTCTCGGATGCTTGGTCTGGAGCCTGCGCTTAATGCTCTTCCTTCATCAAGCCCTTCCCCAGGAATTTAAACTGCCGGCCACGACCTGCAGTAACCCGCCGCTAGCTGGCTGCTATCCCGCGACCTTGGCAGAAAAGGGGCGGCGGAGTGGGAAGCTGCGCGTGCCGGGCGAGTGCTTGCCGGGGGCTGGTAGCCGGTGACGCTGCAACGGGGCGGAGGGCGGCGATTGGCTGGCGGAACTTTGGTGCCACCGGTGCCGTCTCGGCATTGGCTGTCCGCAATCTGATGTTGGACAGCGGTGCGGTCCCCGGCTCTTCTCCGCGCTTCTCCCCTGCTGGCTCAGCCGCCGGCCGCCCAGCCACGCCTCTCCCGCGACCGGGCTGGAAGGGACCGGGGGGGGGAGGCGCGGGGATGCGGCTTCGCACGCCGGGTGGAAGGCGCTGGAAGCCTCCGTTCGGCGTCCGGAGCGGGACCGCGGCTGAAGCTCCTACTCTGCCTCCCCCCGAGCCCTTTCCCGGAGGCATTTGTCGCAGACACCCGGACTTTGCCGGAATCCCACGCCAAGGGGGCGGGGGGCGCCCGAGTCAGGTGCTCCGAGGCAGCAGAGCGCTCCCCCGGGTTCCGGATAGGCCTTTTGCTTCCCGAGCCGAAGCTGCCGAAGTCCGGAGCAGGAGCCCCCTCACCGTTGTCTGGCTTGGGGAACAAAACACAGACGCGCAGAATCTGCACGTCTTCGGCCCCCCGAAAATTGGATGACCTGAGTGAGGCGCGGCCTCGTTGCCTAGCAGCCTCCCCGGCTAATTCTAGCTGGTTCCCGAGACCTGCAGCCATTTTTGTGCTATTGTAACGAGATCGGTTTTTTTGGTCACTCTGCAATGGTTGGGGGGTGACACTAGAAGTAGGGAATGACCAGGGACTATTAACTGTGTAGAATCACCATTTCTTTTGACCTTGGGCATCGGATATCAGATCTCTTCTGAGGATTCCTGATGTTCCCACCAAGGGCTGGGAGGCAGGTGGAAATATTCCGTGTACGTGTGGTGTTTGCATGAGAACATTTGTGACACTTTCAGACCAGAGGTGGTAAGCATTACATTATAAACTCAGCTTATTTATACTGAGGCTTTACCCGTGGGAAGCAGAATTCTTCAGTGAATCATATTATCAGCACCCATTGTGCTGAAATGTAGGAATACCTCTCTACATCCTATCATTTCAGTACTTCCAGATCTACAGGTGAAACTCGAAAAATTAGAATATCCTGCAAAAGTTCATTGATTTCAGTAATGCAACTTAAAAGGTGAAACTAATATATGAGATAGACTCATTACATGCAAAGCAAGATAGTTCAAGCCATGATTTGCCATATTTGTGATGATTATGACTTACAGCTCATGAAAATCCCAAATCCACAATCTCAGAAAATTAGAATATTACATGCAATCAATAAAACAAGGATTGTACATAGAACAATATCGGACCTCTGAAAAGTATAAGCATGCATATGTACTCAGTACTTGGTTTGGGCCCCTTTTGCAGCAATTACTGCCTCAATGCCACGTGGCATGGAAGCTATCAGCCTGTGGCACTGCTGAGGTGTTATGGAAGACCAGGATGCTTCAATAGCGGCCCTCAGCTCTTCTGCATTGTTTGGTCTCATGTCTCTCATCTGTCTCTTGGCAATACCCTATAGATTCTCTATGGGGTTCAGTTTAGGCAAGTTTGCTGGCCAATCAAGCACAGTAATCCCACGATCATTGAACCAGGTTTTGGTGCTTTTGGCAGTGTGGGCAGGTGCCAAGTCCTGCTGGAAAATGAAGTCAGCATCCCCATAAAGCTCATCTGCGGAAGGAAGCATGAAGTGCTCCAAAATCTCCTGGTAGACGGCTGCATTGACCCTGGACTTAATGAAGCACAGTGGACCAACACCAGCAGATGACATGGCTCCCCAAATCAACACAGACTGTGGAAACTTCACACTGGACTTCAAGCATCTTGCAGTGTGTGCCTCTCCATTCTTCCTCCAGAGTCTGGGTCCTTGGTTTCCAAATGAGATGCAAAAGTTGCTCTCATCAGGAAAGAGGACTTTGTACCACTGAGCAACAGACCAGGTCTGTTTTTCTTTAGCCCAGGTAAGATGCTTCTGATGACATTTGAAGCCCATGTCCAGGATCCGTCTGTGTGTGGTGGCTCTTGATGCACTGACTCCAGCCTCAGTCCACTCCTTGTGAAAGTCCCCAACACTTTTGAATGGCCTTTTCCTGACAATCCTCTCCAGGCTGCGGTCATCCCTGCTGCTTGTGTACCTTTTTCTTCCACACTTTTCCCTTCCACATAACTTTCTATTAATGTGCTTTGATACAGCACTTTGGGAACATCCAACTTCTTTTGCAATTACCTTTTGATGATTTTCCCTCGTTATGGAGGGTGTTAATGATGGTTTTCTGCACAACTGTCAGGTCAGCAGTCTTTCCCATGATTGTGATTCCTACTGAACCAGACTGAGAGACCATTTAAAGGCTCAGGAACCCTTTGCAGGTGTTATGGCTTAATTAGCTGATTAGAGTGGGACACTTTGAGCCTAGAATATTGCACCTTTTCACAATATTCTAATTTTCTGAGATTGTGGATTTGGGGTTTTCATGAGCTGTAAGCCATAATCATCACAATTATGACAAATCACAGCTTGAACTACCTTGCTTTGCATGTAATGAATCTATCTCATATATTAGTTTCACCTTTTAAGTTGCATTACTGAAGTAAATGAACTTTTGCACGATATTCTAATTTTTTGAGTTTCATCTGTATTTCAGTCTTCCTTTCCTTCTTTCTTTCTTAAGACCCTATTCTGATTTCTGTCTGATGAATTCTGAGTGGCTCCTCTCCTGCAGCTTCTTAAAAATATTTGAAGACAAATTATTGGCATTTCCCTGCCAGAGGTATTTATATGTCCCCCCCCCCCCATTTCTACCTCTGGATATATATCCTTATTTGTTGGGCCAAGCAACTACCATTATGTGTAAAACTTTAGTGCACCCCATGTAATTTTTTTATCAAGTTTGGACATAATATTTTATGTTCCTAACAGACAGGAAGCAGCAGGTGAAGTTAGGCAAAATCACATCAGATACCTGTACAATTAGGACAGGGGGCCCCTCAGAGCTGTGTGTCTCCACTTCTGTCTCTGTTACCAATAACTGCATCTCAAAAGATCCCTCTGTTAAAGTACTGAAGTTTGCAGATGATACAGCAGTGATTACTGTCAGACAACGAATCTGCATACAGATGGGTGGTTGAACAATTAGCCTTGTGGTGCGACCTGAATAATCTTGAACTAAACATGCTCAAAACCTCAGAAATGGTGGTAGATTTTAGGAGAAACTCTCCTATACTACCACCTCTTACAATACTAGACAAACCAATATCAACAGTAGAGACCTTCAAGATTCTAGGTTCTATCATATCTCAAGACTTAAAATGGACACCTAACATCAAAAACGTCATCAAAAAACCACAACAAAGAATGTTCTTTCTGTGCCAACTCAGAATGCTCAGACTTCCCAAGGAGCTACTGATAACAGTTCTACAGAGGAATTATTGAGCCTGTCACCTGCACCTCTATAAGTGGTTTGGCTCTGCAACCAAACAAGACAGACACAGACTTCAACCGATAATTAGAACTGCAGAAAAAACAACTGCTATCAACATGCCTTCCATTGAGGACCTATATACTGCACAAGTCAAAAAGAGGGCTGTGAAACTATCTACAGACATAAATTGTTTTAACTTCTACCCTCAAAATGATGTTATAGAGCATTGCACACCGGAACAACTAGATGCAAGGACAATTTCCCCCCTGCCATCACTCTGCTAAACAACTAATCTCCACAGCACTGTCAAACTATTTACTAAGGCTGTATTACTTGTATTCTCCTTATCCTTCCTATTAACTTATCTCCTTTTCTACTTTTGATTATAACCTTGTTGCTTGTATCTTACAATTTATATTGTTTTATAGTTTCCTAGTATGATTTTGATTGCTTATTTACTAACCTATGACTATCACTAATTGTTGTATTTTATGATTCATGATGAAGGTATGACTATGATCATGATTCATCACTTATATCTTTTATGTACCCTGAGAGCTTATGCACCGAAGACAAATTCCTTGTGTGGTCAGTCACCCTTGGGCAATAAAGAATTCTATGTTCATTCAAATAGTTTATAAAGATGATGTAGCTGATCTACAAAACTCTGAAAAATTGACTTTTCAATCATTTATTCAATATAAATTAGCAGACATTCCATTTCTTCTGTGGAATTACTAAGTACATCCTTGACTCTAGTATCTGGTGTCGCTGCCTTTGGCATAAAGAACCTCAAGTAAGTGTTTTTTATACTTGTCCATCATCTCTGACATCAACTGGAAAAAAATTTTCACTTGTGGAATGTTTGAGAGGTTTCTTTTACACTCAGCTGGTTTCAAATCACCCACAGTTTTTCAGATTCAGAGTTTGACTTGCCCATTTCAGAACCTTCTTTTTTTCAGCTATTTCTTGTGAATTTATTGGCATTTTGCAAGGTTTATTTTTAGTTGAGTTTCATTCTTCTGACAGATAGTGTCACGTTATTCTCGAAATGGTGCAGTGAAGAATCTATGGCAGTGAACTGACAATGAACTCCAGATGCAGCAAAGCAGCCTCAAACCCTAACATTCCCACCACTATGCTTTATAGCTGATATCAGGTTCATTTGGTGAAATGTTGTCTGTGGTTTTTGCTAAACATGTCTTATGATACTGTGACAAGTAATTCTGCCTTTACCTTATTTGTCCAGAGCACATTGTTCCAGAAGTCCTGGTCTTTACCTACCAGTAAGTGTTTATGAGTGAGTCTTACCTGATGTTCTGTCATCCTGGCACACAATGTAGGTCTAATTTGTGCAGTTTCTTTCTAACGGTGGGTTTATGCACTTTGACATGAATTTTTATGAAATAAAAAGAATCCTGGACTCGAGGGTGCATAGGGGTCAGTTGGAACATTTGATATATTGGAAAGGGTACCCACTCTCTGAGGCCACATGGGTGAAAAGTTGGAAAGTGAATACAGACAGATTAGTAAAGCAATTCCATGACAAGTACCCTCAGAAGCCAAAGGGAGAGGAGATTAGTGGCATTGATGACTACCATTGTGTTTTTTCTCTTGCAGAGGTGTTCCTTCAGGTGGGGGTGGGGGCAGCCTGTCAAGCCTGAAGTTGGTTAGATTGTGGATTGGGTTATTCAGATGAATTCAGCTTGACACACTTGGAAGCTGAAAAGGGGAGAGCTCAGGTGGATGGAGTCACCAGCCAAAATAACATAGCTGGCCGATGAGTCTGACGCGTTCCAAAGGCAGCTGACCAGAGGAGGGAGGAGCGAAGTCTCCAAGCAACCAGCTCGCATCCCTGTTGGACAATATGACTTATTGTTGTGGAAAATTGAGAAAATCTTAGTTATAGTGACATGGAAAGCCCAGGAATTCAGTACTGGCTTTCCACTAGTTAGTACCAAGATGGTGTATATTAATAAACTTGTTCTTTGAGGAATTGAAATGCCTCAGAGTTTTATAATGGTTGTATTACTTGGAACCTGACAGCTGCAGGTATGTACTATAGACCCAACCAAGCAAAGGAAATAAATGAACTTTTTGCTAATCAGTTAACTGAGGTGTGCAAGAAACACACGGCTGTAATAATGGGGGACTTTAATTATCCTGACACTGCAGCAGGTGGAAGATCAAACAGATTTCTAATTTGCCTAGCAGATAACTTTGTCATACAAATGATGGAGGAGGCAGTTGGAGGATCAGCTATACTGGACTTAATTCTTATTAATATGGATGGAATGGTTGGGAGAATAGAAGTTATAGGACCTGTGGAGGAATGTGACCATGTCATACAGTAGTATAATTGATCATAGTGCAGCCACAGTAACAAAGCCAAACCAGTGTTTTAGATTTTTAAGAAAGCTGACTTAAACTAGGAGAAAGATTAGGAAGGATTCCATGGATCAAAATTCTAGAGAGAAAAATGGCTCAAGATATTTGGGAAACTCTGAAAAATAAGATAATAAAGTACCAAACCACGCCATCAACAACAGAGGGAGGGGGAGAGAGAGGGAGAGAGAGAAGACTCCAGATGAAACCAGCATGATTGAATAGAGAATTCTCTGAGAAGCTGAGGGACAAAAAAGGCAAGCATAAACAATGGAAAGAAGGCCATATAACAGAATACAAGCAATCAGCCCAAATCTACAAGGTGGGGAGTCAGGAAGGCAAGGCTAAGGCTCTGAATGAACTAAAACTAGCAATGAATGCCAAAAATAATAATAAAAAGTTTCAATATGTAAGGAACAAGAAGGAAGTCAAGGAAATAAGTGCACTAATGGGAAAAACTGGCAAGAAGATGACGGGCAGCAGGGAACAAGCATAACTGCTTAACTCTTGCATCTGAAACAATGCAAAAGGAAGAAATAGCTCAACCTATCAAAATCAGCATTGTAGAGGCAGAACAGGAGTGCAAGTCAAAATAAGCAAGGAATCTGTAAGAAAATACCTATTGACCTTGGATGAGTACAAATTGCTGGGACCAGATGGTTTACATCCCAGCAGATGTGATGTTGGAATCACTGAATGGAATCTTTCAGAGTCCTGGAGCATGGGGAATTGCCAGAGAACCAGAAAAGAGCTGATGTAGTTCCAATCTTCAAAAGAGGGGGAAAGTGAATTCAGGAAACTACTAACCAATCAGTTTGACATCAATATCTGGAGAAATCCTGGGAAAGATCAAGCAGCAGATTTGTGAACATTTACAAACAATAAGGTGATCCCTAGAAGCCAGTGCGTGTTTGTTAAAAGCAGATCATGCCAAACAAATCTTACTGTCTTCTAAGGTAAAATGACTGAATTAGTGGATCAAGGAAACACTGGGGATGTAACATACTTAGACTTCAGTAATGTATTTAATAAAGTAGACCACAGCCTACTTCTTGGTAAGAGAGAACACTGTGGGATAGACAGTAGCACCACCAGAAGGATTTGCATTCAGCATATGGTCCTCAATGGAATTACATCTGCATGGAGGGAAGCATACAGTGAGGTTCTATCTTTAGTACTCTTCAATATCTTCATTAATGATCTAGATGAGGGGATAAAAGGAAATTAAATTTGCAGGAGACACTAAGCTGGGAGGAAATTGCTAACATTTCAGAAGATAGACTCAAAATTCAAAAGGAGTTTGACAGTCTAGAGCATGGGTGTCAAGCTCAATCGCGTCACGGGCCGGATCATGACGTATCGTGATATTTTTTGCCTTTGCGGAGCTGGGGTGGGCATAGCCTGCATGTGACGTATCCAGACATGGGCTGCCAGTTTGACAGGCTGGGTCTAGAGCAATGGGCTTTATCCAATAAGATGGAGTTCAGCGGTGAGAAAAGTAAGGGCCTATATTTAGGCAGCAAAAATGTACAGATATAGAATAGGCAGTACCTGGTTCAACAATAGTAACTGAGAGAATGTTGGTGTCCTAGAAGACCACTACATAAAAATGTGAGCCAGCAGTGTGCTTCAGCTGTCAAAAAAGCCAATGTAGTCCTAGGCTGCATCAACAGAGGGATAGTATCAACATCAGGTGAAATGACAGTACTGCTTTATATTGCACTAATGCCACACTTGGAATACTGCATCTAGTTCTGGTCACCATGATACAAAATGCTGCGACACTAGAAAAAGTGCAGAGAAGATCAACAAAAATGATAAGGGATCTAGAGGCTAGGAATGTACATTATTTGCAGGTGACATGGGAGCAATCTTCCAGTACTTAAGGAGCAGTCCCAGAGATGAGGGGGGTTTAACTGATTCTCCAAAGCACCTGAGGGCAGGATAAGAAGTAAGGGGAGAAGCTTGTTAAAGAGAGATCCTACCTGGAACTAAGGTAGGTAGAACTCCTGACAGTGAGGAAGATCAGTGGAACACCTTGTTTCCTGGAGTTGTGAGTGCTCCGTTGCTGGAGGTTTTCAAGAAAAGTTTGAACAACTATTTGTCTGAAATGGTATGAGGGGGTTTGGACTAGAAAACCTCCAATGGGGTCTAGGACAACTTGCTGCAGCCAACCCACTGTGGCCAATTCACCATGGGACAACTTCCCACCAGACAGGAGTTACACTAATATTGAAGAAATGGTGGAATAAGATCATTAAAAAAAGGATGCCAAAGAAGGAACAAAATGAAATGTGAATGAATAAACTTAAATTTTTTTAAAAAATATTTTAAATAATTAAATTGAATTGTTGCATAGCAAGTTGTCCCATGGCAAGTTGACTGTGGCGAGTTGTGCTGCGGCTAGTTGGCTGTGGCAAGTTGACCATGGTGAGTTGGCTATGGCACTTTAGCTGTGGGGAAGTTGTCCCATTCTGCTCCAATGTCCCTTCCAGCCCTATGATTTTATGATTCTGTTGTTAGCCTATCTGCAAAGAAAGCTGGTTATTGAGAGAAAGCCCTTTAACTTATCTTCTTTCTGACAGGTTAGTTTTCTGCATGAGGTAAAATGTTTACAAGAAGGAAATGTCCATTGTGCTCAAGTCAAGTTTTATCTATCTCTGTTAAGCATTTAGTCCTTGTGTCCTCAGGAGAAACAGGGATGAAAACTGAAACCTAATTGTAGAGGAGATCAAACATGGCAAGTAACAGTATAACAGAAGTCCTTCTCCATCAACTGTAAGCCTTGCCTATAATGTAGGTAGCTTACTTTAATTCTTAAAATAAATGTATTTATTTGTAAAGGTTGAATGTATTGGGAAATGAGATAATGATCGTGTATTGGCAAATGAACCTGTGATTTATTTGTAAGAACTGAACTTTTGGATGTAGATAATATCCTTATCACACATTTCCTTATCTGAAGCAAACAGTATCAGACAGATAGCTCATGAGGAACAGGAGAGGAGATTCACCTTTCCACATACTCCCCACCAACTGAACTTTGTATAATAATGAAGTCTAAGACAACGTTGGCAAAACTTTTGTGGCATCAAGTGCCGAAATGGGAGCACACACAAGCCTGTGTGCCAGAAACCGGAAAAGCAGGCTGTTTCCAGCATGCATGGTTTCCAGTTTCTGGCATGCATGCATGCATGCGCAAAGACCAGCTGGCCAATGCGCATATGTGCACTGGAAACTGGAAGTGTCAATGAAGCACACACACCCCTAGCCTCTACTGAGAACAAGCCAGCACAGCCTGCCCTCCTGCCACTTCTGCCAAGGGAGCGTGACTGCTTCCTGGCCGGCATGCCCCTTACCCCAGCACCAGACAGACATTCTTCCCAAAACAGGCACATAAAAAGGATAAGGTGCTTCTGCTGCCGATGAACCCCCAGGCAGCAGAAGTGCCTGATGGAGAGGGCCAGGATGGTGAATCCGCCACCTTGGCTTCTATGGGTCCAGCCAACAGTGCTGCCTCTTCTTCCTCCTTTCCACTGCTGGCACAGGATTCAGCTGTGCTTCCCATGCTTGGAAGAGTGTGGCTTGCTGGCTTCTGCCTTTCATTTCAGCAGCACCGCCACCACCCTCCTGCTGTTCTCCCACAACTCCTCTCAATAGATAGCAGCAGCATCTTGACAGCTGCCGAAAAAACCCAGAAACTTTCATTCTCGTCATGAAAAGTGTTTGCTTCCTGTCTGCCCAGCCAGAGCAAAGCTTCACTGTTCTTCTACTCCTCATTGTTGTCCTCCCTGCCCAAGCGGTAGCAGGCTGTGCCGGACAGGGTCTCATTCCTGCCCTGGCACAGCAAACTCTGGTGGGCTGGACGCGGGTGTGTAGAGCCTGGCCCCGCAGTGCTTCCTCGCTCAGTTGAAGGCTCCATTCAGCCTCCAAACAGTAACGCTGGCCCACATAAATGGACAGCACACCAGGGCCACACACGGCGTTGGTTCCTGCACTCAGCCAATTCCAATTCCACAGCTGTCCTTGGAAGCTCCCCTCTGCCACTTCTGCCAAAGGAGCCAGTGTGCCTCTTACCCCAGCGCTGGATAGATGTACTTCCCATGCGGCCTCAGTTCCTGTGCAGCTCTGCTGCCCCAGAAGTGTGGCAGCCACAGGATGATGGGCAGGAGCGACCAACTGGCCCTCGCAGTCGCTCCCACACTGACGAGCCGGGCCCTCACTCGTCTCCCTGACAGTGGCTTTTCCTCCTCCCACATCCTGGCCAGAAGTGGCAGCATGAGAACTGCTGCCAGCCTCTCGCACTGCCGCTTCCGGCTGGGATGCTGGAGGAGGAGGAGGGCAAACAGCCATCAGGGAGGCTAACTGTCCTAGGAGGGATAGAGGAGAGCACAGCTTCTCATGCAGGGAGATGCCGCCGAGGGTCCGGCTCACTGGCGGGGGAGTAGCTGCGGGGGCCAGCCAGTCACTCCTGCCCCTTGCTGCTGCTGTTCTTCTGTAACACCTGAACTGGCCAGTCACTCTGGCCCATGGACACGTGTCTGTGCTGCAGACTGAGGGCCAGTGCAAGAAGCCCACTCAGGCAGGGAGGGAGGGAAGCCCGGCCCGCCCGTCCTGGCTGACACCTCTGCTCCCCTACAAAGCAACCGCCAGATCCCCTCTCTGTGTCTTTGGGCACGCAGAGCCCGTGCACGTTGCTCTTCTGGGTTCCAGCACTGCATGCACTCCACCCAGCTGGTTTCACACGTGCATGTGTGCCAGAAACCTGAAAAACAGGTGGCTGCCACGCATGCGCATGCTGGACCCCAAAAGAGCAAAGGGCAACAGCTCCCTGTGCCCAGAGAGATGGCTCTGCTGCCACTTCTGACATGCATGCCATAGGTTTGCCATCATCATGGGTCTAAGATATCACTTTTCAAATATTTCTAAGTGACCCACATTACCACTTTTGGAACACAATCCTCCTTTCCTGCCTCCCCACCATCCCAGTCTTGGAAATCTTGGGACTTAGTTTTAACATCCAGTGCTCTGAGAGACCTGGAAACAACCAGGTGATATTGTGTAAACATAGCTGCACAATAGTTGGTGTTGTTGATTCTGGCAATGTGCCTTCATCCCAGATGATCTCACAAGCCTCCCCCTTGGCTTGTTCAGTAGCTCTTTTGGATCTGTCATGCTTCCTTTGACTTGAGCAAAGCCCTTTAGAAGGAACAGTGCATACATTGTATTGCCAAGTTCTTTCATCACTGTGTTTTGCAAGTATCTTTCTGTCCACATCCAATACCAATTACACAATTTGCCACAAAGTTCTCTTGTATAAATTATGATGAAAGGGTATAATAAAATCGCTAAGAAGGTACAAAATAATAGATAATTTAATTAGCTATTGATACCTAATTAACAGATAATTATGGGAACAGACTACATTAGTGACTACATTAGTTTTCATCAGACAAACCCTGACATATGTTGGAACAATACAAATTTTTCAAAAAGAGGTCAGCTCTCATTATGACAATTGCTGCATCCATTATTGCTGCTGAATTTTGGGCCCACTCTGTTAAGTTTGCATGAAGAGTCAGACGCGAAGAGCTTCAGTGAAGAGTTTATTAAGTGACTACAGCTCGAATGGACCCGACTTGGCTGGGCTACGGCTGCTTCTTATAGCCAGCAGCCGTAGTTGCCAGCCAATCAGAGTGCAGGGTTTTCCCGCACTATTTAAACCAATCCTATTTGACATTTTACAAGAACAATTCAAACTAAACCAATGACATTCAAACCTACATACATAACACCCCTCCCCACTAGGTTCAGTCCATACCAAACCCCAACCTATCTAATGTATTCTTTTAAATAGGTGGGGCTCTTGCGTGTACGTTGAGACCTTCGTGGTTCAGAAGTTTTAACATTCTCACCCAGTGAGAGAGAAATGTGTCTGCTGACATTTCCCCACTGGGACTTCCTGTGAAAGAAGACCCTGTTTGATTGTTAGAATCTGGTCTCTCCTCCCAACCCATCTCCAGCCCAATGTTAGCACCCAAGTCAGGTAGTGATGTACAATCTTCCACTTCTAAGAATGGATTTTGGCATTGTGACAGGTTTTGGAATGGTTCCTGTCGTAATGGCTCGTTACACATGGGGTTGATTCTTGCTTGCTGATTTTCCTCCTGTTCCTCCCCTTCCCCTAGAATTGACATCAGGTGAGGGAACTAGAGAGGAACAAGTGCGATGTTCCTGAGAGAACCTGGATCTAAGTTGATCAATGTGCCTGCTCCAGAGGAGTCCATCCTCTGTTTGCACCCTGTAAGAACGAGGGCCTGTGATCTGAGTTATCTCAGCAGGAATCCACAAAGGTTCACCTATAAGGTTCTTAGCATAAACAGAATCACCCACACTGAATGTGCGAACTTTGGAAGTGGAATCTAGTGGAGCGTTGGGTGCGTAAGTGGGATGAAGGCGGTCAAGGGAAGACCTAAGTTTCCTACCCATCAACAACTCTGCTGGGGATAAGTTATTAGATGGGTTAGGAGTGATGTGCTGAACACTAAGAAGTTTTCAACTTTCTCAGTGATGTCCCCAGGACCCAGTTGCTGAAGCTTCTCCTTGGTAAAACGTACCATGCGTTCAGCCAGCCGTTAGCCAAAGGGTGCCCAGGGGCAGTAAGGGCATGTCTGATACCCTGTTGTGCTAAATAGGATTCAAAAGGTTGGATGTAAATTGAGGGCCATTGTCAGAGACAAGAACATCAGGTAACCCGTGGGTTACAAAAAGTTTTTTGAGCTGTTTGATGACAGCATCAGTTGTGGTGGATGCCATGGGGATTACCTCTAGCCATTTGGAATATGCATCTACTATAATAAGAAAGGTGTGCCCTCTGGTAGAGCCAGCAAAATCAATGTGAATCCTAGACTACAGGCCCCTAGGACATTCCCATTCCTGTTTGGGGGTGAGAGGTGGTGCAGGCCTGACCACCTGACAGTTGGGACAAGATGCAACCCAGTTTTCAACCATTTTGTCAATACCTGGCCACCATACATAACTCCTGGCCAATCCCTTCATCCTTACAATACCAGGATGACCCTCATGTAACATTTCCAAAACCTCTCTTTGCAGTTTTGCAGGAATAACCACCCTGTTACCCCACAAAATATATCCTCTTAATACAGATAATTCAGTTTGCCTGGACTTAAAAGGTTGGGCAAGGTGAGGTAGATCTTGAAGAGGCCAACCTTTCTTAATCCAGCCTATAACAGGAGCCAACACAGTGTCTTTGGCAGTCTCTCTGGCAATTTCAGCAGCATGAACTGGAAGCTTGGCAACAGTTTCTAGGAAAAAGGTGTGTGTTTCAGGTTCAAAGTCCTCCTTGTGGCAAGGAAGTGGGCAACGACTCAGTGCATCAGCATGTCCAATGTCCTTGCCAGGCTTGTGGATAAGTTTGTATGAATAAGCAGCAAGAAATTCAGTCCACCTCAGCATTCTTGGTGACAGGATAGTAGGTGTAGGCTTGTCTCCTGCCACAATGCCTAACAAAGGTTTGTGATCTGTAACAATGGTAAATGTTCTCCCATACAGATATTCATGAAATTTCTTAACAGCTGCAACAATTGCCAATGCCTCCTTGTCCAATTGGCTGTAATTCCTCTCTGCTTTGGTCAAAGTGAGAGTAAAATGCAATAGGGGCTTCTCTCCACTGGGAAGCCTGTGGCTCAAAAACCCCCCACTCCAAAAGGGGATGCATCACAAGTCAGTACAACAGGCAAATTCTCAGAGAACTGTATCAGTACAGCATCAGACGTGATTAGTCTTTTAATACTGTTAAATGCTGATTGTTCCTTCCTCCCCAGACCCAAACAGACTTTTTATCAAGTAATCTGTGCAATGGTTCAGCAATGGTTGCCTTCTGAGGTAGGAACATGTGATAAAAGTTAATGAGTCCAAGGAAAGCTTGCAAATCTGTTTTGCATTTAGGTCTAGGGGCTTCTTTGATTGCTTTAACCTTGGCATCTGTAGGGTGGATGCCATGCTTGTCAATCATGTAGCCCAGGAACTCAACCTTGTCAGTTTTAAGAGTGCATTTTTCTTCCTTGACTTTTAACCCTTCCCTGAATCTGGTAAGGACTTCTCTGAGTCTTTCTTGTAACTGAGTGTCATTTTCAGCAGAGATTAACACATCATCAAAGTAAGGCACTACCCCTGGCAGTCCTTGGAGCATCCTTTCCATAAGGCTTTGAAAGATGCCTGGTGCCACGCTTACTCCAAATTGTAACCTTTTACATTTGAAGGCACCTCTATGAGTCACAATGGTTTGGGCCTCTGCAGTGGCATCATCAACTGTTAGTTGTTGATATGCCTGGGCCAGATCCAATTTGGCAAAGACTGACCCCCTGCCAAGTGAATGTAACAGATGATGCACCACTGGAACTGGGTATGCGCTCTGCTGCAGCACATGGTTCAGTGTCCCCTTATAGTCTCCACAGATTCTTACTGACCCATCAGTCTTGACTGGTGTGACTATGGGTGTCTCCCACTGGAGTGGTCAGTGGGCTCTAAAACCCCTTGAGCTATTAATTTGTCTAAATGTGCATCAATTTTTCCTTTAAAGCAAATGGGACCCTTCTGGGCTTTAAACGAATTGGGGCACCCTGGGATCTAGGTTGAAAGTGATAGGGGTCCCCATATACTTGCCCAATCCTTCACTGAAGACCTCTGGAAACTCAGACTTCAAGCCTCCTCCCATTCAGAGTTGCTCACGTGATTGATGCCAGTCACCTCGATGCCTAGTGGATTGAACCACTCAAGTCCCAGCAAGCTTGGGCGATCCTTGTCCACGATGGTCAGGGGCAGTTTGGTGTGGCCTTTGAACTTCACGTTGAATTCTCTTGTTCCAACTACTGGAATCTTGTTCCCTTGGTAGTCTTTAAGAGTCAGTGCTTGCTTCTGGAAATGTTTCTTCTGAATGTTGGGAAGTAGCCTGTGAATAGTGTCCCATGACACCATAGATAAATAGGAGCCTGAGTCCACTTCCATTTGGCAAGGCCTTCCTTCAATGAGTACCTTCACATGTACTTTTCTGCTTCTTAAGGGTGAAGAATGACCAATGGTGACTGTTTGATGAGTTTCATTCTTCCCATTTGCTTCTGAGTTGCCCCATTTTCTCACTGAAGTTGTTGGGCTTGAATTCTTTCTCAGGAAATTTCTTCCTACTAGGTGGAGTTCTGGATGATTTGCAGACTCTTGCTAAGTGACCTCTTTTCTCAACGTAGGCAGATGGTGTCTAAAACTTGCATTCAGTGCAGGGGTGGCACCCCCCCACAGCCTCTGCAATAATATTCTTGCCTCTTTCTTCCAAGGTCTTTCCTTTCTTCTCCATTCTGAGTCTATAAATTCCTTCCTCCACCTCACTACAGTCTGAATCAGCAATGGGTTGTTGTGGACTTTTCCACATCAGAATGGCTTGAGGCCTTGTTAATTTTCTTCATGGCTGCTGCTGAGGACTTGGTTGCTTCCACTGAAACAGCTTCCTCTATGGCCTCCTTAAACGTGATCTTAGGTTTCATTAGTAATTTGCTCTGTAAGACCTTATCTTTAAGGCCTAGAACAAACCGATCACGCATGGCCTCTTCTAAGTTGGTAAACTCACAAGCACCCCCAATGTCCCTTAAACTTGCCACGAAGTCGTTAACATTTTCTCTTTCCCCTTGATTCGTGTCTCTTAATGAGGCACGATACTTGTGGGGCGTAATGGGCTCTTAAAAGCTTTTCTAAATCAGGCCATTCCATTACCTTCAAGTCTGCAGCTCCCGCCAATGCCTTCGCCATCTTGAAGACTGCCGGACCGCAGTGCGTAAGAAAGACCGCCCTCTTCCGCTTCTCGGAGATGTCGGCGAGGTCGTTTCCTTCCAAATACATTTGGAAGCGATCCGCATACAATTCCCAGTCTTCTGCCACCGGATCAAACGGGGCTGGGGGGGTGTTCAGCGCAGCCATCTCGCTCTTCTGCTTGTCTTCCGCATCGTCTTCTCTTCAGGGGAATCCCATCCTTGTCGCCAGTGTTAAGTTTGCATGAAGAGTCAGATGTGAAGAGCTTCAGTGAAGAGTTTATTAAGTGACTACAGCTCGAATGGACCCGATTTGGCTGGGCTACGGCGGCTTCTTATAGCCAGCAGCCGTAGTTGCCAGCCAATCAGAGTGCAGGGTTTTCCCGCACTATTTAAACCAATCCTATTTGACATTTTACAAGAACAATTCAAACTAAACCAATGACATTCAAACCTACATACATAACACACTCAAAGTCCCAAAGACCCTTCAAAGATGGATTCACTTAGAGCACCTCTGACCACATAATTGGCTAGTTGGCCAAAGCAGTTCCTAATCAGTTACCACATGAGATCCAAGTGGAAAACTGGATCCAGAAAGCTCCCATCCCATAACTTCATCCTGAGTTTTCAGGGAGAGAACTATTGCACCCAAAGGAGACTGAATTCTATCCTGTTCCCCTACAGCACCTCTGTCTTGCCTTGAGGAAGAATTAATTTGTTAACTCTTATCCACCTCATTGTTATTATCAGACACCAGTTCAGAAAACCAGAAGTTTCTGTGCTTCTGTCACCACCCTGGTTTGAGACATCCGCAAGTTTCCGTGGTGGGAGTTAAGCTCAAAAAAACAGAACAGCATGTCAGCCACATATAGATGGCAAAATATCCCAAATCCCAGCAGTCTGAGTGTTAATTTTTATGGGAGCCAGGACCAAACATTGAGAAAGTTAAGTAACATCAGAATGGTGGTGTTATTATCCAATTATCAGAGCATCTCAAGCAGCAACATAGAGGACTATACATGTCCTATCTTTTATTTAAATAAATAAATAAAGCTTTATTTATTATCTTCAGCAACTTCACTTATACCAGTATTCATCTGTCTCTTTATCAAAGGTGTATAAGCTACAGATAAGATGATGAAAATGTTAGTAATTGTGTGAGATCATTGCAGTTCACCACAATAATAAGTCCAATAAATAATAATAACAATCCAGAAATCCCAGGTCATAGAAATCTAGTATATCAGGCATTTGGTGTCCATTGTGTTATATGCCAAATTATTATAGATTATCGTGGCAACCACATTGCCTATAGGTTGCTCTGCAATTCTTCTGAGTGTAGAATGGGAGGTGGCAAAATTCTATAAATTTGAATCATATAAATTTGATTCATAGAAAACTGGAATTAAATATATTTTCACATTGTAGAATGGGAGTCACAACCTGGTTCTGTTGCAGGGGAGGTGATGGTGACGTCTATTAATATTTAGAGCTATGGCAGAACCATAGCTCCAAATATTCTTCATTGCCACCTAGTCAGTTTGACAAATCTGCAGTTCAGATATTGCTAACGTGTTGGTTGGAACATAGCTGAATTTAGCAGCATCTGTTTTCTCTCAAAGGCAAAAATCAGCATTAACAAAGCAAAATACTTTGCTGCCACCTCCTGGGCAAAATTCTATTTTATATTGTTTTAGAAGGGATATTTCTATTGAGCAAACAGAACACAGTTCCCCCCAAAAGAAGCCCTGATATTTTTCATATTCACAGGGAACTCTTTGAAGAAATTTGCAGAAGTTCGTAAAACTAAAGTTTCTTAAGATGCTGAATTTCATCGCAGGAAAGGATTGCGTTATGAACCTGGCTAGTACTTATATAGACATATATATTGGCAATTTGAAAGTTATGATTAGCTTAATTGATTAGACTTTTAACCACCTTCATTCAAGAGCTCAAGTCAAAATCTGAGGCATCAAAATTTGTAAATAAGTCACTTAGAAATTAATTATCCCAAATGAAACAAGCAAGCATTTGGAGCAAATGTAATCCATTAATTGCTATGTATATTAGATTGTGCAAATTTATTTATACATCTAGGTTTTCCATTTCCTTCATCTGCAACATTAAAAGATTATATTCCTTCAGTATAATTGTTTCATGCCCCTGAGGGGGAGGCTGAGCAGCTGACTGGGAGTGGGAGCGTGGCTCTCCGTTGGCTGTGGAAGAAACTGGGGAAGGACAAAGGCCAGCTGGGCAGAACAGGGGAGAGGTAGAGCAAGGGAGAGGGAATTCAGAGGAAGACCCAGGCCTGCCCCCTCTTCATCCTAGGGTTAAGGAGGAACGGAGAAGGGAGGAACGAAGAAGGGAGCAACGTGAGTTGTGTGGTTTACAGGGGAGGAAAGGACCCTGATTGCCTTCATTAGCTGCAGCTGGGAACACAGTGTTTAAAAAGGGAAGCTGTGCACAGCAAAGTTGTTGGGAGCAAATCGTGAATTTATCTGGTATTGTCAAGGCTTATCTGGGTTCCTGGCATCTTCCCAACTGCGTGTGTTTTGTTGGCCTTTCAAGTCTGCAATTCCTTCTCCTGCCCTGTCAAGTTAATTACTGGAGCATGGTTTGTGTGGATTTTTATTTACAGTTTGTATGTACTTTGTTTTCGGACTGAATTTCCTCCACTTAAAGACTGTTCTTGTGAGAGTTTTTTCTCCAGCCGAAGGTAACCTGGACATTGGGGGCAAAGTTGGAGGTATTGAAGGGACATTTCTTGCTTATCTAACTGTGTTGCCTTTGAGCCACGCCGTGGGTCATCACAAATCGAAAGAAAAGAGCAGAAATTACTAACTTTCCAATGAGCACATGGAGGCAATCAGATTACCCTCTTTTTTGAGATTTTAAGATCTCTTCCCCCCTCCCCGCATAGCCTGCATTTCAAAATATGGGATATATGGTGTGCATTTAAACTTTAGTCATGTACCTTAGGAGACCAAGAACAGTGTTAGGGCCATCTCATAATAAGTCATATCCAGGGGTGGGCTTCAAAAATTTTAGCAAAGGGTTCTCTGCCCGGTTGCTGGATGGGCGTGGCCATGGTGGCCATGGCCTAATCAACCTCCTGCACCATGGCGGGGGGAGATTTTTGCCCTCCCTGGGCTCTGGAGGCTTTCCTCAAGCCTGGGAGGGCAAAAATGGCCTCCCAGGCTCTGAAGGGTGTCTGGAAGCCAGAAATGGAGCCATTTCTGGCCATTCCAAACTTCTGAGAGGCCCATTTTTCACCCTCCCTAAGCCTCTGTGCACACCCTGCACTTACCTGCATCCAAAATGAGCTGCATGGAGACTCCTGGGAGGGGCAGGGTGGGGCCAGCCAGGAGTTGGATTTGGGGGTTCTCCAAACAGCACAGAATCTTAGCTAGGGACTCTCCTGAACCCCTGCGAACTCCCAGCAGCCCACCCCTGGTCATATCCTAGATACCAAAAGGGTTAGATCAGTGGTGGGCTGCAAATTTTTAACAACTGGTTCTCTGGCTGGGTAGGCGTGGCCTGTTGGTCATGTGACTGGGTGGGTGATGTCACTCATCACACTCAGCCCCACCTCCCAGCCACTCACCTCAAAAGAAGGGGTAAGATTCAGCCGGTTGGGGCTAATCTCACCACTGGCTGGCCCTGCCCCACCCATTTTTTTGGCCTGTTTTTTTGGCATGTTTTGGGGCCATTTTCAGGATATTTTTCAGGCCATTTTCAGGCTGTTTTGGGGCCATTTTTAGGGCATTTTGGCCCAAAAATGGTCCAAAATGCCAAACCAGGCAATTTTGGGGCTGTTCTCATTCTGTTTTCAGGCTGTTTTCAGGCCTTTTCAGCCCCAAAAATGGCCTGAAAAACAGCCTTGAAAATGACCCAAAAACAAGCCGAAAAATGAGCGAGGGCGGGGCCAGTCAGTGGTGGGATTTGCCTGTTCGCCGAACTGCGCCTAATCTTAACTACCAATAAAAGATAAGAATGACTGTGTGTGTATATATATAAATAAAACAGCAGGTGTTGTTGATAAGATAGATATCAAACCCACTTCACCATTAAAAATTGTAATGCCATTGAAAGTAGTCAAAGGTATCATCCAAATCTAACCAGGATATAAAACCAGGATATGAGCCTTCACCACAATAACATGAAGGGTCACTCACAATCCTTCTCGGCTCCCAAACTCAACAGGTAACGATTACTGTACTCTTAGTCAGCCAGAGGCATAATTAGCATCTCGGGACTCCAAAAAAGCCTCTCAGATGGACATCCATAACCCAACCCGTGGTTTACATTCAAAAAGAAAAAGAAAAAAAAGAAGAAAATATGCACATAAGCATTACATGCAGAATTGCTTTTCCTTCCTGTCACTTGTCTTGGCATTGAAACTTACTGAAGGATATTTATTTATTTATTAAATCGACTTAAACTGGAAAAGTTCTCCCTGGGTGGATGTGGAAGATGAATTCTTCTTCATTCTTGGCAGGGGGGTGGGGAGGGAGAGAGATTGGCATTTGATTTGCTTCCTTCTCCATATTCCCAAAGTAATATCATGTTGGAATCATACCAGTCCTTTTGATTTTGATTGGATTTCTCAGTTCTCATTGTTAAAAACAGGTTTTTAGGAATGTAACATCTGTGAACCAGTCCAGATATGTTTTCAGACCAACTGTCTAAACTTCCATCCAGTTCAGCAAATCTACTCCTATCCATGAATTTCATCCATCAGTCACAGATAACAGTTTTACTCTGGTGTTTGCTGTGAAGACACAGGGAATATCCCAGGTCTTTCTTACAGACTCAGCACACATTCTTCTTCTCTAACAGAATGTGCTTTATTTTGTTCTACAATATGAAATAAAGACCAAATATATCACGAGTGGAGGGGAAATGACACCACTAGTTGCAGACGGAACTAACTTGAAAAATGAAAAAAATAAGTTCAGAATTTTCCCAATTTCATTCTGAAGCTTTTTCTTTCTTTTTCCTTTTTATAATTGTGAAAATTGGGAGGGAGGGGGAGATGATAAAATATTTTCTGATCATACATAAAATGGTAGGAATCTGGAAATACACTAGAATAAATTAGTAGCATGTCTTCACACAGGCAAATATTTCATTTTAGAAGTCCATGAAAATTATACAAATAACAGATTAAACTTAGAAAATGAGACTGATTCATTGTTTCCTGAGCAAATTTTATATTGTCATATTGCCTTTCTCCTTCCCCACCCAAAACAAATCTTTTCCTGTTTGATACATTGAATGACAAAGGGACCACCAAGATCCTATCTGAGGACTCCTCAGAATTAAAATTATTTGTCAGCTTATATTGAAAAACAATACAATATTAAAATCCCATCGAACAAACTTGAGAAGTGATAGCAGTAGCAATGCATCAATTTTAATTTTTAATAAGTAAATATAAATAAATATAACCCATATAAACAAAAGCACTTTTGGAAGCCTCCCAAATTTTGAAAAGGAGTCCTGAGAGAAGTTTAAGAAATGCTAAAAAAATGGATTTCAGTTACACAAAGGCAGATTCTGGTTTTAATATTGGAGGAATTGCATAAATGCAAAAGCAGTTTGACTATGGGATCATTTAGCTTTGATGAGCTCCTCTTCACAAGATGAAGTAAAACAAAGGCTAAAGAACTGTCTTTCTAGGATAACTGAATTTAATTTAGATTTTTGCTTGGAACAGGGCTTGGACTGGATGGCCTTCCAAGTCTAGAATTCTGGGTCATCCAGAGAATCAGCATCTCCTCATCCTCCTTTTTCTTCTTTCAGCCTTTTTAAACATCATACAGGATCTTCAGATAGATGAAGAGACGGGTTGTTCAATTCAACTATATCCTTTGCATAGCTCCAAGCACAACCCGCCCCCCCATCAATCATTTCGCTTTGATGTTGGCTTGTATGTTGTCTTTTGAATAATCACCATGACTGTGATAATAAAACTCTGACTAGAAAATTACTTGAATTTACAAATGCTGCCAGTTCATAGAGAAAAATGGCTATTTTAGATCTAGAGATTCTTAAGAGCCCAGCTAAGCCTAGTTGCAAGAAGCAAGTGTAAAGTTTGATTTATGGATCCCAAATGCTCTCTTGATGCAGCTCTATTTAAAACTGAGCGCCTGTAATGTTTGGGGATGTGCCAGGTGTCACTCAGCATTGTTTCAGCCCAAAGTGTCCAATGAACATCCTGCCTCTAATTTCCCTGAGAATTCAGCCACAAGAACCAATGTTTTAACAGCCAGATTTTCTCTCCATGCAGGTTTTCATGACTGTTATCTACAGAGAGAAAGAGATCCACCCCTGGGTGTAGCTGGCTTCACTGAAGAATAGAAGTTAATAGCTGCTCCCAACAATGGCCTCCACTCTCCATTTGTCACCCAGTGGCTGAATATAAAAGAGGTCTCAGAGCAAAGTGTCAAGCAGATGAATGCTTCTGACTGCTTGATACCTTGGGGTCTTCTGCAAGAAACCATTGCTTGATTCAGCATCATGAGCATTTCTCACCTAAGCAACAGAGCTGAGAGCCATTTCCAGGCACAAGAAGAACATGAACTGGAAACTCTGGGGAAGAAAGCATGGGACAACCCAGTTTACAACGGATCCCCTTCCTCTTCCTCCCTGAAAATCAGAGCGATCTACAACCCCAAATCCATTTTGGAAAATCCCTATGAGAATATTGAAAAATTGACTGGCTCCTTATCCTACCCAAAGGATAGAAAGACCACAGAGGAAGCTAGGAAGAAGGAAACCCCCTTCCCAGGATGCTGCTACTATGTCTTCAAAGGCATCCGAGGTAACTGGGTGGTGGGTGGGTGGGATTAAATGCAGAGAAGATAGCCATCTGTGATAGCTCCACCAAGAGGCAGGGGAAAGGATACAACTTTTGTGCAGGGACTACTGAAGGAATATTGTACAGCAAACGTGGCTTTGCTATCCCTCTATGTGTAATGTACAAATTTAAAAATAATCACAAGGACAGGAAGGAAAATTTAAACTATTGAGCTGAGCCTAGGTTACAGAAGCTACTGTCCCCTTTTTATAGCTGGAAAGGTTGCCTAAAGGTGAGACCATTACCTTGAAATTAGTTGGGGACAACATTGTTTGCCTGAGCTTCAAAAGGTGGATAGGAGCATGTGGCTAATGCTAATTATCATCATGCCTTGCTGCAAATTAGCTTAGTTGTTAAATGTGAATATTGTGCATAGAAAAAATGGAGCAAATTTTATCAAGCATGCTTGACATTTAGCTTAATTAATGAAGCTATCTTTGTAGAATAGTGTCATAACTCAAGGAAGCGAGTGTTCAGATGTGACTTTCAAAACATGAGAAGGGAGTCAGATTGACTGGATTTATTTTTATGAAATCCATGGAGAATTTTAATCCTTTTCTAGAGCTGACATATTTGGAGCCAAGATCATTGTTTCTATGAATGAATTATCTGATTTGCGTCTTTGCTTCTGTTTAAAGATATGATTTTTCTCTGGCCTGCTTTCTTTTCAAAGAACTATACTTCTTGCCTTGTTTGTATATTCTATTGTATACTGCTGACATCCTTGATCAGGTTGAAATAAAGACACCAAAATCTCTAAAGCTCTTAAGGGTACCACTATTTTTGCTCATAGTTGCATTCCCTGCCAGCAAAGAGCGTTCAAGATGCTTTGTGGTTGGTAGACTATCTCAAAATATCCTCCCAGGCACATTTCTCTCCATCTGGCTGGATGAGTCAGCTGAGGAAGGTAACTTAGGCTGGAAATGTTCCCATCCTCTTTCTCAAAGCCCATTCCACTTCCTCAGAATTCCTCTTGAACAGCCTAGAGTAGAATCTCACCAAGGCAGAAGAGAATGGAACTATTTGGAAATTGTACTAGGTTGGTGTGACCAAAAATTGATTTTTGTAGCTTAAGTATATCAATATACTTGCATTTAGTTAAAAATGTATATCCTGGTTGTTTATATTTTAAAAATGCCTTACTATTTTTTTACGGTAACCAATAACTTTTTCACAAATATTATGGCAAACCATTGCACAATGCTTTGCTTTTCCTAAGTGAAGGATTTTACAATTTTCAGTTAAATTTCATTGTGCTATTTTCATCCCTTTATGCTAAACTCTCTTGATTAGTTTTAATGTTTCTAGTTTTGGAGATACTGCATTAACTATTCTTATTACACCGACCAATTTTGTCTACTCTGCAAATTTGATAAATATTCCTTTCCCCTCTGTTCCTCCAGAGTCCTTAATAAAAGTGTTTAGCCAAAACCAAATTCTGCAGCAACCAGTGAAGATATCTTCAGTGAAGAATAAACATGGTTAGCTGTGAATTATCCCGTGTCACAGAACTAAGTGCTATTAAATATTACCAAATGAAATAATAAATGCAATGACTGATGGGCAGTATTGTGAGTGGAAAAACATTTTGTTATGCAAGAATTGCTATGGTGATCATTTGTGAGTCTCGGATAGTTAATTTCTTAATTCTCATGAAAAGAACTCAGAGCTGAAAAGGTCTGACTGCACTTCTTCAAAGATGACTTAGGAGACCAGTTTTCAGCAATTGATGGAGAGAAGGTGAAAAGACCTGTTGTTTCTAGACATAAAGAATAGTTTTCTATTCTTTCTGAACAGAGCGTCTAAATTCCAAACCATCCAATGATTTTACAATTGAGCAGAGTTAGAAAGATTTCTCAAGCCTACCACTTTGCTATAATTCAACATCGTTCTGGTTGTTATATGGGTCTGTATGTCTTCCTGTAATGTGAACCCTTTTCTCCATGTTCTGCACTCTAGAATAAGGGAGATCTTTTTCTGTGTGACTTTTCAGGTATTTTGAAGACCTTATCTATTCTCCTCTCCTACTTCTTCTACAATGTTTTGAGGCAACTCTGATTCTAATATAGCTTCCTTGGGAATTACATCTCTTTCACTTAAAGACAGGGAGCCTTTCAAATAAATCACATCTTTTTCACCGTATGAGTTGCTTGACAGTGAGAGGGACAGCGTATAAATTTAATGAATAAAATTTGTAAAACCAGGATTTTGTCTGATGATTTATTTATTATTTTATTTATATCCCACCATTTTTAATAAGCAACACAAGGTGGCGAACGTATCTTATACTCCCTCTTCTTCCTATTTTTCTCACAACAATAACCCTATGAGTGAGCTGGGCTAAGAAAGAGAGGGACTGGCCCAAAGTCACCCAACTGGTTTTCATGACTAGGATGAGACTAGAACCCGTGGATACTCGATTTCTAGTCTGGTTCCTTAATCACTAGACCAAACTGATTCTTTCATGCTGGATGGTTCAGGGCCAACTGGACATCTATGCGGTCTGGAATTTGATGGTTGATTAGTTTCTATGCTGATGTTCTTTCAGAAACTCAAGGCCAAGTTCATAGTGCTAAGCTTGTGAGTTTTGCTCACATATAGATATGTAGAACTGCCTGGTTCATGTAAAAATCAGTTGTGAATCTTATCCTCTGTAACTATGGTTACTATCTCCACAAGAAAAAAAAGTAGAGAAAACCAGAATTTTGTAGAATGACTGTCTTTTTCTGGAAGTGGCCATGCTGGCAGGCAGAAATATTTTATGAATATGCATCTACAACTATTAGGCTTGCACAAGGGAGTCCAGACAAGAAGCACAACAAGGAGTACTAGCTCTGTCTTTATTGTAAGGTTATTTAATAAACTTTTGTAAGTCTGAAAATATTTCTCCTTTCCTTTTATTATGTAGAAAATTAGGGAGGATCCCTTCGGAAAGGTTTCTCATGCTCTCCCTCTTTCGGTTGGCTGAGGTAACTTTAGAATAGAATAGAATTCTTTATTGGCCAAGTGTGAATGGACACACAAGGAATTTGTCTGGTGCATAAGCTCTCAGTGTACATAAAGAAAAATAAAATACATTCATCAAGAATCATAAGACAACACTTAGTGATATATATACTAAGTGATAGACCTAGATACACCCAGTATGTACGTCTCCCTCCTGTCTCCCAAAGTCCTTCACATATATCATTACAATAGCAGTAGGACAGCACCTTGTGTTGAATTTATTTTCTCTTGTCTAAATATTGAAATTAGGGGCGATGCTTGTAGCAGTCAGAGAGCTTGGTCATTTGTGAAAGGGGCAGCCACCATCTTGACTTCATTGAATTCTCTCTCTCTCCCTCTCCCTCCCTCTCCCACTCTGTCTGTCTCCCTCCCTCCCTCTCACACACACGCACTCAATTAAATCTGAATTTTGAGACTGCAAACCCTATATAGTTCCTCAACCCTGACAACTTGGGAACTTCAACTCCCTTCCATCCCTTATATTCATACAGATCAAAAAATGTGTCCACAGAGAGAAGCATTAAACCAAAGTGGGAAAAATCAAGAATTATCAAATTGCTACTTTTTATAATCAACTGTACATTTTCTATTAAAAGTTGAGTTTGGAATCAGTGCTAGCACTTTTTAAAAAGAGTACCTTTTTGAACCAAGAGCAGGAACCCCAAAGAGCTTTTAAGTGTTCCTGGCACCGATTGCCTGTGTTCTTCCATCTCAAGAGCTTTCGATCGAGGGTGTGGAGGAACATCTATCACAGAGCTGTGGTTCTGAGTGTCCTTAAGCCTAAAAGGAACAGAAACCCCTTTGGATATTGATGTGAGAACATTTACTCCACTTTCAAGTAGGAATTCACACCAACACTGGATGAAGGTTTAGATGAGAAGAGCAATAACATCAAGCCATTAGAGAGGCAAGCTATTAAGCCTTAATGGTGTTCATTAGCAGTGAGCAATGAAAGAAAAGTGAAATGAACAATATTTCAAAGGAACCAGCTTTTCTTGAACTCAGAGAAAATTCATGCTAATCAGTAAAATGGAAGAGAGAAATTGATTTGGATCTAAGCTGAAGGTAAAGGATCAAACAAATAAAGCAAGGCTAGGTTTTCTTAAATATTTATGTTTCCAATTGTCTCCTAAATGTCCTTGTGAGACTCTGTTACGTTTACATACTTTTGCACCTGCCCACTTACCCATTTTTACCCCTGCATCCATAACTGCAAAAAATAGCCAGAGCCAATTCCTAATGTATCCATTGTAGCAGCAATTCCTGGAAAATGGTGAGGAGGCATTGTATCTGAATATTTAAATTATTGAAATCCTATGTTTACAATCAGGTGTTGAAATCAGATGGCATGTATTTCCCAGTTTTACACCCTTTTTCCAGGCAATTTTCCAAGTTTTTCTTAAAGTTAGTAATATTCACTGTAAAAGAATAAATAAGGAAATAGCAGTTGAAGTGTGGAAATCGGAAGAAATTAGAATATATCTTGAGCAAATAAGGGCAATGGTTTTAAAATATCTATCAAATGGGCTGAAAGTTATTTACTTTTGAAAGTGTAAAATCCATAGCATTCAGAGGAAGATTGTTAAGCTCTAGAAACATGGCCAGTTCTTAAAGTCTTGATGGCAATTCCAGGAATTGTCACCCAACTCCTGATTTTTGAAGTGACCAAAAGGAAAATTATTAACTACATAACCATTTCAGTATCTCCCAATTGCTGATTTTTCCTGTTCTGAAGGTAATCCATCTCAAACTTTGCATCAGTTTGAAAATGAAATAATTAAATATTTGTAATTATAATTTGCATTTTTCATTTTCATTTTCCCTAATCTATGTGCCTTTGGGAAGAGAGAATAATTCAAATACTATTTTTAACATTACTTTTACTAATTATCTATTTTTGTACATATTTAAAAAAAAACATACATTATGAGCACAATTTTGCTTTGAAGAATTACAACGCAAAATCCATAGTATGCTTTTTAAAATACTATACAGTTGAATTTTTTTTACATTGGTCTTAAAAGTTGATGTACTCCTTAAAAATATTATGAAGTATGAAACATCATATCACGCTTAGAATTCCAACATTCCTACACGCTAAGCCATAGGATTCAAATTTGTCATCCACAGCTCCATTTTCTGTGAGGCAAACACACTAATTTCATCAGGAACATCTTGATATGATGTAGCAACTGAGGCTGGAATAAATCCACATATTGTTCATTTTTTCCTTATTTTTTTACAGGGCTTTGGGGCACAACCTTGACTGAAAATACCAGTGAGAACCGAGAGCTTTATGTAAAGACTACACTGCGTGAACTTCTGGTCTATATTGTATTCTTAGTGGACATCTGTTTGTGTGAGTAGTTTGGTTGCTGCTCAAGTCTTGATACCAGTTTTTCCTACTTTCTATCATTCTCCTGATTATCCTTTTTAAAATCCTTTCCTTTTGTCTCTTTCTGAGCTCACATGGGATCATTTTTTTAAAAAATTGATATTTTGCTGCTCGCTGTCATCATAGCTAATGGGAATTGCAATTTTATATTTTTTTTCAGCACTTTACATCCCCAAAAGAAGTCAATGATAAACCACTTCTTTGATGGGGCCAAGAAAACTACATGGAAATAAAGTTAAAACTTACCAAACTTAGCATGTTGTCAAATGAATCTATCAGATTTGTAAATAACCTGAACACAACTTGTGATTTCCCTGATTGTGTAGGACATTGGAAGTAATAACACATTAAAGACAACAATCAGAGGGATGGTAAAGGAAAACTCATATTTTTCTTGGCTTAGCGTTTGCACAGAAGCTTTTAATTATGTGGAACTTTATTAATATTAAACTGTAGGTAGACAGGAAAGTAATGTTTTATGATGTATAATAGAACATTAAATGTACAATAAACAATAATACATAATAATTCAACACTCGATCATTTTGAAATATTAACTATTCAACTTGTATCACAGCTTTGTTCTAATATCTAACCTGGATTGACTTCCCTGAAATTTCAACCTTTTGCTTGTTGTCCTTTTATCCAAGATGACAGAATATGCACCCACCCGCCTTCTTGATCTGACAAACCTTTATATATCTGAATGTTGTTATCATATCTATCCTCAATTGTCTCTAGTATAGAAATATACTGAGAGATATACTGAGTTCCTTTGATCATTTCTCATAGGGCACACTTTCCAGTCTCTTCACCCTCTTCTGAATTTGCTCCAGTTTGTCTGTTACATTTTTCAGTACTTGAAAAATGCTTCTTGTGTTCTAGACTCTATGCTGTTATCAATACATCCTAATATAATATTTGCCCTTTTAGCAGCTGCAACATACTATTGGCTCACATTTGACGGATGGCCAAGATCACCCAGATCATGGTCACATGTACTTCTGCTATTCCAGATTTCTTCATTCTATTCTTGCATCTTTCAGTTTTTTCTCCTCAGTTGCAGGGATCTATATTCCTTTTCCCAGCATTTGGTCTGCTGTTCACACTCACTTACTTTTTCTGAAATCTCTTTCTCTTCCAAACCACTTAGCCACTTCCCCATGTTTTGTGTCATCCAAAAGTCTGATAACCTGTAAAATCCTTCATCCAGGTCATTAATAAAAATACAGAGTTCTGGGGCACTCCATTTAAATAGTTCAATTGGATGTGGAATCATTTATGAGTACTTGCTGAGTTCAGCTCAGTTATTTATAAAGCCATCTAATAGTTGTATCCACTAGCCCATATTTCACCATATTACTGATGAGGATATTTCCTGAACCAGCAATCCAGGTCATTCACGGTCACTCGTGCCCTAGTCACTTCCTGTCTTGAACATTGCAACACGCTCTACATGGGGCTGCCCTTGAAGAGCATCTGGAAACTTCAGTTGGTGCAAAATGCAGTGGCCTGCATAGTTTTGTGCGGACCTCAGTGTGCACTTGTATCACCTCTCCTGCGGGGGGAGCTGCATTTGCTTCTGGGTGCAATTCAAGGTGCTGGTTGTCACCTTCAAAGCCCTTCATGGCTTGGGACCAGGTTACCTAAGCAACCATCTCTTGCCAGTCACATTTACCCAACCCACCAGAGCAGAGAGGCAAGGAATGTTGTGAGTCCCATCCCCTAGGGAGATACACACCTGGTGGGACCCAAAGAAGGGCCTTCTCTGTGATGGCTCCCTCTCTCCGGAACATCATTCCCCCAGATATTAGAATGGCCTCTTTCTTCCGGAAGGCACTGAAGACCTGGTTCTACCAGCAGGCCTGGGGAATGCAGAGCGGGATGAAACCCATTAAATGGCTCATGTAAGATGCTGTCGCCGGGGCGGTGGGTGTGGGTTGATTTTAGTATATTAATTTATTATATGACACTTCTTTTATTATTTTTATTGGTTTTATATGGGGTTTTATATTCTGTAAGCCGCCTTAAGCTGCCATATGTGAATAGGCAGCAATATAAATCTAATAAATAAATAAATAAATAAATAAATAAATAAATAAATAAATAAATAAATAAATAAATATTCTGAGGCACTCTGTCAAAAACTTCGAGGAGGCCCAGGCACAGTATCTCCCCAGCTTTTACTAAATTCCAATAGCTCTACTGAAGGAGGGTAATAAGACCTTATTTGCTGGCTTTTGCTGCTTGTTTCATTCTTCTCCAAATATGCTCCCAAATATGCTGTGCATCTGCTTTAAGGATAAATATGATACTGACATGTTTATAGTTTTTCCTAGGTCCTCCTCCTCCTCCTCCTTTTTGATGATCAGGACAACATTTCTTCTTCCCTAGTCTTTTGGGAATTCTCCAAAAGCCTTCCAGGGGTTATCAGCTATAAAAGCTAGTGATTCTGCAATCACCTCTTCTTTCTTTTTCAGCACTTAATGTTATAATGCATTGAGACTTGAATTCTCTTAAATAAACTAAGCATTTATTTTTAATTTTTGTTATGCCTGCACAGGAATTCTGGGAGTTGAAATCCACAGGTTATAGGTGCCATAGTTGCCCACTCTTGCACTAGTGAAACAAGGAGAGGCACAAGGGGTTTAGTTTACCTTTCAAAAGAAGGCAGATGTAAATAAAAGTTGACACTCTGCCTTCTCTTCACCATCCATTATCAATTCACTTTTTTTCTTAGATTACAACTAGAATCTCTTTGTCTTTGTTTTAGTTTCTGGCAAAACAAAAGGTTTTTTTTTTCCTGTTTGGAGCATTTGTCATAATCCTTAATGCATTCTATGCCTTTCTGACACAATTCCCATGGTTTATGGCATTGGCTTGTATCCTTTAGTTTATACACCTCTCTTTCCATTCTTCTCCTTTCAACATTTAGAAGGCTAACTATTCTATGCATTCACTTAGTTTCTCTTTAATCGTTCTTTCGACTCTTCTGCAGAACAGACTCTTCTTCTGGTCCTTCTCCCTTTCCCAATTCCTTGCTCTCTAAAGGACGTTATGCTTCTCAGTCTTCTTTTTGTTGCTTTTCAACCTAATGTGATTTTCACCCATCATTTTTTTCAATATCAGTAACCCAGGGCTCTCTCTGTGTTTCCTTCTTGTCACTTCTCATAATACCTAGAGTTCTCTCTTTGGTTGGATTGGGCTGGTTTCCTTTTCTGCTACTCCCTGTTGCACACTGTGTTGTATTCTTTCTTTTCTTCCATACTGCCAGGAGGAGACAAACTGATTGTCTCCCTTCCTGACATACTTTAACCTATTTGACTACCCTGCCAACTTCAGTTATTTATGGTGTTACCTCAATGGCCTCATGAATCTAGAAGCAGCTGGAGAATGCAGCTGTACTGTTCCAATCAGCCTTTCTTTCTCTTCATGAGATACTTAATAGGGCCAAGGATTTTCTCATGGCTCATAAAATATGCCCCCAAATGAAGCATGGACCTGCATGGTGTTCAAAACCTTGTGTATATAAGTCATCAGCCCTTTGCAGGAGCAACAACATGGTGTGGGAGATGGCAAGACCTTTTTGAGATGAGAGAGTGGTGGGGGTTTTTTTTGGCTCTAATTGACCTAGATCTAGTTGTGCCCCTTTGCCTCATCAACAGATGGCTTGTGTAATGAAAAGAAAGACCCATTTGCATGTCTAGGAACCTCAAACTTCTATTTCATGCTTCCTAGGCTAAACTTTTCACAGTACTCTGCAGGTTGCCTTATAAATCTCAGAACAGGAAGAGTGTAAAGAGAGATAACATAGAGAGTTGTTCCTATTGTACTTTCTGGAGAGAATTAATGCAGCTCTTTACCAATTTTTGTTGTGTGGTGACACAATAGCTATTTGTGTTTGGTAAATTCATCATTATCTCAACTGAGCACCTGTGATCTCTCTGCACAGAAGGCTGTATTTCATGCCTAGAACACTGGAGCTCGGATATGAGCAACAGTGGAAAGCTCAAATCATTCTTCTCATATAGAAGTGATGTTGTCTTCATTGCAAATCAGGAGCTTTGAACATTTGTTTGAGTAAGAGGCTCATCAGGTTTTTCTGATAACTTAGCTATTGATTTTAGCTTAGTAAATGCTGGATTCTTTTGGTATATATGCCTGAATGTGATAAGTTTGATCCCAATCACAACTGATCACACCTGGGAAGTAAGCAAAAGATGGCCCTTTCATTGAATGGATGAGACATTTATCCCAGAAGTCAGATTTGTATGGGCCATTGACTTATTGAAAGAGTCATTGTTATCTCTTTTGTTTTACTGCACCATTTATTTCTAAATGACATTTCTTCACCCTATCAAGAGTCACCTGGCAAATGTGATGTCACAACCATCAATCCTGATATCACTGAAACAAACATATCCCTCTCATTGCCCTTACTATGACTGATGGGGTACACAGTGTGTGCATTCCTACTGCCTAGGCAACCAAAGTGAACCTTATGCCTTGGCTGTGTTTATGTTCACAGTTCCATTGCTATTATCAGCAGCTTCCCCCAAATCCATTTTCAGTTATATGAAGTTGCACAGCCAGATGTAAAATATTACAGATTTATATATAGTGCATCATTGACTATATTTTTCTTCTCTATCAACACTGCACAGCTGGGCCAAGGGAAATGAATATTGATTGGTTTGCCTCACCGGTTTATTTCCTTTTAGTTTAAATTTGTGGGTACTTATAGTCTGATTTCTTCAATTTTCAGGTCCTGATTTTTGCAACAAATAGAAAGATAAGCTGTAAGCTGTGCAGCATTTTAGATTCAAAGACAAAAGGTGCTTCAGAGAATTTGTGGGTGAATAAGCATCTGTGTTTAGCACTATAGTGCTGCTGCACTTTTTCTCATGGTTGCCATCTCATGAAATCTCATGAATCTCATGAAAATTCCATCTGCTTTAAGGAGTTGCAATTAAGAGGGTTATTTCTAAGCCCTGTGTGCTCCAAAGTACCTTTTGATCTTCAAATCTGAAATTTTATATAACGCTACATACAGTGGTGGGATTCAAATTTTTTTACTACCGATTCTGTGTGCGTGGCTTGGTGGGCGTGGTAGGGGAAAGATACTGTAAAATCTCCAGTCAGAGGTGGGATTTGCTGGTTCTCTGAACTACTCAAAATTTCCACTACGGGTTCTCTGGAACTGGTCAGAACCTGCTGAATACTACCTCTGGCTACATATAGATTTGAATGAGAAAAGTAGGCTCAGCCATTAGGCAGCATAACTGCCTGCTCACAGATCAACCTACTAAAAAAGAAAGGAGAGATGTAACATATAGGTTATTAAAAGGCAGGGCTGCCAGTTGGATAGATTTATGGCTTCACTCCTACCGATGCATGCCAACCTTCCTCATTTATCAGCAGAAAAACTCAAATCCAGGAAGCTACCACTGGCATTTGTATAACATCTGCCCAACAAGTTTGGATAATATTGATTCCCACTGGAAAACCAAATTAGTTGCTAAACACCCAGACATAGGGAGACATATAAATGACCCCACAAAAAAGGTGCAAGGTTTTGAACTAGCTCATCAGCAATGGACAGTCCTGGATAGGATTCACATCTCACGCAGCATCTGCCAGAACTCTTTATATAAATGGGGCATAGTATCCTCCCCCAGTGTGATTGCAACATCCCACGTCAAACTGTAGATCATATTGTGACCAGCTGTAAGGTGAGAGCATATGGCAGTCAAGTTTCTGATTTTTAAAAAATATCAACGATGCTGTGCTTCAATGGTTAGGTGGCCTAGATATTGGTATGTGAACATAGATCTTTTTAACATTTACAGTGAATTCAGAAAGTATTCAGACCCCCTTCATTTTTGTCAATTTTGTTATGCTGCAACCTGATTCTACAGTTGAAAATCTTTTTTTCCCTCATTAATCTACACTCAGTACCTCATAATGACAAAGTGAAAACATAATTTTAGAAATGTCTGTAAATTTATTAAAAAGAAAAAACTGAAATATCACATTGGCATAAGTATTCAGATTCTTTGCTACAACACTTGAAATTTAGCTCCAGTGCCACCCATTTCTCTTGACCCCTTGATTGGAGTCAACCTGTGATAAATTAAATTGATTGGACATGGTTTGGAAAGACATACACCTCTCTATAGAAGGGCTGATGGCTGACAATGCATACTGTAGCAGAGTAAAAGCCATGTGGTCAAAATAACTGCCTGCAGAGCTCAGAGACAAGATTATTGCAAGGCTGGGGAAGGATACAATAAAATTTTTGCTGCACTGAAGGTTCCTGACAGCACAGGTGCCTCCATAATTCTCAAATTGAAGAAATTTGGCACAACAAGGACTCTTCCATGACCTGTTCGCCCGGTTAAACTGAGCAATTGGGGGGAAAGTTTACCTTAAGTAAGAGAGGTGACCAAGAACCTGGTGGTCGCTCTAAGCTTCAGGGATCCTGTGTGGAGATGGGACAGAGTTCCAGAAGGACAACCATCACTGCAGCCCTCTACCGATTTGGACTTTATGGCAGAGTGGCTAGATGGAAATCTCTCCACAGTGCAAAACACATGAAAACCCATTTAGAGTTTGTAAAAAAAATCAAAGGACTCCTCAGGCTGTGAGGAACAAGATTCTCTGATCTGATGAAACCAAGACTGAACTGTTTGGCCTCAATTCTAAATGTTATGTCTGAAGGAAACCAGGCCCTGCTCATCACCTGCCCAGTACTATCCCAACAGTGAAGTGTGGTGGTGGCATCATGCTGTGGGGGTAGAACTGGGAGACTGGTCAGTGCTGAGGAAAAGCTGAATGGAGTGAAGTACAAGGATATCCTCAATGAAAACCTGTTTCACAGCACACAGGACCTCAGACTGGGCCGAAGGTTCATTTCCAACATGGCAACAATCCCAAGCATATAGTCAAGACAATACAAGACTGGCTTTAGCAGCAATGCTGTGAATGTTCTAGAGTGGCCCAGCCAGAGTCTTGATTTGAAATCTTTTGAACATTTCTGGAGGGATCTGAAAATGGCTGTCCTCTGAAGGTTGCCATCCAACCTGACTGAGCTTGAGAGGATTTGCAAGGAAGAATGGCAGAAAACTCCCCAATCCAGGTGTGCAAAGGTTGTCACGTCAATCCCAAAGACTAGAGGCTGTAATTGCTGCCAAAGGTGCTTCAACGAACTACTGAGTGAAGGATCCGAATACTTATGCCAGGGTTTGAATACTTTCTGAACGCAATGTATATTTTATTGTGTTTGCTAATGTATTTCACCTTACTAAAGGTGAAATGTACATATATGTTGGCCATCCATGTATGATAGGCCACATGCTAAATAAATATATTTATGGCCTAGGCATAAAAACAACCAGAACTGTTAAGCATATTTTGATTCTAGCAATTTTTTTATAACATAAAAAGGCCCAAAGTCTACAATTCTATAAAAAAGCCTGTTTGAAAGAGCACGTTTGTGCAGTTGTAACATTGAAATATGGAAATATTGTGCTGAGTTAATAGATGAAAAGGTGGCTGATGAAACCATATGAAAGTAAGTTGATTTTAAGTCCTTTTCCTAAAATTGTTGTACTATGTTTTTACAATGTAATAGAATGCTAGAAAAATAAGTAGTTATGTTATATAGGCAGATGGACAGATTAAAATCATATAGTCATTCAAAAAATGTAAATTCTTGAATGCCCCATCCTCATCCCAGGAAAATATACTATAAAATGCCTATGGTGATAGTTATATTCAACAATTATGTTTGGGGCCAGATCTGATAGGGCAAGCTACTGTATATGAACAGAGAGCAAACCCAACTTGCTATCACCAATGATTATCCAACTATGTTACATAGTTGAGTAATGGTCTCCAAACAAAAAATCAAGCTTTGAGAGTACAAAGGGACTCCACAGTTAACCCTGAGCTACATGTATTTCTCTTTTATTAGAGGCCACATCATAATCGTAGCTTCAAATATCATAATTTAAGCTGGGAACAAATATTAGAAGGATCTTTGAATCCTGATCTCCAATGATAGAACTCCAAATGTGCTGTTGTTATCATGATTATTATTGGTATTTTCCAATTTTTTGGAGTCTAACCAACAGTCTAGAAGTCATGGACTTATTCTGGTAGAACAAAGGAAGTTTCAAACGTGGTTTTTTTGTAAACCAGTGGTATTCAAGTTCAATAAATTTAAAACATTCAAATATTTGGTGAATTCTTTTGCTATGGATCCAAGGATGGAGGAGGAGGAGGAGGAGGAGGAGGAGGAGGAGGAGGAGGAGGAGGAGGAGGAGATTCAGAAAGTATTATTTATTTATTTTTATTTATTTTTTATTCATATTTATATGCTGCCCTTCTCCGGAGACTCAGGGCGGCTTACAATGTTTGGAGCACAACCCAATGTGGTCAGCAATAGCCTTCATTCCATTGTATATGCCTGCTTATTACCAAGCGGCATTTTTACAAAGTCATCTTATTGCCCCCAACAATCTTGGGTCCTCACTTTACCTACCCCAGGAGGATGGAAGGCTGAGTCAACCTTGAGCCTGGTGGGATTCGAGCCTGCAGTAATTGCAGGCAGCTATTAGACACCACATAGATTAGAACAGTAAAATTCAAAAATTGAGAGGAGTCACATTACTAACGCATGGATCTCTAAATTAGTCCTACTAGTGATTAAATAGGAATAATTGAAAGTCAATCTTGTGCTGCCTTCTTTTTCAATACCAGAGCCTCCACCAAGCTATTCCATCAAGAGCAGATAGCATGGGGTCTGTACTTAAGCCTTCGATTCCTATGTGGAAACTGTCATTTTGTCATCAAGAAGTATTGATTCATATCATTATTACATGCCATCTTCAACCTAAGAATTTCTCTTCAGGTGCCATCAGTCAGAAATTTTCTGAAGAGACATCCTTTTGTGAGTAGCTAAAATTTGCCAAGTGAAATTATTAATCCTAAATTAACATTTAACACTTAACTATGACAATATAATAGTTGTACATATGTGTTTTTTGAGTTGAGGTATTGGCGTGTCTGACTTCTGGAGTACCAAGACTGGTGACTAGAATGCCAACTTTTCAATTATTTCCAGTCAGTAGCTGGAAATATTTTTTTACGTGTTTCTGAACACTGCAAACCTCTTTCCTACATTTTTGGATGGTAAAACTACTCTTTTTCTTCATAATTATTTCAGATTTAGATATGCCAAGAATATATTCTCAATTTATCATTTTTCTATTAGGAGTTATTTTAGGCTTTTAATATGCTGGAATCTCTTAAAAATTATATGTGGCAAATGATGAGAATCAATATTCTATTACAATTTTGACAGATGTATGAATCAATCCTAAGAGGTGGTTAAAGTATTAAAGTATTCAGAGAACTCATTTGTTCATCGAATGTCCATATCACATTTCTTCAAACCAATCTGCCTTCTAGTGACTGAACTTCTCAGCAAGGTCTATCCAAGCTGGAAATTACTGCAAGCAGATGTTCATACATCTGAAGGGCACCCAGGTTGTAGAAAATGTTCCAAAACCTGTCTTGTTTTGCTTGTTTATTTGTTACAGATATAACAATTGTTATATTCTTCAGGGACATATCCTTAAAAAAAGAAGTAAAAGTGAGTTTTGTATTTTATATATTGGTTGTACAACCAAGAATTTCACTTGGAATATAATAAATATATCAAAAATGTGTATAATTCTATATTCATTAATTTATTCATACATTAATTTAATACATTTATATAGCTTCACATCTATCCAAGATGTGGGCACTGAACAAAGTTTTTTAATTCAATTTACAATCACAGAAAACTAAAACTCTCAGTATAAACGTATCAAACACATCCACGTTTATGCCAGAATTTTATCAAAATCCTGGCCCCATGCCTGAGGAAAAAGCCAGATCCTCACAACTTTCTGGAAGGCCAGCAGGGTTGGGATTGTCCATAGCTGGGGTGAGGATCTTCCACACAGAACTTAGAATAATGAGGTTGGAAGGTACTTTGGAGATCTTCTAGGATTCTAGTCCAACCCCTGTCCATGGCAGGAGATCCTGTACCATTAGGGCAAAGGTGTCAAACTCAAGGCTGTCCTTAGACCTGTTCTGTGGGGCCACCCTGGAAACAGTGAAGGACTGGCCCATGGTGCCTCTGCCAGCAAAAACAGAGCTTGGAAGGCTGCACATGGCCCTCCCAGGCTCTGTTTTTGGCTGCGATGGCTTCCTACAGCCCTCTGCCAGCAAAAACGGAGCTCAGTGGGGCTCCATTTTCACTGGCAGAGGGCTGCAGGAGGCCATCAAGGCAGCAAATGGAGCCTCAACAAGTGATGTTGAGCTGACCACGCCCCCCTTGGCCACGTCCCCTGGCTCCTGAGGTCAAACACAACCCTGATAAGGCCTTCAAATCAAGTTTGACACTCCTGCATTAGGGCCTTGATCCAATGGATACACATGATCATAGAAAGAATAACAGAGTAACAGAACAGAGTAACTGAATTTGAAAGGATTCCAACATTCCTCCAATCTCACCCCTGTCCAAACAGGAGACCATTTCAGACAAAAGGCATGACTCGTGACAGAGAAGGCATGCTTCCTAGGACCCACCGAATGACATTATTTCAACTGATGGGACTTGGAGCATGTCTACTCTGACAGATCTGATGGGCAGACACTGTCAGAGAAATAAGGTCTCACAAATATCGTGGCCCTATCTATGCCACAGTCAGCTTTAAAGATGGAAACCAGCATCACCAACTTTCACCCAGTGGCCTGCTTGGGATAAGTGCAGTTCACATGGCAGTAGTGTTGAGTAGGTATACCTGGTGCGCTTAGACACATGCCACTGCATCTGGGCCAGCTAATGCTTTTATGGAATAAGATCATCCCTAATCAGCATTGCATGTTTCAAGGCAATATTTAATTAAAATACATTTTTGATGTTACTGATACATTTCCTGTTTATTTTATTTTCTTAAATTCCTCTAGTGACCTATGGGATGACGAGTTCAAATGCCTATTACTATACCAAGGTGATGTCTGAACTCTTTCTGCAGACTCCTTCAGAAAGTGGTGTCTCCTTCCAGACCATTGGAAGTATGGCTGACTTTTGGCGAGTGAGTGCCAAGAAGTTTTGGATGCTGACTTTTTGTGTCAGATGATGTAGCAATTTTAAATATGGCTCAGTGACTGAAAACCGCTAGGATTCTTTTGAACTGACTTTAATCTGCTGAACTGAATTGTACATATATGAAAACATGTATATTCATTAATGTATACAGTTCATTGTGTATAAGCAATCTCTTCACATTCTAAGACTAAATTATAATCAATTCACTCATACCTCCATGTGAGGCTTGGTTATTTATTTATTTATTTAATGAAAATTTATATGGCTGTCCAACTCATTCTCTGTGACTTTGGGCAATAAAAACCCAATATAAAAACAATGAAAAACACACCTAATAACAACAATCATACTATCATATTGATTTCAATGTCCTCTGACTATATATCAAAGATTCAGACCATATACACTTCTTCCTCTATTATGCAAAGAAAGAGCACTAACCAATTCCAGTTCACAAACAAGAACTCTATTCCTATGCAGTTGAAATTCAATCATACTGAGTCAGTAATTGGAGATTGTCAGTAATTGGAGATTATCTCAGAAGCTCCTTGGATCATAAATGGCAAGGTTGTCAGAACCATTTCCTGAACTTTTGAAACAGGAAACACCATAAAAGTATCCCTGCAAGAGACTTCAGATAGCTTTTTTTTTAAATTCCAAGAAATAGCCACAATTGCTCATTCTTGCATTAATACTATTTCCATTTTGACATACGCAAAACTCCAAGAAATAGCCACAATTGCTCATTCTTGCATTAATACTATTTCCATTTCGACATACGCAAATACTACATTAACATGATTCTGTGTCATGTGGCTGTTTTTCTTGATCTGTGTCCTGTGGCTCTTTTTCTTTATCTCCGTAGTATACACAAGGACCTTTCCTGGATAGTTTGTATTGGACTAAATGGTATAACAATAAATCTTTGGGTCACAATGCACAATCATATATCTATTATGAGAACTTACTGCTTGGTGTCCCACGGCTACGCCAACTCAAGGTCCAGAACAACTCATGTGTGGTGCATGATGATTTCAAAGAAGATATTGCTGGTTGTTATGATGTATACAGTGAGGAGAAAGAGAACACATCACCCTTTGGACTCTTGAATGGGACAGCGTAAGTAGAGAATAACCTTTCTGAATTTCATAAATTATAGCTCTGAAGTACACCTCAATTTCAGAAAATAAGATGGCAGTCAGTTTGTTGTATAGATTCAGAGGCACAATATTATTTGGTCTCATTTTTTTGTCTCATTTATTTTAAAATAATGGATCATATAGCCATTAAAAGAGCTTGGAAACTTTCAAAACACCTGATAACAGAAAAAGAAAATTACAGAAAGCATAAAATCCATCAGAATGAAAACCTCTGTTAAATACCATAACTATAAGTAAGGCAACATTAAATTAATAGGACTGTCAGAAGTGAGAAATGTTTTCTGTTTGAGCTTGTGAGAAAGAACCCTGCTCAAATATTTCATTAGAACATTTAAAAACTCAAAATCATTATTCTACATTCCACTGGAACAAAATTTAAAATAAACCATAAAGCACATGGACAAGTAAAAAAGCCCTTGCTCCCTTATTTTTTTCACCCCGTGATACAAATATAACATGCTGACTGCTATATGCTTTGCAATCAGCAAAATTATTAGTCAAAGAAATTTTTTTTAAATCCTCATTGGAAAAATATAAGTGGGAAAGATCTTGGGATATAGGGAGCAGAGATGTTGCCAAAAGATGGTCAGATAAGACAGAGTACAACCCACAGCTGGATAGTGGACAGGACAAGAGGCTCAGAATGGACCATCCTTGATTTCTTGCATTGTTAAGGCAAGAGGGGAGAGATGTACTTCCACACTTGCAAAATACTGTCAAGGTAGCCTTACAATAAAATAAGAGCTAGTGCAGTGATGGCTAACCTTTCTGTCCTCACATGCCAAAAATGTGTGCACGTGCACATGTGCTAACATCCATAAGGCAATGCATGCTGGGGGGGCCACGCCTCCTGTGCATACGCCACGACCCCCCTGCACACACTGTGCATCTCTGCACACGACCCCCATGTGCGCCTGACGTCTTTCTGTGAAGGTGTGTGTATCTGCTGTGCGCACCTGCACCCTGCATATGTGTAGCAGCTACCCAAAGATCAGCTAGCGGGCAGGCGGTGGGCACGTGGACCTGCTCTGTGGTGACAGCTTGCATGCCGGCGAAGATGGCTCTGCGTGCCATTCTGGCACGCATGCCATAGGTTCGTCATCACACAGCTAGTGCTTCTGGGTGTGTTTCTTGTCTGGATTACCTTGCAAGGTTGTCAATGAATCAAGTGGATCTGTGAATTTAGATTCCTGCCTTGAGAAGGGAGCTGGATTCCAGATCAAATTCCTTCCTCTTTACAGCTCTCTTTACTTTTGACTCCTAATATTCATAGCATTTATGTCATCAAAATAAATAGCCAAGGGAGAAGAGTTAAACCCTGCACTTCATATAGTATTTCAAGAATGCTGCTGATAGATTACTGGTTAATTTCCTCAAAAACAATATCATTCTCTATATCCATGAGACAGTTGAGCCAACTTAAGGCATTGTGCATTTTCCTTTCACCAATTCTCTCCCTTGTTTTCCTCCATAATAACTTTCGTGGCACAGGTGGCAATATTACACAGAGCAAGAACTTGATGGCTCTTCCCATTGGGGCAGATTAACAAGTTACAGTGGAGGAGGCTATTATGTAGACCTCAAAATAACCCGGGAAGAAAGTGCCGAAACTCTGCAAGACTTGAAAGAGAACCTATGGCTGGATCGAGGAACTCGTGTTGTTTTTATGGACTTCTCTGTGTATAATGCCAACATCAACCTGTTCTGTGTGCTCAGGTAAGTGGCATTTGAACATAGCAGTTCTGGCTCATTCTTCTGAAATTATCTTTTGAGCTTTTCCTTGTCTTTAATTTTTTTTCTACGATTTTACAATATGAAACCATTTTCACTTACAAAATCAACTTTGAAATATTCCTGTAGGATGCATAACATTTCTTACTCAGAAGCAAGAGTAAAATTAGTGATAAATAATAAGCAGACAATATTTACATGGAAACAAGCCTAACTGACTACACCATTCTTTTGATCAAAAAAGATGGAGATCTTATTTCAATATGGCAGTTTTTTCAACTTTGGGGACCTTAAGATGTATGGACTTGGGAATCTTGGTGTTGACATCCACACATCTTAAAGTTCCCAAGGTTGAGAAAAACTGTAGTATGGAGGCCAAACCAACTCAGGAGAACCAGCTCCAGTCAAATGCTCTCTCCTTCTCCCTCCTTATACCCCATTCATACCTTGAAATGCTGATATGGTCCTAAACCTGTAGTGCTGATGATGGCATAGAAATGGAGAAAAAGTAGTCATAAGCCTACATACATGGCAGAGCATCGGAAATAGAGTGGAATGGTGAAACAAAACACTGTAAAAATGAAATGGGGGAACTAGTGAGTGGATTCCTTGGCTGGTAGAAGTACAACATGGATGAACATCTTGATATAACAGTAATACTACCAAATTAGTACACTTTAGAAATGGCTTTTCCTTATTTTGTTTTCTTCACTTTTCTGCAAAAGGGAATCACCAGTGTTATTGCAATTCCCCAGGGACTGTGGAAGAAATAAAAAGTCAGTTTTCAAGTAGATTAATCTTTTTATTTTAAATGTTTTTATATATCTAGTACAGTGATGGCTAACCTTTTTGTCATCATGTACCTGCACCCATAATACAATGCACGCAGGAACCCCCCATGCTCCCACACCCCCCTGCGTATGCACGTGGGATCCCGTGCTCCCCTGTCCCATGCGCATGCGCACACATCTCCCACATGCGCCCTGCCCCCACGCATGCACAGCAGGTACCCAAAAATCAGCTGGTTGACAAGAGGCACATGCATATGCTCAGTGGAACTGAGCTGGGGCGACAGCTCCCATGCCCGCAGAGATGGCTCTACGTGCCATTTCTGGCACACGTGCTATAGGTTCGCCATCACGGATCTTAATTGCTGATTTTCCAAGAGGAATATGCATATAAAAAGAATATTAGCCCTTACGACCAGGTATGTTTATACATCATCATTTCTGCTGCCTAGGTTGGTAGTAGAATTTCCTGCCACCGGGGGTGCCATTCCCTCATGGCAGATCCGGACCGTGAAACTCCTGCGGTATGTCAACACTTGGGATTTCTTCATTGTCTCTTGTGAAATTGTCTTCTGCATCTTTATCTTCTATTATATTGTGGAAGAAATCTTGGAACTGCACATTCACAGGCTTCAGTACTTCACCAGCATCTGGAACATTCTGGATATTGTGGTCATTTTGGTGAGATTTCTTCTAATAGGATATTACATAGAAACATATTAAAACAATGCAATAATTAATATACTTAAAACGGGAGATTAGACTTGAAAGTGTTTATTGGTTGATGTGAATAGTTAATTAGACATTTACTTAGTTGCCTATGTGTTATAAAATTATAGTGACAATTATTTATAAGGGCCAAGTAAGGAAGTCACGTTAGAAAATGGGAATGAGAGTAGGATTTTGCTTCCTTTGCTGCTGTGCATTGGAATCCCTTGGCAGAGATTTGGCAAAGCGGGGTGGAAGAGAGGAGAGGAGAGGAGAAGGGAACGCTTTTGCACCCTCTGTCCTTTCTATTGAATCACACATTTTTCTCAGCTTTCTATTTTAGCCATTGGATTCCACATTTTTCGTACCATTGAAGTCAACAGGTTGATGGGGCAGCTGCTAAGAAATCCCAACATCTACGCAGATTTTGAATTTCTGGCTTTTTGGCAAACCCAGTACAACAACATGAATGCTGTGAACTTGTTCTTTGCCTGGATCAAGGTACTTTTCATCCTTTGTCTCTCATCCCAATTTGAAAAAGTAAGAATTTTCTACACAGTAGGGCGATAAGGTGGCAATGGAGGGATGGTGCTGGTACTTGTTTATTGTTTTGATTTATACTCGGTTATTTGGTCCATAGAGCACTCAAGGTGGCCAACGATCTAAAATAAAAATAACCAACTATTAAAACCAAATGAGAACAGTTAACATCATTTAGTCACACATTCTGTCTGAAGAGAAAGATCTCTTCCTTGAAAGTGCCAGGGCCAAATGCAATTCCTGGTGGAAGATATTTCATAGCTGGGGAATAATTCAACAGATATCCTTGGGAAAGTATTTCCACTCATTTCCCCCTTTTTTGGATTGCAAAGCAATAGTAATGCCAATGTACTTCATATATGCCTTATCACATTGCATGCAGAATACTGAATTTTTAAAGCCCAGATACAGATTGTCTAGCTTTAGGTTTCATCATCTGTTCTAACCCAGACCTAAGAAGTTGGTGTGTTATGATCTTTTCCTCTCCCATCCAGATATTCAAATATATTAGCTTTAACAAAACAATGACGCAGCTGTCCTCCACTCTTGCTCGATGTGCCAAGGACATCCTGGGTTTTGCCATCATGTTCTTCATTGTCTTTTTTGCCTATGCACAACTGGGCTATCTCCTTTTTGGAACCCAAGTAGAAAACTTCAGCACTTTTGTTAAATGCATGTGAGTATCTCCCATTTTATCCTTTCCTTTTGTATTTCTCCTTCATGGCAATGATCTCAGTCAGATATTTATTATCCAAAAGACCTGCTTAACTTTAATCTTTAATTTAAGCAGGCATATACAATGGAATGAAGGCTATTGCTGACCACATTGGGTTGTGCTCCAAAAATTGTAAGCCGCCCTGAGTCTCTGGAGAAGGGCGGCATATAAATATGAATTTAAAAAAAAATCTGAACTCATTATTCCCTACGAGGAGTTAAGTTATCCCGGTCAGCTCTGTTTTTTTTTCTTTGAAATATGTTTTCTTTTTAACTGTAAATTGCCCAGAATAGCTGGGCTGTCAAGTAGCATTGAAAGTGAAATAATAAATGCCTTTAAGCCTCAGAGAGGTTTCATGTACCCATATCTTTCTTGAAACCCTCCAAACCCCAAACCCCACAGATAATAAAAAATATTGCTCTTGCCTGTTCAAGCAACACCACAAAGCCTTCAGTCCTATTTGTCTGGCCTCAAAAGACCAAAAGAAAATCATTTTGCACCCCTGACCAAAAGTATCAGTAAAAGATATAATAATGATCTGGTCATATAAAATGCATGATCCTTAATTTTCCTGGCCTCAGACTCTTCTTCTTAAACTGATTCTCCAATGGATCCACAACCACATCAGTTTAGATGTTGTTAGATTGGTAATATATACTTTATTCTATGAACCCAATTAGAAGTATAGTTGCAGGATTTGTGGGAACGGAAAACCTGCTGATCCAGGTGAGGTTTTTTTTTATTACATTTATATGCATTCTCCAACAATGTGCTCCGCAATAGCCTTCATTCCATTGTATATGCCTGCTTATTACTAAGCGGCATTTTTACAAAGGCAGCTTATTGCCCCCAATCTTGGGTCCTCAATTTACCTACCCCAAGAGGATGGAAGGCTGAGTCAACCTTGAGCCTGGTGGGATTCGAGCCTACAGTAATTGTAGGCAGCTGGAACTTAAGTGCTAGGCATTTAACAGCCTGAGCCACCAAGGCCCCTTTCAAATCTCTGTTAGATGATTAAGAGGGCTCTAATTCTAAGGGCCTTGGTGGTACAGGCTGTTAATACCTAGCACGTAGTTCCAGCTGCCTGTAATTATTGCAGGCTCGAATCCCACCAGGCTCAAGGTTGACTCAACCTTCCATCCTCTTGGGGTAGGTAAACTGAGGACCCAAGATTGTTGGGGGCAATAAGCTGACTTTGTAAGTAATAAGCAGGCATATACAATGGAAGGAAGGCTATTGCTGAGATTGGGTTGTAAAAATTGTAAGCGAGTCTCCAGATATAAATATGAATAAAAAATAAATAAATAAATAAATAAATAAATAAATAAATAAATAAATAAATAAATCCTTTTCCCCATTCCACTGACGAGCCCATTTCCATTTTCTTACTTCTTCCTGCACCTTTGCCATGCTGTCTGGTCTTTCAGAGGAGAATGTATCATGGAGCTGGCAGCCATAGTTCACCTGTCCTTCCACTTCTTCCTACAAAAGGAGCTGTGAAATGTGGCCAGTTCTTAATTTTAGAAGTGAATATATATTACAATTAAATAGTTAGTAATATCCATTCTAAGATCTCATTTCCTATCAGCCACATGATCCATAGTGGGGTCATTCATAGTCTCAGAAAGAATTCTAGAGACACCACTTTTTGCATGTGTTTCCTTCAGTGTTTAATGGGTTTGTTAGTAATATATGGAGGTCTAACTCAACTACTTAGTTCTGTATTTCAAAAAGAAGAGGGCCAAATATTTTTGATTATCTAAATCTTTCCATCTCAGCAAAGCTTTTCCTGAAAATCATATTGCAAACTCATCCCTTTTTCCACTCTAGCTTCACACAATTTCGCATCATTCTTGGTGATTTTGACTATAATGCCATTGACAATGCCAACAGAATCTTGGGACCCATCTATTTTGTCACTTATGTCTTCTTTGTCTTCTTTGTCCTGTTGGTAAGTTGATTTTGTCTTAATGGACTTAAAGGAGGGTAGATTTTGGATGAAGAGCAGGAAAAAAACTAATGATAAAAGCTGTTTTAGGGTGAAACAGCTATTGAAGGAAATATGGATCCCTCTTAGTGTGTTCAGCAATGACAGTAAGCACAGGACTCAGATGTTTTAATGCCCTCTTCAACTGTATGATCCTTTGATAAACATTTATCCCTCTCAAACGTATAATTCTAACAAAAAATCCTAGTTTTTCATATAAAATATTTTCCCTGGTTTTCAAAAAGTGAAATAATAAAACAGAGGGGGAAAAAGTAGCTTTGTTTTGGAATTCCTATCAACTACTGAAGTATTAGTTTCAATTCTTCAAATCACGTAAAAGCTACAAGTACAGAGCTAAGCTATTTCTGCAGATAAAGTACCATTCAGAAGAGTGGATTCTTTATTTCAAGATAATCTGCATTATATATTTTTTCTTTTCTACAGAACATGTTTCTGGCTATCATAAATGACACCTACTCAGAAGTAAAAGAGGAACTTTCAAACCAGAAGAATGAACTGCAGCTATCAGACATCTTGAAGCAGGTAGTTCATTCCTTTATACCTTTATTTCATCCATTATGAATGAAGTTATTTTGAATGAAGGCTGCTAGGGAGCATGTCAGCGTTCCAAGTAACAACCTCCAGATTAAAAGACTCCAAGATTGTCATCTTCTCAAAAATCCATTTTATTAGAGATTATTTTATTATTTTATTATCCATTTTATTTATATTGGCACATCTGAGGAAAACCCGAATCTGAGATTTCTGGGTTTTCCCTAGCCCAAAGAAAATCCAAAATCCAGCCCCTGCACCCAATAGTTCATCACATGGTCCAATCATTACTTCCTTCCAACTGGAGACTATCCCCAGGAACTCCCCTCCAGGTGCAGAGTAACATGTCCTTGACTTTCTGAGAAAGGAATGTTGTTGTGGCTGATCTTCCACCACTCTTTGAAATTCCCCTCCTAAATACCAGGCACTGAATGTGGCAGCCCAGAAGCCTTAAAGAAAAATGGCTTTGAAGCTGACACAGCACTTTGGCACCTCCAGAAATGCTTTGTGAATTTCCATTTCTATGGCAACTGTATGGTACAACCCTCAGGGGCTTCTCTGGTGTTTCACCTGCACCCATAGTGAAAGCCAGGGACACCAGTCATTCTAGTGGCCCATATCAATACAGAGGTGACCCACAGGCTGTCTTTAACGTACGATCACAATTTGAACTAGAATTTCCATTGCTAAGCAAGGTGGCTGTTATACGAGTTGTGCCGGATTTTACAACCATTTTGCCATGGTTGATAAATTAATCACTGCCATTATGTGAATCACATTAATTAAGCGACTCTAGCTTCTCCCACTGCTTATTGGAAGCTAGCTGACAAGGTCACAAATGGCAATTACATCCATGGGAGGTTGCAACCATAGTAAATATGTGCCAGTATCCAACCAGCCAAATTCTGAACATGTGACCATGAGGATGCTGTGATGTTATAGGTTTGATTGTAAGTCACTTTTTTCAATACCATTGTAACTTTGGTTACTAAACAAAAGAATTACCTGTACTTTATACAAACATAGTTCTATAAATTGACCAGTTATCAGTTTCTTTCCAATATTTATGACTATGCTTTATTCAAGTAATTTCAGAAAAATTGCAAGGGGAAGTGAAAGCCATAGAAAGTAACTTGTGAATTAAGTACCCAGCTGGGGTTTCTGTCATTGTGAGGCCTGTCACAATGAGTAGTCTTGTGTCTTGTAATGGCCACTGTATAAAACAAGGAAGATAACTTTCTTTTGCATTATTTGTAACTCTAGGGCTATAACCGGACACTGATGAAGCTGAAGCTGAAAAAAGACCGAATCTCTGATGTGCAGAAAGCTTTGCAGAAAGGAACCAAAGAGCTGGAATATGAAGACTTTAAGAACAGTTTGAGAGAGTAAGCATCTTTCCAGTGAAATTCACAAATATCTCTCCTTTGACCATCATACCAGTCAAGCAGCGTGCTTCAGTATCAACCTTGCTATTTATGCATTAAGTGTTATTTTCAGATTTTGCATTCACCCTTCTCTCTGTTCCCCATCCTTACCCCCAACTTCTTCAGGCTGGGTCATGCAGAACATGAAATCACAGCAGCCTTTGCAAAATTTGATAAAGATGGTAACCAAATCCTTGACGAGGAAGAGCAGAAGAGAATGCGGAATGATCTGGAGGAGAAGAAAGTAAGGGGCGAAAATAATCTATTTATTTTATTTATTTGATTAGTCAATTGCTTACAAGATAATAGGTATAAGTATAAACATAGTTATAAATACATAGATACATATAAGAAAATAAAAGAAACAACAGGACAGGGACGGTAGGCACTTTGGTGCGCTTATGCATGCCCCCTACAGACCTCGTAGGAAAGGGGTGAGGTCAATAGTAGACAGTCTAAGTTAAAAGTTTTTGGAGTTTGGGGAAGAAACCACAGAGTCAGGTAGAGTATTCCAGACATTGACCACTCTGTTGCTGAAGTCGTATTTCCTGCAATCAAGTTTGGTGTGGTTAACCTTGAGTTTGTATCTATTGTGTGCTCTTGTATTGTTATGGTTGAAGCTGAAGTTGGTTGACTGGAAGGACATTGCAATGTATGATTTTATATACTATACTTAGATCGGACCGAAGACGGCGTAGTTCTAGGTTTTCTAAGTCTAGAACCTCAAGTCTGGTGGCATAAGGTATCTGTCATGGAATATAATGAGGAGGTGGATCACCAGGAGGGAGGGGGTGTATTTCAGGAAAATAAGAGGCAACTTGGCCCAGGTATATGTGGGAGCAAGAGGGTGAAGGCAGCCCCTCCCAAATAGTTCAAAGAGTATATTGTAGATCCAGATAAATAGAGTCCTCAGTCTGGCAAGGTTTTTTCTACAAGTGTGGAACAATAAGGAACTAAGATTGGAAGAACCCCTCATGTCATTCTTAGTTTTGAGCCTGACATCTGATTTGTATGCACATTTAATGTATTGACCTGATATTCAATGGTCTGAATTAAGAAATACTTTATGGGTGGAACCAGTGGTGCTATTCAATCGGTTCGCCCTGGTTCTGGTGTACCGGTAGCGCTGAAGATCAGCAGAGACCGAACCGGTTCTCTCTGAGGAGCTGCTGTTGGGCCCACTCGCCCGCCCGGGCTCCCATACTAACTTTTATTCCCTACTTTTGAAGTGCAGCTGCTTTGCGTGGCACAGCAGATTGCCATTTGTCAGCTGTTATAGGTACAGGGAGAGTGCAGGATTGCAGGTGAGTAGGACAGCCTCTGCGCGTGCGCAAAGTGCATGTTTGGTGCATGTGCAAAGCGCTCCCAGCAAGCCACACCCACCGAACTGGTGGTAAACTACTTTGAAATCCAGCACTGGTTGGGACTCATGCCATATAATGATTTCTCAATCTTGGCTCTTCGCATTTAGTAAGAAAAGGAAGAAAGCTGAGTGTAATTCATTTTTAAGTTAATTCTTTCTGAAGCAATATGCAAACAAAAGGGCCTTGGTAGTGCAGGCTATTAATAGCCTAGCACTTAGTTCCAGCTGCCTGTAATTATTGCAGGCTCGAATCCCACCAGGCTCAAGGTTGACTCAGCCTTCCATCCTCTCGGGGTAGGTAAACTGAGGACCCAAGATTGTTGGGGGCAATTAGCTGACTTTGTAAAAATGCCGCTTAGTAATAAGCAGGCATATACAATGGAATGAAGGCTATTGCTGACCACATTGGGTTGTGCTCCAAACATTGTAAGCCGCCCTGAGTCTCCGGAGAAGGGCGAGATATAAATATGAATTTTAAAAAAATGCAATTATCCTTCACCTCTACTACACTTTTCTCCCCGATAAAAATAGAAATAAGAGAAACTATATAGAGAAAATGCATATGTTAGTATTACATGCAAAAATGCATTTTACTGTGGAGTTTTTGATGCTCATATTAGGAATATGTATAATATACATATTCTGATCAATGTAGATGAAAATGCATACGGATTTGTGACAACTATGGGCAGTTTTATTGCACAATAAATAAGTTATAGGATCTGGAGCAGTTATTGAGAAGACCCAATTACAGATAGGAGTTTCAGGATCAAATAGAAAGTTGCTATGGCATAAATTTATTAGTTGCACAGAAAATTAAAATGAGCCTCATATGTCAACAATTAATCCAGTGGAAGAAAATACACAAATCCATGTCTGCAAGATTTTATTATTACAGTGAAATCTCATTATGATTAAATAACTGATTAAATTTTGTTCCTCAGGTTGCTCTGAATGAAGAAATCGAAAATTTGGGAAAATCCTTCAGGGACAATACTTTAGACAATACTCTTGGTTTTGCAGAGGCAAAGAATAATCAAGCAAACAAAACCAGCAGAATTTCTGAGGAAGAATTCCAAATGTGTGTAGTATTTCATTTGATTTGACCATCAAATATATATCAAAATATACAGGTAAAATACATGGACACTAAAGGGAAAGAAAATGTTAAAATTCACTAACAAACACACAGAAATGCCTGCACACGGAGACCAACAAACCTGTTAATGTTGATTAATAAACATGAAACCTGTTTCATTGGCAGAGCACAATAAAGCAAGGTGGTAGGTTTTAACTTTCCAGCTGAATAAGTAAGATGTTTATTTATTTATTTATTATTAATTTGACTTGTATGCCGCCCCCTCTCCAAAAAGGACTCAGGGCGGCTCGCAACTAAAAACAGAACAATAAATTAATTAACTAAAACAGTATTAAATAAAACAAGCCAAATTCATCTAAAAAAAAACTCTTACTAATTTAAAATATAAAAGCACCCCCCCCCAAGAGCTCAGCACAGCCCGGCCTGTCCAAATAACCAGGTTTTCAAATCATGGTGGAAGGTGCGAAGGTCAGGGGCCAAACGGAATCCCGGGGTAATTGATTCCACAAGGTGGGAGCCACCACAGAATAGGCCCTCCTCTGGGACACCGCCAAACGACACTGAATTGCAGACGGCACCCCGAGGAGTCCCTGCCTGTGCGCTCGTACAGGGCGGTTGCCATTTGATGCCGGCAGGAGATGCTCCCGTAAATATCCCGGACCCATGCCTTGTAGGACTTTGAATGTTAATACCAAAACCTTGAACCTTATGAAATGTTAAGCGTGAGATTATGACAATACCAAAAATGAGAACCCATTTTTCAAACCTTCAGAGTTCTACTCCTCCCAATCTACTGCCTACAAAAGGCAATGAAGCATAAATAGTAAATAGGGGGTTTATAGTACTGTCTTCTCTTTTATTCTACCTGCTCTTTGTCCAGGAACTATTAATTTCAGGATCTTCCATGCCTTTGTTCCAGGCACACAGGGCATAGCTCTTCCTCCCTGATGCAGTGTATTGCTTTGTATTCCCTGAAATGGAGCTTCTTCTCTCTTCTTGTTTAAAATTGTAAACCACTTCCATTAATTCTTGCTAAGATTATATTCCTACTCTCAGGAACACTTGTGACCAGGAGAAATACTGCATATTCTAATAGAAGCTGTGCATGCATCAGAACTAGATGAAATTGTACTTGTAGGGAATGGCCTTGACTGTTGCTATATTCTATACTAGATACTATTTTAAAAGTGAGTTTTCAAAGCCTGCCTCTCTCCCTCTCTCCCCCTCAACAGACTCCTGCGGCGAGTACTAAAGTTGGAGAATTCTGTTGGTGGCATCATATCCAAGACAGAAGCCTTGGTAATTAAATTGGAAGACCTTGAAAGGAGCAAAATGAAGAAAAAAGACTCAGTACCTGAGGTATATCAGCAGACTATCAGGAATGGCTTGGGGATGGTCTACAAGCAGGAGTGTCCAACCTTGGCAACTTTCAAGACTCGTGGACTTCAACTCCCAGAATTCCCCAGCCAACATGGGGAATTCCTCAGCCAATTCTGGAAGTCCACAAGTGTTAAAGTTGCCAAGGTTGGACACACTTGGCCTATAGCATGATAGGGAGTTATTTCCTCACCAGTAATTTAGAGAAATGTTTCTCAACCATGGCCACTTCAAAATGTGTGAATTTCTGCTCCCATAATTCCCCATGTTGGCTAGGAAATTTGAGGAGTTGGCCTACAATTTAAAGTGGCCAAGGTTAAGAAACACTGTTAAAAGCAGCTTTTAGCATCCGGCAGCCCTTATGGAGGCAACATAAAACTGACTCCCATCACTATTAAATCAGCACATTGGTTGCATGATGTTAGAAATGCTCTAAATATGGCATTTATACTTAGAAAAAATAAATGACATGAAATGAAATCTGAAAGAAATTCATAAGGATAAAATATTGTTGCATATAACTATGCTTTACAAAAAAATTCAAGAACTTAAACCAAGAAAACCAAGAAAAACAAAAATTCTACAAATGTTCTAAAAATATCTAAAATCAATGTATGTACATTTATTTTAAAAAAAACAATTCAATTTCCATATTTTTCACATGAATGTGAAAGATGTGCATTAAGTGGTACTATTTGTACAGTAAAAATTAAATGACCAAAAATAAAGGGCAAAAGTAAGTTTTTGAAAAATAAATAAATCTAGTGGACAGCTTTTTGAAACAACTGTCCTTAATAATAAAGGTTATAAAACACTAATGAGGAAACAGACATAGTTGTTTCTACATTTTGTATTCCACATTGGGCACCAAAATTAATTCATTTCTGTGCATTATCAATAATGCATACCCTTAAGTCTACACAGTGCTCAGTGCACAATCCACACGTACCATCCAACAAATGTAGAAAGAAGTGGACTTCCGTTCTATATAAATCTACTTGTAAAATGATAACCATGGGGAGGTCTTCAGGGAAGGGTAAAATAAATAAATAAAAAGGACAGCAGTGACTACATGATAAAAATCCCATGCCTTTTCTATATATACAGCACATAAAATAGACACATTGTGAGATTATGGTTTTCATCTTGGCTTTTTTGACCCCTGAATTTGTTTGTTTGACAAATTTATATGGCTGCCCATCTCACACAAAGTGAATAGTTGTATAATAACCTAGATATAACCTAGTTGTATACATGATTTCAACCTGGCAATACTAAACTTTCAAAAGATTATGTACATTTAACTTAAATTTACAGAGCTTGCCAGATCTGATAGTCTCATGGCAGTGAAATGATTCAGCAGAGTGATAAAGGAGATGGCAACTGCCTTGAAAAAAATCTAAAATTTTGCTTTATCAATTCACTACTTCATTCACAAGTATCTGCCAGATTAAAAGATCAAGAATAAAGGCCTATATTATTTAATTAATAATTTTCCCTACCTGCAAGATTGGTGTCAGGTGATGCAATAATGGTGCATGGTGCACCTTATTTCCCATCACACCAATCTTGCAGGTAGGGAAATTATTAATTAAAGGCCTTTATAGGCTTCCCAACTCAATCAATGTGCAACACAAATAATATTGTCAAAAAAACCCCAATAGTTTAGAAAAACACCAATATATAAAATGGTGAACCAAATGGGATAATTAAAAACCAAAATGGGACTCCACTCACCCAGACCCAAATGTCTAGGGAAAAGCCTGCAAGAAATAGATACTTTTCTATATTTTCATGACATGCCTTTGTATGAATTCATTTTTGACAACCGGATATATTTCATCTCACATCTACAATTCCCAGACCAATAAAGGAATCTGTACTGAATTCAGGTATCAGAAATTATTTACTGCCTTTCTGCTGTTTGTTGGCACTCAGTTCATTTATGCTATTTACTTTCCCCCTGAAATTCAAGACACTACACTCAATATACCCAAGCTAACAGAGCAATGGAAATAGCTGATTACCACCCTAGATAAAGGAAAAATCCTTGCTTTTGGAAGAATGGCTTAGTCTTTCCTTCACCAGTGTCTTTTCCCTCTCCTTGATTGCAGGGAGAACAGCTGATTCAAGAAAATCTGGCTCCACAGACTGCTGAACGTGTTGTTGCAGAAGAGAGTGGATTGGAAGCAGCCCATGTGCAAGAGAATTATATCAGTGTGAACTCTCTGAATAGGAGTCAGGGGGTCTACCCCCTTCTGTCCAGATTAGACGTATTAAACTCTCAAACTCCCAAGACCATCCAGTTCAAATCTAACAGGAACTTCTAGCTTATTCCTGAACACACGTGGCATTAATTATTCTTGCTTTTTCACTATAGACTAGTAAAGCATTTAGTTATGTTTTCATCCTGCCTGTAAGAAAAGGAGCTTTTGGGGTAGGAACCCCATTCATGTCAGAACTAAGTGGGCAAGCGGTTCTTTTAACCTCTTTCTAAACTCTACTAGTCTATTGTTGGGTGATTGATGAAGAAGGGACAAAATATGAGGGCCTTGACAGACTTATCTACAGTATTTGGCTGTATATGGCCAAATGAAATTAGAAAGGAAACATTCTCTGGGTTTTAAAATTTGGGTTCAATTGGTTTTAAATCACCAACTGGATTCAAATTTTGCACTAGATTTTAAAACTTTCACAGTAATCTCTGTATTTGGCATTGTCAGAATTTGCAGAAGGACTTTTTCTGCACAGGTTTGTAGAAAAACCAAGTCCATATTAGAAATCGTAATTAGCTGGTATATTATTGTTGCAACCATAGTGCCAGGATTCAAATATTCAAGTGACAATTCTGAAAGCTGGCTAAAGATCTGTATAATGATTAGCATATTAAATGGTCTGATTTAAATATGATTTTCTGATAATGTAGTCAGTAGATTATGATCATGGTAAAACGTCAACATTCCTATAATATAAGGATTGATATGTATCATAGTCACTAAAAAAAACCCAGTAGATAATATGTACAACCATTGACAAAATATGTTGCCTTCTGAGGCTCCTGCCAGATATTCAGATGATAAAGTACATGCAGCTATTATTTTCATACATGTACACAGGATTGCAATCCACTGCGTTAGATGCATCCTTGACTATTAAATGTCTTCTCCTTGTCCAGTTATCTTATAAATGTCCTGAAATAGAAGTGTATTTTTCAATGTTCGGGCAATGCATCAATCCATTGTATGCTAAGCATTGTTATCTTTAACCTGGTGTCTTTGGCAGATTTCAGAAGCAAAGTAAGGCTAGACTAAGTTAATACTTGGTTGACCCGGAATTCTAGTGTGGGCTAGACTAGGAAATTGAAAAAGCACCTAAGAAAAAACACTTCCATGCATTGTATAGATTTACTATTTGTCCTGACCCAGTGAAGCCCCATTTAGTCCTGCTTGGATAGATCGTTTGTCATTTATGTAAAATGATATGACAAGCCCAAAGGCATTTAGTAAAGAAACTAGATTCAATAATGCTACATTATTCCATCTCTGCTATACCGTAGTTGTTCTTGTGATGCATCAAGACAATCTCCTCAAGCCAGTGAAGCAGTAATTCCTAAGAACCTTTTCCTGTGTGACTATTGTTGGTTGATACCATCATCTGCATTTTCATTGTGACTTCTTGCATTAGTGCAGCAATATTGTGCTTCTACTGATAATGTATCATGCAACTTGAAAAAATGGCAACATTTTTCAGGGAGGAACGTTGTTTTGTACTTTTTCTCCTCACACAAAGAAAGAAAACTCAAAAGATTATGGAGCCTCTAGGTGTCACTAAAGGTCACTATTTTGGTGGGAGGATGAATGCACTATGGTTTTCAGACAAACATTCGTCCATCACTTCCATCTCCTTGTGTGAGAAACCTTCTTGTTCATAGGCAGTGAGAGAGACAGCTACTTCAGAATAGGTTTACCGTACATACTGTACTTTTTGCTTTATTAAATAAATAAGATAACAATGATGCCAATCTAACAAATGTCAGTCATCTTTCAGTATTATAGAAGTGTTAGCAAGCCACATGATCTGAATTAACAATTAGCAATCTGTATCCTTGTGAAGTATGAATGAATTCTTGATTCTTTGACAAATTGGAAATAGAGTACTTGCTATTAGAATGAAGTATTTATACTTGACAGGAGTTGTACAGTCGTGTTGACAATTTATATATTTTAACCAAAATACAGGCATAGTAAAAGGCCAGACTATGTAAGGTAATGTTTAACATCCAATCAACCAAATTTCAAGTGAGGGAGCATAAGCTGTGGGTTGAGGGAAGGAAACATTATGAGGACATGTGATAGACCTAGAAGAATAGTTATCAATGCATCTTTACTATGCATTCTTAATGTTATAGTTTGTCCAGAGTCACTCTGTTTAATAAATAATAGATAAATAAATCTTCAAGCTGATTAAGATGACATGGGGACAACTGTTTGGATGTTTTAATTTTACCTACACTAAGCAATTACATTGGAAGAAATAACTAAGGCAAATAAAACTTCCAAGTACAGAAGGGAGTCTTTGCTGGTCTGTGACCATAATAAAGATTGATTGATAGATACAGAAGTTCTATTTAAATTGAGAAAAATTAAAATAAAAGCTATTATTGATAAAGTAAACACAATTTAGAATTTGGATCCAATACATTTACATTCTTAATTATTGGCTGGGTGGTACAGAAATAAGTACCTGGAGTATTTGTTATGGAGAATCCCGTGTAGGCCAAAAAAATATTGTTAAATCTACAATTTCACAATTAAGGTTTTAATCTATTAAAATGTGTTTCTTCCTCTCAAAATATCAAAATGATAGGCTTTCCTAATTGAATAATTCTTGTATGTTTAAAATTGCAAGTTCCATTACACTAGCTTTCATAAGAGCTCCTTAACTTTTAGAGACGAGAAAATAGGTTTCCAGTTTAAAAAAACAAACATTGACTCCCACTTTTTAAAGCACAGTCAGCACTTGTCTTCATTTAGAGGACTCTCCGTTTTTTAAACATTCTCTTATATAAGGGAAACTGCCATAAAGCTAATTATAAATACCTGTATTAAAAACCCAGATCAAGAAAAAAGTCATAATTTTTACCCCAATGAGGCTTCTATAGACAAAGTTTGTCTATCAATGCTTATTCTAAATCTAAGCTTTGCTTTCTGGTTTGTCTGCATAAGCCTGCAGAAGAATGCTGGTGCCCAGGGTTGCAGTAGAGGAGGGAGTGGCAGTCAATTGACTGGAGCCTTAGTGACCTGGAAAGAGATGGCAGGGTTGCAACTGAAGTCTCTTTGGTGTAGAAACCCAGGATTGGGCCTAAAGAAGGGCTTGGAGAGTCCGAAAGTTTGCAAGAGAAATATTACAAACACTGGATTTCTGTAAGACAAGAAAAACTGAATTACAATAGAACCTCTGGTCACAACCGTAATTCATTCTGTAACTTTGGTTGCAACCCGATTTGGTCATGACCCAAACCTAATTTTGGAAATTTGGCACTTACAAAAAAAATGGTGTGGAAGGGGAAATTGGCCGTGGGGAAAAAAATTGTGAATTTTTTGGTCGGAACATGATTTGGTCATGGTCAGAAGAGTTCGTGACCAGAGGTTCTGCTGTATCATAAAAAATAGCTTACTAGGTTTTATGGTTGTCAGAGACTTCTATAGCAAATTGTAATGACACCAAAATTATAACCATCATGCAATGATGTCATTGTACCCATCTCACTTTTATGGAGTTCTATGGTACATTAGCACAACATTTGCATGGTAATGCTATTATATTCATTTCATCATTTCCCTCTTGCCTTCAATTGCAATTGATAGGTAAACCTCAAGAGAAATTGTTCTGTCACTTTCCTGAAAAGCCAACAACAAGGCCTCTAAGAAATACCTGAGATGAAGTAAAAGAACATTGAGCTAACAACAGGGACAGCTGGGTTCTAGGCTACCTCAGCCACAGAAGCTCCATGGGGGGTTTGGGGTCATCCTTTCCTTCTTGATCCAACCTATTTCAAGGAGGTGGGGGGGGGTTGAGGACAAAAAGGAGTACTGTGTGCTTGATCAGCCAGATAAATAAGGATAAAATAAGTTTTTTTGAACGGGTCATATTGCCTACACTCATATATTCAATTTAAACACGCATGGTTGGGTGTGCCAGGGTTAACATTGGTTTCTGCCTCTCCAGAACATATTAGTAATGTGCTTGCTTTTATATTTCTTGTCTAAAGTTCTAAATCATACAAGCATGTGCAGATCTATTCTTACTTATCAGGTTTATATGCAACTTTGTATCATAAACCTGACTCTACACCATGTCTTTTAATCCAGTAACAACTAGCACCATGTTTCTCAATTCCCAGAATTCCCCAGGCAGCATGTTGGCTCAGGAATTCTGGGAGTTGGAGCACACATCTTAAAAGTGGCCAAGGTTGAAAAACAGAACTAGAATACAGTACAAAATATATTCCCAAATAAGCAAGAGGTGAAAGAATACAGTATCGTTCTGGACAATTATGGCCAGATCTCCAATTAACTGCAGCTATGACTGCGACTTTTCTCCTTGGGTTCCAGGCAATTCTCCCGCTTAGGGTATCAACACCGCACCTTCTCTGTCCCTGTGGGGAGCAGGGTCGAAAAGCCTTCGGGGCCGGATTCCCCTTTGGCGATGCTTTCCTTGCTTCCAAAGCGCCCAAAGGCACCGATGCGTCCGGGCTTTGGCAGCGCGCATCTGACCCGCCTTGCTTTTGGCGGTCAGGGATTTTACTCACTGAGCAGCAGGACTCCCGCGGAAGCGCCGTGCCAGCGCCGGTGAAAATCCCGACGGTTGCACCCCGGAAGAGGCGTCCGAGGGACCTGCCCCTTGGCTCGGGCGGCGCAACTCAGCGGGAAGCTCCGGCCCGAGAGCGCAGCCTCCGAGAAGGCGAGGGCGAGGGGAGCGCAGAGCGGAATGCCGGGCGCCTGAGCTAGACGCAAGCGCGCATTACCCCGGAGACGTCAGGCGCGCTCGGGAGGTGCTACGGCCGTCTTCCTTATTCTCCGTTCCCGGGAAGGCCGCCATGGCCGCGGCCGCTGCCTCGCTGGAAGACAGCCTGGAGGCCCGCCACCCAGCCTCCAAACGTAAGCGCCTTCCCGGACTGCCTCTTAGGCGCGCCCTTTGGCCGGAGAGCTTTTCCGCAGCACGCCTCTGCGGAGGAGCGAGAGCCTCGACACCCCTCTTCCCACCGAAGCCAGGGATTGGAGGCGTCTCTTCCCCGCAGGAAACGCCGGCTAGGCCCCAGCAAGGCCAAACCCCAATTTCTCTTGAGCGTTCTCCCCACGTTCCTCTAACCACGGCACCTATGCCCGGCGGACAGCCTGTCTCATCTTCGCATCCAGTGACGTTGATTTGTCGCCTCTCCAGTCCACCCCTTTGGCTTCCTTGGTTGTGGTTTTTTTTCCACCCACACCCCTCCAAGAGCCAACACCACCCAGATGCAAATGGTGCAAATTCTGAGGCGGTTGCTGTCTGTCTGTGTTGTAGCCAGTTCACGGGTGGGAACTGCTTCCATCTAGTGGCCACTTTAGGCTGATGGAGTAAACCCTTCCTGGGCATCCTCCACCATCTCCACCAGGATACTCAGCTGAGGAACGAGAAAGCTTGGCTCTCTCAAATTAGGCTACTGTTGGAGCCACCAGCTTCTATCCATTGGTACAGATTCCAACGGATAGTTAGAACTGCAAAAAAAAAGCAATTGCAGTCTGCCTACCATAGAAGCCCTGTATATTGTGTGGGTCAGAGGGAGGGCTGAGAAAATATCTACAGACCCCTCACATCCTGGACATAATTTGTTTCAACTCCTCCCCTCAGGCAGCCATTATAGAGCATTGCATGCCAAAACATCTAGATACAAGGAGTTTTATCTCCTGCTATCACTGCTAACAGCAAATTCTCACAGTATTGTTTTATGTCTAAGTATATTTACCCATGTTGTATGGCTTAGTATTATCCTTTTAATCTCTACTACCTGCTCTTATTTGTATTAGGTTTATTCTGTTGCTTTGCATTTACGTTGAGAACTTCTGCACCAGAGAATATTCCTTGTGTGTAATCACACTGCCAAATAAAGTATTCTATTCCTATTCTATAAGCTGCTGATTAGCCCTGGTTTTAGGAAAGGAAGAACTAGTGTGACCTAGTGGTTGAATGTGGATTAGGAGCAGAAAACCCCCATAGCTTTGCTTATCATGCCCTGCAAATCTAAATCAGGTCACTTGATAGGCAAGATGAGCCAAGGCTATAGATGCAAAAGTGGGATTGACAGTGGCTATAACAAATGTTTTGCTGGTGTACTTTTCAGCTAGTTCAGGGATAGGTAAAGACTATTTAATCTAAAATTCATAGCAATTTAGTAAAGCAAGTTGCTCATGAACTAGGATTTCAAGGATGTCTTTTTTTTTCATTTTAGAGACCATTCTCAAATATTGTTAGACAATTAGCGAGCCATTTGTGTGTGTAGTGTGGCCTTTGATGCCAAAAAGCCCTTGGAGGAAGGCATGAGGAATGATATGAGCAAACATCTGATGACCCATCTTACGTTGTCCTTGATTTTTTGTTCTGCAGATCCTTTTGCAGGTTGGTAGGTTTCACCTTCCCAAGTCCTGATTGTTATTATTTAATTCATATTTATATCCCGCCCTTCTCCGGAGACTCAGGGCGGCTTACAATTTTTGGGATACAACCCAATGCTCTCAGCAATAGCCTTCCTTCCATTGTATGTGCCTGCTTATTACTAAGCGGCGTTTTTACAAAATCAGCTTATTGCCCCCAACAATCTTGGGTCCTCAGTTTACCTACCCCAGAGGATGGAAGGCTGAGTCAACCTTGAGCCTGGTGGGATTCGAGCCTGCAATAATTACAGGCAGCTGGAACTAAGTGCTAGGCTATTAACAGCCTGCACCACCAAGGCCCTGTTGCTGGGCAGCAGGAGTTTCAGAACATCCATCTGTGTTAAAAGAACTTTGTCTTCTGTTGAGTTGGGAATCTTTTTATGTAGCACTAGTGCAAAGTCACTGAACATCACCAATACCAAAAGATTACTGATAGATTTTAAGCATTTAAGTCAGCCCTTACACACCAGTGGAAGCTTTCTTGTAGTTAGCCAAATGACAATAGGCATGAGAAGTCTCCTCTGAGATAATCTTCAGTGGAGTGGAAGATGGAGTGTCAAACTTTTCTTCTGTAGCTCTTTAGAGAGGCCAGCTGGATTATTGGGGATTCTTAGCATCGTTCAGATTTGTTTATCAAACTTATAGCCCATCTCACTAATGTGATTTTGAGCATTATACAATAAAACAATCAAATCTTAACCATTAAACAGTTAACAATAAGTATAAATAAGTTCCCAGGAGAATGCACCAAAATATCATACAAATATGGTCACTTAATGGGGTCCCCATTATCATGAGATCCCTAAGCCTGCTGAAATAAACCATGTCTTAAAAGATTTTGAAAATGACAAAAAGGTTGCGACTAATCTCACCTTGGGGGGAATGATCCCAAAAGGCAGGAGTTTCATCGCGTAAAATAGAAGTCTTTAGCCAACAGGGCCTGAAACATTGGCTCTCCTGTTGGACAGTTGAAAAAAATAGTCAATAAAATGAATCAGATTATGCTCCCAGTAAAAATGCCACAGCTTGTGAGACAAGATGTTATGCTGATACAAGGCATGTTTGACCATGATTAGATGCAAATGGATAGAGGCTCTGAATCATTTACATTGCTCCTCTCTTCAGGATGTTTATTTAGCATATAGCTCTTCAAGAAGTGAATTAGTTTTTATATCTGTTTACTCCGAATATTTATTCATTAGATTGTTCTCAGCTTAACCTTATATGGGCCTCTGAGTCTTCATCCTTCCAATGATTTCCAAAATTAATAACCATTCTTGCGCAGAAGAGTTCCACTTAAAGAACAGGATTTTGAGACTGCTGCTAACCAATCACCTTTTTGGCTGATGATTTTTATGTCACAAAAAGTACTGAACAGTTCTCTGGCATGCACATGCACAGGAGCGCTGGAAACTGGAAGCTTGGCTTCCCAGCGCATGCATGCAGCAACCTGGTCTTCGTTTCTCATGCACATGCATGCGTGAAGAGCAGCTGGCCAGCGTGCGCATGTGTGTTGGGGAGCTGCTGTTTTGGTTTCCGGCGCTCCTGAGCACCAGCTGGAACATGGAAGAGCAACGGGTGACAGCTGGTGTGCCCAGAGAGATGGCTTTGTGCGCCACTTCTGGCATGCGTGGCAAAGGTTCGCCATCGAAGTCAAAACAATTTATGTCCAGTATGTGAGGGGTCTGTAGATATTTTCACAGCCCTCTTTTTGACTAGTGCAGCATACAGGTCCTCAATGGAAGGCAGGTTGCTAGCCATTGTTTTTTTCTGCAGTTCTAATTATCCATTGAAGTCTGAAGTCTTAGGGACTGAAAGACATTTGGTTCTAAAAGATTTTACTTAATGCAGTGTTGTAACTCTTCGTTGGCTTGTTCTGGTAGTCTTCATTTGTGTTGAAAAAAAAGCCTTATAAATAAAAACACTGACAATGGGATGCTTTCTTCAAGAGCTTCACTGGTGCCTTCCTCTTTTCTGCACCCAGTGAAATTTAGTCCTGCACATTTTAGATCTACAATTAATTTTGTCTGTTGCTGCATTCTTACTCTCGTGCTCTGATTTTTGCTAGTAAAATGTTTTGTAGTGTTTTAATGTATTATTTTAAGCTTAAGAACATTTTTGTTAGGGAGCAAATATGGTAAATGAAATAAGATCTTTCTAGTACTGGTAACAGTAAGATGAAGGCTGTTACATTATATATATAAAATTAAGAGTTCTCATTCTCAGGACTTTCTGATGCTGAAAACATTAAGGTTGTTTGTAGTGCTAAAATATAAATCTTTTCTTTTGTATTTCTGAATAGAAGAACCTATTGTGGAAACTGCAGAAGAAGCCACAGAGCCAGCAGAAGCTGATATTAATGAACTTTGTACGGAAATGTTCAATAAAATGGCAATCTACCTAACGGGTGAACTGACTGGTGAGTTAATATTAAATTTAAATTTAACATAGAGTGTGATTCTTTGTAAATCTTTCTAAGTGTCAAAAAGTACTGCGAGAATTACTTTTTTTTTAAAGGAAATGTCAAATGGAATCAGAACATGACTGATCAATTACATAATCAGCCAACCCACTTTTTCCCCACTGCGTCCCCAAAAAGAGTGATGTCTGCTAATAGTTTAGTCTCACTCACTTTTGGCAGGCTTCTAATTGTGGCTGTCTAGACAGGAAACTGCATTTGTCATCTTAATTCTTTCCTCTCTTAAGAAAAACTTTCATCTAAGTGTTTCTGATGAAAAGCCAGAAACAACACTGATAATTTTAGGATTCATATTCCATAATCAGCCTGAGAGAGTTATTGCCATATTATGAACAACATTGAAACTAAAACTGTGGTTATATTTTATAAAAGGGAAGTGTCAATTCTTTGGTTTGGTTTTTGATTCAGTCTGATATGTGAAGTCAGCCACCATGATTTGAGTTTAGCATTTTGTGAAGCCAGCTATTTGTTGCTTATTCAATAAATAAGGACACCTATAGTAGCCACATCGCAAAATAGTCAGCAAATGAATTTAATAAATAAGTAATAAATAAATCTTAGTTAAAACAAGCTCTGGCATAATGCAGAAACCCATTTCCTGCTCTTCTATTTTTTAGCAACTAGTGAAGATTACAAACTCCTGGAAAACATGAACAAACTAACTAGTTTGAAGTATCTGGAAATGAAAGACATTGCTATAAACATAAGTCGGAATTTGAAAGACCTAAATCAGAAATGTAAGTAGAAACAAACTTTAATTATGGTCAAACAAAGGGTGTTTTCATGCTTACTTGCATTTTGGAAGTATGTTAAAGTACATCCAAGAAAGAATTGAATATGAAAAATGTGCAAGAAACAAAAAGTAGTTCTTTAGGCAGCCTTTCCCACATGGATGTTAATCTACAATCAGGCAATTGATCGGTTTCTAAATATAACACGCCCAAAGAAAGCCTGAGGAAGGCTCCAGCAAATCCAATAGCATAAGAGGCAACACATATTTTAAAATAAAATATGGAGAACACTTATCTGTTTTTAAGATTCAATATTCATAGTGGTATGTATTACTCATAGGAAAAGAGGCATAGCTTAGCATGCATGCATACAACTGTTTTAGTCTCCAGTGCCCAGGATAAGATGGCAGGCCACAGTGAGATCCAGCAAACCATTGTCCATTAAGACTGGGCAGTAGTTTGATCCAGTAAAAGGCACCTTACTGTCAAGGAGCAGGTTTTTTTTTTAATCAGTAAGTTCTTATTTTTTTTCTCCCCTTTTCATTTTTCCCAAGATGCTGCACTTCAACCATACCTGGAACAAATCAATCAGATTGAAGAGCAAGTTGCAGCTTTGGAACAGGCTGCTTACAAGCTGGATGCATATTCCAAGAAACTCGGTAGCTATTCCAAGAAACCCTTATTATTACTAGAACAGTGGTGTTAAAGTTTTGATTTTATCCTTTTCCCAAGCAAGGCCTGGGAATATAATTTTTTATAAATATCCTATATGACTAAAATGCTCATTCCTATAACCAAAACAGGGCAAAACTTTTTCAACTTCTAATGAGAATAACGTAAAGAATGTGCCCAAAATCCAGGGCCCAAAATGCCCTTTTCTTCTGTTATGGATTACTACAGAGATCAAGATTGTTCTCTATATGGAAACTAGTTCTCATCTATTCATTTATAGCCAAAAGCATTGTACATTTAACTAAACTATGGTTTATTAATGATTTATTGATCTATGATATTTTTTGGTTCCATTCACACGAATTGCTGAGACAATGGGATTTGATACAAAGCTGCCCACCTATCTTTTGTTGACTTGGATGGTGACCATGCCATCTGGTCACTTTGTGTTCCACTACTGATTTGAAGTATTGGAAGACAAAGGAACATGAATTTGGGCAAACTCCGGGAGATAACGGAGGACAAGGTAGCAAAAGACAGCAGAGTCAGACATGACTTAAGGAGTGAACAACAGGTAGAAAAATGTTTTTTATTCTTATTAGTCTCCCCTAAAATAAATTCAAAGGAAAAATCAATATACAACAATAGCTGAGAAACATAGCTTTGTACTGAGTATCTGGCACAACAGACTAAAAGCCCCAAGTTGCATTTTCGTAACTATTATTAGGATAATACATTGCAATATTGTTTGATCTCATACCAAATGCTTTTTTCCTTAAAGAAAGATATAAATGAAGAGTTTAGGCAAAAGACAATTAAAGCAGATCTGGACAATTGCTAACATGCTGTTATATCGATAAGATTTTTATCACGATTTGATCCAATCAGTACACAATTTCTTTGCTTTTCTCCTTTATATTATTATATTTATATATTATTTTCATACATACATTTTCTAGTATTTCAAGTTCCCAATTAATCAGTTCAGCTCTTATATATTTGTATGTTTGTATTGTCATCTCTCCCAGTTTCTCTCCCTTCCTCAGTTATTGGTTATAACAACAGGATATGGCTGTGGTGCCACTCTTAACCAAGGGCATCCAGGTAGTTGCAGCTGCTAGTTTAGACTTTTTTTACACCTGCCTTCCAAGACAGTTCTGTTTTTACATAACTCTGAAAACTAACTGTCAATACATAGGAGAAAGGAAGTTTTCAGCATATTCCAAAACTGAAAATTTAAGTTTCAGAAGTTTTAAACAAAAACAAATAGCACATTAAGCACATGGTAGCTGATTCTCTCATTTTTCCCCTCTGTCTCAAGAAATTTAATTTTACAGCAAAGAATTGGAAAATTTTAGATAACCAAAGAAATTTTGGATACATTCCTTCAAAAGCAGTATTGGTGGTCCTTGAAAGCAAGATTTTACAACCTTTTTCTGATCTTTTAGCAAATTCCATGGTCATTAAGCATATCCATTGTCCATAATGGGTGGTTTTTGCCAGAAACCAATGTTTCTGGCAAAAAAAAGCCCTAAATCACAAGCCATTGTCACTGCAGGATACTGTAAATAGTCATGAGTGCACGCCAGCTGCCAAGCACCCAAAATTTAATCATGTGATGTGGGGGGATTAGAACTTTGAATTTGGGTCGCAAGTGGTCTTGGGAAGGTCTGTCCTAACTTTGAATAGTTGCTAAGCAACCTGTCGTAAGTCAAGGATTACATGTACTCCTAACTCTTTTAAGAAATGAAATCCATTTTAAGAATAAATTTGTAATTTGACATAAGTTGCTTTGCATGTACAGCTTCTGCACTGCAGACAAATTCCTTGTGTGTCTAATCATAGTTGGCCAAATAAAGTATTCTGTTCTGTTGATTAAACGAAGAAATTACATTGCTTGCTATCAAGGTTTTGTTGTGCTTTCTTCTTAAACATGACTGACTATGCTACTAGATTTGTAACTAAAATGAAATGAAATGTTTATATTAAGACTATGTTTTCTGTCCTTTACAGAAGCAAAGTACAAAAAATTGGAAAAGCGATGAAAAGAAAAGCCTTAATCTGCTTCTAGATTACATGACTTTTTTTCCAGGAAGCTAAATCCAAGATTTCTGCTTATTGAACTTCTGAAACAGAATTTATGCCTCAGCAATGCATTTGGACTAAAATAATCAAAGAACTTTCAAAAGTAGCAGAGGCTACACAAGTCTACTTTTAACTACTTTTGTTATTGTAGAATGTATTCCCTTTTTACTTTTTTGATATTCATTTTACTGAGAAATCACTCTTAACCTTCAGTTCTGCCCATGATTTTTTATAGTTTATGTTATGAAGCAAGAAATTGGTCACTTCTGCACTCTATAAATCCTTTCACTTGTAAATCAAGATTTGTTGTCTCCTGATTGCCACTAAAATACCATGGCTTTACTAAAACGTATTTCCTGGCCTTGTTTTATATTTTTAGTTTTGCGGAATAAATCCAGGAAAGATCTGACTTCATCCAGAAGGAGTTTGAATCACATGAGGTTTAACTATTAGACCTAATTTAGCATGAGTGTAATACAAGAACTCTAATATGGTATCAGCACTTACTTGCATGGGTTGAAGACAAATGTAAAAATTTCATATAATTATAAACAGTTTATTGATTTCAGTAGGACAGATGAATTGCTAGAATGTCAGCTGCTATGAAAAAAAAAAACCTAACTAAAAAAAATATAAAGCTACTCCCCAAAATGAAAGTGGTTGAAAATGAAAACAAGCACTGTCTTAAATGTTGGTGAGATAGTCTTATCCTTTCCACTATTACAATTTTAGCTGCTTTAAGGCAGTTAAAGATTTCAAAGTGAATGTTGTTGGTTGAGGGTGTTCCTATGAACATGAAAGAAATGTTAAATGCTTGTATGGCTCAATAGCTAATATTGGCATGTTAGCTATGTTTAGATTACAACTTCAATATTTTCGGTAGTAATAAATGTTTTTCCTGTGAAGTAATCAGCCATGTTGTCCACTCTAGTTTCAAAGAAGTATCTTCACAACAGTTGTAATGCATGGGAAGCACTACAGTAATTTGTAAACAGCCACATGCCAAACATATTCAGCACCAGGACCTCCTTTAAGAGAGCAAGAAGCCATTTCAGGATGGAAGAGAACAAAAAGAATGGCAACCAGGCTTCTTGCTACCGCTGCATAAATCAGAAAGAGCAAGTGTGGGAATGATTTCCAGGCTGCTGCCAAAGTTTCCTGGCCCCGTTAAAATTCTTAACCTAGTTATGGATGTTATAATTCCAGAGGCGATCACAATACGTGCCTCCCCACCTACAATACCGGTAGTATTAAGGCAGAAAGAAGGCCGTTTTTGCCCTGGTTAAAAGGGGGCTGGGGCAGACATTGGATTCAGAGGTTAAACTGAAGAACAGCGCGAAGAAAGGAGAACGCCCAACTGCTATGCAGACGATCCCTTGGAGCGCAGGAAGGAAGGATGCCTCCGGGCGGAAGGCCGCTGTTCTCTGAAGATCAGGAGCGCAGTACTTAAGGCCTGGAGAATTCCTTTTCAGCAACAACCGGATTACCTGCTGAGGCCCTCTGCGGAAACCCCCCTCAGCGCCAATCTGACGAAGCCTTCCTTGATCCTCCGCCCTCTCCCGCACGGAAGGAAGCGGCTTGGTGGAATCCGGCTGCGGAGCCCCAGACCCGACGGCGAAGGGCTTTGCCGAAGGCAACCACTTTTCCAACTCGCCGTCCCGCAGTCCGGATCCTCCTTCCGGGATCCTGGGGGCGGGGGCGGCTTTCGCGCGAGGCAAGGGCGACATCTCGCAAGAGCGAAAAGGGCGCGAGTTTCCTTTGGGCGGAACTGGGGCAGTCACTCCTCGTGCGAGTCCGAGGCGCTGAGGGTGGAAAGGCGCGTGGGCAGCCATGCCAGACGAGAGCAGCAGCAGCAGCAGCAGCAGCGGCGGCGGCGGCGGCGCAAGTGCAGGTAATGGGGAGCTGCTCTGCCCCTTTTGCTGCGCGCGTTGCGCCGGGACAGAGGAGCGCTGGGCGGGAGGGAGGGCGAGGAAAGCCCCGCCGGTCCCCCACCTTTGTTTTCCTTGCAGAGTCTCCGATGGCCGAGCGGCACGAGCCGGGCGAAGCCGGAGCAGAGGATGCAGCGCCGGTGATTACCACGGCCATGCAGCAGGAGGAGGAGCGCTTGGAGGCGGAGGGCAGGGAGAAGGAGCGGCAGAGGATGGAGAAGGTGCGCGCCCCGAGTAGCAGGCCCGCCGTGTCCCACCCCCACCCACCCCCCGGGCGCCCGGGTGCTAAAGCAGGAAGGCAGGCTCGGCCGTGTGTCGCGGCTGGGCTACGCGGGGATGGGGTCGGCAGGAGGAGGGCGGCCCGCGCTGTGTGGCGCGTTGGCTTGTTTGAAAGCAGCCCCCGGAGCCTCGGGGTCGGCGCCCCGGAGAGATGGCGGTCCCAGCTCCCATTCAATTGACCAGGGAATTGGTTTCGCCCTCGAAGCGCGCCAACTTGGGAACTTTTTCTAATATTAAATCGGGATCTAGTTTTTTAACTTGGCCTCTAGAACGAGAGAGCAAGTCTTGACTTTTTCTTCATGAAGTGTTTCCATATTCCCCTTGCATTGTTTTTCCTCAAGGATAAACAAGCGCGTTTCCTTCTTAAACTCGTGACAGGCTGCAACAAGCAAGGTGGGATCTGAGCATCCTGAAAAAGCTCTTTATTTTTATATTTTTTTTTTCACTAAAATTTTATCCAGACTTTATTTTTGGTCCAGTTTTTTTGTACACAATACGGAGACCCATTTTTAAAATAATGGTTTATTTATAAGATTCTTGTAAAAAGTATGCAAATAAAATTAAAGCTTTAACTCCACCAACTGCTCCACCAAACACAATTACAATCATGATTGACAGGGAGAAATTATATATTGGCAACTAGAACATAAATCAAATATGATATACTCTGAACACACCTACTATAATAATACAACATGTTTATTTATCTGACACTAATATATCTAATATAATAGAACTATTCATTAAAATCTATATATATAAAAGCGAAATACCACTCAAGTATCATCACAAAATCTCCAGAACCGTAAAGCCTACAAACTTGAAATTTGGCACATATGTTCCTCTTGGCTTCTAGGTGCTCACTAAGAAAGGATTTTTCGAAATGACCATCAGAGCATTAGTATTTCCTATATTATTATTATTAACACGCTCTGATGCTAAGGAGTTCTACTCCCCCTCCCCACCTGAAAAATCTGTTCCAAATGCAAAACACAAGCAGAGGAGAGGAGTTTCAGTTTTAGTTTCACAGCACCAAGCAGCTTTAGTACAGAACAGTATAGCTAAGCCACGCCCAGGCTCCTTGCTGTCTCCTTGCTCACACAGCAAATACTATTTCAGTTTCCATGTTTCAGTTTCCAAACAGCCCTCAACTCTCACACCCTGACAGGACGCTAGCCAGATGAATCCTGATGGATCTGGTAGGCAGAGGCCCAATTGTTTTCCTTATTTTCCTCCCCAAAAACTAAGCCCAATCACATAGTTTCATAGCGAAGCACGGGTATAGAGCTAGTATATGTAGAAAATTCAGAGCAGAACAGCACTTTAAATATAATGTAAAAATTTCCTATCATAACCTGGAGGACATCTTGGTTGAGTAAAAAGCTGTATTTCCAGTGGGACCTTGAAGAAAATTGTAGGGCTGAACTATTCATTTAGATTTAACTAGTGAAAGATAATACCAACTTTTATATTTGCAATAGTATGGTCAGTTAATGTTGGTATTTATAACAGATTATTTCTTTTTCTTACAGGCTTACATGAATTGGGACAGAGACTCAAATGAAATGCGCTACAAGAGACTTCAACACTTGCTTGAAAAAAGCAACATCTACTCAAAGTTCTTGCTGACTAAAATGGAACAGCAGCAATTGGAGGTTAGGAGCATTATCGTTAAAATTAGAACCTAGATATATATCTAGTAATACATTTCAGATAAAACTTCCATAGTGTTATCATAATTTGTCATTGTGATGAAAAATATCTAGGTTCTGATTACTTTTATTTAGTTTCATAGCATAGTTTCAGCCTAATATAAATGAGTCCATCTGTATTTGTGTGTGTGTTAGTGTAGATACACAATACACACATATGCATACATACATGACAAAAAGCCAGTTTGGCCTATGGGTTAAAGGGAGATCTGATCAATTTCATTGAATATATGTACAATGACAATAATGGTTATTATGAACTTCAGTCCTGCCTTATGCATGGAAGCCAACTAGATAACTTTGGGCCATTCATTCTCTTTCAGCTGTAGGAAAAAGGCATTGCTAAACCACTTCCATGCAGGTGCCTAGAAGACTTGTCCGTGTAGTTACCAGGACTCAAGGCAGACTCAAAATGTGTATGCATGTGTGCAAGAGTGCATGTAGCCTATGTAGCCTTAACAAGTTGATGCTGAATTGCTAAGACTTTTGAGATAGAGTCAGAAAGAACCAGCTACATGTAGCACCATATCTAATCCATAAACAGCTGCTTATGCCTAAGTTGGATGGTCAACTTTCAGTTCTTACAAATAAAGCTTGAAAAAAGTCAAATAGGCTCCCCCTCTCCCAAGATTCTTACGCTGTCATGAAACTACTGAAATAAAGGGCACAGAACAAGAAGGAGGATATAGGAGCTCCATTTTACAGGGTTTCAGGTTTTATCCCATCTCATTATGGGATTGTGTTTATGTATGAACAATATTCTGATTAACAGTTAGTCTGGCTTTAATTTTTTCTTATTTTACAGAACTTTACCTCCTTAACTAGCAGCTAAGCTCTATGTTTCGTTATTGTCACAAAACCTCTGGTTCATGGTCTTATTATCTTACCTTCCAGTGTAAACAGAACAAAGCTTCATCCTAATGTTGTATTGCATTGTTGTTCTACTATGATGTCCTTGATTCTCATTTTTTGTTCCTGTGTGTTCTCATGGATTGATAAGGGACTTAGTGCTACTGGAATACTTTTCTTCCTGAAATATCAGTTCTGGTCTATTGTTCTGTCTACCCTACTGTTACATCAGAAGGTCTGTCATCACTAATTAGTACATTATTCCTGAGCCCAGTCATAGTGTTTTAAGGGATTCTGTTATGTTAACCTGGGTGAATGGATGGATGCAAGGACATACACACACACACAGGATATATTTATGTAGTTCCAGATAGTGAAGTGGGATAGCAATAGCACTTAGACTTATATACCACTTCACAGTGCTTTACAGCCCTCTACGTGGTTTACAAAGTCAGCATATTGCCCCCAACAATCTGTGTTCTTATTTTATCAAGCTCAGAAAGATGGAAGGCTGAATCAACGTTCAGCAGGTCAGGATCAAACTGCTAACAGTTGGCAGAGTTAGCCTGCAATACTGCATTCTAACCACTGCACACCACCATGGCTCTTCAATGATGGAATATTAAGGTAGTCCAGACAAGAAGCACACACAGAAGTACCGGCTCTTACTTTATTGTAAGGATCTTATAAATTTGAAAATATCTCTCTTCCCTTTGCCTTTACAGTCCAAGAAACTAGGGAGGGTGTCTTATGAGATATTTGCCATGCCTCCATTCCTTCTGTGGCCTCACCTGCTATTTGTCCCATTGAGCAGTGTGGGAGTCTTCTATCTCCCAAGATCATTTCCACATACCATTATAATTCTTTGCCAGATCAAAAGTATCTTTCTACAGGAAGCCTTAAATTCATAGGTGAAACAGCTTATACTCAAAACCAAGCCTTGTGTGAATCTTGAATGTACATTCTGTACCCCTTAGCTGCCACTATGTAACTATGGGTGAGCTGCTGCCAGGCCATGATGCATCTAATTCAGGATCACAACATTGTTCCCATATAGGACAGACAGAAGCCTGGCTGCAACCCAGGCAATTGATTCTGTGCATGATGTTGTCTCTTTCTTGATGGGACATAACAATTTTAGGCAGGATTTTTGTATGTTTATGGGAAGGTGTGCTATTGCAAACTATCTTATAGAGATCCTAAACTTTAGATCATATTTTCTCCAATGTAGACACTTCCTTGATTTCCAGTAAATGTATCTGTACATGCCATTCACTTGTTTTACTAAAAGGTTGTGGTATTTGTATACTTCAGTCACAATCTTTGATGTATCACTCTTCTTCCCATTCTGTTTGGGTGAGTTGCTAGAGGCCCACTTCTCTAGCAACACAGCCATCTTAACTTTCTTTGTCACTGATGCTCCATTGTGCAACTAGAAGGTGCAGGATAATGTGTGATCCTCAGCTTTTCCTTTTTTTTTTTAATTCATATTTATATGCCGCCCTTCTCTGGAGACTCAGGGCGGCTTACAATTTTTGGGATACAACCCAGTGTGCTCAGCAATAGCCTTCATTCCATTGTATATGCCTGCTTATTACTAAGCGGCATTTTTACAAGGTCAGCTTATTGCCCCCAACAATCTTGGGTCCTCAATTTACCTACCCCGAGAGGATGGAAGGCTGAGTCAACCTTGAGCCTGGTGGGATTCGAGCCTGCACTAATTGTAGACAGCTGGATCTTAAGAGCAGGCATTTAACAGCCTGAGCCACCAAGGCTTTTGTGAGTTACTACAATCCATTGGAGTCAGTTGAGATCTTCTTCAACAGACAAGCCCTGCAATGTGTGTGTGTGTGTGTGTGTGTGTGTGTGTGTAAGTTGGCTCATTGAATAGTTCCCACTGTTTGGGAGACTGCTCCGTATAAAGGACAGGACAATAATGCATGGAAAAGAAGTCAAGAGAAGCAGCCTGGATTTGAGGAGAAACTTCCTAACCAATGGAACAGCTTGCCTTCAGACGTTGTGGCTGCTTCATCACTGGAGGTTTTTAAGAAGAGACTGGACAGTCACTAATCTGAAATGGTGTAGGATCTCCTGTTTGATGGTATAGGATCTCCTGCAGGGGACTGGACTAGAAGACCTTCAAGGTCTTCTTCAGCTCTATTCTGAATCATAAGGGAAAAAAAACTTCTTAGTTAAATAGAATGTTTCATTCCAAGTGCTACCTAAACCTCTAAGCTATTTGCTATTAAAATGAAAACAAATACCAACAGTATTTAATGTACATCAAATTTTAGTTCACTTGTCTGTGCATAAAGAAGCAACTGATTTGTAAAAATCTTGGGTTTTAGGAGCAACAGAAGAAAGAAAAACTTGAAAGAAAAGGAACGTTGAACACTGCAAAGGTAAAATCAACATTAAATGTTAGATAACTATGAACAAATACTCTGTTCAAATTGTTATTGATGCCTAATTTGTATCCTTTGTTCAGATTACATATTCTTTGCTGGTAATTGAAATGCATGTGTTGTGGTATATAGAGATACTCAAATCAAATCTGTGATATTGAGATATTTATAATCTGAATATTCCTCCACAGTGGCGGTTCCTTCTGGCTAACAAGTTGCTAACCCAGGGAGATTTCTGAGATGCATGGATTGTACTCTTAGAAAAGGAGCAGAGAATGGGTCTAAGGAACTATGTGGAGTAGACTTTGAAAACTGGTTTAAATTTATATACAAAAAATGTAAATATTCAACTTTGTTATAAGTAGAGATACAGTACATTGACTTGTTTGAATTTTGCAGTAATTAGCTTAGAAAAATAACAATTTTGGTCAGGGGTCTTAAAATCAATCGTGCAAGAGGAATGTAATTAACTGTGAATTATACAAATATTAACATTAAAATTATTTTGTTCTCAATATTTTGGTTTACAGAATGAAAATTTAAGTGGTCAGAAAGATCAGAAAATCGGTAAGTTTGGTCAAAGACCGAAACTATTTTGTTGTGTATCTAGAAATTGAGTGCTGAAATCAATACTGTATTTTCTTATAGTTAAAAAGAAGAGAGCTCGAGAAGAGAGAACATATAATATTTCTGATGTCATTTCAAAAGAGGTAAATTGCTGAAATACAAATCCACAAAACATTACTTTTGAATGATTCAAAGAGAAATTTTATTTATTTATTAAATTTATATAGCCGCCCATCTCACAATTGTGAGTTGTTCAATAATTTTATTTCTTCATTTCTCCACAGGAAATTTTGTTAGCAGCTAAAAAAAGCAAAGTTGAAAATGAACAGGTACATTTCAAGCTTTGAATATTGCTATTATAATAGGTTATCCTCTGATATTTATTTCTCAAACTTTCCTTTAAGAATTTTAACTATTGACTTTAAAAGCACTATGAATTCAAAACAATTTCAAGAGAATATGAACTAAGCATGTCCTTTTTTTCTTTTTTGCAGCAATATGAGGAATGTTTTTACCATTGCCTTCCACTTGTTTTTAAGACTAATCGTCTTAAAAACAAGTGGAAGGCAATGGTAAAAACATTCCCCATATTGCTGCAAAAAAAAGACATGTACTGTGTGTGTGTGTGTGTGTGTGTTGTTTTTAGAGTAATCTGGACATCCCCATGTAATCACCAACAGTAAAGCTTAATTGAATTAGTACTTGTTTGTAATAATAAAACCTTAATATTTGAAGGAAATGCAAGCAGCATGTATTAAGCTGATTGTAATCCTAAAAGTAATTAAAGTATTTTCTTATATACATAGATGCAAATGCCATGAGTAGTGCAGTGAAGGTGGAGCTCTTGCCTCACAATCAGGCTATGAGTTCAATCCTAGGTAGCAGCAGGTATTTATCTCTTTGGGCACAATGAGTAAATATCAGCTGCAAACTCTGCATTAGGCATCTGGCCAGTAACCCTTCGGCTCCATTCAGTTGCCCCGACTCCACCCCAACGCAAAGGACTACGGGGTAATTAAAAGACAAAAAGAAAAAAAGAAAAGAGATGCAAATGCCATCTTAAAGCTTAGTATTTTAAAGAAGGAGTGGGCGGTGTCATTCGCTAATATAACAACACGACTTCATTATAGTGTTGGTTTGTTTAAGAGGCAGAGTACCTAAAGCCTCTGCATTTTCTGCCATGTAAGAAAATGAGAAATTGTTTACTCTGAGAAAGCTTTCAGGAGCATGGTAGAAATACTAAGGTGCCTTTTGTTAATTCTGAGAGCTGTGAATATCAATGGAAAACTGATTTAGTTTGGCCATTGTACTGTATTTTGTAAGGGAAGAGAAGAGAATTTATTGCAGAAAGGAAAAAAAATCTGACTCCTTTCATTTGCCACAATTTCTCATAATAATAACCACATAACAGTGAAATGCAGTTTATGCAACATCTTTCCAATTGTGCCAAGCTATATGAATGCTGATATAAATGATTCTTATAATAATAGGAATTCATGTTATAATTTACAACACAACTTGAATTTAGACCAGTTTTTATTATTAGTTTATTTTATACAAGTGTGGTAATATTGACTTTGTCCGGCTTAACTATCAACCCTGAGATTACTTACATAACTGCATAAAAACTTGGCAGAAATTAAAAATAATATTGCCTGTGTGTTTCCTTCTATAGACTGAAAGCAATCCACCCAAACTGTGTGCAGAAGACATCCAGAATAATGGGGATTCAAACAGCATAATTAAGGATAGATTGGCACAGGTGATGCGACATAGTGCCAAGCATTTTGTTGACCCAAAACGAAAGTTTAATGGGCAGCCAGTACCTTTTCAGCAACCAAAACTTTTCACTGGAGGAGTGATGAGGTGGTATCAAGTTGAAGGCATGGAATGGCTTAGGGTATGCATTTATACTTTCTTATATAATCATATTGGTTTTTTTCTGTGTAAAGTTCTTTTTACTTTGTTGGAGACATTTGAATTTTGGTTTTTTTTTTAATGTTAGCAATTTTATTAATTAAATGAGAGCCATTTAATGGTTAAGGCACCAAACTAGAAACCAGGAGCTAGATTTCTTCTACTACCTTAGGCAGGACCTCTTTTGGATGACTGTCTCAGCCTTAGGAAGAAGACAATGCCAAATTACTTTTGAAATCTTATCAAGAAAACTAGGGAATGTCCAGGCAGTCACCAGGAGTCAATACTAATTACACACACACAAACACAAAACCCTTCAACCACAATCCACTTTATTAACTTTTATGTATTTGCCAGAATTATTGCTGGCACAAATAAATAGTTGGCAAAGCTTAACTGTGGCTTAATATACTTGTAGAGAACATTAGCATTCCAGGTTTATTGCTTAAAAAGAAATCACAACAATGACAGTTGGAAGGGACCTTGGAGAGCTTCAAGTCCCACCCTTGCTCAAGCAGGCGACCCTATACCAAATGGCTGTCCAATTTCTTCTACAGCTAAGCGCTGTAAGACTAGGTGACAAGATGTTGACAAAAGCGCCCCTCCCCATGCCGTCTCTTTAAATTTTATTCCCCAGGTGAGCCTTGTGATGAGGGATGGGGCGCCCTTTCCCCAAGCCATCGATTCACTCTGCGCTGATCCTGCCTCCTCTCCACCCTCTAGGGAGTGGGCAGGGGAGGCAATCGCTCCTCCCCGTAGCTCCTCTGCTCTGCTGCCTACTCTTTCCTTCTCCCTCGCTTGTTCGTCCTGTGCCCTCCCTCTATCGCTGGCCACCCCTCCAAGGCCTGAGGGACCCGGGGACTGCCTTGTCCTGCTCCCCTGATCACTCGTGCCTTGTCCTGCTCCCCCGATCATGCCATCCTCCTCCATGAGCCCTGGCTCTGTCTCATCCTCTTTGGACCCGATAGGGCCATGACAGTAGGGAGTTGTACTAGAAGACCTTGAAGATCCTTTCCAATTCTATTATTCAGGTGCCAGAGCTGATGCTTAATAAAGTTATATTTTCCATTATTATCCCCACCACAACTGTAGAGAGTAATGCACCACTGCCAATGCTCTCCACATCTTTTTCATGGAAGAAAAGTGATATTCCCATTGGGAAAAGGCTGTCATTGTATGAGTTTACAAAAGTTACCTTACTACTTTTCCAAGTTGAGAAGTGTGATCAGGTCAAGAAAACTGATGTTAAGGCCTGTAGCAATCCTCTATGATATAATAGGTTAATTTTACTTTGCTTTCTCTTGGAGCTCACTGTGATATATTTATGAATAATACAAGCATTCACTATTAGCCATAATAGATGAAGAAAATATTAACATTTAACCACAAAGTTAAATTTTACAAGCAAACAGCTCCAAAGTACCAGGCTATCAACAGTTGGAAGTGTCTAGGTATGTCTTTGGTTGAAAGACCAAATATAGGTAATTGTCAGTTAGAATAGTTCAGTTAGCAACCACTCAAAATTATAACAACCCCTCCAAGTACTTACAATACAGTCCCAAAGATATAAATGTTGCAGCACGACGGCAGTCGTTCACACTTACAGATGACCACAGAGGCACAGCAACATTTGCCCTGCCTATTCCTCCCCTCCCCTAGTCGGGTCTCCACAGGAGATGGGTCTGTGGATACTCATTTAACTTGTGACGATCTAGTGAGCCATTGGTTCCTCTGCCTGCTTCAATGTACTCATGGAGAACAGAGGCCTAAAGTAGTGTGAGATCAGGAGATCATCTTGTGCTGCTGATCTCATGTGATCTCGCGCTATGATACTTTAGGCCTCTGTTCTTGGCAAAGCAAGGCCTGCATCAAATCTGGCCAAAGAGCATTTGCAAGCTGACGAGACTTTGGAGCAGTGAAATCGCATTGCTTCAAGCCTCTCATCAGCTTGCAAACGCTTTTCATGCGGAGACTGGAAGCTTCTGGGGACTGTGAGCTCATGCGAGATCATGGCCCCAGAAGCTTCCAGTCTCCACACGAAAAGCGTTTGCAAGCTGATGGGAGGCTTGAAGTAATGCAATTTCACTGCTCCAAAGTCTTGTTGGCTTGCAAACACTTTTTGCACCAAGACTGCAATCAGGCAAAGAAGCCACAGCAGAGATGCTAGAGAGGAGCAGCTCACTAGATCACAAGACCTGGCAGGATGTGGGGGAGAGCACTTGTGGGGACTCCAGGGAAGGGAGCATGATGTAGCTCAGTGGGTCAGGGGATGCCTTGGGTGGTCTGAAGCAGGTGGTCTGTTCCATCACTAGGCCCCCATTGCCCTTCCCCACCCTGAGATACCTCATGTGCACTTAACCTGTGTGTTCAATTAGCAAATGCGTGGGAAAAAGCAGGGAGTGATCAAGTTCATTTGACGGATTTACTCCAAGGAATCCTCGGATTACGAAGGTAATTAACAGGCTCCATTACATTTGTAACTCAAGGATTGCCTGTATTGAAAATAAAATCCATGGAGGGCAGAAATATATCCCTTAGGAGAGAATTCTATAGTTGAGTTACTAAAACCAAGAGGACCATCTTCTGGTCATTGCATTGAGATCACTTAGATGATTTTAATGTATGAGGGAGAATACCTTTGGAGTATTTTTAAAATATTAGAACTTCCCAAATAATGTTTTTTGAAGGTAAAGAGGCCGCACATGGAAATCCATAGATAACAAATAAAATAAATCAACATCCAGAGATTCCTTAGTAATAGAAAGAAAGTGAAAATTATAATTTGTTGCTTGTTTAAAATGTTTTCCTATAGCTTTCCATTTAAAAAAATGAGTTATTTACAATAAAGTATAGATATTTAAAGGATTAAAATAATAAAAGTGTTTATTAAAAGATAGTGGAATATACGTTATACATAAATGTTATGTGACAAAATAACTATTCTCTGATTTGCCTGTAAGCTTGAAAGCTCATGCAATTAATCTTTGTTATTAATAATCAATATTATTGATTATAATTATTGAGTCTTATGTTCATTTAATTACAAAGCAGATTAAATGAACATTTGGGTTCATTTTGCATCAAGATGTTCATGTTTCAATTTTTGTCCATTAGTGTATTTGAAGTACATGTTGTTCTAACCCCACCCCGAAGAAAAAAAGTGTAATTGGAGTATATTCAATATATATTTTTCTTTTTCTATGCAGATGCTCTGGGAAAACGGCATCAATGGTATTTTGGCTGATGAAATGGGCTTAGGGAAGACTATCCAGTGTATTGCAACAATTGCCTTGATGGTAGAAAGGGGAGTTGCTGGACCATTTCTGATATGTGCGCCCCTATCCACACTTCCTAACTGGATTTCTGAATTCAAAAGATTTACACCAGAGGTGAGAGATTTTTAAAAAAATGATAAACTTGTTTCAGAAACTATTATTATGGTTGGTCACACAGTCTGTTTCTTTTCTGTTCTTTGGTCTTTCTTGTAAGCCAGTTTGGTTTCTCCAGAACTCAGTAATCTTTCATGATATACTAGCTTCAGTGCATCCTCTTTCCTTTCTGTCACTCTTCCACCCATTTTCTTTCTAAACAGAGCCTGTCAACATCATTGTGTGGACAAAGGAAATATTTCAGTCATTGTTTTTCTGGTCTTCCTATCCAGGGCTTTTAGTTCTGCTTGAATCCAGGCAGTTATTCCATCTCTCTATCCAATGACTGGAATTGTCTAAATGTTAATTATTTCCTCCACTGAAATTGGACTTTTAACTTCACTGTCATGATGCATTCACTTCTAACCTTCTTGACTTCAATGTGTTTGATGTTATCAGTTTGAAGGATGCCCAGGCATTTGTAGTTATTGTCTTCATCCAAACTCTTGATGTTGTTTCCATAGGGCATCTTGATTCCTTCAGTTTTCACTATTCCCCCCACCCCCACCCTTTGATGATAAAGGTGGCACATTTGCCCATTTCAAACTCTATTTCAATATCTTGGCACCTGCCAATGACTACCTGTCTTAAAAGGGGCAGTTCTACTCTAGTCACTTTAGGGAGGATTTTCGTATTGTTGAAACCTAGTGTTGTGACTGCATCTCACCTATCCAAGTTTCATGAGCTGACAGCCAGACATTAGCCTGGGAGGGGAAGAAAGGATTGGAATGGAAGCCCAGCTGAGGCATATGAGGAGCTCCAGCCAGCCAAGGTCATTGACGATATGCAGAGCTGGGAACCGAGCACCTGTTTCCTGAGCAATATACAAGCATCTGATTGCACCTTTGCAGATAACCAGAGAATGGCCGGAGTGGTGGTATGAGGGCGTAGAGATAACTTTTCTTTCCAGATTCAGCTTACACTACCTCTGTAACCACTTACGCTTCAGTCAAGTATACTCTTGGCAAAACAAATGGCCAGGAATCTTTCTTTGCTAGATGACTGAGTGGAACGGTTGATAACCCAGCATGACATCTTGGGATCTAGTTCACTGTTACATCAAGACACACACAGCAGCATCCTCGGAGGCCTTATCATATAGCATCTTGGTTCCTCTCCTTGGGAAGGAATGCAGGACATTGGATCCTTCCATTAGTTCTCTTAATTCCATGGATCCAATGGATTGAGCTTTTGGAACAGCTCAACAAGAGGGTAATCCAAGGGTTCATATGTAGAGCAGGTAACAAATCACTATCTGTTGTGGTTCGCCGGCAGCAAGTGCGGACGGCAGAGGTCTCTGGTAGCGAGGACTTGGACAAGGGGCCTGTGTGTGATGCAGGGATGGGGCCAAGACTATCGGAGAGAGGGGTGCTGCATTCAGAGCTTGTGGAGTCTGGCAGCAGTGACGCAGAGGACCCCAGGGAGTCTGTGCCCAGTGTGCGTGCGCGCAGGGCTGTTCGAAGGAAAGACCAGCTGAAGCAGCAAGGGCGACTTGGGAGTAAGGCTGGAAGGTGAAGGCCCCTCCCATAAGGGATAAAACCCAGCCCTCGGGGATGTGTTCTTTGCAGGAAGCAAGGAAGTTCTTTAGACTCATAGTCCTTGTTGAAGCACTGCTTACTCTGGTTTGTTTTTGAAACTTCTGTCGGTGGATATTTAATCAATAATTAGTCTTCTGTTCTTGGCAGCCTTCTGCAATCTTGAAAGGGCTTGCTTCTGATATCGGACAATTAGGTTTAAATGTTTCTTGGCTGGGAATGCACTGAATTCCCAGCGCCACATTAAAAAAGGTTTGCTTTTATACATAGTTTGTGATTAATTTGAACAAGGCTTGGGTCAGAACACTATCACCAAACAGAAGAGCTCTGCAAGCCCCTTCCATGAGTAAGTGCAAACACTGGGAAAGCTTTCCTAGGAATGCCTTCTTTGACTTGAATTCCTGAGCTGTGCAAAGCACCAAACTAACAAAATCTGAAGAACATTTAGATGGCAATAAGAAATTGGTCCTTTTTACTGCTCAGATTTGTTTGTTTGTTTGGCTGCTTGAGTGAAGGGCCAAGTGATCTATGGCAGGGAAGACAGGTCATAAGTTCCATGTTCCTCCAAGATCCCTTTTCCAGACACTCAGGTCCCTGAAAAAAAATGATTCTGCTGTCTATTTTCCAGTTACATTTCACTATATTTTAACAATAAAATACTAGTTTCACTGCTTGTAAAACTACTTCAACCTGCTTGATAAAATCAATATAGTGTAATTATAATGAATTTTTATTATGCCTTTGTATGCCACCTAATCTATTGATTTAGCCATTTTGTCTACCTTATTCAGTCTCTTAATAAGACAAAAGTCCATGGATTAGGAGTCCCGGTTAATCCTTCCAAGACCTTTAAGGATGAAAAAATTGTGGAGAAAGCAATAGCATCCCAACTAGAGGTTTTGAATAAAAGTACTGCGAAGTAAATCAAAATAAACAAGATTTTATAAGCGTTTTTATAAATTTAGATTATTATTTAAATATGAATTATTTTAAAATGATTGCAAAATTATTTTAGATTCCTATACTGCTGTACCATGGAACCCAGCAAGAACGACGTGGACTCATTTATAAAATACGAAGGAAAGAAAGTTCAATGAATATCCATCCTATTGTTATTACATCTTTTGAAATTGCGATGCGAGATAGACATTCTCTTCAGGTAATATAAGAAAATGCTGTTCAATTAGCACTCCTTTACAGAATTGTAGTTGGTATTTTATGTAAAATTAGTGTTAATTCATCTATTTTTAAGTACCAATAGTGACTCATAAACTCTCTAAACCAACACTCCAAAATTGGAAATACAACTATCCTGCTTATTTAACCAAACCTGGTGCAAGATTCACCAGAATATGGCTTTGGTGTTGGCTTCCCATTTCATTTATACCACCCCATTCTGATTCGTTCTCCCCACTCATATTTGTGAACTATTAATTTTGTCTTTAGAAATGTTTTTAAAGTGACTTTTCATATTAAATTTGGAGTTTGACATTTATGGAACACATTGAGACTTTCCTGGAACATTATTTCTTTGAGTAGTAGATGCGCAGTCATTTATTTTTAGATAATGGTCTCTTTCTCTTAGAGAATCAAGTGAATTCAGAATCAAATGCATCACATCACTGTCAGAACCAGTATAAAAATGAGGAGCCTTTGGTGCTGTCTGATTGACACAGCCAGTCTAATTATGAATATAATAGGAAAAATTATTAGTTTGCATAGAAAAACAATCAGATTTAATAATATAATAGAAAAAATCATACTTGATATTCTAGTATAATATACTTAATCTTTAAACTGAACATTTCAAAGGAATAGAATCTTTATTGATGAATTTTGCTTTTTGGAATAATTGAAGACTTTTTTCCCTCTAGAATTTCTATTGGAAGTATTTGATTGTGGATGAAGGACATAGGATTAAGAATATGAACTGTCGTCTTATTCAGGAATTAAAACGGTTTAGCACTGATAATAAACTACTGTTAACTGGAACCCCACTACAAAACAATTTATCCGAGCTTTGGTCCCTCCTTAATTTCCTGCTTCCAGATGTGTTTGATGACTTGAAAAGGTAAGTAGTTAGTATTGATTTATAAGTATTAATTGAACATCTGAAAATAAATATATAACCAAAAGGTTTTGCTCAGGCATTTCTCTCTTTCAGTAGACAAGAAGTGAGTGAAGAATCTTCCAGCCATCCCTTGTGGCAAATCACCACAAAAAATAGTCCAGATGCTTGCTTCTTGGGAATGAGAGAACATAAAAGTGGTGTTATGGCCAGGCCCTTTCTAAAGAAGGCAAGCATTCCTTTAGCACTCTGAGGCCAAGAATACAATACTCATGATAAGCAATCAAACTGGTGTTCAGAAATCCTCTCAGATATGATAGTGAGCAGATCCATGTCTGGGAACAGTCTTTGGAACATTATATTTCTGATGTGGAGAGAGACTTGTCTTGAGCAGTTACATTATCTGGTGGTTTTGGCTGAAAATGTAATGTTTATTTACATGAACTATCAGGCACGGATAAGTGCAAAACAAACAAAAAATCAAATCTATTCTGTTAGTTTCTAGCGATGATTTTTAGAATGGTAGCACAAGAACTCTTCATTTCTACAGGAACAGAAGACTAGGTCACCAACTGAGGTATGAAACAAAGCAACAGAGATCCAAAACAAAGTTTCTTCAGTAAAACACCCTAAAACACTGATCCTTGCCTACCAGCTAATTAGACCAGGAGTCCCAAATACAGGTTTGCAAAGGATTATATACAAAAGGGCAGATTATCAAGATCATGTGAAGTATTCGTGCCACTTTACAAAGCCTACTAAGACCTACATCTGGAATGCTACAACCAATTTTGGTCACCATACGACAAAAAAGATGTTGAGACTTTGGAAAAAGTTCAGAGAAGAGCAACTAAGATGATCAAAGGCCTGGAGACTAGCCAGACCCAAAATCTGCAGCCGTTCTTCATATGGTTTATATGATGAACAGCTGCAGATTTTGGGTCTGGCTAGTCCAAAGAAAAGAAGAATTAGGGGTGACATGATAGTAGTATTTCAGTGTTTGAGGGACTGCCACAAAGGGGTCAAATTATTCTCCAAAGCACCAGAGGGCAGGGCAAGAAATAATGGTTAGAAACTGATCAAACAGAGAAGCAACCTGGAATTAAGGAGAAACTTCCTAACAGTAAGGTCAATTAACCAGTATTGCAGCTTTCCTTCAGAAATCATGGGTGCTCCATCACTGAAGGTTTTTAAGAAGACTTGTCTGACTGAGATGGTAGAGGTTTTCCTGCTTGAGCAGGAGGCTGGACTAAAAACCTCCCAAGGTCCCTTCCAGCTCTTTCTAACTCTCATGAATGACATTTGTATTAATAGGAAAAACACCTAACTTTATATCAACTAGCTGTCCAAAACCATGTGGTTGAGTCTTATTGTCACCTTTTATCATATATTAGAATGCCAGAGAGTTCCTGGGGTCACCATAGCTTCTTTGATTTATATATAGTTACATTTTTACAACTACACAGGATTTTAAATAGAAAAATCAGTTCTTAAGTAAGAAAAAAATCTAAAGTGATGTCTTTTCAACTTTTAAACCCAACAGTAACTAGAATTGATGATGCCAGATTGAGTTGTACTTAAAACCAGATTTTTTTGACTACATGCTTTCAAGAGGAAACATAAAAACATAAAACTCTTCTAAGAATTAGTTGTCAGATGTTTCCCTCTCTCGGAGGCTGGAAGGTATCCAACTCTCTCTCTTCCACATCCTATCTTTGTTACATCTGTTTAATCGAGCTGATGGAGGCAGCATTGAACAACATCTGCAAGGCCAGAGGTTCAGTCTCTGATAGTCAATCTGTTTTCAGAACAGTGGCTTAGCCTATTTTCACAGGCATTTTCTTCCAGGCCAGTAAGCTGCTAAACAGAAATACATTCCTGATTGTGGACTTATTTTCACACACAAAAGACATAGATACAGAGGGGAAAAAATCCATAGATGTTTTTTGTTTAGGAATTGTTTGTGATATTGAAGGATACTATATAGGAAAACAGTATACACTTTTTTTCTTAGCTTGTTCTTCAATGGCACAGGGGAAGAAAAACCCATGTCAGTGATATAAATACAGGTAGTCCTCACTTAACTCTTGGGTCCTTGAATTAGAACCCAAATTTCCATCATTAAGCGAAGTCATAAAGCATAATATCAAATGACTGGTTTGCTTAGTGATGGCAATCCCATCAGTTGCCATTGTAAATCAAGGTTCATTAAGCGAGAACCTCCTTGTAGCGTCCTACCAGTTTCCATCAGGCAAAATCACTGGAGAAGCTGGAAGGAAGTTGTGAGTCTTGGGCAGCTCACAAGCAGGCCATTCGACAGTTAAGTGGCTGCCATAGCGCAAATACAGCCAGGCCAGGGATACCTGCTACTGTACGCAGGGGGGCTCACATGGCCAGCAGCTGTGTCACAAATGGCCAGGTTGATACACCTCATCAGTAGCAGACAGTGAAGATCAGGTAGGATAGCAGAGTGCAGGGCAGCCAAAAGGCAGAGATTGGGGGAGAGATAGGTCGAGGGGAGTAGTTGAACCATCCCTGCCATTGTAAATGCAGGCAGGTTGCCAGATGCTCACAAATTGATCATGTAACAACAGGGACACTGCAACAGCCATAATTTCAAGAACCTGTAAATCCCATGAAAGTTCCATTCATTCAGTGCCATAGTAACTTTGAATTGTCACTGAATAAATTGTTGTTAAGCAAGGACTATTTGTAGGTCTGGATGGCTGTTAAAGAGACATTACCATATAGTTTTAATAAATATTTGATTAGATCTGCATTTATTTTAGATTTCTTAAAAGAGATTAAATTTGTATGTATAATTAATGTCATTTTGATTTGCCAATAATTTCCTGTGCAGTGGCCTACAGGTGGACCTCTTGCCTCACAATCAGGAGGCTGTGAGTTCAATCCGAGGTAGCTGCAGATATTTCTCAGGGCACAATGAGTAACTATCTGCTGCAAACTCTGCATTGATGATAGGAAGGGCCAATAAACTCAGCTCCTCTCAGTTGCCCCAACTCCACCCCGATGTAAGGGGTTACAGGGTCATTAAAAGACAAAAAAATCATGTGCATGCTTTTCCTTGCATTTTTGTTTGAAGAACAAACTTCAACAGATTTTGAGAAGACAAACTTTTTAAAGAATAAATGCTCACATATTAGTTAAAGAATGTAAAACTGGATAAATTCACATAGAAATCCAAACTTCCATTTCCAACTCATTGTTCCTTGTGATTTCAAACATTTCTTTGTGATCAAGCATTCTTGCCAACAAACTCATGAATGATACATCAATTTGGGCTTGCAGAAATTGGCCTCAGACTTGTGTGTTACTCCTATCTACCAACTATATCCTGCAGTGGTTGGAATTTTGTTGTACTCTTTGAGATTATTTTAATGCCAGGTCCGTGGCAAATAAGTCCTCCCTCCTTCGGGAGATTATTGAGGAAGAGGCTGCAGATCTGGCTTGCATCACTGAAACCTGGTTGGGCCCAGAGCGGGGTGTCCCTCTGGTTGATTTGTGTCCACCAGGTTTTCGGGTTTTACACCGGCCACGGGCCCAGGGTAGGGGTGGTGGGGTGGCCGTGGTTATTCGGGAGGCCATGTTTCCAAGGGAGGTCTCTGTTGCAGAGATAGGCGGGAGTGAGACCCTCCTTTTGAGGTGGGGGCCAAATGGTCAGGTGGGCTTGCTGCTGGCATACCTTTCCCCCAGCTGTGTGGCAGCGGCCCTACCTGGGCTTCTCGATCTCCTCTCCGGGGTGGCGGTGGAGTTCCCTGACCTTATGGTCTTGGGAGACTTCAACCTGCCTTCCTGGGGGTGGGGGTCGGGTTTGGCCCAGGAATTCATGGCTTCTATGGAGGCCATGGGCCTGACCCAGTTAATACAAGGCCCTACTCATGAGGGGGGAAATACTCTTGACCTAGTTTTTGTCTCTGAACAGTGGCGGAGTGACAGAGGGCAAGTCATTTCTACGCTCTTGCCCGTTCCATGGTCTGATCACTATCTCCTACGGCTGGTCTTCCAACAGGCTGTCCCCCACTGCTGGGATGAGGAGCCACTTAGATGGTTCCGCCCCAGACGCCTGATGGACCCGGAGAGGTTCCAGGCAGAACTGGGGTTTTTTCCTACTTCCCTTGCTCACAGCTCTGCCGAGGATCTGGCAATGGCCTGGCAACGGTCTGCGTCGGAGGCACTCGACAGGGTTGTCCCCATGCGTCCCCTTACACGCCGTGGATCCCGGTTTGCCCCTTGGTATACTGAGGAGCTCCGGGAGATGAAATGCCGTCGAAGGGGTTTAGAGAGCAGGTGGAGGTCTACCCGTTCCCAGTCCGACCGGGCCCAGCTAAGAGCCTATATTAGGACTTACCTGGTAGCTATGGGTGAGGCGAGAAGGTCTTATCTCTCCACTCTCATAGCATCCGCAGATAATCGCCCGGCTGCCCTGTTTCGGGTTACCCGCTCCCTCCTTCATTTAGAGGGGGGCGGACCCGTTGCGGGGTAGAGCCGAGGAGTTTGTTCAATATCTGTCGGATAAAATCGCTCGTATTCGGGACGGGTTACCCTCTGATTTGCAGTGGTCTGAGGAAGGGGGTGCTGGGAGTCTGGCCATTGTTACCTGGGATGAGTTTGATCCTGTTTCCGAGGATGAAGTGGACAGGATTATGCGGCGAATGAGTTCCACCACATGTTTGTTGGACCCGAGTCCCTCCTGGCTGACATATGCCGCCAGGGAGGCCACCTGCAGTTGGCTCCGGGCAGTTGTCAACGCTTCTTTAAGGGAGGGTGTCTTTCCTGCCGCCTTGAAGGAGGCGGTGGTGAGGCCCCTTCTGAAGAAGCCTGCCCTGGACCCGATCGTGTTAGATAACTTTCGTCCAGTCTCCAACCTTCGCTTTTTGGCGAAGGTTGTTGAGAGTGTGGTGGCTCAACAGGTTCCGCTTTTCCTGGATGAAGCGGACTACCTAGATCCGTATCAATCGGGCTTCCGACCCGGTTACAGCACGGAGACGGCATTGGTCGCGCTGATGGATGATCTCTGGAGGGCCCAGGACAGGGGGTTTTCCTCTGTCCTGGTCCTATTAGACCTCTCTTCAGCTTTCGATACCATCGACCATGGTATCCTTTTGCGTCGCCTCGGGGGGCTGGGAGTGGGAGGCACCGTTCTTTGGTGGTTCTCCTCCTACCTCTCGGGGCGGTCGCAATCGGTGTTGGCAGGGGGGGTTAGGTCGTCCCCAAGGGTGCTCTCTTGTGGGGTCCCTCAGGGGTCGGTCCTTTCCCCCCTTTTATTCAACATCTACATGAAGCCGTTGGGTGAGATCATCCGTGGTTTTGGGGTGAAGTTCCATCAGTACGCTGATGATACTCAGTTGTACATCTCCACCCCAAACCAGATCAGCGATGCCCTCTCCCTGATGACCCGGTGTTTGGATGCGGTACGGATCTGGATGAGCGGGAACATGCTTCGACTCAACCTGGCCAAGACTGAGTGGCTGTGCATACCGGCGTCTCGGCCCAGTCAAGATTGTCCATCTTTGGCCATAGGGGGAGAGGTGTTGCCCCCTGTGGATAGGGCGCGGAGTCTGGGGGTCCTCCTGGATGTACAGCTCCGGCTAGAAGAGCAGGTCGGGGCCGTCGCCAGGGGAGCCTTTGCCCAGCTCCGCCTTGTTCGACAACTTCGCCCTTTTCTGGACCGAGATGCCCTGCGCACAGTCACTCATGCCCTTGTTACCTCTAGACTTGACTACTGCAACGCTCTCTATTTAGGACTTCCCTTGCACACCATCCAGAGATTGCAGCTGGTGCAGAATGCGGCCGCGGGTGGTGATGGGAGTTACCCGGTTCTCCCATGTTACCCCCCTCCTGCGCGGCTTGCATTGGCTGCCGGTTGCGCTCCGGGTGAGGTTCAAGGTTTTAGTGCTAACATATAAAGTCCTTCATGACATGGGTCCTCGATATTTAAGGGAGCGTCTCCTTCCGATATCGAATGCCGGCCGCCCTGTGTGAGCTCATAGGCAAGGACTCCTCGGGATTCCATCGGCGGCTCAGTGCCGATTGGTAATTCCCCGACGACGAGCCTTTTCTGTTGCGGCCCCTGACCTCTGGAACCAACTGCCTTTGGAGCTCCGCCTGGCCCCTGACCTCCGCACCTTCGCCGTGAGCTAAAAACTTGGTTGTTTGATCAACCCGGGCTGTGACCCCCCCCTCAGGTTGGGATTGTTTTAATGGTTTTAGTTTATTATATTTGGACTTGTATTTAAATTTAATAGTTTTTTAAGTATTTATTGTATTATATTTTAATTGTGAGCCGCTCCGAGTCTTCGGAGATGGGGCGGCATACAAGTGCAAATAATAAATAAATAAATAAATTATAGTTCTAGATTTTATAACTGAAAATGGATGTGAAAATAAATATGAAATTCAAATGCATCAGGAATGGGGGGAGACTTGATAAGTAGAGTTTCATTGCAATCATTGGACAAAGTTTCATGCTCTGTCTCTTCTTGAAAGGCAAAATAATATGAACAAGAAAAAAATACATTTTGGATAATCAGTGCACAGAACTAAATTGTAGCTCCTCATTTCTTAATTCATTTTTCTTGATTTTTTTTCTAGTTTTGAATCCTGGTTTGATATTACCAGTATTTCTGAAATTGCTGAAGATATTGTTGCTAAGGAAAGAGAACAGAATATCTTGCACATGTTGCACCAGGTCTGTTTTCATTGCTTAAAATATATGTTTTTTTCCTTCCAGATTGCCACTTTTTCTTTAAATATTATGTTGTGCCATATTATTGACAACTATATATGTTCACAAATGAATATACTTGCAGATACCACTGTTAACTTATATCCGTGGGCATTCTTACTTTTCCCATTATGAATTCCTCACATTGAATATATATTTGCTGAGAAATTAAGGATTTTTTTTCTCATGACTTTGTTCTTACACTCAATTCAGGATTTAGTCTTTGCCCAGGGCAGTGGAAGCTTTCTACGGTGCAAGCATAGTTGATGTGTGAGAGGATAGGTGGGTTGGTGAGAATAGATGGGGAAGTCATTTCTTTCACCAGTCAGAAAGATTGTGATTGCTTCTGTTTTGTGTTAGCCACAGTAGGGAGTGGTTATATATGGAAATATTTAGCTTTGATGAAAGGGAGACTGTTTATATTCTCTTCTGTTTTTACAAAAAAAAAAGATCAAGAACTCTTAATTCTTTGCCTTAGAAGGAAAGTTTCAAGCACTCCATAGTTTACAGAAGAGGTTTGCCTGTCAAAATGCAGCTGAGAGCTATTACATATAAAAGCTCACGTCATGCAGTCTTGGAATGACAATGCTTTCTTTTGAAATAAGCAAGGTTGTAATCATAAATGGATAGAAATATATTTTAATTTTTTAACTCTAGATTTTGACTCCTTTCCTGTTGAGAAGACTGAAATCAGATGTAGCTGTAGAAGTTCCTCCCAAGCGTGAAGTTGTGGTCTATGCACCTCTTGTTAAGAAACAAGAAATTTTCTACAGTGCCATTGTAAACAGGACAATTCAGAAGCTTTTGGGAAACAATCAGGTATTTGTTTCAGTATTTGGCTTAGGGATGTCCCTAAGCAAGTATATTTTGGCCATTGTCTTCTATTTGGGTAAAGATAGAGGGAAACTGGAAAAGCCGAAGCATCATATTTCCATTTTGTGTCACATCTCTTTCACTAAAACATAGGAAGGAGGAGGCTGGAATACTCAGTTATGGAAAATAAAGTCACCGGGACCCATTGTAACTTAGACTTAGGCATACACTGAGGAGTGCAAAGGAAAATGTACCAGTCCAGGTGCAGGACCCATGAATATAAATGCACTGATCATTGCTCAAGGAACACTCTTCTATAAATGTGTTCTTCCATTTTATAGGAAGAAGTTGTGGAGCTGAGTTCTACAGGCCGACCAAAGCGACGCAGTCGGAAAGTAGTTAATTATCGTGAGCTCAGAGAAAATGAATTTCCTGATGCACTGGAAGAACTGATCAGTAAAACACAAGAAGAAGCTGAAAAAGAGAGGTATTTAATCTAAAGTTTGTTTGGATTATTTGCAAAATACCTTTGCGGGCAGATAACTTTGAGAAATAAATTCATAATAAACCTAAATATCATTCTTAATCTTATTGGTAAATTATTCTACACAGCTATAGATTAATCAGCACTGAAGCAGAATAATTGGATGAAATAGCCCTTGAAGTGAAGTACTGTACTGACATCTTTGGCAGATTTTACTTGTAGCTTTACTTCAATTTGCTTTCATTTGCAAGGCCAGTGATTGCAGTGGAAATGCCTTTGGATTCAGAAATCAACCTTAAGTTGCAGAACATTATGATGCTGCTGAGGAAGTGTTGCAACCATCCATATCTTATTGAATATCCCCTGGACTCTGTCACACAGCAATTTAAGGTAAACATTTATTCTTTCCTTCAAGTAGACATAAAATTATGGATCTGGTTTAGACCTATTTTGACAGTGTTGGTTGAAAAATTGTCTACAGCTTTAGTCAATTGTTAAGCAAAGCTGTTGGCTGGCCAAAAGAAGTAGGGTTTAAAATATTCTAAATATATTCTGGTATATACCAGCTAAGTGATGGGATATGGGCAACATTATGTTGGTTTGCAAGGTAGACTTTAGGCTAAAGATCTTGCCTTGCTTATACAGGTAAGATACATGCAGGCGCGGCAGGTAGTTGTTGGGGGAGGAGAACGTGGAGCACAGCAGGCTCTGGCCTCCCAGTCCATACCCCTTTAAAAGGGGGCGCGCATTGCAGACCTGTAAAGGAAGTGGGGGATGTGCTTTGCAAAGGAGGTCAAGGTTTGTGTGGTGAGAGCTAGGGCTTCGGGGGGGGACAGTGAGGGTGAAGGGGACCCTTCCCATAGGGCAGTTTTTTGGGCCTTCTAGAGCTGGAGAAGCGACTCAAGCCGTAAACAAGATATTGCACATTGGTGCTGGAAAAGGAGAAGGTAGTTTGAAGTCCAGCACAAAAAGCAATTTACATCCTTCTAAGGGTGATTTAAAAAAAAAAAAACAGAAACTCCTTTATGACCACCACTCTGCTGCAGCCTGTTTCTTGAGCCCGATTTCAAAAGTTTTCTTTTGAGGGATGGTCATGAAGATGTTGCAGAAATGCTGCAGTTCCTTATGGGCTCCCTTTTCTTTTACTCTACTGGGTTCTAAGAAGATTGAAATCTTCCTCAAAGAACTTCTTTATTGGGTACGTCATATCCGCAAGGTCAGATGTAAAACCAACACTAAATCTTGCAATTTCAGTATAGTTAAAATAGGAAATAACTCCCTCCCAAATTGTCACAGGTCATGTTGGCCAACTAGGTTAATTGGCAGGTTCTCCAGGCACTCCTCCCTGATTTTATCTCATGAGAAAGCTCTGTGTTGTGTCTAGCAAAGCGTTCCATCCTTCTTCCCCCCTCTTCCCACACTGTGTGGCAACTGAGGAACAAGAAAATGGCCCCTGGCAGGTTCGTTTCGAAGTTGACACTTCCATTATTCCCTGACCTCTTTGTGCAAAGAGATTGTTTGGGATTTGTAAAGCAAAGTGTAGTAAAAGCTGCTGGTGGCTTCAAGGGCCAGTCATGTTTTAGCCTTATGAATGCTTTAGGGATCGGTCTGTCATGCGAGCATAAGCAGGTGTGTTGCTTCATTAAGCTGTAATTTTGCGAATAATAGGCAAGTTTTGTGAGCAATTTTTAACTTCACTATTTCCAAGTTTGTCTGTTTGGAATTGTCTTCAGCTGGAATCTGACAATTCTATCAGTAAGCCCTCCAGCCATGAGTGCAAAGATTAATGTCAGAGAAACAGGCACATTTCCCGTTAAAAGAGTGGTAAGTGGGTATACAGGTAGTCCTCAACCTACGACCACAATTGAGCCCAAAATTGATGTTGCTAAATGAGAAATTTCTTAAATGAGTTTTGTCCCATTTTATGACTTTTTTGCCACATTTGTTAAGTGAATCACTGCAGTTGTTACATTAGTAACACGATTGTTAAGTGAATCTGGTTTTCCCAATGACTTTGCTTGTCAGAAGGTTGCAAAACGTGATCATACATGACCTTGAAACACTGCGATGACGATCATACATATGAATCAGTTGCCAAGCATCCGAATGTAAATCATGTGACCCTTGAGATGCTGCAATGGTCATAAGCATGAAAAATGATCGGCGACTTTCAGTGCCGTTGTAACTTAGTGAACAGTCACTGAGCGAACTGTTGTAAGTCAAGGACTACCTGTACTTTCATCACCTTTTTTGGGGTCATCAAGTAAATGACTGGTGGTCCTCAAATATTGCCATGTTTTAAAAGTGGTACAATCTGTGAAAAGGTTGAAAAGCAATGAGCTGGGTTTTTGGGAGTTCATATGAAAACAAGAATTCCTAGGTTGATGATTTGTTGCTCTAATGAATGGTACAGTGACAAAAAAAGTAGAGATGAGTCTTGGGAAATTATGCAGCATTCTGAATGAATACAATCCAGGGAAGAAAATACTTTGTTAGGTGACATGAATTGGTGGGAACAAGACAGGAGAGTGCCAGAAAAGTCAGGGATCTTTGGGAAGCCAGGAATAAATAAATGGGGAATGGTAAGTAGAAAAATATGCAGTTACTTAAGCATAAGCCTGTTTATACATACATAAGGCAAAGGAAGGAATATAAAACTTAAAGCATTATTTGATCAGTAAGGATTGAAGAGAGATTGTAAATGTGGGAGAGATCATTGTTTGGGAGTGAGAATGGGGAAAAGGAAAGAAGCAAAAAAGTTAAAAACAAGAGAAAGTACAATGACTTCAGGAAGAGAAAATATAAGCCCTACGTGATAAAAAAAAGATTAATCTGGGCAAAGAATGAATACAAGGAAATGTGTGGAAGCTGCATGGAACACAGTGGAAATAATTACAAAACAGAAGTATGTGGAATTGTGCTAAAAGGAAGTATAAATAATATCAGAATGATGAAGTGGGAAAGGATTTGGGTGAGGGAAAATAATGTAACAGAATACTGCAAAAATATGTGATAATATGATATGTGTAGAGAAAAAGGGAAAGGGGAATGCTGGGAAGACTCTAGATGACACGGGAATAGCAGTGATGTGTTAAAAAGTGGAACTGAAACTAATATTATCATCGCCCTGTACACTCACACAGACAGGGCCTCCTTGGGATACCATCGACTAGACATTGTCGGTTGGCAGTGCTCAGGGGTAGGGCCTTCTCTGTGGGAGCTCCCATCCTTTGGAACCAACTCCCCTTGGGCCTTCGTTTGGCCCCCATCTCCGCTCCTTCCACCGTGACCTCAAGACCTGGCCCTCGAACAGGCAGGTCTGGACTAACTGAGGGGGGCGGGTTGTTCTTAGCAATTTTAAATTTTAATTGATTTTTATTGTTAGGCTTGTATTTAGTTTAATTCTTTTTTATTGTAAATTTGTATGGTTTTTATTTTGTTAGCCGCCCGAGTCCTTAGGGAGAGAGGGCAGCATACAAGTCTAATAAATTATTATTGTTATTGTTATTGTCTAATAAGCATTGATTAAAACTGAGAAAATTAGAAAATGATAAGCTGCAGGTATAGGCAATGTAGCTGGAGAAATGTTACATGATTTGATTCTGAGGGAGTTGGGTGCCTTATTTAACGTGTATATGGATATTGCGTTTGTGGCTGTAGATGCAACGTAAGATTAGAATGTCACCATTGCTCCCCTGTAATCAGTTAGTTTTCAGAAACATCACAATTAAAATAAGGCATACTAGTATATGACAAAAAAATTAAAATATAAATACAAATTGTATACAAATTATACAGATCTTGCCCAGAAACTAGTAACATTAATTGTGTTCTATGTCAACTCATAAAACGTATCGTGAGGTCCTCAAGTGTACACTGATCGAAACACAAAGGGTGGGTATATGTAGTGTTCTTGTCTGCATGTCGCCACAATTGCAAAGAGCAGAAGCCACCGGACACAGCCCCATTTGTTCAGAGCGTCTCTGGATCTTGTTGTACCCATGTACAATCTATTCAACCATTTTCATATTTCCCAGCTTTTGTCAGACCCAGATGCCAGCTCTTCTGTTGGTTCCATCCAGTATTGGTTCTTTGTAGCTGTTGTGGCCCGCCAGCTGCCAGTGGAACTGGCGGCAGAATCGGACGAGATTGGGGAGGAACTTGGACCAGTGCTGGAGTCTGGGGAAGGTTCTGATGGATGCTTTGTGTCGGATGCAGAGATAGAGTCAGGGCCGTCCGACATTTCCCAGGCAATGGAGAGGCAGGTGCCTTCAGAGGCTGATATGAGTGAGGAGGAAGAACAGCTGGGGCCTTTTCCAGACACACATGTGCAGAGCTGTTAGGAAAAGGCAACAACGGAGGTCAAGAAGTCGACTTGGGAATCAAAGCACACATGGGACACTGAATGGCCCCTCCCTGGTTGGGGAATAAACAGAAGGAAAGGGGACTGGTTGTCGTAGGAGACAACAGTCCATCTTTCTGAAGATTTTGCTCATTGTGTTTCGTGCCACAGAAACAGCTTACCAGAACTTAATTTGCAGCCTTTCGGCTGGGAGCCTTGTAATTATTGCAAGGAATTGATAAGGTCTGTTACTGCAGTTAACTTTTTGAAGGACTATTGCTTGGACTTTTCGGTGGGTGAATGCAATTAATTCACTAGAGGTAAATAAAGAGAGGGGTTTTTCATGACAAGGGGGTCTGTTGCTTGCTTCTGCTAAGGCTGGGTCAGAACACTAGCTTTCCATAGATCCACTCTGCTATTAAATTCCACAAAGTCTTCCATCAACCTAAGGAAGCTTTTCCTGGAATCTTAGACTATGTCTTTCTTTGATGATAAAGGAAATGATACCATATTGACAAATGTTCCTTTTAAAAGGCCAAGAAAATCAGCATGTTAAAAGCAGTATTATATTCATAATATAGGTTTTGTTATTTCCCCTCTCATGAAGGTGGATGAGGATCTAGTGAAGAATTGTGGAAAAACATTACTCTTGGATCGCATGTTACCAGAACTAAAAAAGCGAGGACACAAGGTATTACTTTTGAATTTAGTATTTTTAAAAAAATTCATATCTCTGAGACAAGTTAACTAAGGAATATTTCCTCAATTTAGGTGGTGCTGTTTTCACAAATGACCCGAATGTTGGATATTTTAATGGACTACTGCTATCTGAGAGATTACCAGTTTAGTCGTCTGGATGGAAGTATGACTTATGCAGACAGAGAAGAAAATGTAGGTGTCCTTTTCTCAGAAACATTACCTTGATTTGCTTAACTTTTGTAAGATTTATCAAGAAAACAAGCTGAGTGTAAGCTATTTGGCTTCAACTTAGCCTCTGCAAAAAATCATTAGGAAGCTTCTGCAGCCCTGTTGCTCTGTTTTGGAGACAAGTTGTTGACATGATAATGTTGTATATTATTATAGAATTGCTGGAAATCAGTGTGGATTAATGGATTATGTCTTGAAACATACATTTGTGATGAAAAATATATCCAAAAATATTTAGGTCAGTATTTTTCAACCTAAGCAATTTTGAACTGCGTGGACTGCAACTCCCAGAATTCCTCAGCCACACTTAATTCAAAATGTAGGTTATTAATAATTGCAGGTGTAAGAGCATAATTTCAAATTAGTTTTGAATTGCGTGCCTCTTATATTTAATAAGTTTTCATTTGTTTGGATTTTTAAAATGTACCCTGTGATGGCTCTTTTTTTTAGTTTTCAAACAATTCATTAGGAATTTTTTAAAACTACTAAATTTTCCACTGTTTTTAACATATGTTCTTAACCTTCTCAACTCCCAAAACATTGCGAAATATAGGAGCGTGCCAAAATATAATTCTTCCTATAATTTTTTGTAGCTGAAGCAGAAAGGTTTATCTTTAAGGACAAGTATGCCAATTTTCCTATTTCATGTTCAACTGGCAATATTCTGCCTTTTACAGATGAAGAATTTTAATGCAGACCCTGAAGTTTTTATATTTCTGGTGAGCACACGGGCTGGAGGTCTTGGCATTAATCTGACTGCAGCAGATACAGTCATAATTTATGACAGTGATTGGGTATGTACTGTGTATTCTGACAGAAGTCCTGATCCCAAAGGACTGTATATTCAACTCCATCAGTATAGTAGTTTTAGAATCCACTTGGAATTTAAGTTCGGCCTATGAAATCTGGTACAGTCTTAGAATAAATGGACATTAAATAAGTGAGAGTCAGTTTGGTACAGTAGTTAATGCACTGGTTAGAAATTGGGAGATTGTGAGTCCTGCCTTAGGCACAAAGCCAGTTTGGTAAGCTGGCAAGTCACCTTCACTCTTGGAATGACACATTGGCAAGCCACTTCAGAAAACAGCCAAGAAAATTTCATGGGCTAGTTCAGGCAGTTACCAGGAGTCAACATTGACTCACAAGCACTAAAATAATAATAATAGTAAAACATAGGGATGCTTTAAAGTAGCTGTATCTTCTTCTGAGCAAGCACAGCTGCCCCTTCACTTGATGTGTAGTGTGTAGTATTGTTGCACTGCATTGTAGATATAAGATGTCAGTCAGCTATCCCCATCAGAGAACTTTTTTCCCTAATTGTTAACAAGTCAGAAATCCTTTTTCCTAAGAAGAATTGTTTACATGGAGATGAAGAGATAAATCTGATGTTCATGTGCCATTAAATATTAAATTCATATATTTTCTTTTCATAGAATCCTCAGTCTGACCTTCAAGCACAAGACCGGTGCCACAGAATTGGTCAGACAAAGCCGGTGGTTGTATATCGTTTTGTAACCGCAAATACCATTGACCAGAAGATTGTGGAGAGGGCTGCTGCCAAAAGGAAATTAGAGAAGCTGATAATCCACAAAAGTTAGTAATACCTACAATTCTTCAAAATCATGTTCACAATTTTTATTGGACCACTAGCTATGAGATTTTGTAGTTGGCATTACTATGCCTTTAATAGTCTTCCATTTAAAAGCTATTTGTTTCTTTATTGGCACAGCCAACAGGACAGCTTACAAGGACAATCTGTCAAAAACAACACAAAACATAAAATATAAATCATTACTGAAAGCCCTTACTAACATTTTTCAAACAAATAGATCCCTGGGTTCTAATTCCAGTCCTATGGAGAATTTTTTACAGCTTGGGAGCAAACTAGGAGACGATCCTGTCCAGCATCCTTCTATATGCCAGGAGCTCAGGCATCTTCAGAGAGGCATTTCCTGCATATCTTAATGACCCATAGGTTCATAATGAGACAGATAATTTGGGGGGGGGGCAGCTAGACTATGTGGCATTTCAAGCTTTAAAAATCAAAAGCAACATTTTATGTTCCTGTAAAACAAATGGCATCATGACTAAACTTTTAACTAGTATCTTGTAAGTATATTCATGATGTAATCAAAGCATGGATGACTGTTACTAAAGTTGTCAGGTTTAGACTAGATTGCAGGTGGGATGCTAAATGTAGTTATATAAAAACTAAAAAAATTCAGTAGAATTAGTATAGATTTCTGCTAATAACTGCAGCAAAGACCAAGGAACTAGAGAGTAGTCTGATTCCTTCAAACCTCTCTGGATATGAAAAGGGTGGGATATCGTTGGTGTGTGTTCTGGATGGCTGCTCTTCACAAGGAGATTGCAGGGCAGTGGTTTTCCACAGGTTTGAAATCCAGAAAATGATGGGATAAGCCATTTTGCTCACTACAGCACAGAATTTTAAAAGACATTCAATTCTTAATTTCAAAACTGGACACTAGAGGAAGCTAAAAATTTATAGGTGGAGGAAAAATTTATAAAACTTCAAAATGTTCTGATGATGAGAATACATAAGGAGACTTTTGAAAAACAATCAGAAAAAAGTAGCTACAGTATCAAGTGTCAATAATGATGCCAGCTTTAATGGATACAATATGTCCAAAAGATGGTATTGAAAAAAAACCAGATGTAGAACAAATATTATATGACATAGTATTAAAAATTGATTTATAACTGACAAGCCAAGATAATGACTTAGACAAGGATGTTTCACTAGATCTATAAAAAAATGAGACTTTAAAATTTAAAAGGGAAATACAAATGATAAACCAAAAGAGGGTGACCTGTATAATTATTTCTTTCTGGATTTACCAAGAGACTTAACTAAAATTTTAAAGAATTCTGTGCAATGGGACAAAGAAGAAATTAAGAAATTAATTAAACAATTAAGACAAATCAAATCTGACAATATTTGACTGAACTAAAAATTAAGACTGTTAGAAATAAAGGGACTGACTATCAAGTTGATTTATTTGATCAAGCATAAAACCAGATATGTTGTTATTTCTGGCAACCCTTTCAGACATTCTACTGATACCATGACTGAAAAGATTATATATGTAACCTTAAAGGGGTTACAGAAAAGTGGATATTAACAAAGTCTCAATGTGCAGGAGGCCAAACTCCCATTTTTGGCATGCATGTTTATGATTACAAAAAAATAATAATTTTTCTTGGCTTGGAAGATCCAGGAATAATATCCAATAATCTGAGGGCACACTCTATATATAATATCAAGGAGGTCCTTTTGGAAAAGGTTTGGGTTTACATTAATTTTCTGTAACTATAATTCTATTCTTCTTTTTTAGAATTACAAAAATGACTGTCAGTTTATACAGTACATTTAATTTTAAGAAATCACTGACAGTGCTGTTCAATAAAAGTATATTTTTTTCTTGTTTCCCTTTAAGACCAGTTCAAAGGCGGTAAATTTGGAGTAAACCAGTCAAAGAACTGCTTAGATCCCAAAGAGTTAATAGAATTGCTGCAGTCCAGGGATTATGACAGGTATGATCTGCTTGCTTCTTGATTTATTTGATTTATTTTCCTTTTTTTCATTTTGTAGTTCACGGTGGCATACATAGCACTTTGTCCTCCTGTTATCCCACAACATCCACCCTGTGAGGTGGGTTGTTGGGTTAGGGTTAAAGCAGAGTGACCAACCCAACATTATCCAGCAAGTTTCCATGGCTGAGGATGGACCAGAACCTGAATTTCTCCATTCCTGGTCCAAGCCCTTAATCATTACATCACACTGGCTCCCCACACGGAACAAATAATTACATAAAGGAAGCATTTTTAAAAGCTAAAGTCATTGCCAAAAAGTTAAGCCCTTAAATACAAGGGAACTTAATAAAAATATTTCCTTCTTTCTTTTTCTAGAGAGATTAAAGGTTCAAGAGAAAAAGTAATAACTGACAAAGATTTAGAGCTGCTTCTGGACAGAAGTGACCTTATCAGTAAGTATTGAATATGTTAGTATGCCTTCTGTTTTATTCTTTTAAGAAATTAATTCTAAATATCAACTTATATGTACTACTGAGGTGGTGAGCACCAGTATGCTTATGAATTTCCCTCTTACTCTCCTCAGGTTATTATTTTACATTTAGCTCTCTGACATATATCATACCGTGTTTCCCCGAAAATAAGACACTGTCTTATATTTTTTTTGGCTCCCAAAAACACACTAGGTCTTATTTTCGGGGTAGGTCTTATATATTTATGGTGCCAAATAGTGGGTGTGAGTGTGTGCGGGGGGTGTTTCGCGGGTGCACGGTTGCTCCCTGAAAAGTCTTCCTGGAACTGGAGATTTACACTAGGTCTTATTTTCGGGGTAGGTCTTATATTAGGGCAGGTTTAGAAAATAGTGCTAGGTCTTACTTTCAGGGTAGGTCTTATTTTCGGGGAAACACGGTAGTAACCACATATAAACAGAATACAGCCTTCCTTCCAGGGCAATGGTGGCTAACCTTTTTGGGCTCCTGTGCCAAAAATTGTGCATGCCAGCACCCAGAAGGCAATACGCGCGTGTCTCCATGCCCCCTGTGCTTGCGCGCACAATCTCCCCAACACACGCCCCCTTACCTGCACTGCGCCTCCCAGCTGATTTTCGGCCTGTTTGAGGTCTTTTTCAGCCTCCCAGAGGCTTGAGGAAAGCCTCTGCAGCCCGAAAAATAGGCCCATTTTGTCACTTCCTGTATACCGGAAGTGATGAAACGGGCCTATTTTTCGGGCTGCAGAGGCTTTCCTCAAGCTTCTGGGAGGCCAAAAAAGGCCTCAAACAGGCCGAAAATCAGTTGTGAAGCGCACACATGTGCAGAGGTAAGTTTGCCTGCAGCTCGTGTGCCGGCACAAATGGCTCTGCGTGCCACCTGTGGCACATGTGCCATAGGTTCGCCATCACAGTTCCAGGATGTGTCCTGCTCACACCATATTGAAAGGGTTTTTTTTTCAGTATGCAAGAAACAAAGTCAAGGAAACAATAGGTCTACTGATGGAAGCAGATAACAAGAAGGTGCCAGGCAGCAGGAAGAAAGCAAAACTGCTTAATCCCTTTTTGCATCTTTTTATGCAAAAGGAAAAAAATAGCCCAACTTATCAAAAGCAGCCTTGAGGGAAATAGAACAGGTATACAAATCCAGATAGGCAAGGAAATAATAAGAGAATACCTATCCACCCTGAACAAGTACAAATCAACTGAAACAGATGGTTTGCATCCCGGAATATTGAAGGTAGCATATATGATCTCAGAGCCACTGGATATAATCTTTCAAAGCCCCTGTGGGCCAGGGGAACTACCAGAAGACTGGAAAAGAGCTGGTGTGGTTTCAGTCTACAAAAAGGGGGAAATGGATCCAGGAACTTAAAGGCCAATTAGCTTGACCTCAATACCTAGGAAAATCCTGGAAAAGTTAAGCAGAAGATTTGTGAGCACCTAGAAATGAACAAGATTACTAGAAGTCAGCATGTTTGTTAAAAACAGATTATGCTCAACACACCTTATATCCTTCTCCGATAAAGTGACTAAATTAGTGGACCAGAGAAATTCTGTAGTCATAGGATCCTTTGGACTTCAGCAAGATCTTTGACAAGTAGACCACAGACTACTTCTTGGTAAGGATAATGAATTACCAGTGAAACAGGATTAAACATTTACTACTAGGTTTCCAGTAAATATCTCAGATCTTTCCTTCTTATCTCCAACCCCACCAACAAGTCTTTTTCCTGTAGTGTGTGTGTGTGTGTGTGTGAGAGAGAGAGAGAGAGAGAGAGAGAGAGAGAGAGAGAGAGAGAGAGAGAGAGAGAGTAAGTAGACGGATAACTTTGATGTTTGTCTCTAATCAATACAGGCCCTTTCCTATCCTCAGAGGCATTTATGTTGTGACTTGTTGCCTTTTCCAATAATTCTTTCCTATAACATATTGTCACTGAGACTGTGCAGGTCTTCAATTGGGTCGTTTAAATAGTATTTTCCTATACTCTTGGGGCTTCCCGATAAATATATGTTGTTACCCAATACCTTTACCTTAATTTAATACCATAGATCTCCACCAAGTATTTCCCTGCCTCTATTAAGCAGCCGTTACGTCTCTCTGATATTTCTTTTTTAAATTTGCCCATCCTACAGATCTTGTGATAGAATTTGTGAGGTCTAAAAGATTCATTTTCCATAAAGTGGGCATTTTGGTTGATTAAAAAGGAATATTTTTATACTGTATTAATTTTACACAGCTTCAGTTCCATGCCCTATTAATAAACCTTAAATTATAGACACTGTAATCCATATCCTTTTTGTGAGAAAAGCCCCTCTATCAGGTCTACCTTCATTCTTCTTTGGGCTGACCACACCCTGTTTCTTTAACTATTCTTCATAGTTCTGTTCTTCCAGTTCTTCACCATCTTTGTTACTCTTCTGTGCAGCCTTTCCAGTTCTTCAGCATTCTTATATTGTGGCAATCAATCAAAACTGGTTGGTCCGACCAGTGCAGTATATAGTAGTTATCATGACACTGTTTATATCTGTTTATATAACCACTGAGTCATGGTGGCGCAATGGCTAGAATGCAGTACTGCAGCTACTTCTGCTGATTGCTGGCTGCCAACAGTTTGAATCTCATGGGCTCAAGGTTGACTCAGCCTTCCATCCTTCCGAGGTCAGTAAAATGAGGACCCAGGTTGTTGGGGGCAATATGCTGACCCTGTAAACCACTTAGAGAAGGCTTGTAAAGCACTATGAAGCAGTACATAATTCTAAGTGCCATTGCTATTGCTATATAGAAGCCATGGTGGTGCAGTGGTTAAAATGTAGCATTGTAGGCTAACTGTCCACAGCCAGAAATTTGAGCTTGAACGGCTCTGAGGATCCAAGTTGTTGAGGGCAATATGCTGACACTGTAAAGCACTTAAGAGTGCTATAAAGCAGGACTGCCCAACGTCTGGTCTGCCTTTTAAGACGTTAGCAGTTGTCCAGGCTTGTGTCCTCCATAGATTTGATGGACACCCTATCTATACCCTCATCAAAGTCATTTGTGAAAATGTTGAAGAACACTGGACTCCGGACTGAAGTACCCCATTGCATTCCTCTCTCCACGTAGAAATTAATCCATGAAGGAGCATGCATCAAGCACATTTGTATAACCAACTATTTGGTAATAAGACCATCTATCCCCTATTGTTCCATTTTAACAAGGTGGCGGCCAATTTTATCAGATGTCTTACTGATGTTTAGGTCAATTGTGTCCACTGTCTTCTCTTGATGTATTAATCACCTTGTCATAAGAGTAAAATTTGTTTGGCAGAGTCGATTTTGAAATCCCTTGCTGGCCTCTAGTAATTATATTGGTCTTTTTCTAAGTGCTTGCAAACGCACTGTTTTATCCTCACCAGCAAATCTCAGAGTTTCTAAATGGAAGCTTTCCAAGTCTCAATTCTTACTGCATGCATCAAAATCACCTTAAATTTGTGAGTACCATACAGATGAGACACTTGGAGGCTAGATTTCAGTTAAATTGCTGTTTATGTAATTTCTAGAGTTCCCAAAAACAGCAGAATATCTGTAACTGGGCAGCTTAATTTGGATAAATGCTGCTTACTCTTCTGGACGCTTTTCAAAGGAACATCCTTCGAAGAGATATATTGCTCATGCTATGGTTAGACAGACCTAATTCTCTTCTCTTCTGATTCTCTTTACCCATGCACCAGTCAATTATGTCTCCGTTTACTCACTAAAATAGCCATATAGAGCTTGATTACTTTAAAAAAAACACTGAATGGGCTAATTAGGGCACAGGAGCACCCTTTAAAATGGGTGGTTTGCTTTAAAAATGGGAGTTTTATGCATCTGTAAGATGGCAGGTGAGGTTTTATACATTGCAGAAAGAAATTCTGTATAAACAAACCAGTATCTCTTAAATTGAAAGCTTACTATATCCACATAACTTGGCATAATATTGATTTGGCAATAGAGCATTAAAGTGCATGACCAGCTCTGGATGAATTTTCCATTCCAGACATATTTGCCACACATTCTTTGCTGTAAGGAAAGGAAATTCCTGCTTCCTTCTAATGAATGAGATTAAAAGTGGGAGGGGGGAACAACACACCAGCCTTTAGAGACTGTCTTCTGCCTGGGGCTTATCAACCTCTGCATTGCATTGGACATCTCTAGGCATTAAATTGTTTCTTTGTGTCGCTTCTCAGACATTCAGAGATTTCCAAATCTTCCTACATTATGTTCCAAAAATGTAAATACCTTTAATAAGGGTCAAAACTTTGAAATGGTAAAACATTGATGTCATTTTAATCAATGGCTATGGGATGAGTTTGCCTTTATCCTATAGCAATAAATGTGCATTGTTCTGAAAGAAAGCAGAGTTTCTATTCCTGAAAGTAATATACCCACTTCAAAAGATCTAACTGTTAAATAATTATCTCCTCAAAATAATGGAGTTTAAAATCTACACAAAGAACGAGGAATTTTCAGATGTTTAAGAAGCCCAATTTTGTTTAAATGGAAGTCTGCTGTTTGTCTGTGGTCATCTGAACTGTGTGCTTCATTTCTTTCAGATCAGATGAAAACTTCTGAGAAACTGAAAGAAAAAATGGGCAAGTTTATGATACTAGAGACCACTGATGATCCTGGCATGTAAATTGTACTTCAGAATCTGGACCGTTAAATAATATTTCTGTCCCTTTGTAATCTGAACCTGCATACTCTTTTAACAGTTACCTTATTGTTGGTCTCTGTTTCAAAAAGCATTATTGTCAAAAACTCTGAAGAGTAAGTTGCTAAGTTTTTGTATATGAAAAGTTGATTTTGGAGCCTCTTGTTTATACCTGAGAAATTTTAGATTCTATTTTTGTCTTGAGTAGCTCGTAACTGACTAATCTGTACACTTTACTGCAGAATTTTTGTTAAAGAAATTTACTTCTAATTTTTTACTTCTCACCTTTAGTATGTTTCATGAACAGAAAATACTCAAGAGTATTTGTTTACAACCCTTGATTGTACTACTTCAGTTTGTATTGACATTACAAATAAATGCTATTTTGCTTGAAATGTTTTGTTTAATCACTGCTCCTGGCAAGTATTATTTACTTACTGTATAAGAGTTGCAGTATAGCACACTTATCTGTCTCTTTTAGCTATTTTACTGTCGCCAATTAATACTGTTTTTGTTTCTTTTTAATATTCTGTTTGGACATATTTAAACCTGTTGACAATAGTTTGACATTCAAGTCATCTAAAAGAAGAGTTGATCTTTGTATACATTTTGCCAGAGTTGAAAGAACCAGGAAATTAATTGAATGAGGCAAAATATTCAAACTTCTATTTGGATTCATAAAACTGTTTACATTTGTAAATTAGTTAAAAGATTTGAACAACTAAAATACTCATTAGCAAAAAGGAACAAAGGAGGCTTGAGAAGTATATTGAACACAAGGCCAAGAAAATGAATGAATCAAGGAGTGAAGGCATTTTGAAAAGTTTTTTTTTCAAACAACCCCCAATTAATTTTAGTCCATTTCACTAGGATCCACTGTCAAAATTCCAGGAATCATACAATAGTCTATGGTTGTTTCTTGCTTCTTTTCTCGCTTTCTCTTTTGAGGGGCTTTGTTATCTTGTAACAGGATTGCAGCTAGGATGTATCCTTTTCAAGTTTTGTTAAAGTTCCACTCTCAATACTTTTTAGCTCCAGGTGGTATCCTCCATTTTTCCAGATTCCACCCTCTTTTTGTTTTCCTCCTCTGCTTTCTTTCTTTTTAAAAGGCTTTTTGATTATTCAGGAATCTTTATCCCTTTGACACTTCATTTTTAGCTAAGAAAAACCTATTGATGTCAAAGAGGATTAATATCAATTCTTATTCAAATCTCTTCTTAACGTTTAAGGTCTATTAGAACTGTCAATTTTAAAGAGGAAGAAAAACAATTCTTTTTCCTTTCACTTTCCTTTTGCCGCTTTAAAAAGTCTTTTTTAGGTATAGTATTATTCTTCGTTGCTCAAATTCCAGGTACCTTAAATGGGTGCTTTCTCTGTTCAACCCGGTCAGTCAAACTTTCTGTCTCCAACTTCCTCCTGCACAATCTTGTGTGGTCGGGTTCTTCTTTGAGGTGGCCGTTTCTGACCACCGCTGCAGCCGCCTGGATTAAAGTCACCAGGGGGCTTCAATAGTTTAGGCTGGACTTGAAACTGATCTCTGTTGTAGATCAACAGCCCACTTGTGACAAAATGGCTTATTCACTCACGTAGAATTATAATTCATAAGTGCATGAATTCATTATAGCAATATCCAATGTAGTCCAATTTAGAACTACAGTCTCAGTGAAGAATATCATGTCTGTCGGGCTTTGATTGCGGCATAACTTACCTTGGAGCTCGACAGTTCAGCGAGAGTCAGCATTTGGTGAAACTTCCTTCAGGGACTCCCAGATGCCAGACCACCCCAGTAGCAGCTGCATTGCGCTCCCTGTGACGTAACAGATGCGATGCTGCTTTCTGATGGGGCCGACAGCTGAGCAAGTGACAGCTGACGGCGTGGAAGTTACTCCGAGGGCTGGAGCTATGCCAGCCCAGATTTGGGCTCACTTGGGGGGCACATAGGAGTGGGCTGAAGCGATGGGTGGATGGTGACAATGCATGTGGTGGGGATCAATTAGGAAGAGGCGGTCTAGGACAGGATTAGGTGAGGATATTGATGCCATTATGAGGTAGTAGCATGGATAATTGGCTAGGTGGGCCAGAAGTGCAGCTGCATGTAGGCGGGGCTGGGCTTAGGATACTAATAAAAGGAAATGAAGAACGAAAGTTCTCAGTGCTAACCTTGCCTGGCTTTGAGCCATTCTTGCTGGGAGAGAGTATTTGTTATTTGCTCATCATGGAATAAACCATAATTGATCTACCAAGAAGCTGGTGTTTGTATTCATTTTGTTAGGGGAAATCTTCAATACTCAAGGGCCGGCTGAGAACGTCTTCTTGAACCAAAACATTCATGATTATTTTATGTCAGATTTTCAGTGTTCTGGAGTTGAAAGGAGCAGATTCCAACATAGTGCAAGAATCCAAATTAAAGCATCTTAGATGGCTGTCAACCCTTTGTCTTAACACATCCAACGAAGGGGAGTCCACCACCTTCCTGCATAATTAGTTCCATTACTAAACTGCTTATGGTGACTAATGGGAGAATACAGAATAACAGAAGGGACCTTGGAGGCCTATACCATTCTGGACAAATGGCTGTACAATCACTTTTTTAAAAAACCAAATGATCGGGCAGTTAATATCCCAATGCTCTGAAGAACTGTAACAAGTATGTTGGTAGTATCTATCAGCTAATGAAATACGCTGATTGCCAGGATCAAGATCAGAGCAAGATAGAAGAATTTCCAAGACTTCTCAAGTCCCCTTCCCACCAATACATATAGGAATAGATAATACTACAAAGAACAGCTACAACCATATTGCCACAGCCTTGAAACTTCAGAACCTGAGGTGGTCATATCTTGATCATAATCCAAAATCATGAAAATAATCAGGAAATAAATAATATTGAAGAGAAAAATGGAAAAAGTGCACATAGAAATCATAGAAAACAAAATGGAGATTTCGGAAACTGTCATAACAGATTTCTGCAATTAAGCACAGGGGAGAAAATTTATTAGTGTATTTCTTTAAATGGCGGATTAACTTTATGTCTTCCTTTGATAGTGTTGCTAATTTTGTAGATCAGTGTTGTAGACATAATCTTGGCCTCAGTAAAGACTTTGAGCATCTGATGATGTCCTTAATAAAATAGTAGAATAAGGGCTAGATAATATTCTCAAAACTGCCTGAATAACCACACTTCCAAATGTTATTAATGGATCTTGAGAAGTATTTAAATGAAGTGTCATATGAGTCCTATTACTGTGAGGGAGTTGAGAGTTTATAGATGATAGAAATCTGGGAGGTGTGGTTTTAGAGAAAGCAGTTTAACGAAGAAATGTAACTTTCTACACCTGAGTACAAAAATGAAAGGCACAAAGAATAAGAGATTTTGTGTAATACCGGGGAGAGAGATCTGATGTCCTTGTCAATCAAAACCTAAACATCAGCCAACAGTGAGATATAGCTATTGCCCAGTAGGCAGGATCAAAACTTATGGGTAGAAACCAGATAGACGAAAGCTCAGTCTAGACATCAAGAGGACTTCATAACTATACAACCTAAGCTTATCAACCAGTGGAACAAAATGCCATGTGAAGTAGTGGCTTGCTGGAGGTGTTCAAACAGGATCTGGCATTGAACAGTTTTGAACCAGAATACCTGCAAGGTCCTTTCCAACTTTATAATCCTATGATTCCTTCTCTACCAGTGAAAGGTGATGTCAGCATAAATTCAAACATCAATCAATGCAAGAATTCTAAGTTTATAATTTTGAGATGGTACATATTTTTAACAACTACTCTCAAAATAAATTTGCAGGAAGTTATGCCAATTCCAGTCAAATAAATGTAGTTTCACCATGCCTCCACTTGCTAAAAAAAACTGTTTTCCTCTAATTACTATGGTGATTAAGAGCTGAGAAAAATGAATTTAGAATCCCTGAATAAAGGCAGAGCTGAGGTGGTAATTAGAATGAGTTCAAAACAGCCTTACCTCTTCCATTGCCGCAGCTTCTCTTTCTCTCTTCCCAACTTACATACATAGTAGAAACTAGGAGGACAGACAAAATATGAATTGATTTGCTGAACAAGTGAATAAAGAAAACTAATTGAAGTTCCTGGAAGATTCAATGAAGATTAAAATGTTTGAATTAAGCCAAGAATTTGTAATTCTTTTAGCCTGAAAAGAGTATGAAAAGAACCACAAGAATTAAAAGTCTTTCTACTGATGGTCCTTTAAGAACAACAGGAATCATTGTGCCTGCGTAGGACATATTTTTCTTCCTGCCTGAAAACAACCTTCCTGATACATATTTACAATACATTTATAGCAGTTGATAAGAAGGGATAAGAATTTATCAAATCAGTGAAGTCCTGTAGCAGAAATGGGCAGTGGAGGCCCAGAAGCCCTCTGCTCTATATCAAGATGATTTGAAACAAATACTTTGATTGGACTACTAGTTCATGAGCTTGCTAGCTACCGTGAGCAAGGCCCAAGGTCATGTCAGAACAATTTCCAAGATTTATTAATCCTACTGAAAATTTCTCTGGCTAATACCTTTGTGGAGAAGTGATATTGCAAAGAGTAGCTACAACTGTACTATCTTCTAAGAAGGAAGCTCAAGACTCCAAGGGCTCGTGTGATTAGAGTATTCTCTCCCCCAGGTTGAACATACTTATTACCTTCCATTGGCCCTTCTAAATATTTCCTCCTCCAGACTTTGTATCAGTTTTGTTGCTCTCCTCTAAAGGTGATTTAGGTTTTAAATGTTCTTCCAAAGACATAGCATCCAGAATATGCAACATTTTAGGTAGGATTTAGCCAATACAGAATAAATGATTATCCTTATTTGGACACAGTGAAAAAAATATGGTTGCACAGAAAAATATCAGAATATTTTATATGATGAGCATGGAGAGGTACCTGTAACTAGAGAGTTGGTGAGAGGAAAGCAAAAACTCAGAACCATAAAGAGATGTTAAGGATTTTATGAATAACCAAAAAGGTTACTTTTTATATATTCAAAATAAAATGGGAGAAAAAGCAAATAACATGCTCAAGGAAGGAGACAAAATACTAAAAAGGTAACAAAATGCAGAGCTACTGAACTCCTATTTTCGTTCAAACTTCTCCAATAACTAAAAATCTGTGTGTTTCATTAGAACAATATTTCTCAATCTTGACAACTTTAAGATGTGTGGACTTCGATTCCCATGCTGGTTGGAAAATTCTGGGAGTCAAAGTCCACACATCATAAAGTTGCCAAAGCTGAGGACATCCCACTAGGATATTATAAAGGGCAAGATGAAGAGGTCAGATTGAAAGTTTAGATGGGCAGAAAAGCCATGGTAGGGTAATACCTCTCTGCCTAAATTTAAATCACCTGGAATGGATTAACTGCTGTACTCTAAGGCTAGGCAATGGAGGAACCCATCAGTATTGTCTTTGAGAATCTTGGAGAACTAGTAAAGAAGATAGTAGTGAAGAGCACACATTGTCCCTATCTTCAAAAGAGAACAATCAAACAAACTGCAGACTAATCAGACTGACACAAATCCTATCAAGATCATAAAGAGACTGATCAGCAAGTATGTTAAAAGTAAAATGGTAATTAGCAGAAATCAGCATGGATTTGTCAAGAACACTTCTTGTCAAGACTAATATCTCATTTTTTAATCAAGCAATTTCCTTAATGGATTGTGAGAACATTGTAGACATGAAAAGTGCCTCAAACATGCAAATGAACAAAGCTAGTTAAGTGGGGGTGGATGCATGATAATTAAACAAGCTGTCTCAAAAAATATTACTCAGAGAATGCTTATCAGTGGTTCATCAAAGCTCAGCCCTGGTCTCCCTGCTCTTCAGTGTTTGCATGATTAAATTGATGTATGTTTATTAAATTCAAATCCGTGGTGGGATTCAAACATTTTTTACTACCGGTTCTGTGGGCATGGCTTGGTGGGCATGGCAGGGGAAGGATACTGTAAAATCTCCAGTCAGAGGTGGTATTTGCTGGTTCTCCGAACTACTCAAAATTTCCACTACCGATTCTCCAGAACTGGTCAGAACCTGCTGAATACCACCCCTGATTCAGATATAAAATGGGGCGCTAAAAAAGAAAGTTCAAAATGATTTTAATAACTTGAGAAATGGGTTGAATGTAACAGAATGAAATTTAACAGGGATAAATGTGAAATTTCTCACTTCATTTTAATCTATTCAATTTAGACACTGCCAAACTCCAACCAAATCTGGGTAAGGAATAGTAAAACCAACAATGTAAAACCGTAATACAATAACTACAAATGAAAGAAAGCATAAACAGTAAATCATGACTAACCATATCTGCACATAATCCAGCAGGGTCCTCAACCAACTTGTCAAAGCCTGAGAGGACTTAAAGTTTACATGAGGGCCAGATTTTGGAAGAAAACATTCTACAGATATCTGAAGGATGTCACAAAGAAGAAAATCAACGATGATTTTCTTGTGTTCCACTGATTTTCTTGTGTGACATGGGATAATGGATATTTATTTATTATTTATTTATTATTTGAACTTGTATGCCGCCCCATCTCCGAAGACTCGGGGCGGCTCACAACTAAAAAACAAAACAATAAATACATTAAAAAACGATTAAACTAATTACAAGCCCAAATACTAAAACCAATTACAATAATAACATTAAAATCTCCCTCCCCCCAAGGAGCGGTCACAGCCCGGGTTGGTCAAATAACCAGGTCTTTAACTCACAGCGGAAGGTGCGGAGGTCAGGGGCCAGACGGAGCCCCAGGGGCAGTTGATTCCAGAGGTCAGGGGCCGCGACAGAATAGGCTCGCCGCCGGGGAACCGCCAGCTGGCATTGACCCGCCGCCGGGACCCCGAGGAGTCCTTGCCTATGTGCTCGCACAGGGTGGCCAGCATTTGATATTGGAAGAAGATGCTCCCTTAAATATTGAGGACCCATGTCGTGTAGGACTTTGTATGTCAAAACTAAGACCTTGAATCTCACCCGAGCTAACCGGCAACCAATGCAAGCAGCGCAGGAGGGGGGTAACATGGGAGAACCGGAGAACCAGATATAAGTTACAGGAAGTTCTCAATTTAAAACCATATTTGGGACTAGAATTTCCATTGCTAGAATTACCCTGTAATTGGTTGCTCCTACCCCTTCCAAGAGAGAGAAACCTTTGGGACATTGCCATTTGTATCTGATAACAAACCCAGATTTTAAAACATTTGAGAAAATTAAACCTACTTTCTTTTCAAGAAACCACTATAGGATAGTAAATGGTCTAAGACCAAAATGAGCAGCTTTTCTGTGGGAAGAGTTTTCTGTACTCACCCTCTCTACAGATTACAGAAGAATATCAAACTGTTTTCAAATGCATGTTTCCAGTGTATTAAGTATAACATTGTTTTGCACTTCAACATTCCATGTTTAAGAAAATAGCTTCAGGCTAAAATATAATAGATTCCAAATGAAGATCCAACAATGATGTACCACTGGAACAATCCAAGGAAAGGACAGAAAGCCGCATAATTACTTCAAAAAAAATTTTTTACAATGTTAAACATTGTAAATTGTGAAATTAAATAAGGTGGGTGCTCAGACAGAATTGGTGCTATAATACTCCAGTTCAAATACATAACTAAACTATGATTTAGTTTACTTAGATTGGGTTTAATATGTGGTCCCAGCTGATGTAGTTATTCAGAATTTCATGCCTTGATCAAATAGAAAATTCTTTTTATCTTTTAATATGTTGAAAAAATGCTCTGTTTGAGAGAAATCAAGGTTTTTCTTGCCTGCTAGCACCATCACTAAGCACCCTCACTACAAAAATTTGTTTTCATTTGTGCTTTCTTTCCTAGCTAATAAGTGCACAAATTTATTACTAAGAACAAAAGGGCAATGCAGGTGTTACTTACTGTATACTATCCCTTTTGTGTGTGGCACTCTAAGCTTTAGAATTATTTATCAGTGTTCAGTAAGTGTGGATACAGAACTATTCCTACACTTCCTAGTTTTTCAGTGCTTAGTCTTACTGAGCAGCAGCAGGGACATTACCAAAGAAGGAAGATCAGTTAGCTTTTTGTATCCATAAGCCTCAATGCCTTTAAAAGGAAACTCCATCCCGTTACACTCAGCTGTGCTTGCTTGTTCATCATGTAGTCTGGATTTCTGTGTAAAGAATCCTGTTCTTTGTCCACAGCAGAAACTCTGGCAACATTTTCTATAAATTGACAGGCATTGATCAAATTCTACAAAATTTTGTTTTCAAAGAAGATAATTTGATAGCATTAATCAAAAGTAGGAACATTTTTCCCTGGTCCTCAGCTGAACGTGTTGCTGCCCTTTGTACAGAATGTAATTAAAAACCAAACCTATTTTAACCAGTTACCAACCTGCAACAGCAGGTTTTTATGCCATCTCTTCTTAGACTTTGGAAAAAGACTTGAAAATGTAAATATACAAAGTCAGTCAGATCACTCTGTCTGCAGATATATTGACATCTACAAAAACATCCAGAAAATTAGTAAGACAGGACTTACCTTTACAAAAGCCATGTTAATTACTTTTCAGCAAAGCTGGCTTTTCCAAGAATGTAAGAGTAGCTTTGCTAGAACTAGTCCATCTTAGGTTCAAATTTTGATTTTCAATGCAGTTAACCGGATATCTCTAGAAATTTGCAAGAAAGAGAAGGAAACATACTCCTCTCCATTTCTCTTTAACTGCCATTTAAAGACATAAACCTAAAGGCAATTGAGTTATCCTTGATAGATTTGTCCTTTATGAATTGAATTCTGATTGCTTTTATTTAATAAGAACTACTGTTTTACCCAGAATGGAAGTAAGATTAACTGATCAAGAGTCTTTTTATCTCCCTTCAATTCTCTTCCCAAGCATGGACAACAGAAAGAAATTAGCAATTATTTATTTATCTGTTTCAAAGAAAAGTTGTATATTCTTTCTGGCCTCAAAGCTATAATAAAAAATTGATGTGCATGTTTTTGTTGTATTAGCAATTATTTATTTATTTATTTATTTTATTTTATTTTGACTTGTATGCCGCCACTCTCCAAAAGGACTCGGGGCGGCTCACAGATAAAAACACAGAACAATAAATTATGTAAAAAGAGATTAAACTTGACAAGCCAAAATGCAACTATAAAACCGAATTAAAATCGAATTAAATCCCACCCTCTCCCCCAGGAAATCAGTCCAGCCCATCCTATAAAAACAACCAGGAAAGAGGAGAGATCGGGAGCCAGCATACATACATACATATCTACCCTTTAAAGGCCGGTACTGTTGGTCCCTACATTTATTTTTCTTAATTTGTCATTTAGGCTTACATTTTAGGCACTCTTTAGTCATGTCTTCTTATTTTGCCTGGGTTCATCTGATTTTCCCCCAATTCAGCCAGCAAAAGCTCCAGTCTTGGGGTTTGACAGAAGCAGCTCTCCTTGCTGGAACAGGCCAGACCACCACTGTTTTGCAAACCTTCAAAAGATATTATAATCTTAAAAGGTGCAGGCTTTGTCTGTTTTCCATTTTATTCCATTGCTGTGCACAGAGGAAGATTTTCCACTAAGGTTGTTTTTGGCTAAGATGTGTGACTGGCTCAGCAGTAGAACAACAAAAACAGGGGAAGATGCTTGCTTTAGGAACACACTGCTCTGAATGAGATATCTGTTAGGCAAAATATTTTAGATCTGCCTTTGATTTCATTTTGCCAGGATTCCTTGTTAAAAGAATGCCTTAATTCACTGGGGATTACTCATAGCTTCCTGCCAAAGATATTGATGGGAAATTTTGGGTGGGTAAAGTATTTGAACAATAAACAAAATCCTAAGATAGTAAATGCAGAGAAAATAGTTGCTGCTGCTAAATTATGCTCCATTAAGGCAGACCTTCTTGTTCCAAACGCAAACTGTTAAACCAGAGGAGGAGCAAGAGAGATGGAGAAAAAGTTATGAAATACAAAAAGCAGAATATTGAGCTGGGCAGGTGGTGTGGAATTTAGATAATGAAGCAGGAGAATGGAAAACAACAAGCATTATCTTCTTGGAGGACAATGCCCACCTACTAGAAACGTTGGAGGAATAGCTCTGGCAGCCAGGAGGCCTTCCGATCACAAAGATCATGTTGCTCAACTACTTACCTCACTGCAGAGGAAAAGAAAGAAAAATTCCCCATGGAAGAGTGCCCTCAACAAGTTGGCTCCAGCAAAGGATTGCTCCCAGGGAGAATTTGGCAATCCAATCCCAGTAACTCCCACTTAAAATTTACCTTCAGTTGACTTACAATCAATGATCCAAGAGGTAAATTTCTGAAAGCTCAATATTTTCCATACCAGAGATATAAAATTGCTTTTGGTTACATATTTGTAAGAAGGCCCACCTCCTCAGATTAAGATATTCTTTATTCTTAATATTAAAAAGAGGCAGAATAGAATATTTCCCCAAAGGAGAAATGGAGAAAAATATTTTAAAAAGGCAGAAAGCAGCCCCAGTCTTCCTGCCATAGGAAAACAGCTTCAAACTAAGAAACTTGAAGAGGCTGGCCTTTAGGAATATAGATTTTGTATTCATTCAAGAAGACTGGACCAATCAGGGGTGGGCTTCAAAAATTTTAGCAACCGGTTCTCTGCCCAGTTGCTGGGTGGGCGTGGGCATGGTGAGCATGGCCTAGTCAGCCTCCTGCACCAGGGTGGTGGTGGGGCATTTCCGCCCTTCCGGAGGCCGAAAATGGCTTCCCGGGCTCCAGAGGCCCACTGGAGGCCAGAAACAGGCCCATTTCCGACCTTCTGGAACTTCCGGGAGGCCCATTTTTTGCCCTCTCTAAGCCTTCGCGTGGGCCCTGGCATCCAAAATGGGCCACGTGGGGACTCTGGGAGGGGCGGGGTGGGTGTGGTCAGTCAGGGGTGGGATTTACCAGTTTGCCGAACTGATAATTAAAAATGATAAAATTACCGGTTTGCCCAAACCAGGGAAAACTGGTAGCAGTCCACCACTGGGACCAATCTATTCACAAACAAAATGCCTTCAGTCACAATTCCCACAGAAGGCTGGAGCTGATGGGATTAAGAATTTACATTCCCCCACCCAAATTCTAAGGATAGGACATGACCTTTAGGACATAATAGGATTTACCCACCACCATTAGAATAGCGAACGACAGAAGGCTCACTATGTTGCCCAACCCCCTGGAGCATCTCAATCACAAAACCCCAGAACCCTATAAAGATCCATTCACTCACCGAGCCAATTTGTCAGCCACCCCAGAAACATGCTGCTGTCACTGAAGTTTCTGGAAACTAAATAAACAGAGACCTTTCCTTGCATCCAGCCTCCATTTTATTTCCAGCATTTTTCTCCCAGCTTGGAACAGGACTTTATTTTTCTTCCTACACACTTAACTATTTGTCTTATCTGTAATTGTTGAGTTCATTGCAAACTTTTCCTGGAAAAAAGACACATTTATGATAACACATTGAATATATAGCATGGACTGATCAGTTATCTGACAGTATAATCTGTGAACCAAATAGCACTTTTTTATTCTTTTAAAGAGGATTCTTCACCTTTTTCCCTATCATGTCATACAATGATTTAATTAGATTTATGGATGAGGAATAAATAGAAGTAATACTTATTTGAAGATTTTCTAAATACTGTCCTCAAGCATTTGCTGTCTGCCTTACAGTCCTTCCATTTCATTCTTAGTTTTATTAATCAGCATAAATGCAGATACATATGTAACGCATATAAAATTACAGCTTTATTTTTAATTGCAACTGAGATAAAAAGACAATGAATACTTAGAAGAATTAAAGATGGAGTAACCTAAGACTATCATTATCAGGAAGGATTTCAGTAATTAAAATGAATGTGCTCCCGAAATTGTTGTTTCTATTCCAAAACATACCTATAAAGCCAAGCCAAAACTTCTTTAAAGAACTAAACAAGACAACCTCTAATTTTGTATGGCAGGGGGAAAAAACCCAAGATTCAACTTAAATTATTACAAGAAGCCGCAGAAAGGGGAGATTTTGGCCTCCCAGATTGGGAAATCTATCATCAAAGCAGCTTCACTTACATGGGTTAGAGACTGGATACTATTAGAAAATAGAAGAATCCTGCAGTTAGAAGGACACGACCTGCAACAAGGATGGCACGTGTTTCTATGGCCTGACAAGCAAGGCTTACATAGACATTTTCAACAACATAGAATTAGGCAAGCACTATTTAAGATCTGGAATAAAACTAGAAAACAGATATATTTAGAAATGCCAAATTGGATATCAACACTGGAGGGGGTAACACATCCAAACCTATTGAAACAAAGGAAAGCTATCACCTACAAAGATGTCTTAAACGGGGACAGAGAGTTAAAAACTAGACAGGACATAAAGCAGCATGGGATGGATCTAGAATAGTGGGAATATCTATAGTTACAAGCAAGGTATAAATGGGATAAAAAAGAATGGGGAATTAACATGCAAGAAACAGTCTTAGATAAAATTCTCTTAGGATCAGAGGATAAATTGATAGGGAAACTTTACAAATTTCTATTAGCCTATAAATTAGAGGAAGAACAAGTAAAGGAGACTATGGTGGTATGGGCCAGAGACTTTGGGTACAGCATTAATTTAGATCAATGGCAAACAATATGGGATAGAAATAAGATCACCATGGCCACTGCATATAAAGAAAATCTACTCAAAATGTTCTGTCGATGGCACCTTCCACCAGCCAGGCTGGCCAAGATGTTCAAAAGCCAGCCCCCAAATTGCTGGAAATGTTCAATAGAACAGGGAACATATTACCATGCGTGGTGGTAAGCGCAGGAGTATTGGCTTAGGACGGGGAAGTGGCTGGAGGAAATGTTGGGTTTTAAAGTAGATCATCTAACAGAATGCTTTCTATTAGGAATTATGTCAAAAAATATAAGAAAGATGAGCTTTATTTGATTATACACATTATTACTGCAGCAAGGATAACATTTGCCCAGAACTGGAAAGAGACAGTTATACCAAGTGAAGAAGAAGTAATAAACAAAATCTTACTATGCACTGAAATGGACAAGTTAACTCTAGAAATGAAAAACAAAGATGAATCGGCATATTGTGCAATTTGGGATAAATTCTATGCTTGGTGAGAGCAGAGAAGAAGGTCTTAAGTTGGGAAAGGAGTTGTTGAAAGGATATATGATTGGATGAGATGAAAAGACAAATGATGTTAGAAATGTATTATACGAATGAACAAATGTATATATGTATATAGTTGAATAATTGTTTATAAGAAAAAACATATATATGCGATATTGACCCAAAATCACGTCAAACCGACTTCACCATGTTCAATGTTTTTAATTGTTTTGTTTAATAAAATGTTTATAAATAAATCAATAAATAAAGAATTAAAGTTCAAAAGGAAAGTAAAATCAGATTTTACTTAAAAGGAAAGGAAAACAAAAGAGGCTACAGTGTTATAATAACGCAATCTCAAGAAGCAAAGCCAGTCAAAATTGAAAGAACCACACTCATTTTCTAGCTTAGATACAGGATATGAAAGTAAGATCTCGTATAAGGATCCTGTATTCACAAAAGACAGCATGCAATGGAATTTTTTGTTCTTTTACTTTTAATTGGTAATTGTTCATTAAAAATACAAAAGATTCATAGAATTATGGAAAGGACTTCAAGGATCATCCAGCCCTTGCAAAGTGCAGAAAAATTAAACTACCTTTGAAAGCTGCCAACCACCTCTTAAACACCTCCAGAAAAGAAGCTGCAGGTTCCATAAGCAGAGTGTTCCATTGTTGTACCAGATTTTTTTCCTTATATTTAAATGAACTTTAGGTCACTAGAGCTAAATCCATTCTTACTGATCCTAGTTCCTATGACAATGTAATTTGGCCCCTGACCAGGGGTGGAATTCAAAAATTTTAACAACCAGTTCTGTGGGCATGGCTTAGGTGGTGGGCGTGGCTTGGTGGTCATGTGACTGGGTGGACATGGCTTGGTGGTCATGTTATTGGCTGGGTGTGGCCAACTCAGTATCACTCACATTGAGGCACGCATCTCCTCGCCTGGCCTCTCATGACTGTGGGGATGCTGCAACAGTCGTAAGTGTGAAAAATGGTCATAGGTCACTTTTTTCAGTGTCATTGTAACTTTGAATGGTCACTCCACACAAGCAAAGTACCAGCAAAGGAGAGGGAAAAAACTCCAGAGACGTTCCTGAGACAGGAAGTCTAGTCCTGCCAAAAATGTAATAAGGGTTAACGAAGAGGGTGGGGTTTTTAACAGTTTTATACTTTTATTTGTGTAGTGAGATTTCCTATTTAATTCTGTTTTAACTTTTGTATTGTTCTTTTTTATTAATGTAAGCTGCCCTGAGTCCTTCAGGAGATAGGGTGGCATAGAAATCTCATAATAATAATAATAATAATAATAATAATAATAATAATAATAATAATAATATTTCTGTAAGCAACACCAGAATTTCCTTCCTGCCTTCCTTACAGGATTAGACCAGTAATTTCTTCTAACAACCGGTTCTCCAAACTGCTTAGAATGTTAACAACCAGTTCTAGAGAATAGATGCGAACTGGTAGAATCCCACCTCTGCCCCTGACCATCCTATGGCACCTTATTATGAATACATGAACAATCAACAATGATATATCTCCACTCAGACTTTTCTATATTCCTTTTGATTGTCCACACAGGGATTCCTTTACAAGAAGTCCCAGTTAGCAACCACAACTTTGTATTTAAGATTTTCTTCCTATCGTCACCTTTCTTATTATTTCCTTTAATTTATTATAATCAATCTTTCTAAAATCCTTGGCTGATCCAATTTAGCACATCTAATGCCCACCTCTAATTTTTCTAAAAAAAAAACATTGCCCCCACCCAACATATGTCATGAACTCACTGGATATCTTGTGTTTGGCACAATTAGTCTTACCATATATCTAGGCAGCTGATATCGCCCATAACAACCACTTCATGGATTTTTTATAATTTTCACTTATTTCATTTAACGAATATTTATCTAGGAGAACAAAAACCTAATAATAAAAAAGCCAATGTCAGCCTTCAAGATTTCTTTGCTTTGCATCTTTTGGCTGCCATAAGTAATAGGGAGGGGGGAGGGGTGAAATAGTTATGGGAAGCGAGCTGGAGGTTTGAAATAATAAACTGTATAAGTTAGGGGGAAAAGTTTCTTGTTTATGCTTCTTTCCTATGTTATGCGCAAGCGCACCTCTTTATCAGAATAAGCGAAGGTCAACGAACAGATGCCTCATCACCACCTGAAGATGCCCACATGACATTACATACAAATTTTAATTGGATGCACAGTTTGAACTATTGTGGGTGGGGACGTTGCCATCACTTTGTATATGTGATTTTCGCGCTCAGTTCCTCAGATTCAGAATTCCTTTGATGCTACCACTTGATTTCCAGTAAAAGATATATTTTCTCTAATTAACGGAGTCTAAGTGTTTCTTTCTTGGATTTTGAATGGAGCACCAGGTGACAGCCAAATTCATAGGTTCTCATTTCTGGGCGTGGCAACTGTATTAAACGAATTGTTGAAGAATCTTGATAAATCATTGAATTTTTTTAAAAGTCAGAAGAATATAAAAATAAGTCTGTGAAACAAAAAAATATGGTTGACGGAACAGAACAAGATGCTGATTTGAGCAAGAAGATTAGAAGGGAGAGAAGAAAGTAGATAGGTAGAAAGGGATGACAAAATATTCCATGTTTAGCTAAGGAGAAAAGCTAGGACCATGATAGCGAACCAATGGCACGTGTGCTGGAAGTGGCATGCAGAGCCATTTCTGCTGGCATGCGAGAGGTTGCCCAGAACAGCCCCACTGTGCATGCGCATGTGCCCCCACCAGCCAGCTGATTGTTGGGTATCTGCCGCACATGTGCGGGGGGAGACACACATGTGGGAGACACATACACATGTGCAGAGGCATGCAGCGTGCAGGGGGGTTGCGTGCACATGTGCAGGAGGTGGGGGAGTCACGCACGCATTGCATCATGGGTACAGGCACACAAGCACAAGCGCACGTGCACTTTTGGCATGCAATGTGGAAAAGTTAGCCATCACTGAGCTAGGAGAAAGTCGGGAGCATTGTAGCTCTACTAACTTGTACATGGAGAGGATTAAGGATTAACTTTCAAGTTGTGTTTACATCTCAATTTGGCATAGAGAAGACCTTGGTCCCCCTGGTCTAAAATGGGAAATGCTGATTTGATAAAATTATCTACAGCTTTCAGTATGTTTGGCCCAAACCTTCTTTATTTTCCCTGCAGACAACTGGTGATGGGGCACTGTTTTGCAGTGGTTCCCTCCTGTCTTTCTGGACACCACCAGAAAGTTACATTGAAAGTGTTATGTATGCAGAGTTTGAATTGATTGGTTGTTCTTGTAAAGTGTTTGAAATCATTGGTTAAAAAGTGTGGGAAAACCCTGCACTCTGATTGGCTGTCAGCCAAGGCAGCCGGCTATATATAGCTGCCTCGGCTAAGCCAAATTGGGTCCGTTCTGAGCTGAAGTCACAATAAAACTTAAGAGCTGAAGCACTCCGTGTCTGCCTCTTCATGCAAACTTAACACTGGCGACGAGGATGGGATTCCCCTGAAGAAGAAGGCGACGCGGAACAGAAGAAGAGCAAGATGGCTGCGCTGAACACCCCCAGCCCCGCGATCCGATGGCAGAAGACTGGGAGTCGTATGCAGATCGTTTCCAAATGTATCTGGAGGGAAACGATCTTGCTGCCATTTCTGAGGGTGGTCTTTCTTACGTACTGTGGTCCGGCAGTTTTCAAGATGGCGAAGGCACTTGCAGGAGCAGCAGACGTGAAGGTAATGGCTTGGCCTGATCTGGACACGAGTTTTACTGTCATGATCAGGGGGAAAACGAAAACGTAAACGACTTTGTGGCAAGTTTAAGAGACATTGGGGGTGCATGCAAATTCAACAGTTTAGAGGAGGCCATGCGTGATCGTTTTGTACTGGGCCTTAAAGACAAGGTGTTACAGAGCAAGTTATTAATGAAACCTAAGGTCACGCTGAAAGAAGCAATAGAAGAAGCATCTTCAGCAGAAGCTACCAAGTCCTCAGCAGCAGCCATGAGGAAGATGAATAGGGCCACGAGCCATTCTGATGGGGAAAAATCCACCACAAATCATTGTGAGGGACTAGATTCTGAGTCAGATTGCAGTGAGGTGGAGGAAGGAATTTACAGACTCAGAATGGAGTGGAAAAAGAAAGACCTGGGAAGAAAGAGGCAAGATTTCTACTGCAGAGGTTGTGGGGGAAGCCACCCCCGCACTGAATGCAAGTTTCTAGACACCATTTGCCTCCGTTGTGAAAAAAGAGGGCACCTAGCAAGAGTCTGCAAATCATCCAGAACTCCACCCAACAGAAGGAAGTTTGCTGCAAACAAAGACAAAGAATTCAAGCCTAACAACCTCAGTGAGAAAATGAGGTGCAGCACAGAAGCAAATGGGAAGAATGAAACTCATCAGACTATTGGTCATTTATCTCCTTTAAAAAGCAGAAAAGTGCATGTCAAGGTACTTATTGAAGGAAGGCCTTGCCAAATGGAAGTGGACTCAGGCTCATATCTATCTATGGTGTCATGGGACACTATTCAAAGACTGTTACCAAATATTCAGAAGACTCACTTCAAGAAGCAGGCATTGACTCTTAAAGACTACCAAGGGAACAAGATTCCAGTAGTTGGAACAAGAGAATTCAACGTGAAGTTCAAGGGCCACACCAAGCGTCTACCATTGACCATCATGGACAAGGATCGACCAAGTCTGCTGGGACTTGAATGGTTCAACCCGCTGGGCATCGAGGTGACTGGCATCAATCACGTGAGCAACACTGAGTGGGAAGAGGCCTTGAAGTCTGAGTTTCCAGAGGTCTTCAGCGACGGATTATTATTATTATTTATTTAGACTTGTATGCCGCCCTACTCCCAAAGGACTCAGGGCGGCGAACATACAAAAAGATATTCAGTAACACAACTAAAAACAAGTCCAAATTACCAAAAGTAAAACAATAAAATCACAAAAAACCAACAAATTAAAACTACCCACCCCCAGGTCAATCCAGGCCGGCCTGCTGAAACAGCCAGGTCTTCAAGTCTCGACGAAAGGAGCGGAGATCAGGGGCCAAACGCAGATCCGCAGGAAGCTGGTTCCACAGGGCGGGCGCTCCCACAGAAAAGGCCCTAGCTCTGGGAGCCGCCAGCCGACAATGCCTGACCAACGGTATTCCCAGAAGGCCCCTCCTATGGGAGCGCACGGGGCGATTGGACTGTGATGCAGGCAGGAGGCGATCCCGCAAGTACCCTGCACCCAAGCCATTAAGGGCTTTGTAAGTTGTTACTAACACCTTGAAGGATTAGGCAAGTACTTGGGGACCCCTATCACCTTTAACCTAGATCCCAAGGTACAACCAATCCGTTTAAAACCCAGAAGGGTTCCATTTGCTTTAAAGGAAAAAATTGATGCACAATTAGATAAACTAATAGCTCAAGGGGTTTTAGAGCCCACTGACCACTCCAAGTGGGAGACACCCATAGTCACACCAGTCAAGGCTGATGGGTCTGTGAGAATCTGCGGAGATTACAAGGGGACATTGAACCATGAGCTACAACACAGCACATATCCAGTTCCAGTAGTGCATCATTTATTACATTCTCTTGGCGGGGGCACACTTTTCGCCAAATTGGACCTGGCCCAGGCATATCAACAGTTAACAGTTGATGATGCAACTGCAGAAGCCCAAACCATTGTAACCCATAGAGGTGCTTTCAAATGCAAAAGGTTGCAATTTGGAGTAAGTGTGGCACCAGGCATCTTCCAAAGTCTTATGGAAAGGATGCTACAAGGGTTGCCAGGGGTGGTGCCCTATTTCAATGACGTTTTAATCTCTGCTGAAAATGACACTCAGTTACACGAGAGACTCAGAAAAGTCCTAACCAGATTCAAAAAAGCGGGGTTAAAAGTCAAAGAAGAAAAATACACACTTAGAACTAATAAAGTGGAATTCTTGGGTTACATGATTGATAAACATGGCATCCACCCCACAGAGGCCAAAGTTCAGGCAATCAAAGAAGCCCCCAGGCCAAAATGCAAAACAGACTTGCAAGCATTCCTGGGACTCATTAACTTTTATCATATGTTTCTACCTCAGAAAGCAACCACTGCAGAACCCTTACACAGATTACTGGACAAAAAATCTGCATGGGTCTGGGGCAGAAAAGAACAAGCTGCATTTAACACTATTAAGAGACAAATCACTTCTGATTCTGTACTGATACAGTTCTCTGAGAATATGCCTGTTTACTGACTTGTGATGCATCCCCTTTTGGAGTGGGGGGGGGTGTTGAGCCACATGCTTCCCAGTGGGAGGGAAGCTCCTATTGCATTTTACTTGCGCACTTTGACTAAAGCAGAGAGAAACTACAGCCAACTGGACAAGGAAGCTTTGGCAATTGTGGCAGCTGTCAGGAAATTCCATGAATACGTTTATGGCAGAAGATTCACCATTGTCACAGATCACAAACCTCTATTAGGCATTGTGGCAGGGGATAAACCAACGCCCACGATCCTGTCACCAAGAGTGCTGAGATGGACTGAATTTCTGGCTGCTTATTCTTACAAACTTATCCACAGACCTGGAAAAGACATTGGACACGCAGATGCTTTGAGTCGCTGCCCACTTCCTTCATACATTGAGAACCCTGCTCCTGAGACTCACACCTTTTTTCTAGAAACTGTTGCCAAGCTTCCAGTCCATGCTGCTGAGATTGCCAGAGAAACTGCCAAAGACACTTTATTGGCTTCTATTGTAGGCTGGATCAAAAAAGGTTGGCCACTACAAGATCTACCTCAACTTGCCCAACCTTTTAAATCCAGACAAACTGAGTTATCTGTATTAAGAGGATGTATTTTGTGGGGTAACAGGGTGGTTATTCCTGCAAAACTACAGAAAGAGGTTTTGGAAATGTTACATGAGGGTCATCTGGGAATTGTCAGAATGAAGGGATTGGCCAGGAGTTATGTATGGTGGCCAGGTATTGACAAAATGGTTGAAAACTGGGTTGCATCTTGTCCCAACTGTCAGGAAGTCAGGCCTGCCCCACCTCTCGCCCCCAAACAGGAATGGGAATGTCCTAGGGGCCCATGGTCCAGGATTCACATTGATTTTGCTGGCCCTACCAGAGGGCACACTTTCCTTATTATAGTAGATGCATACTCCAAATGGCTAGAGATTATCCCTATGGCATCCACCACAGCTGAAGCTGTCATCAAACAGCTTAAGAAACTTTTTGTAACTCATGGGTTACCTGATGTTTTTGTTTCTGACAATGGTCCTCAATTTACATCCAACCTGTTTGAATCATATTAGGCACAGCAGGGCATCAGACATGCCCTGACAGCCCCTGGGCATCCTTTGGCTAACGGCCGGGCTGAACGCATGGTACGATTTACCAAGGAAAAACTTCAGCAATTGGGTCCAGGGGACATCACTGAGAAAGTTGAAAAACTACTCAGTGTCCAGCATATCACTCCCAACCCCTCAACTAACTTAACCCCAGCCGAATTGTTGATGGGTAGGAAACTCAGATCTCCCCTTGACCACCTTCATCCCACTTATGCACCCAACGCACCACTAGATTTCACTAGCAAAATTCGCACATTCACTGTGGGTGATTCTGTTTATGCCAAAAACCTTCTGGGTGAACCATTATGGATTCCTGCTGAGATAACCCAAATCACAGGCCCCAGGTCTTACAGGGTACAAACGGAGGATGGTGTCCTCTGGAGCAGGCACATTGATCAGTTAAGATCCAGACTACCTCAGGAGCATCGCCATTGCTCTCCTCTGGTTCCCATACCTACTGCCTCTTCTAGGGGGGAAGGGGAGGATTATGAGGGTAGTCAGCAAGCAAGAATCAATCCCATGTGTAATGAGCTAACACGACAGGAACCATCCCAAAACCTGTCACAGTGCCAACAACCATTTTTACAAATGGAAGATTGCACATCACTACCAGACTTGGGTGCTGACATTGGGTTGGAGATGGATAGGGAGGAGAGACCAGGTTGTAGTAACCAAACAGGTTCTACCATTACTAGAAATCCAAGTAAGGATATGTTAACAAACACATTTCCTCCCTCACAATGTGGGAACCCTAAAACACCTGAACCACGAAGGTCTCAACGTACACGTAAGAGCCCCACCTATTTAAAAGAATACATTAGATAGATGGGGTTTGAGTATGGACTAAACCTAGTGGGGAGGGGTGTTATGTATGCAGAGTTTGAATTGATTGGTTGTTCTTGTAAAGTGTTTGAAATCATTGGTTAAAAAGTGCGGGAAAACCCTGCACTCTGATTGGTGTCAGCCGAGGCAGCCGGCTATATATAGCTGCCTCGGCTAAGCCAAATTGGGTCCGTTCTGAGCTGAAGTCACAATAAAAGAGCTGAAGCACTCCGTGTCTGCCTCTTCATGCAAACATAACAGAAAGGTTTATTTTACCTCTTGGAAACCATCCCAGAGGGGGTCTGTATCCCACATTATTTCATATGAAGCCACTGAGATTATTGCATGTTTGAGTTTGGGTTAGACGTCACCAGTGTCTCTACATATTTCCAGAGTGTAAAAGATTGAATGTGGAAGAATAAAGCTGAACTTAGATAAGATTGGAACTTTTAGTTGAGCGACTAGACTTCAGGATTCGGGAGTTATGCCCCTTCCAGTTTTTCTCTCTTCAAAGTTTTGCAGATTGGAAGATTCCCTGATCCAATGCTATAGTAACTTTGCAGAGCTACTTAATATTAATGGAAGGGAGGTGCTTTTATTCAGTTTAGCTATAAAACAAAAAGTTCCTATCTGATAGAAAGAGACCTGGCTTCATAAACTTGTAATTTCTAGACTAAATTATTAGAAGCTGCTCTTTGTGGAGCAGCCTTAAATACAGTTCAGAAATTGCAGATGGCTTGAGAAATGGCAGTATGAGTGGTGAATGGAACACTTGCCTCTTGAAACAGCAACTTTGAGACAACTATGACCTGGATTACTGGCAATCTCTAGTAACTATTCAGTAACTAGATTCAAGGTGCTGGTGTTAACCTATAAAGCCCTGCATGGCTTGGGTCCGGGGTACTTGCAGGAGAGCCTCCTACCAGCATTGAGGTCCAATCACCCGGTACGCTCCCATAGGCAGGCCCTCCTGGGGGTGCCGTCGGCCAGGCAATGTCGGTTGGCGGTCCCCTGGGGGAGGGCCTTCTCTGTGGGGCGCCCCCTTTGGAACCAACTACCCCTGGAGCTACGTCTGGCCCCTGACCTGCACTCCTTCCGCCATGATCTAAAGACGTGGCTGTTTTCACAGGCCAGCCTGGATTGAGCGGGGTTGGGGTTTTTAATTTTGGGATATTTTAATATTTTAGAATTATTTGGATTGGGCAAATTTTGGAATAAGTTTTATACTGTGTATATGTTTGTGTAAGCCCGAGTCCCCGGAGACGGGGCAGCATATAAATCCAAATATAAAATAATTAAATAAATAAATCCAGATCATAGTTGTCTCAAAGGTGTTTTTTTCCCCTTCAAAAGGCAAATAGACTGTTTTTTCTTGAGGAAGAAGAAACCGTTTCACTTCTCATTTAGGAAGCTTCATCAGTTCTAATGGCAGTGGGTGGGAATGGAAAGATAAGTATTGACAATTGAGAATGGACAATGGAAGAGGATGGAAGGATTTGTATTCCTTTGCAGTCATATGATTGTTAGCACTCTCTCTGAGAATTGTTGAGGGCACTTGGATGGTTCATCTGTGTCCTTAGGGTCACCCGAATCAGGTGCAATTGGTTGTGGAATTTTCTTGGAATGACTGCAAGGGCTGTATTGTAAACTGGAGATAGGTGGTGCCTTATTCCTCCCCGCTCTGTTGAGGAGGGGTATTCAATCCTAAGATATGTGGGTTGTTTTGCCCCTTTCAAACCAATGGTCCTCTCTATTCAAAATATGGACTTTGCTGTCTTCAAAGAGAGGCCTCTGTCTTTCAAATGTGGATGGTTGCCAGACATCTTCTGAGGTCATTTGTGATGGTGGCAAGGCTTTTCACAGCTTAGGCTCAGCTTCTTCAAGGACTTCTCATTTCCAAACACTCTTTGCTTCTTAACAAGGAACCTTTGGCAAGCCCTGCAATCTACTATATCCCACCAGCAACAGATTCAACTCTTTCCACAGCCAAGCTTGTATTATGGAGTAAATGGCTACTGTAGTGGAAACAAGCCCTCTGTCAGGAAGGAGCTTGAAATTTATTTTATTTATTTTTATTTGATTCGATTTGTCAATTGCTTACAAGATAATAGGTATAAGTATAAACATAGTTATGACTACGTGGATACATATAAGAAAAATAAAAGAAACAAAAGGACAGGGACGGTAGACACATTGGTGCGCTTATTCCCAGGACTTTTAATGTCAGTGGGTTTTCTTCCCCCAACTTTTGTGATTTAGGGTGTCTATTGACTCATAAATAAATTACCTAGAGAAATTCAGGGAGTGGTGGAAATATACTTTTTAAAAAATTAATTAATAGCAGAGGAGAACAAAGAATGTGAAGCAATTGAAAAGCAGACATAAAATATACAGAATCAAAATTGGTGGGGAAACCAGAAAGAATCCTACTCTTCCCCCCTTCCTAATTGAAAAGAGCACCAAAACCAGATGCTTTATTGTAAGGAGTCATAAATAATTGAATACATTTGATTTACAATTGAATAAGTAAGAGAGGAAGACTATACACACCTGAGATTATGTTACAGAATGCTTATGTCTTTTATGAGAAGTTTTCTAACTCAGCTTTCAAAAATCAGAGTTATGGTTATGGAATGTGTTTTTCCAAGTATGCAATCACACTATTAACAAGGTTTTTACAAAAACAAAAATTACTTTAAGATTTTCCAGAAGCAAATGGTGGTCTTTCTTGCATTTTCTTACATATAGATTATAGTGATAATTTCAGGAACTAAGGGTAACAAGCAACAAACGCTTCCTATGGCTCTGACATATTCTGTTTAACATTACAGTAATGGTTTGTAGATTTTGTGAAAGGCTGTACATTATTTTAAATGAAAGAAGCATTTGTTTAGGAAAAAATGTTTCATATGAGCTCATTTTTTTAAACTAGCAATGGAAATACTTGTTCATGAGTTTTTCATTCGGAGAATCTATTTAATTGATCAGGAGTGTTTTTTTTCCTTCAACTAAGTGAAAAAGGTTCTTTAGACAAAGCTATAATTGGCACAACTATCAGCCCTCTAGTTCCACTTCATCTTTTCATCTTTCCCTTGAGGAAGACATGAGTAATGGCCAAGGATTACCTGTCAAGGATCCTCTTACCTTAATTGAAAACAAAAGGAACTTTTGTAAGGAGGGAACAGGAGGATGGAAGTGCAAAAGGCAGCAGAGCTTTGATGCCTTTGGAGATTCACAAGGCTACCTGATGTAGAAAACCAGTGCCCACCCCTCCTAGAAGAATGAAATATTTTGGGAAATATTTTAAGAAAGCAGAATATTATATTTCCTCAAAGGGAGAAATGGAGAAACATGTTCTTTTAGAGGCAGAAAGCCCCACTTTCCTTAATAGCCCACAGCAGATGTCAGAACTTAAGAGATAAAGAGCTTATTGAAAAGACAAGTATCTAGATAGCTCTATTCATAGGCAAAGCAAATACTGCAGGCAGCAATTAATTCAAAACAGGGTATTGTGAAACTCCCTGCAGCAAAGTCTGAACAAAAGCAGAATGATGGGATTAGCCCTCACTCAAGGGCCAAAACAGGACGAAAGCCATTAAGCCACAATAGGAATTTCCCAACACCCTTTCAGAACACAAGCCCCTTCATTGCATCATCTCAGGGCAGTCCAAACCAAACCAGACCTGACAGCTCAAACACCTAGCATTTGCATTTCCTCTTTTGCCTATAGAGCCAGCTATGACCACTACATAACCCCTATATGACCCCATAGGAATCTGACGACAGCCAATAGAATACATGTTCTTGCACAGGAACAGGAAGTTCAAGTGCAAAGTCCAAAGAAGGTATAAAACCCTCTACTCTCAACTCCATTTTGTCAGCTGGCCAGAACAAACCCATGTGGTTCTGCTTCATCAATAAACCATCTTTTCTCCTGGCTTGGATCTGGACCTGGACCTGGATATTTCTTCCAACACTGGGAAGGGCCCAGCCTGGATGCTCTTCTCCTTCCAGTTTTGCTCTCCCTTCATTTTCCCTCTCTTCCAGCAGAAGTGTTTGCAGTGAGTCCAAAAAATCAAGATGGCAGCCACAATAATGCACTCAAAGCTCTGCCTTTTTAAAGGCATTTGCAAGGGATTTGATCAGATGGTTGTGGCCATGCATCTTGTCTGTTTTTTATTTCAAACCAATCCCTTGCTTCCCAGTTCATTTGCTGAATGCCCATCCTTTAAAAAAAAACTTATATCCTGCCTTTATTATTTTTATAAATAACTCAAGGCAGCAAACACACATTCCCCCCTCCTATTTTCCCTACAACAATCCTATGAGGTGAATTAGGCCAAGAGAAAAAGTGACTAGCTTGAAGTCACAACACCAGCTTTTTCATATGTAAAGCAGCACTAGAACTCACATCTCTTGATTTCTAGCTTGGTGCCTTATGCCAGTGGAGCAAACTGGCTCTTTTCATTTTTTTCTGCTGAAAGAAATGTTATCATCAGCCTGATTCAAGTTGCCTACTCAGTCTGTAATCTTCAATGCAGTTCCTTCAGGTAGGGTCTGACCAATGCAGAATAAAGTAGAATTATACTTTGTATATGTATTTCTATTGATAAGGCCTAAAAGCGTGTTTACTTTGGAGGGTTTGGCAGATGCATTCCATCTTGATTCATATTCAGTTTGTAATCAACCAACATTTCAATATATCAAGTGCTAATCACCCAAAAAGGCATTTCTCATCTGCATTTGATTTCTGCTACTTACTCACATTGACTGTTCTCAGTCTAGTTCTTTGGACTGAATTTTATTTTTCTCTTTTATATCAGCTTCCCTTCCTGTGTCATCCACAAATTTAACTAAGTGCCTCTCTATCTTCTCATCTAGATTAGTAATAAACATGTGGAGTTCGATGATGAAGTCTTTGTGCCTAACTCCAGCATTCTTTGAACATGGTTTTCTAATTTTCTCTTCTTGCTATGGATATTCTCAATCATCAGGTCATGATTGTCCCAAAAGTGCTTTTTCAAAAGATAAAAGAAAAAACAAAAGGACCAGCTGCCTTTTGAAAAAACACCTTTGGGTTTATCTTCTAACCCACTTGGTAACAATCATGTAATAGTTTCTTAAAGTATGTTTCTCCTACATGACATGGGTCCACAATATTTAAGGGAGCGCCTCGTGCCGATATCAGGGACCAACCGCCCTGTACGGGCACACAGGCAGGGGCTCCTCGGGGTCCCATCGGCAAGTCAATGTCGGCTGGCAGTTCCCTGACGGTGAGCCTACTCTGTGGCGGCCCTCGACTTATGGAATCAGCTGCCTCTGGACCTCCGCCTGGCCCCTGACCTCCGCACCTTTCGCCGCGATTTGAAGACCTGGCTATTTGACCAAGTCGGGCTGTGATTACCTCACGGGGGGTATGGGATAGTTTTAACTTTTAATTCGGTTTCATTGGACTTTATAATAGTTTAATTCTTTTTAATTATTTATTGTATTTGTATGTTTTAACTGTGAGCCGCCCCGAGTCTTCGGAGATGGGGCGGCATATAAGTCCAATAAAATAATTAAATAAATAAAATGTTTTTGTAAAATTGAAAAAGGACTGCAGCATTCTCTTACAATCTACCAACCTCCCCTATTCAGTCAAACTATGAATTAAAATTTCTGACAGTTTGTTGATCTCAATTACTAGTGATTAAATTGCTAGTCTAATATCCAACTATGGTACTTACAGATGAATTTGATTTGTCTGTATTGCCCAGCTGTTCCTTTAATCCTGATTTGTGGACATAGACACTTGCCTTCCTCAAGTAACTAGGCTCATCACATATTCTCCAGGACTTTTCAAACGTAATAAGAATATAACAAAAGAAATATCTGTTATTGTTATTAGGATCATTTGTTAATTTTGAGCATTTGTTTTCCTTTTACCAGTTACGGAATTGTAGGCTATTTTCTTTTTCCCATGAGGTAGCCAACTCCATCTTCAGGAATTTGATCTTAAGATGCTTTGCCAGTGTTAATAGCTATTTGCTTGTTATTACAGTGGTTTGGATGACTTGTCAGCTCTGAACAATAATTTAAAATTAAAGTTTATTACAGATTTCTTTTAATCCGTTCTCATTATATATCAATCCTCTTTGAATCCAAAGCTTTTATTTGGAATCCCTAACTTTTTTTATATACATATCAATAGCTATTCTGTAGTTCAAAATAGTTTCATTTCATTTTTCACTATGTATAATATCCTCTGACTTTCCCTCTATTTGGGAGATGAAAAAGTTTATCCTTTTAAAACCAAGGGAGAAATTGCTGTCCTCACCCCCACTTTCAACTAGGGCTGTGTATGTAATTTGGTGAAAAGCAAATATCCTGACCCAAACCAATGTTTCTCAACCTCCATAACTTTAAGTCGTGTGAACTTCAACTCTCAGAATTCTTCGATTCCTTATAAAGCTGGCTGGGGAAGTCTTGTTGCCAAGGTTAAACAACACAGTGGTCAAAATGGAAAATTTATTTAGTTTTGAAATGAAGCCCCATGTAGGTCAGTGCTGCTCTGCCCTCGGCTAGTTTCGCCGGCCTTATCCCGCTGCCACTCTTTCGCTTCTCATCTCCAGTACCCTTAAAGACGCGCAGCCGGGGATTAGGCCCAGCCATGGATCCGCTGCGGCGGCTGCACCATCAGCCCGCAGCCCCAGCCTTGACACAGCGGACAGGATGGTAGTGCAGGTTAAAAGACGATCAGTTTCTTCAAATGAGGAGAGGAAGGGAGGTCTTTTCCCTTAGAAGTGGGCAAAAAAGAAAAAAAAACAAAGGAACATGAACGAGGCAGTTAACACCAGTAAAAAGACATTTTCACCCTCGACAAATGGAATGGGAAGCCGTTGTTATTGTACGTATGTCATTAGCAGCAACCACTGGCAAAAGGGAGGGCAGTTTGCCCAGTGAGAAAAGGAAGATCACGAGTCAATCAAATAGTCAGCCAAGGACTGCTTTGAAAAAACAAAAGTGTCTTTAAAAATCAACTCTTTTTTTGCCCCTCCAATCCAAAACCAATCCAAGCTGTGGGTGTTCTTAGCAGGAGATCCGTTTTATCTTTTAACAGATAAAATCCGGTGGTCTGGGGAGGTTTATTCAAGACAACCAGAAGAAATGATTGGATCTATGGAGCCCCAACCTAGAACCTTTGGAAGGACCGTTACAGGAAATCTCATTGGTTTAGAATTGGACTGCTGGTTTCCTTTCATGTTCTTTCTTCAACCAACCCCAAATACGTGAATGATTGTTGATCTCTGGCAAATTTCAGGGGCTTGCCCTTGCAAACCAGGGTGCGTGGTGTGGTAGGTTACTGTGTGTGTGTGGTGCGTGTGTATTTACACCCTTATCAGTGAATGGCCGCGTTCCCGCGACACCCACGCAGCCAACCGCTTTCCACCCTGTGCATCGTGCCAGCTCAGTCTGTGCGGGTAGTTGTCGGTCCAGCACGTTGGCGAACCCGCAGAGCTCCATTAAGCGCCGAATTCGGCGTGCAGCGCTCGGAACCGTTACTTGGGAGGCTGCTTTCTTAACCTGCCCTGCTTGAGAAGGGTGGAGAGGGGGGCGAAGACTGCTGGGTCGCTTAGAGGCCCCCGGCCCCGGCAATGCCCGGTTTCCTGCCGCTGCGCGAGAGACAAAGGCAAGCGGGCCGCCTTTCCGGCGCTCCCGCCGCGGCCGGCGCTCCGCCAGCTCCTCTTCCCCCGAGCGCGGGCGAGGCTCCTCACTGGGGTTCGCGCGGCGGGCGGCGGATTCCGGCTCCGCTGGGCGCCGGGGCGAAAGCGCGCAGCCCCCGCTTGGGCGCCGCCGGTCTGCGCTTTCGGCCTGCAAGGCGCAGCCAGCAGGAGGAGGCGCCGGCTCCGCGTAAGGTAAGAGCGGCTGGCGGTGGCGCTGGAAGCCAGGCCGAGCGGGGCAAGTGAGCTTGCGGTCCCCGAGAGGGGCGGGCCGCGCGGGCTGGGCTGCCGTTGCGCCCGCTCGTGGCCAGAGCGGAGCGTTGGTCAAAGGGCGGCGCGCCAGCAGCAGGCTGGGCGGCTCGCTCCTCCGCGATCCTGCCGGAGGCGTCTCCCAGGCTCGCCACATCCTGGCTCTGCCGAGCCCTGCTCTGGCTGCCCGAGGGGACGCGGATGGAGTCCATTTTAAGGTCAGCTCCTGCGCCCTTGCCGGGGTTGCGGCGGGGGTGGGGGTGGGGAGCCGGTGCCCTTTGCGCAGATGGGAAAGCGGAGGCATCAGCCTCTTGGTGCGGCCCGACTTTCCTGCGCCAGAGCGCCCGGGCCGCCTGACCGAAGCGGCGCGTTTTGTGGCGCCCTTGCCGGGGAAAGTGGGATGGTAATCCGGTGGAGAAACAGGGCTGTGGGGCATCGGCAGACTAAAACGCGCCAAGGAGTTGGGAGACTTTGGCGTTAAGATTTTCCAATAATAATAATAATAATAATAATAATAATAATAATAATAATAATAATAATAATAATAATAATACCGGATGCGTTCCTGGGACAAGGAGAAGGACTTAAGGCTGGATTCCTCCATCGCAAGAAGCGCGATATGATTGGTTTGGTCTTGGCTTAGCATATCGTTCGTAAAGAGCCCTGGCAAAGATGCTAGTATAGCTGAGCACTGTTTAGCAGGATGCGTGGATTTCAGTCAATTTAGTAGAAAGGGGAAAGCGATGCAATTAATGTTCCGATGCTGTGGATCTCCCCACACTTGCTGTCAAGGAAACAGAGTTTAACTTTGTTTATCTGCAGGATAAGGAGGAAAATCCCCTTTGCCCCAGTGCTTCTACCCCTGCATTACTAATGACTAGATTAAATACAGTTTCGTGTTTGACGAGAGGTGAAGAAATGCTTTTTATTGTTGGCAATATTGCAATGTATGTGACAGTGCATTTCTCACTGCAACCTGGCTTTTCTTCTACTTCTTTGCTACTACTGCTCATTCCTGCTGATGGGATACATCTTGGATAGTTTGTGACAGCACTAAGTGCTGCCTCTTTTCTTCTTGGTCTTTGGGAATGGAAAATAAGCTTGTTACCAGTGGACTTGATTATAAAGTAAAATAATCAAGTGTTTGTTATCTAATTACCAGCCTTGATTAGAAATATGTTTGCTAGATGTTGAAATGTGATCATGTTTGATAACAAAGGTCATTTTTGATAGCATAGCTAATCATGTTTAAAAATAGCATTTAACAACACTTTTGTTATAACCTCTTAGAATTCCTCAAGTACTATATTAAGAACTTTTCCACCACGAAGTAAATTTCAGCACTCACCAATTTTCTGATTCTGTCTTCTGACTGACAAAGGAGGGGGCAAAAGATGATGTTTCCCACCAGCAACAAACTCCTGTCGGAGGCATAGATGCATTTATATACACATATCAAGACTGCAGCTCTCAGAAAACACAGCCAGCACTACCAAGACCATGTTTCCTGAGCATTTGTAGAGTTATAATTTTAAAGTACCCAGAGGGCATAGGTAGGAAAGGCTGTCCTAAAATATGGCCAGGTATTAAAACTGACTGAAAACAGATGGGCATTTGTATCTGTTTCTCACAAAGAAGGAATCTGAATCTTTCTCTAGTCGTAAAGAAATAGTTATAGCTTAGTGAATGTCTCATATACTATTTGCAGTTATGATAATGATTAAAAAATACTTTGTGAACAATCCTTACATTTCTGGTCTTTATAGGTCTATATAAAAAGAAAGAAAGCTGAAGTAAGATCATAAAGCATAGTAATGGTTTCACTTAGCAACTACCTCACTTATCTACCAAATTGCAAGTCCCAGTTGTAGCTGCTAATGCTGCTTGCATTGATATTAATTGCAGTTCCCCATTTGGTATGGCTAAATTAAACATATGGAGGAAAGGATTAGAAAAATCGATGGTTCTTGGAGCTGCCCGATTAAAAGATCTTTTCTGGAGTCTTTTGCAAGAAGACTGTCCTGATGGGCCTGATTGTCCAATCACTTTCCTGAGCTAGCCTTTAGAGGATAGTGATAGAGCAGCAGAAGAGACTTAGTTCTACCAATAGAAGAACATATATGTAGCTCAGGGTTGAACTGTGGAGACCGGGTGCTGTCTGAGTTTGATTGCTTGCAAACATTTCATTATCAGACTAGATAACATCTTCAGTACTAGAACATAGAACAAGGTTGAGAGGGAACTTGGAAGTCTTCTAGTCCAATCACTTGCCCATGACAGAGGATCCTATATCATTCCAGACTTTATTTGGGCTTGATAGAATGGATACTTGTGATCATAGAAAGAATAATAGAGTTGGAAGGACCTCAGAGGTCCTCCAGTCCAACCCCCCCATGCAAGTGAGAGACACTATACCATTTCAGACAAACGGCTGTCCTTCTTAAAAATGTCCAGTAATGGAATACCCGGAACTTCTGGAAGCAAGTTGTTCCACTGCTTAATTGTTCTCACTGCCAGGAAATTCCTCCTTAGTTCTAGGTTGTTTCTCTCCTTGATTAGTTTCCATCTATTGCTTCTTGTCCCACCTTCAGATGCTTTGGAGAATAGGTTGATCCCCTCTTATTTGTAGCAGCAACTCAGATATTGGAACACTACTATCATGTCATCCCTAGCTAGTCCTTCTTTTCACTAAATGTACCCAATTCCCAAAACTGTTCTTCATATGTTGAAGAATCATATTTGTTGCTCTTCTCTACACTCTTTCTAGAGTCTCAACATCTTTTTTGTATTGTGACGATCAAAACTGGATGCATTATTCCAAGTGTGGTCTTATCAAGGCATTATAAAGCGGTACTAACCCTTCATGTAATCTTGATTCTATCCTAGGATAGGACTGTGTTGGTTTTTTGGGCAGCTGCAGCACACTGCTGGCTTTATATTTAAGTAATTGTCCACTAGGACTCCTAGATGCTTCTCCCAGTTACTACTATTGAGTCAGGTACCACCTATTCTATACCGGTCCATTTGGTGTCCATTAGGATTCGAAGCCATCTCACAGTTATTGGTATTAAGCCAAGTTCCACCTATTCCACCGTTATTTGGGACTGCCCTTGCATACCATCCGGAGACTGCAGCTGGTGCAAAATGCGGCAGCGCGGGTGGTGATGGGAGTTTCCCAATTCTCCCATGTTACCCCCCTCCTGCGCTGCCTGCATTGGTTGCCGGTTGCACTCCGAGTGAGATTCAGGGCTTTGGTTTTAACATACAAAGTCCTTCACGACATGGGTCCTCAATATTTGAGGGAGCGTCTTCTGCCGATATTGAATGCCAGCCGCCCTGTGTGAGCACATAGACAAGGACTCCTCGGGTTCCTGTCGGCAAGCCAATGTCGGCTGGTGGTTCCCCCGGTGACGAGCCTATTCTGTCGCGGCTCCTGACCTCTGGAACCAATTGCCCTTGGGGCTCCGCCTGGCCCCTGACCTCCGCACCTTCCGCCATGACTTGAAGACCTGGTTGTTTGACCAACCCGGGCTGTGACCCCTCCTTTGGGGGGGGGGGTTTAATTATATAACTATTGTAAATTTTAGTTTTTGTATTGTAAATCTGGTTTAATCTCTTTTTAAGTATTTATTGTTACTGTTTTTTTAGTTGTGAGCCGCCCTGAGTCTTCGGAGATGGGGCGGCATACAAGTTCAAATAATAAATAAATAAATAAATAAATAAATAAATAAATAAATATTCTATACCTACATATATTTAGAAGGAATGGGGTTTGCTTTCTGTTTATATACAGTAGCTTGCACTGTCAGTTTTGAAGGGAGTGTTGTTTTCTTGATGTTTTCTGCTTGATTGGTTGCCTGGTATTAATCCTTATGTCATAAAAGACTTTTGGGAAACCAGTTCTGAAAATAAAGCCAAGCCAGTGAGAATTGCCCATTTATCTTTTGTTTCCCAGGACATATTTCATAGGGTAGTTATATATTTTTGTACAGTTTTATTGCAAGAAAACAGTTTTATTGCAGAAGAACAGTTAAAAAGAGCTGTGGTGGTACAGTGGTTAGAATGCAGTATTGCAGGCTAATTCTAATGAAGGGAATAGTAATAATAAAGAAATGTAGTAGAATATATTATAGCATTAAGTAGAGAGTTACTCTATAGGCATTTGTTATCTTGCTGTTGTAAAAAAGATTTCCTTAATCTTTCAGTTGTTGTAAAACAATTATAAACACATGCCTGCAATCACTTATATCCCTCTCCTGTTAAGACAAATGATTGTCCCATCTAAATCAATCCACACCTTTGAAGTATGCTGTTAATAGCCTCCTTAAGTGGTCAGTTGTGATCAATTAGATGGACAATAGGAGAAGAGGTAATGAAAGGTAAACATTGCCTAGAGAGATTTGTCTTTTGCAGGAAAGATGTAAATCTAAGTTAGTTACTTGACTTCTAAGTTACTTGACTTCTAAGAATGTTAAAGGTATAAGAAGGATACGGCATCTTCCTGTATTTTGTAGAATTTTCCTCCCATGTCTCTTGTGATGTGCTAGGAACCTCTTCCCAGATCTTTAACTTTGATCAAAGAATAAAAGTCTGCTTTATTTAATTTTCAAGCCTCCGTTTAAGTCTTTGTTTTGGTTCATTTTTGGCTTAAGCATACTGCCAGACCTTACACTGCTGACTGCTGACTGCCAGCATTTCAGCAGTTCGAATCTCACTGGCTCAAAGTTGACTTAGGCTTCCATCCAAGGTTGATAAAATGAGGACCCAGATTGTTGGGGGTAATATGCAGACTCAGTAAACCACTTAGAAAGCACTGTAAGGCACTGTGTGGGGTATATAAGTCTAAGTGCTATTGCTATCAATCAACAGTTCAACTATTGATACTAAATAAGACGGAATTCCAATCTAAAAAGTAGGAGGTTGTTTGTGGTCTAATTATAGGGTGAGCTCATCTTCAGAGGTTTAAAAGAAGCCAACCTGGAAGTTAGCAGGAGTTTTCTTAGAGAAGAGTTTCATATTGCGGTGCTACCACTGAGAAGGCCCTGCCCTGCCCAGGGCAGAATACCGAAGCAGCATTGCCAGTAGACCTTGACAGGCAGGTTTGCTGCTTCCATACCTGCTTCATAATTTTACAGACAGAAGTTATCATCTTACTTTAAGCATAGTAGTCTTCCAGCAATGAGTGCAACCTTTTCTGTTATTCTGTTGTATGGTCTCATTTTGCCAACTTCTTAATCTGGCTACATTCTGCACCAGTTGCAGATTCTGAGCCTTCATGAAGGGAATCTTTGGGGAAGATGACAGAGGAAAGGCTGGTAAGTCTGTATACCTTAGCCAGTTGAAGCAATATCCTGATTGATTTATGGAGGGAAGATCCTTTTGGACAAGGGGGACCCTTGGTGGGGTCAGAACCCCCATCCTCTTCCTTGACAGCAGAGAAAGAATCCATTGATAAATATATTTTAAAGGTGGGAGGAGATTGGATTTATGGAGGTGGGGAATCAGTTTTTAAATGGATTGTAAAAATAGAGGAAGGCAGATTCAAGGAGTGTATTTTTGAACCTGTTTCAAAGGCAGAGGGTTTATTCTTGTTGGAAATGCAACTGGGAACAATTGGGGGACTTGTTCTGCCTTCAGATCAATTGTTTTGAAGTGGTGTCTTGGGATCTCCTTGGAGTTGCCTTTGCTTCTTGCATTCATTCCCTCCATCTTGGGTATCCAGATGTGAATGAGAACTTCTCTGCAGAGGTGTAACTCAGCTGCCATTTAGAGATGTAGGAGACCAGCCCAGCAAAGAAAATAGTGAATGGGAGTGGGGCTACTATTGCCTTCCACCATTTGAGGGGTATTTTCTGGCTGAAATAGCAGGGGAAGCGACAGCCTTGAAATAGAAGTCATGGCCAGGAGTGGATGGCTGTGTCTGGGGCACAAGCAGAAGTGATATTTTTCAGGCTAAAGGCTGACATAGGCAGGCCAAGCTGTTTTCCCTCAGGGAAGGAAAGAGGCAGTTCTTACAGCCTCAGCTGGGGGTGATTTGGCCAGTGGCCATTCCATGAGCTGGTTGGCTGCTGCTGTCACTTTAAGTTAGCAGGAGTTTCATCTTCCTTGCTCTGGAGGGAAGAGGGACAGTCTTGCCCTTCTCAGCAGTGAAGACAGAGCACTTCACTGCTGTAAAGGGACAGTGGCTTTTTTCCGTCATGACTGCCTCTTCTAGCTTGCAGCATCAAGAACTTTGAGCAAGCTCCCTTCATTTGTTCTAGCCCTGCCCTGCCCTTGCCTCATGTGGTACAAATGAAGCCAGCCAGATATGGTTGATCCTGAGAGACCACAGGATGCTATATGGTTGTAGAGCAGGCAGGCAAATTGGGTGGGGTGGATCCTAGAAGGCAATAAGTCTTCCATGGAGAATCATCACGAGTCAAGCTCACCTCACAAGACCTTTTCTGTAATACAGAGAAACTCCATGTTGAGGCCACTTTGCCTCAGACTGACTTGGAGTCTCTCCAATTAAACAGGGGCTTTAATCCAAGAAAACTTGGCTAGCAGCAGGAGAAAATAACTTTAGCATTTTCATTCTGCTTTCAGTCAGAAAGTTGAGCAAAGTGGGCAGTTTGGGGCTGGGAATAGCCTCTGGCCACATAAAGACTCCTTTCCTCTCTGTATCTATCGCCTCCCCCCCACAGCTCCCCACCCCATTCCCTTCTTTCTTTTTAAAGCATGCTAGTCTGTCCATTCCCAGTTCTCAGGCTTGTATACTACAATGGAGTCCTTTTCCTTGCACTGTGTGTGTGATGGGTTTTTGTCTTTGCAGTGTGCTACCTCTGCATATGGATGTGTACTGTACATGCATATGTGAAAGTACGTTCCCATTTTTTAAAATTCATATTTATATCCCGCCCTTCTCCGGAGACTCAGGGCAGCTTACAATTTTCGGGGATACAACCCAATGCGCTCAGCAATAGCCTTCATTCCATTGTATATGCCTGCTTATTACTAAGCAGCATTTTTACAAAGTCAGCTTATTGCCCCAACAATCTTGGGTCCTAACTTTACCTACGCTGAGAGGATGGAAGGCTGAGTCAACCTTGAGCCTGGTGGGATTCAAGCCTGCACTAATTGCAGGCAGCTGGAATTAAGTGCTAGGCATTTAACAGCCTGCACCACCAAGGCTCACTTTCTTGTTCTATCTATTGCCTTTAGAAATTTAGCACTGTAGTTCAGCTCAGGCTGTTAAATGCCTGCTCTTAAGATCCAGCTGTCTACAATTACTGTAGGCTCGAATCCCACCAGGCTCAAGGTTGACTCAGCCTTCCATCCTCTCGGGGTAGGTAAACTGAGGACCCAAGATTGTTGGGGGCAATTAGCTGACCTTGTAAAAATGCCGCTTAGTAATAAGCAGGCATATACAATGGAATGAAGGCTATTGCTGAGCACACTGGGTTGTATCCCAAAAAATTGTAAGCCGGCCTGAGTCTTCGGAGAAGGGCGGCATATAAATGTAATTTAAAATAAAAAATAAAAAAAAATAAAAAAATACTTTACTTAATTCTGGCTTTCTAATATAGATATTCCATTTTGCTTAGCTCCATTTCCTTTTTATGGTTCTGATATTTTAATTGCTTTATAACATTGAATTTGTTTTTGTGTTGTGCATGAACACAATAGCAGCCCAATTTGAGCACCTGCGTCTGGGTTCAGAGAGCAAAACCACAAACATTAATAATACATATGAAAATCACTACCGGTAGATGCATTTAAAATTGTTCCTGTAGCTGCAACAATACATGTATTAAAATAAAATATGTGAAATATCTGTCTGCATTTCTATTTATCTTTTGTTTTTGTTTATATACTGAAATGGTTTATCATCAGGCCTACAAAAACAAACTCTTTCCCAGAATTATTTTATGCTTCTCTAGCAGGTCTGGTTGTTTCCCAGTGTGGGAATATGTGATAGAGCAATGTTGCCACATATAGTTTTTCTCCGGCCCAAAGTCACCCAGCCGGCTTTCATGGCTTAAAGTGGGACTTGAACTCATGGTTTAGGTGTCTCCTAAACCTTATCACGTAATCCAGTATGTTCAGACCTGATCGACCTCCTTGCCTGTAGCTACCTCGTACCATAACTCATGGTTCCCTGCTGCCATTTGGGGATAAAAAAATAAGTCCCTGCTCCTGGGCGGAGTGTTTACTGAAAAAGAGTGATCACAGATTGGCTGAGCGCAGAAGTGGGAGTGCAGAACTAGCCCTTCTGATTGGGTGGCACCCGACAGAGAATTTATTTGGAACAGCCAGTTCTGAAGCCAAGCCGTGAGCTGCATTATGTAGTTTACTCCGAAGTAAATCTCCCCCTCAGAAAAAGTTAATGTTTACTTGTATGGTGGGAGTTTTTCTTCTGCCCTTCTCTGTGCAGGAGGAAACCAGAATTTCCCACTTAGTTCTATTGGATGCAGTTCAGAAAGTAGGAAGATTCAACTTTATCCACTTTGTTTCCAGTCATTTGCTTATTCCCAAATCAGCGTGCATTAGATTGCAGCCTAAATCAACAAGCAAAATCAATGGAACAATCCTTTCTTTAACAAAGCACAGTGAACTTGGCTCTAAAGCTTTTAAACTGGGTTACCACTGATTTAACTGGCCCTGGGTTTTGCTGTCACTACACATAGGAACTGCATGAGTATTTTTTTCTTTTCTTTTTAAAACATCTTTTTATTAGATTATAGAATAAAATACAAAAACATGAAAGCAAATAATAGGACACAATAGGGAGGAAAAGGGGAAAGGAAAGTGAGGAAGAAAAGAAAAAGCATTGACTTCTGACTTTTCCTGTTGCAGTAGAATAAAGCATTAACATTGAACCTCAACTTTTTACTTTTCCATAATAATATAAACAAGCCATTTCTACAACAACACATCACTCTAATCATAAAACCCAAATCAAAGTTTCATTTTTTCCACCTCAAGCACAAAGTCCAATAGTGGTCTCCATGTAGCAGCAAAAGTACTTACATTTTTTTTTCTTTAATGAAAGGAGTCAATTTAGCCATCTCTGCCAGCTCCATCAACTTCTGTAGCCATTTATCCATGGTGGGAACTGAAGTGTCCCTCCATTTTCATGCATACAGTAGTCTTGCTGCTATCAACATATATAAGATCAAGATTCCAAATTTTAGGAACTGCATGAGTATTTCTCTCCACTTTTTATCTAATATATTGAAAAGACTTTCTCATTTGCTGGAAAATATTCATAGTATCATAGAGATAGAAGGGGCCATGTTGGCCATTGAGTTAACTTCAGACCTCTACTCAATTTAAGATACAGCTTGAAGTGTCTCCAGAAATGATTACCTAGCTACTACTTCACCATGTCTAAGGAAAGTAATACGCTTCCCTCTGGATAAGTGATAAGTGGATAAGTGATAAATATGCTTCCCTCTGGATAAGCGTTAACTGTCCAGTTGGCAAATCTAGAAAAAGAAACTCCTGGGACATTATTTTACCAAGAGGATAAACTTTACTGAATAAATCCACATCGGCACAGAAGAAGCGAAACCAGCTCTGGGCTTCCCACACAAAAGCACACATAATTCAGTCCCCCTTTTCCCCACAGACCAACCACAGTCCATTACATCCACCAATCACTACTGTTCATTTTGTTATGGGAACCGGTCGGCCCTGCTGGGACATCCGCTGGAGGTGTCCTTGAGGGGGAAGCAATGTTTCACGGAAATTGATAATGCTTGGATGCCATTCCCCCCAACCTTGCATTCCATTCCAACCCTCCCCCCCCCCTTTTTCTTTGTCAAGCTGTGAGGAAAGCGGAATATAGATGAAAGTTTGAGTCAGTCTTGACTTGCCAACCCTCCCCCAGAAGAAGGGTAGACCTAAAACAATAAACATACATACACCTTATTACTTATAACACAACTACTGCTGCATTCTTTATTGGGGCCTTTGAGGGTACCTAGTGTGAAACTTCTTAACTAACCTCGCTGCTCTTAACATCTGGAACAGCCACCCACTTGCTAAGGGGTAGCCTTTCCACAGTATTAGATACTGTAATTTCCCCATGGGATATATGGAGATGAGAATTTTTTAGATCTCATAGTGCTGTTCTCCTTTAACTAGAATGGGAGGAGGCAGTGATTCTTTGACTGGCCTCAAGCCAAGATTCCCAAAAGGGTTTAAAAAGGCTACAATGAAATACCGGATGAACTCTCCTTAGGCTTCTTGGTAATTTCAGCTCCACTGTCACCGGATTCACAGTCGGAATGATTTGGGAAGGCCGTATCTGGGATCTAACTTTTTACAAGGCTGTCTCAGGTTTAGATACTTGATGGACAAACACATTTTATCCCCTACTCTAAATTTCCTTTGGGGGCAGGCTTTTCTGTTCTGCTTGCCCTTTTTGGCTTTCCTTAGCTTTATTTAGTGCTTCACGTATGGCGAGCCACGTGGCTTTTAGGGTATCCATCCAATCAGCTAATGACACTGAGGATGGAGCTTTCTGTGGGAGCTCTGACATGGGCAGTCCCCACGGCCAGTTTGAAAAGGGTGAAACCTGTGCTGCTGTGCATTGAGTTGTTATATGCCCCTTGTGTGAAAGATAGGATCTTGGCTCAATTAGTTAGCTGATGATTTACATAAAAGTGCAGATATTGGTCTACTAATGAGTTGGCATGTTCAACAGCCCCATTAGTACTTGGACAGTAAGGCGGAACTAAATCCACCTACCTGGGAGAAGGCTATCACTTTTAAAAATTCTTGCCAAAATTTTGCAATGAATTGCACCCCCATGTCCAAGATAATGCACTTTGGGATTCTGTGTAGTCTGTAAATGTGTTGCACAAACATTTTGACTAGGGCCCGGGTGGATGGAATCTTCGGTCACGCCACAAAGTGTGCTTGCTTCCGAACAGGTTGATGGCAGTCCAAATTACTGGGTTCCCAGCACTTTCGGACAACTCCACGATAGTCCATGGATATCTCCTCCCACATGCTAGTTGGGTTGGCTACCAACTATAGTAAGCCTGGAGACTTCCCAGGTAGGCATTTCATGGAGGCACACATAGGACAGCTGTCTACATAGGCTTCTATGTCATTTTTCATCTTTGGACCACCAAAACTCTCTTTGCCAGGTGAAGGGTCTTCACAAACCCAAAATGCCCAGCAGATTTTGCATTGTGGCTCCTCTGCAGGAACAAGATTCTCTGGCTAGCTGGGATGTACACTTTACTCCAATGCCAAGCCCTCCTTCATCAAGAGGTCATCTCTATGTCTCTGGAACCATTAATCCGTCCCCAAGGCATCTTTTAGTGGTTGTATCACTGGGTCCTCAGCTGGCTGTGGGGAAACTGTTCTCTGCTGCCTTCTGAGTGCTGGCACTGTGAGCTGCCTGGATGGGATAATGGAGTTAACTACCTCCTCTCAGAGGGCATCAGCTAAGAAACTGTTCCCATCCGGCAAGTAGCAAATTGTGAAATTGAAGTGGTTAAAATATTGAGCCCATTGGACCTGCTTCGGGGATAGCTTCCTTGGGACCTTTAATGCCTTCAGGTTCTTGTGGTCTGTCCAGATTTCAAATGGAATCTTACTGCCCTCTAATAATTGTCTTCAGGTAAGAAGAGCCCATTGGACTGCATAAGCCTCCTTCTTCCAGATTGCCCACTGTCTCTCAGTATCAGAACTTACGAGATATGTAGGCATGTGGTTGCAACTTTGGCTTTTCATTCCTCTGGAATAAAACTGCCCATACTGCCACATCACTGGCATACCTGGATCATCACGAAAGGCTTATCTAGCTTTGGGTACCTCAGATGGGCTAACTTGCCAAATTCATCAAAAATCTGGGACCCATAACTCCTGTAGAATTGAAATTTGGCAAATTTTATAAAACATGTTATAACATAAAATTATCATAAAGCAGTTAATGATATAATGCAAATGTCATAAAGCATTTCCTCTGCTGATGTTTGACTGTTCAACATGGGCTATTTTCAAGGTGGATCCATCTCTGAATATATCCCAACTTTCCCAGTGAAGGCAGCACATTAGAAGTTCTGCCATTGTTGAAGGCATTGAGGAATCTGGTAAGGATCACCCAGGGGGTCATGGGCTGTCTAGCTTATGTTTAATTTCACTACCACAAGGGCTTCCTGATCCTTTTGCTAGCTCCCAGGGAGCTGGTTGGTCCATATTCCTGATAGAATGTGCCAGTGGACCAAACTTGTAATAACAGTCTTTAAGTTCCCATCCTCCTTCCCAGACTCTGGGAAGCCCTTTGTGACGAGCTGAAGGAGTAAATAGAATCTTGCTGGTGACCCTGCAAAGTCATGTGAGGGAGATTTTCCAACAAGCAGAAGTTGTAAGGAAAGTATGCATTTGGTGTTGAACCCAAATAGAGAAGAGAGTAGGCTTTAGTTCTGAATTTAAAATTTAGGGCAATTATAGGCAGGGAAATTATGGGAAAGATGGGTGCACCATATGGGTCAGGACCAGGTTATCTCCAGAATCGTCTCCTACCCTGCGTCTCCCTGCGACCGGTAAGATCCCACAGAGTCCGTCTCCTCCGGGTTCCGTCAGCTAAATAATGCTGGCTGGTGGGCCTGCGGGAGAGGGCCTTCTCTGTGGCTGCTTCGGCTCTCTGGAACTAGCTACCTCCCGAGGTCCGGACTGCCTCCACCCTACTGGCCTTCTGCAAAGCAGTCAAAACCTGGCTTTTCCGGTAGGCATGGGGCTGTTGATCTCGCGACTGAGATCTAGTGAGATCCAGCCCTTCTGTTGTTTATTGTTTTTTAAATTGCTTTTAAATTTTTTTAATGTAATTCTTTTGTGTTTTTTTTGCTGTGAGCCGTCCGGAGTCCTTTGGGAGTTGGGCAGCATACAAATTTAAATAAATAAATAAATAAATAAATAAATAAATAAATTAATTAATTAATTGTTGGAAGTTTTCAAGAAAAGGTTGGACATTCATTTGTCTGTGATGGTATAAGCACTCCTGCCCTAGGCAGCAGTTGGATTAGAAGACCTAAGAGGTTCCTTCCAGCCCTATGATTCTATTCTCCAGGCATGCATTTAATTATTTCCCCTTTTTGTCATTTTAAAGCTGCATGTTTTGGGGAGCTTTCTGGGAGCCACATTAGATGTTTTATTGAGCAGGGATATGGATTCCATGTTTTGGATCTCTACTACAAGAGCTGCATTGCCTCTTTTTCTCAGGACGCAAGCTTATTGCAAAGCTGGAGCTGGATTACAGTATGCTACTCACAACTTCAGTATAATTTTGCAAAGAGAAACACGATTCCACATGTGTAGTAACCTAGAACTATTCCTTGCTCCTTTCAGCAGAAGCAGCAGCAAGAAATATGAAGAACATATTTGGTTCTATCTAAAATGCAGGTCTCACACACAGATTAATATTTCTTTTCAAATTTTGAATATACTAATTGTGGCTAAAAGAACAATTTACAAGCCTAACAATGGTGATATTTGTGGGCCAGTGACACATTTTAATTGTCTGCCCTGTCATATTTAGCTTGCTTCTGGAGCATGATACAAGCCACCTGCAGCTTTTCATATGTTTACTTTCTTTTTACTATTATTTCATTAAATGTATTAGTTGCCAAACTGCAATGGATTTCTTGGTTGTTCAGGCTGCTATTTACAGGCCCAGCAAATCTCTTTACTCAGTGCCTCTTTGTAAAAACTAGTTGATTGAATCAAAACAAAAGGTAGTGACTCCATGCAGCAAGAACAAGGGAGGAGTAATATCTGGAAGAGCACAGGTTCTTCACTCAAGCAGTACAATAAAATTAAGTGCCTCAATGCAGGTATTGAGGAGAGCTGGCCTTGAACGTATTCTTCATTGTGCTAAGTCAGTTCATGTCAGGCTTCAAGGACCAAGAAACGTAAATTACTTCTGAGCAGTTTCCTTTATTGTTCTTCACCTATAAACAGAAATCTTGCCAAACTAAAGCAATTACTTGCGTCTTGAAAGATACACTCTGAGAATTGTTAGGGTGGAGCCTTCTTAACTCTTTCTCCTGATCAAACTATCTAAAGCAGGGCTGTCAAACTCTTGGCCCATGGGCCAGATGCATGACACGCTGGCCACGCCCCTGCCCGGTTTAGTGAAGGGTAAAAAAGTCTTGATACCTCACGTGATGCTGCCATGACGACATGAGTTTGACATCCCTGATCCAAACTTTGCTGCTTCCTGGCCTTCTGGAATACAGCCTCTCCTCCCGGGGAATCCAGACAAGTTTTCATCATAGTTATTCAAAGGATTCTGTGTTAACATGATTATTGCTCTTGAACTCCAAACAGGCTTTGCCAAGTTGAATCTGCACCTGTGTCCATTTGCTGTGGAGGGGAATGTAATGGTTCCCCAACTACTAGCAAAGGCTGTTTCACTGCTGTTCTGAAATTAAAAAGATGTACAGTATTACTGAAGGAAAAGGATGGCATAAATAGGCTGCCTCTATTTTGTTGAAATAATTAGATTAGTACCAGGATCATGTTGGACACAAATATAAAGAAACTTGTGCAGCACACAAGGATGTGCTTTCTAAATCCTTATGCAATCTTATTGAAGGCATGGCCAAGCATTCTCTGTAAGATAAAGGCGAAGAATTACACTAACCCTGTTTATGCTCTCTTAAAAGCAAGCTTTTTCAGCCTCATCTTAATGACTTTGCAAAGTAGGTGGGTTTTTCAAAATAATCTTTTATTCTGAAGAAATAGATGAAGACATTCATGCATGTTAGAACTAAGATTTAAACTCTGACATTCTCCTCCATTGCCATGGTGCCGACATTGAAATAAGCCTAGTATTTTTTCATATTGGTCTCGAACCTTGCTTAGCAACAAAATCCTTCATTAAAAGTTAATTGGAACAAACTGCCTTCATTTCTCCCATTGCTTTTTTCCAATTCAAGCTTTTTGGCCTAGCCTCAAGTGCATTGACATTTCAGAAGATTGTGTGTGTGCTTTGGGGACATAAGGAAAACATTACCAAAATACAGGGTGACCATTCTGATACATGAGATAGGGTCTCTGTGTAACTGTAGCCCCATTTTTGTGGTCTTGGGAGTGCTCTGGAATGGTTTGTTTAGGTTTTTACATGGCCAATTTAGTCCCACCCATTTGGGGGACATTACATCAACAATGCCTGTGATCCTCAATGCCTTTTTTTTAAAGTGCCTCTTCGTTAATGTAGCTTTCTCTCTTCTGATATACGATAATACTTGCTGGGACTTTTATTACTATTATTACTATTATTATTAATATTACTATTATTATTTTTAATTTTATTATTACTAAATTACAGTACAGTAGTTCTCACTTAACAATCACTTGTTCAGCAACAATTTGAAATTATGACAGCACTGAATGAGTGGCACTTACAACCAGTCCTGGAAGTTCCATCTGTCCAAGCACTCCTGTGCTCCCTGGTTGCAATCTGGATGCTTGGCAACTGGCTTGCACTTATGACAGTTGCAGTACCCTGTTGTCACATGATCACTGTTAGATTTGCATGAAGAGTCAGACGCGAAGTGCTTCAGTGAAGAGTTTATTAGTGACTACAGCTCATAACAGACCCGACTTGGCTGGTCTGTGGCTGCTACTTATAGCCAGCAGCCGCAGTTGCCAGCCAATTAGAGTGCAGGGTTTTCCCGCACTTTTTAAACCAATCATTTCTTACATTTTACAAGAACAGTTCAAACTTAACCAATGACATTCAAACCTGCATACATAACACCCCTCCCCACTAGGTTCAGTCCATACTCAAACCCCAACCTATCTAATGTATTCTTTTAAATAGGTGGGGCTCTTACGTGTACGTTGAGACCTTCGTGGTTCAGAAGTTTTAACGTTCTCACCCAGTGAGAGGGAAATGTGTCTGTTGACATTTCCTAGTTGGACTTCCTGTGAAAGAAGACCCTGTTTGATTGTTAGAATCTGGTCTCTCCTCCCAACCCATCTCCAGCCCAATGTCAGCACCCAAGTCAGGTAGTGATGTGCAATCTTCCACTTGTAAGGATGGATTTTGGCATTGTGACAGGTTTTGGGATGGTTCCTGTCGTAATGGCTCATTACACATGGGGTTGATTCTTGTTTGCTGATTATCCTCATGTTCCTCCCCTCCCCCTAGAAAAAGCATTAGGTATGGGAACTAGAGAGGAACAATTGCGATGTTCCTGAGGTAACCTGGATCTAAGCTGATCAATGTGCCTGCTCCAGAGGACTCCATCCTCTGTTTGTACCCTGTAAGAATGAGGGCCTGTGATTTGAGTTATTTCAGCAGGAATCCATGAAGGCTCACCCATAAGGTTCTTAGCATAAACAGAATCACCCACACTGAACGTGCGAACTTTGCTAGTGGAATTAAGTGGTGCGTTGGGTGCGTAAGTGGGATGAAGACGGTCAAGGAAGACCTAAGTTTCCTACCCATCAACAACTCTGCTGGGGATAAGTTAGTTGATGGGTTAGGAGTGATGTGCTGAACACTAAGAAGTTTTTCAACTTTCTCAGTGATGTTCCCAGGACCCAATTGCTGAAGCTTTTCCTTGGTAAAACATACCATTCGTTCAGCCCGGCCGTTAGCGAAGGGTGCCCAGGGGCTGTCAGGGCATGTCTGATACCCAGTTGTGCTAGATAGGATTCAAAAGGGTTGGATGTAAATTGAGGGCCATTGTCAGAGACAAGAACATCAGGTAACCGTGGGTTACAAAAAGCTTTTAAGCTGCTTGATGACAGCATCAGTTGTGGTGGATGCCATAGGGATGACCTCTAGCCATTTGGAATATGCATCTACTATAATAAGGAAGGTGTGCCCTCTGGTAGGGCCAGAAATCAATGTGAATCCTAGACCATGGGCCCCTAGGACATTCCCATTCCTGTTTGGGGGCGAGAGGTGGGGCAGGCCTGACTACCTGACAGTTGGGACAAGATGCAACCCAGTTTTCAACCATTTTGTCAATACCTGGCCACCATACATAACTCCTGGCCAATCCCTTCATCCTTACAATACCAGGATGACCCTCATGTAGCATTTCCAAAACTCCCTTTGCAGTTTTGCAGGAATAACCACCCTGTTACCCCACAAAATACATCCTCTTAATACAGATAATTCAGTTTGCCTGGATTTAAAAGGTTGGGCAAGGTGAGGTAGATCTTGAAGAGGCCAACCTTTCTTAATCCAGCCTATAATAGGAGCCAATAAAGTGTCTTTGGCAGTCTCTCTGGCAATTTCAGCAGCGTGTATTGGAAGCTTGGCAACAGTTTCTAGGAAAAAGGTGTGTGCCTCAGGTTCAAAGTCCTCCTTGTGATAAGGAAGTGGGCAATGACTCAAGGCATCAGCATGTCCAATGTCCTTGCCAGGCTTGTGGATAAGGTTGTATGAATAAGCAGCAAGAAATTCAGTCCACCTCAGCATTCTTGGTGACAGGATAATGGGTGTAGGTTTGTCTCCTGCCACAATGCCTAACAAAGGTTTGTGATCTGTGACAATGGTAAATGTTCTCCCATATAAAAACTCACGAAATTTCTTGATAGCTGCAACAATTGCCAATGCTTCCTTGTCCAATTGGCTGTAATTCCTCTCTGCTTTGGTCAAGGTGCGAGAGTAAATGCAATAGGGGCTTCCCTCCGCTGGGAAGCCTGTGGCTCAAACCCCCCACTCCAAAGGGGATGCATCACAAGTCAGTACAACAGGTAAATTCTCAGAGAACTGTATGAGTAGAGCATCAGACGTGATTAGTCTTTTAATACTGTTAAATGCTGATTGTTCTTTCCTGCCCCAGACCCAAACAGACTTTTTGTCAAGCAATCTGTGTAATGGTTCTGCAATGGTTGCCTTCTGAGGTAGGAACATGTGGTAAAAGTTAATAAATCCAAGGAAGGCTTGCAAATCTGTTTTGCATTTTGGTCTAGGGGCTTCTTTGATTGCTTGAACCTTGGCATCTGTAGGGTGGATGCCATGCTTGTCAATCATATACCCAAGAACTCAACCTTGTCAGTTCTAAGAGTGCATTTTTCTTCCTTGACTTTTAACCCCGCTTTCTTGAATCTGGTAAGGACTTCTGAGTCTCTCTTGTAATTGAGTGTCATTTTCAGCAGAGATTAACACATCATCAAAGTAAGGCACTACCCCTGGCAGTCCTTGGAGCATCCTTTCCATAAGGCTTTGGAAAATGCCTGGTGCCACGCTTACTCCAAACTGTAACCTTTACATTTGAAAGCACCTCTATGAGTCACAATGGTTTGGGCCTCTGCAGTGGCATCATCAACTGTTAGTTGTTGATATGCCTGGGCCAGATCCAATTTGGCAAAGACTGTACCCCTGCCAAGTGAATGTAATAAATGATGCACCACTGGAACTGGATATGCACTCTGTTGAAGTGCATGGTTCAGTGTTCCCTTATAGTCTCCACAGATTCTTACTGACCCATCAGTCTTGGCTGGTGTGACTATGGGTGTCTCCCATCTGGAGTGGTCAGTGGGCTCTAAAACTCCTTGAGCTATTAGTTTATCTATTGTGCATCAATTTTTCCTTTTAAGGCAAATGGGACCCTTCTGGGCTTTAAGCGAATTGGGGCACCTTGGGATCTAGGTTGAAAGTGATAGGGGTCCCCATATACTTGCCCAATCCGTCGCTGAAGACCTCTGGAAACTCAGACTTTAGGGCCTCCTCCCATTCAGTGTTGCTCACGTGATTGATGCCAGTCACCTCGATGCCTAGTGGATTGAACCACTCAAGTCCCAGCAAGCTTGGGCGGTCCTTGTCCACAATGGTCAGGGGCAAACGTTTGATGTGGCCTTTGAACTTCACGATGAATTCTCTTGTTCCAACTACTGGAATCTTGTTCCTTGGTAGTCTTTAAGAGTCAGTGCTTGCTTCTGGAAATGCTTCTTCTTAATGTTGGGAAGTAGCCTGTGAATAGTGTCCCATGACACCATAGATAAATAGGAGCCTGAGTCCACTTCCATTTGGCAAGGCCTTCCTTCAATTAGTACCTTCACATGTACTTTTCTGCTTCTTAAGGGTGAAGAATGACCAATGGTGACTGTTTGATGAGTTTCATTCTTCCCTTTGCTTCTGTGTTGCCCCCATTTTCTCACTGAAGTTGTTAGGCTTGAAATCTTTGTCAGGAAACTTCTTTCTGCTTGGTGGAGTTCTGGATGATTTGCAGACTCTTGCTAGGTGACCTCTTTTTTCACAACGGAGACAGATGGTATCAAAAACTTGCATTCAGTGCAGGGTGGCCCCCACAACCTCTGCAATAAAAGTCTTGCCTCTTTCTTCCAAGGTTTTTCCTTTTCTTCTCCATTCTGAGTCTATAAATTCCTTCCTCCACCTCCTACAGTCTGAATCAGAATCTATTTGCTCGCAAATGGGTTGTTGTGGATTTTTCCACATCAGGATGGCTTGCAGCCTTGTTAATTTTCTTCATGGCTGCTGCTAAGGACTTGGTAGCTTCCACTGAAGAAGCTTCTTCTATGGCCTCCTTAAGCGTGATCTTAGGTTTCATTAATAATTTGCTCTGCAAAACCTTGTCTTTAGGCCTAGAACAAATCGATCGCGCATGGCCTCTTCTAAGTTGATAAATTCACATGCACCCCCAATGTCCCTTAAACTTGCCACGAAGTCATTAATGTTTTCGCTTTCCCCTTGATCCCACGGTAGAATTCGTGTCTCTTAATGAGGCACGATACTTGTGGCGTAATGGGCTCTTAATAACTTTTCTAAATCGGCCAGTCCATTACCTTCATGTCTGCAGCTCCTGCCAATGCCTTCGCCATCTTGAAATGGCCGGACCGCAGTGGGTGAGAAAGACCGCCCTTTCCGCTTGTCGGAAATGTCGGAGATCGTTTCCTCCAAATACATTTGGAAATGATCTGCATATGAGTCCCAGTCTTCTGCCGTTGGATCGAACGGGCTGGGGGTGTTCAGCGCAGCCATCTCTCTCGGCTTGTTTTCCACGTCGTCTTCTCTTCAGGAAGGATCCCACCTTCGCGCCAGTGTTAGATTTGCATGAAGAGTCAGACGCGAAGTGCTTCAGTGAAGAGTTTATTAGTGACTACAGCTCATAACAGACCCGACTTGGCTGGTCTGTGGCTGCTACTTATAGCCAGCAGCCGCAGTTGCCAGCCAATCAGAGTGCAGGGTTTTCCCGCACTTTTTAAACCAATCATTTCTGACATTTTACAAGAACAGTTCACACTTAACCAATGACATTCAAACCTGCATACATAACAATCACCATTTGTGGCCTTCCCTGCTGGCTTCAATAGGGAAGCCCACAGGGAATGTTGCAGGTTTTTATGATAGGTCCTTTGCACTATCTCCCATCTGGCAGCAGCCACTTCCTGTCTTATGCTCTGCTTGTGAGCTGCCTGGGATTTACTTAATGACCTGCAAACCTTGCTTAACAATGGCAGTGGAGAATGCCAGGATTGCTATTGCTAAACAATGCAGTCATATGACATATCTGAGGTTGTATTGCTTAGCAATGCAAGTTCTGCTCCCAATTACCAGTATTTTTATTACGGTTCATGGCACAATTAGTCAGATATTTATGCTGGATTTGACATTTTTATCCATCTATTGAGTGCCTCCTAAGGATTTGGGATAGGGATTTGTTGTATGATGATATTAAAGATATCATTGCAGAATATAAGCTGTTCCAAGTCAAGCTATCTTTTGCAATTTACTGATGGGTATTTTGTCGATGTTGATAGCATTCAGATGGTGCTCCAAATGTTTTGGGATTGCATCAGATATTGAGGAACTCCAACACCTATCGTGGTCCTTATTGAGGGCAACAACCAATCTGATAAGGGTTTCTGTAAATTACATCTCATCATATGGTTTATGAGTGAGACACTCTTTGTGTGGCATTTTTGATGAAACTTGTCCAGTATGGTTGAACCTCTGGCATAGCGTAGCTCTTATATTCTTAAGAGCACTCAAGCCCCACAACCACATTAAGGTAGTGCCTCACTGGGGGATTATTATTAATCAATATGATATTTGAAAGGCTGTGTTAAAAACTCTTCTAGGAATATAAATTCAATATTAGTATACACAGTGTACAAACTCTTGTATATTTTAGTCTTTTGAAGACTGTGAAGCAACAAGAAAGATTTGGATTTTGGGGGAGATTTAGGTTTGTTAAGCAGTTGACTGTGAACATAATTCTGTTGTAGCTACTTTTCATGTGGCATTTGGATTTCATTGAGGATATATCCCATCCCAGAATAAGTTTTTATGCTCCAATTTGTTCATAGATTTTACCTTATAAAAATTACCTGTTTGCATTTTTATTCAGATTAAGAGTCTTGAATCATTTAGGATTAGAACTTCCTTTCTTGGACACAAATGAGGGTCCTTAATTTCCATTGTAAAGAAAAGAAGGACAAAAGAATTTAAAAAATATTATGGTATATGAATGTTTTTCTGTTCCAAAAGTTGATAGAGGAGCCCTTTCCTATCGTTTCTTTTGGTGCAAGACTTGAATAATGATCTCAGTTTCACCCAAGGCCTATTTTGAATTCAGAAAGTATCTTTAGCACCTGGGCTTAGCACCACTTACTTAAAGAGATATGAGGATTGAGATTCAATTGCTGTCTGGAAATAAGGAAGTTGTGTGGCTAGAAAGGTCTATGTTTAGCATCAAGTCCAGCTCTTGTAGAAAGCACTTGGATTGCAGTGCTGAGCAAAGCTTTGGTGGAGCCACAGAAGCTTTCTTTCTTGGATTTCAGATACAGCCTGGTTGCACAAAGAGCTCTCTAATAAACTGAAAAAGGATAAAAATTTAAAAAATTGGAAAGAGGGACACATAACTAAAGCAGAATACCAGCATATAGCATGAATCTGCAAAGATTAAGTCAGAAAAGATAAAGGTCAGAATGAACTAAGACTTGCAACAAATGTCAAAAATAATTTAAAAAAACACATTTCTTTCAACTTGTAAAAAACAAGAAAAAAGTCAGAGAAACAATTATTCCACTAATGGGAGAAGATGGAAGGAAATGCATGGAGAAAGCAGAGCTGCTTAATTCATTTTTTGCATCTGTCTTCATGCAAAAAGAAAAAAATACCTCAACTTACCAAAAAGCGTAAAAGACAGAATAGGGATACAAATTAAACTAGGGAAAAAATGGTAAGATAACACCTTTCTACTCTAGCCATTTTCAGGAGGACACTGGACTTTCTTTGAAGACATTTCACTTCTCATCCAAGAAGCTTCTTCAGCTTCTGGGGAATGGAAATATTTATGTTCCTTGAAGACAGCTGGTCATTTGCATCCTTTTAGAAGGTCATTGAAAGCAGTGGATGTTATCTGTGTTCTCAGGGTCACCTAAGTAGCACTAATGGTTCCTGCAGTCTGCAATTTTTCTGGAAATCTGTTCATGCTTCCATACCATTCAAAGGGTGTTCATCCCAAATTGCATAGCTAAAAGTCTGTAGCGATTCTCAGTCATCCAGGTCATGGTTATCTCAAACGTGTTTTTTCAGGAGGCCACTAGACTTTTTAGTTTTTTCTTTGAAGACATTTCATTTCATCCAAGAAGCAGACTACAGGAGCCATTTGCACTACTCAGGTGAGAAATGAAATGTCTTTAAAGAAAAAACTAGAAGGTCCAGTGGCTTCCTGAAAAAGTACCTTTGGGATAACCATGACCTGGATGACTGAGAATTGCTACAGGCTGTCCACTCCAGACAAATTCAAATCACCAGGACCAGATGAATTATGTCCCACAGTTCTGAAGGAGCTACCAAATGAGATCTCAGAACTATTGAATCATATCTTTCCTGGAACACTAGGGAACCATCAAAGGCATGGAAAAGAGCTGATTCCCATTTCGAAAAAGAGAAAAAATAGATCCAGGAAACTACAGACCAATCAGTCTGACATCAATATCTGGGCGATCCTGGAAAAGATAATCAAGCAACTGATCAAGCAAAGTTATAACCAGAAGTCAACATCGATTTGTCAAAAACAGATATGATCAAAACAAAACTTATTTCATTCTTTGACAAAGTGACTAAATTAATGGACCAGCAAAATGCTATGGACATAGTATACTTGGATTTCAGTAAGACATTTGGCAAAGTAGATCACAACCTACTTTTTGGTAAGCTAGAAAAATGTGGGATAGACAGTAAGCAGTGGTTCTATCTTAGGCAATGGAGAGAAAAGTAAGGTCTTATACTTAGGCAAGGAAAACCAAATGTACAGATACAGAATAGGTGAAACCTTGGCTCAGTAGCAGTAACTGAGAGAGATCTTGGTGCTGCAGCCATCAAAAAAGCCACCACAATTCTATGCTGCACAGTACAGGACAGTATCAAGATCCTGTGAAATGTTAGTAACCCTTTATAATGTCTTGATAAGACCACTTGGAATACTGCTTCCAGTTTTGGTCACCACATTATAAAAAAGAAGTCGAGATTCTGAAAAGAGTGCAGAGAAGAGCAACAAAAATGACTAGGGGGCTGGAGGCTAAAACATATGAGGAACAGTTGCTCTAATTGGGTATGGCTAGTCTCCTGAAAAGAAGGACTAGGGATGATGTAACAGCAGTTTCCAATATTTGAGGATCTACCACAAAGAAGCGGAGGGACAGCTTATTTACCAAAGCACCAGAAGGCAAGACAAGAAGCAATGGATGGAAACTAATTCAAGGAGTTTGAATTAGAGCCTTGGTGGTGCAGGCTGTTAAATGCCTAGCACTTAATTCCAGCTGCCTGCAATTAGTGCAGGCTCGAAACCCACCAGGCTCAAGGTTGACTCAGCCTTCCATCCTCTCGGGGCAGGTAAATTGAGGACCCAAGATTGTTGGGGGCAATAAGCTGACTTTGTAAAAATGCCACTTAGTAATAAGCAGGCATATACAATGGAATGAAGGCTATTGCTGAGCACATTGGGTTGCTCAAAATTGTAAGCCGCCCTGAGTCTCCAGAGAAGGGCGGCATATAAATATGAATTTAAAAAAAGGAGAGAAGCAACCTAGAACTATGGAGAATTTTTCTGATACGATAACAATTAACTAGTGGAATGCTTTGCCTTCAGAAGTTGTGGGTGTTCCATCACTAAAGGCTTTTAAGAAGAGACTGGAAAGTCACTTGTCTGAAATGGTATAGGGTCTCCTGCTTGAGCAGGGGTTAGACTAGAAGACCTCCAAGGTCCCTTCCAACTCTGTAATTCTGTTCTGAAGCCACTCTGTACTGCATCAAATGACCTGCAACCAGTTATTCCTCCCTTTTTAGTGCCTTCTGAGGGCCACAGGCTATATAGCTGGTGACATCATGAGACTGCCACAGGCAGAGCCAGGAATACAACTTGCTTTTAGGGTTTTCTGTTGGAGCAGTTTAAATGGGAAAATTAATTTACAATTAGAATTCCAAAAGGCAAAATTACCTTGTTTGGAAGAGCTGTGGGAACAGCCGGCCCTTCACTTGATGATTGAGTCTTTTCGCTCAGTGTAGGACAATAAAATAATAATAATCATTTGACCTTAAAGTGCAATAGCCTCCCCAGCTGTCTTGCCAGAGGGAATAAATAAATACTATAAAATGTAAATAAAATACATCCCTGTCTCAACTATGCATGCACAGCCCTCTCCACCTCCTTCAATTGACCTCTCAGTTCTTTTCCTTTTCTAACCATTTCTGGAGAGAGCATCTCTGCTGCTTGGGAACCTTCTTGGGTAAAGATCTGGTATCCAAGATCAAAGGAAGATGTTATATTGGTAGGAATCGTAGAATTGCATTTTTAAATGATAGATAAGTCTGTAAGAAATCATTTTCTTTGTTTGTTTGAACCTGTTTTAATTTGACATTGAATAAAATGTGCTTAATTAGTTGCATTTGACTGCTCTGTTTTGCTTCAAGTTTATCATGCCTTAAATAACATTCCTTGGCTTAAGGCTTCAGCGAACAACATTTTATTCCATGTATGGACTTAGCCTTCAGTGCTGTTTTCCTTAGAGGCAGCTTGTGTATTGGGACTTATGTATCTCCATGCTGAAGAGGTAGTTGAACTTTGCGCCTGAGACGTTCTGGTTAAGACAGGCATTTCCTCCACTGTGGGTTTGATATTTCTAAAATCCAGGCTTCTATCCCCAAGCTAATTTTTTATAGAAATGGTCCCTTAAAGTGGATAATTAGAAACAGATCTGATTCTTAGAAAGCTCCTTCCTTCTTGTCTTTATGTCTTGCAATTTAGGTCCTGAATAGCATCTCAGTTTCTGCAGCATTAGCTGCATCATCAATGAACAGCACTCTAGAAAGATCTATTATTACCTGGTAAGTAAGTGTTCTAGGTTGGGTGATAAAATGTGTGCAGGCCTTCCATCAAGCATGTAAAAAGGAGATTGCCATTGTCCATAGTAGAATAAAAACTGTAATGTTACATTAAGTTATTTTAGCAAAATGAAGAGTTGAAAAAAGTTTGTTTTCTCCTTGTTTTAGAGTATTTTGTTCCGCGGGAACTGTCTGGCCTTTTTGTTTGTTTTGTTTTGTTTTGCTTCACTGGTCAAAATGAAATGTTGGATTTAAATTCTTTAGTTATCGCTCTGTTTGCTGAGTCTGTTGTATTGGAAAGTTAGGCAAACAATGGGTTTCTGATGTGTTCTGGGTGAAGGTTGGAAACATGTAAATATGTGTAGAGGTCAGTCGATTTCTAGTGTTAAGTGAGTGCAGTTTTCTCTATTATGTAGTTTGACAGTAGAAAAGAGTCAGTTAAATGAATTCATCTATACAGAGGTTTGTAGAATGATTCTTACTGAAATCTCAGTAAGGACATTGATGGGAGAACCTGTCCTTCAATCTTATTGAAGGACCTTGATTGCTCTGCCTAGACAAGTTGATAGTCACATAATCAAACAATTAATTTGATCAAACAAAGCCTGAAAGTGCAATTGCACACCCAAGCCCAATTGCTTTTAAAATCCATCCCAGTAAAACCATTGCGTTTACTAGGCTGTGTGTATGTGTGTTTAAGCACAATAATTTATATTGGGAGTCACAGCACCACGGTGTTTAAAGTGTATTGGGCTGGAATCATTGAGACTCAATCATAGCCATGGATCTGAATGAGTGCTTTTGAATGAATTTCTTTCTCTTTCTCTTGACCAATCTATCTTGTAGGGTTGATGTTTGGAAGTAAGTACAGGGAGAACACCAGAATCATGGCCTTGAAGAGCAAGATATTGTGAGGACTAGGAAGATCTGAGGCAGAGATGCATATCTTGAGGCATTAGTCATTAGTACTCACAACTTTTCTTTATCTGCAGTTACAGCTTTTCTGTATCTGAAATTACTCAGAGAATGGTATCCTTGAATCTTTGTTTGCTGGCCTTTTACCTTCAAGCATCTGTGTGGATAAAGCCAACAAATATAAATGTAATTGTAAAGAAAAGTAATAACTGCAATTCTACAGTTCCACTGACAGAATCTCAGGTTGGAAAACAGCTCATTCCAATATTCATTTTCATTTCCTTTGACATACATTAAACTTCAATTGAAAATGTTTAGATCCCACTTAGAGTTTAAATGAAGGAACACATGTTTTTGTTCCAGGTTTCCATGTAGAAACAAAATATTAATATTAGACATTTTATTACATCTGTTAAGTGTGGCAAATTTTAATAGTGAGATAAAATTAATAGCTTGTAGTGAACAAGCCATGGCTTTCTTCTATGTGATGTCCCTCAGATATTGAAAAGGGCTTCTATAACTTCATTTAGTTTTTTCTTTCCAAAGCTAAATATGCCTAGTTTCTTTCCTCTGCAGAGACTATTTTTAATCCCTGGTTCTCCTTGATGTGTCACCTTTTGTCAAATAATATTTGTAAAATTGTTTTATAATATGCTATCCAAAGCTAGACACAGTACTCAAATATGAGTGAAAAAATGCAGAATAGTTTTTAAGTATTTCAGTGATTTAGAAATTACAATAAATGCCTATTGGTGCAGCCTAAAATTGCATTCATCTCTTCCACAGAATGTCTCTAGGCTAATTTATATTTATCTTTTCACCATCTAACATTTTAGATGAAGTAATACCAGTGATATTTTTCATTTTTGAATGGCTTTCACATAATAGTCATATCTTGGTAACCAGAATATAATGAGGTATAACAAATGCTTTTCTGAAAAATAGATTGTGCCTTTAACATTGTTATAATCAAGAAACGAGATAAGGGTAAGTTGGAAACACTTGTTTTTGTCACTTACATGGTGTCTGCTGTATCACAGCATGTTTTCAAGTTCGTTATAGATCAGCTGCTTTCTGATCTGCTTTTGCATCTTCCAAGTATTGGTGTCAGTCTGGCCAAGTTCCCTTTTCTCTATTTCTCCTGCAATCTTTTGTCACTTCACATTCTCGGGACCATCTCACAGAAAATGGATAAAGGTTCAGTTGGGCCATCAGCAATTCCTTTCTGTCTAGATTTCAAAAATAATTATTTAAAGATTGAAACTTCTTCAGGGTAAAAAGTTTGAGTGAGGGGTTTTTTCCCGCCGCCTTGAAAGAGGCGGTGGTGAGACCCCTCCTCAAGAAGCCTGCCTTGGACCCAACCGCTTTGAATAACTATCGTCCAGTCTCCAACCTTCGCTTTTTAGCGAAGGTTGTTGAGAGCGTGGTGGTTCAGCAGCTTCCGCTGTTCCTGAAGGAAACTAATTACCTTGACCTGTACCAATTGGGTTTCAGGCCCGGACACAGCACCGAGACAGCATTGGTCGCACTGGTGGATGATCTCTGGAGGGCTCAGGACAGGGGTTTTTCCTCTGTCCTGGTCCTTTTAGATCTCTCAGCGGCTTTCGATACCATCGACCATGGTATCCTTCTGCGGCGCTCGGGGTTGGGAGTGGGGCACCGCCCACGGTGGTTCTCCTCCTACCTTCGGACCGCCGCAGTCGGTGTTGGCAGGGGAACAGAGATCTTCCCCGAGGCCCCTTACTTGTGGGGTGCCTCAGGGGTCAGTTCTCTCACCTCTACTGTTTAATATCTACATGAAACCGCTGGGCGAGATCATCCGTGGTTTTGGGGTGAGGTATCATCAATATGCAGATGATACCCAGTTGTATATCTCCACCCCAGACCAGATCAGTGATGCTCTCTCAGTGATGTCCCGGTGCCTGGAGGCGGTGCAGGCCTGGATGGGGAGTAACAGACTCAGGCTCAACCCAGCCAAGACTGAGTGGCTGTTCTTACTGACATCGCGGTGTTCAGTGGATGTGCCATCTTTGGTCATGGGGCGGGAGGTGTTACCCCCCGTCGATAGGGTGAGGAATCTGGGCTTCCTCCTGGATGCACAGCTCAGTCTGGAGGAGCAAGTGGGAGCTGTGGCCAGGGGGGCTTCTGCCCAGGTTCGGCTGGTTCGCCAGCTCCGTCCTTACCTGAACCGAGATGCCCTTCGAACAGTCATTCATGCGCTTGTCACTTCCAGAATCGACTACTGCAATGCTCTCTACATGGGGCTACCCTTGCGGATTACTCGAGGTTGCAGCTGGTGCAGAATGCGTCGCTGGCTGTGATGGGGTATCCCGATACTCCCATGTTACACCCTCCTGCGCGACTTGCATTGGTTGCCGGTTGCCTTCCGGGTTTCCTTCAAGGTGTTAGTAGCAACTTATAAAGCCCTAAATGGCTTGGGTCCAGGATACTTATGGGAACGCCCCTGCCTGCATCACATTCCGATCACCTGCATGCCTCCCAGGAGGGGCCTCCTGGGAATACCGTCGGTCAGGCATTGTCGGCTGGCGGTTCCCAGGCTAGGGCCTTTTCTGTGGGAGCTCGCCTATGGAATCAGCTTCCGCGGATCTTCGCTTGGCCCCTGATCTCCGCCTCCTTTCGCCGAGACCTGAAGACCTGGCTGTTTCAGCAGGCCGCCTGGATTGACCATGGGGTGGGTGGTTTTATAGCATTGTTTATAATTGTAATTTTAATTGTTTTTAATGTAGTTTTTGTAACTTAGACTTGTCTTTATTTAATATCTTTTTATTGTATATATGGGTCTTTTTATATGTTCGCCCTGAGTCCCTCGAGAAGGGCTGCATACAAGTCTAATAAAATAATAATAATAATAATAATAATAATAATAATAATAACCATTGTCCATTTTTCTGTTAACCTCAAGCTGAAATTCTTTTTGGTCAACATGCCTTTTAGAGACTTTTGTAGAAGAATAAAGTCAAATTATAGTTGAATAGTTGTACCTTTTTTGTCAACATTATTCATTAGCATGTTGTCAATGAGTAGCATTTTGAACATGTCTAAAACACCTTTGTAATTCTTAGCATTCTTAGCTTGCATACATTTATCCTGTAGCCTTTCCAAGCCTTTCTTTTGCTATCTGTATTCTTTTTTGGTGATTCATTTTTTGTATGAATCTAATTTTATTGTCAGATTATCACAATGATATTGTACAACCAGACTGGTTTCTTTTGCTGTGTTCTATTCTTTTTCATCATTGGAGTTGTTTGCATTTTTAGAACTTATCTTGTTAGAAATTAATAACTATCTTGTGCTTCTCCCAAAAGTGCTCCTGACATTGAATATACTTAGCACTGGCTTTAATTTATTAAAATTTTCTTTCTTGAAGCCTAATTTATATTTTAGTTGACATTCAGCTTTAATTTTAATAATAATTGAGAACTTCAGCACTTTATGGACCCTTTGGTCTTATTCTTAATTTTGCCATGTTGTCTTACGACAGTGGTTAGCATTAAGTCAAGAATAATTGGCTCTCTTGTATCTTTGTCCATGCTGATAAGGAGAAATTTCTCCTTCTTCCAGAAGTCTAGTTGGGAACTTACTTGAGACACCATATTTGTTGGATGTTAAGGTAATTAAAATCCAATCTTACTAAAAGCACCTATGACTCTAAACTTGCATATACAACACTCAGTGCTCAATGTCTAAAATATTCTCCATTTGGGATTACTGGCAACAAAATGCATAGAGAAAAAGTAGTGAGCTCTTCAGACTATTGGCTAATAAGAATAAGTGATTTCCCAATATAAAATAATTATTTTTATGAGAATAAAAACTACTTCCCTGTTATATGGACAGTGACTGTAACAGATAACTGAACAAATATTAACATATGAAATAAACTTATCCTATAAGGAGCTGCAATAGCGTAGCGTAGCATAACATAAGACAGCACAAAAGAGCGCAGCATGTTGCTACTTATTGGAACCATGGAAGTGCATCTTCTGTGTAGTGGTGCCTGATCTTGGATTAAAGTTTCTTCTGATATTCATTCAAACAGGTCCCTGCCTATTGGCATTTCAAAGGGGTCTGAAGACTTTGAAAATGACCTTCCTTCCTTCCTCCCTTCCCTCCCCTCTGCTCTTCTGTTTTGTTTTTGTGTTTTCTGTTGTTCCTCATTTTAAAATGTTTTTAACAAATTGTAAACCTCCCAGAGAAGCTGTGAACCAGGTGGCATATAGATCTAATTAGTTATTACCTGGCATGTGACCACAACATAAGAACCAGTATTGTCTTTGAACACTGAATTTCCCAGAATCATCTGAATCCACTATTTTTTCCTTAAAAAGCTTATAGTTCTCCAATATATAAAACCATTTTAACTGAATTAATTGTAATTTAAATCTATGGAAACGAGATACGGAAACTGCCTTACATTAATTTGTATGAACAAAAGCTTCCAATTCTTTATTCCATGCCTCTCTACACGCTGGGAAATTTAATTTGACACTTTCAAATTATTCTATTCTAGAAACTTTTGTAAATAACTATTACGGGTGTATTATTTGCACAAATGATTTGCAATCTTCTAATTCTAGTAGAGTATGTGAATTTAGGAGGATCAAAAGAATCAAACAGGATCTGGCTTGCAAAAGATTCTCTAGAAGCAAATTTAGCAAGAATAAGAATTCCATTGGTACAGAAATAATTGAACTTTACAAGTGCTCAGTTTATTTGCTAATTACATTTATATTCTGCCTGTTTTTCATATGACACTCAGGCCATCTTAGAAGAAATTATATAACATGAAAAGCAAGGCAAAATTAAAATCAGCATCATTACAATCAGTTCAATTATTAATTAAGCCTTGGTGGTGCAGGCTGTTAAACGCCTAGCACTTAGTTCCAGCTGCCTGCAATTAGTGCAGGCTCGAATCCCAGCAGGCTCAAGGTTGACTCAGCCTTCCATCCTCTCGGGGTAGGTAAATTGAGGACCCAAGATTGTTGAGGGCAATAAGCTGACTCTGTAAAAATGCCGCTTGGGGGGGCCAAAAAGCCCTAGTAATAAGCAGGCATATACAATAGAATGAAGGCTATTGCTGAGCATTGGGTTGTGCTCCAAAAAATTGTAAGCCGCCCTGAGTCTCCGGAGAAGGACGGAATATAAATTCGAATTAAAAAAAAAATTAAAAGGTAGGTGAAAAGTATAGGATTGCACAGGTTTCTTATATAATGGGACTCCTTGGGAATTGCATTCCATAAGATGCAGGTGGAAGGGGAGGGGGCACACAGAAAAAAAAGCTTCTACATTTTCCAGGTAGCTGATCTTCTGGTTATAAGGGAGTTTCCCAAATAATATGTTCTGCAGATCAAAATAAACAGGCAGGTTAACAGTAGAAGAAGCAAGCCCAGATAATTTGCTGCAAGATTCAGACTTTCCCGGTCAAGATAATACCTTAAATTGTGCCCTGCAAACAACCAGTGTAGTGTTTAAGGCACCAGGTGAGAAACCAGGAGACCATGAGTTCCAGTCCCACCTTAGGCACAAAGTCAGATGACTGACCTTGGATCAATCACTCTCACTGAGTGCTAGGAAGGAGGAAATGGCAAACCACTTCCAAAATCTTGCCAAGAAATGTAAGGGCCTTCTCCAAGCAATCTGTAGAAGTCAACAATAAGAGCAACAGCAAAAAGATAATGGCTAAGCAGATAGCCATTTCCCACATAGGTATCATATGATCCCAGTAGCTGCATGTTTTGTAATACTTGTCATGTACCTCTGTCTTGGCTGGGTTTACCTCCAGTTTGCTGTCCCTCACTGAGCACATTGTCAAGTAAGGAACATTCAGAATATTGATTGTTTCTTTGCAAATTAGTGGTAAGGAGCAAATAAGGCTGATATCATTAGCATACAATATCAATTTCATATAGATGTTAAGCAGTAAGGGATAGGATAGGGCCCCATGGGACACCATGGGTCAGTGTCAAATAGTATTTATTTATTTATTTATTTATTTATTTATTTATTTATTTGTCAATCGCTTACAAGATAACAGTTATAAGCATAAAGATAATTTTAAATACATGAGATGGATACGTATAAGAAAAATAAAAAGAAACAATAGGACAGGGACAGTAGGCACGGTTGGTGCGCTTATGCACGCCCCCTACATTTATTTAGTTTCTAAATTTCACAATGTCCAAATATGAAGACTGGAACTGGCTGCACGACCCAGTTCCTCCAGATGACCTCATAGGACTACAGTTAATGGTAAAAAAAAAAGCTGTAGAGATCCAGAAGAATCCCCCAACTACTTTCTGGTCAGTGCAGTTTTGGATGGCTAAGTCCTGGATAAAACTCAGATTGATCCAATTAGTGAGCTTTGTAAACATGAATCTATTCCTAAGAAGGCCTATTCTGGAGCAAGATTTGAATTGTTGGATTTCATGACCAAATATGGGCACTTCCATGACTTGCCACATCATGAGAAGATGAGTATAAGTAGCCATCAAAGATATTGCTCATATTTTGGTTGATTGTCAATTGTATGCCTCTTTTGGGCTTAGATATTTACTGGGAAGAACAATCCAGTGAGAACTAAGTCCTATTTCTTCTTAAGCTGTAACATATGAACAGAACTGCTAAGTTTATAGACAAGGCAGTTCAGCTAAGAATCTGTTATAGTGAGCATCTCAAGTTATCATGCAAAGGTGATATATTTATCTGAACTTGATTCTTTATATTAAGCACATATGGATTTTATTATATTTTATTTCACCTATTTTTTTCCTTGAGGTAGACCTTGGATTTTACTTTATTTTCTTTGATATGGTGTAAGTCCTATCTGTCTGTCTGTCTGTCTGTCTGTCTGTCTGTCTGTCTGTCTGTCTGTCTATCTATCTATCACCTATTGGAGGCATTAGGCATCTCCCACAGCAGGCTGAACCTGGTAATTTTTGAATCTGCTAAAAATGGCTTGAATGAGCAAATAGTGTATTTTGCCTGTCTGCACAAAACTCTCCATATGCTCACAATAGCATACTGAATACAATCTACATGAACATAAATATATTAGCTCTCAGAAGACTCATGAAAATAGATTTCTAGTTGGTAACATTTGTTATTCATCAACCTGAGAAAGAAGATCTGCCTTTAATGTCCAGAACAAGCTGACCATATTAATATTAAATTTAATATTTCCTTATTGCTAAGTTGAAGTAAGGGCCTCCATTCTGTCATAATATATTGCTGTTTTCAATGCAGACATATTTAAGTTCTGTTGAGTCCTGATATACAAGATCTCTCTATATCCCAAGCCTAAGACAAGTGATGATTTTTGGATATAGCAAGACCTCAGTTTAGTTTTGAATACAATGTATAATTTTTCCTGGATTCTTTCGTTCATTATGTTTATTTTAATTAAATCTTTGTCCACTAATTAATGTTTTACTACAATTGATATAAATTGAAGCAAATGATGTAAATGTGTTTTAATGGGTGCACTTTCTTCTGGAAATGGTCCCTTAAATTGAGCTTTACCATACTTTTCAACTGTTTTGAAAGAAACTTGATTTTGACCATATAGTAGCTCCCAAAGGTATCATTTCAGATTTAGACAAATTATATGCAATATTATTTATTAAATTTATATCCTGTGTTTCTTTCAGGAACTTAAGACAGTATCCCAAGTTATTTTTGTGCAACAGTTCCTATAGTAGGATGATCTGAGAGAGAATGATTCCCCCCAAAGTTACCCAGAGATACCTGGGCTGACTGTCTCCCTTTCCTAATCTGGCTATCAATAGTAAGATCTCACACATACCTGCACAGCTCACCTGGAGAGCGTTTCCGATTCTCTGTGCATACCTGTGTGGACCATGAACTTCCTGGACCAAAATTATTTTTGCTTTTCCATGGAGGATACAAATAAGACTTCAGCTGAGGTGTTCTCCCACTTCTATCTAAGTGCCAAGTTCTCACTGGAAGATCTTCACCTCTGAGCAGAAACCATCTGTTTTGAGAAGCCCCATTGCTTAGCAAAATGCAAGCATTCACAATAAAGCAAACACTTTAGGGGAACACAGGGAACAGTGTATCCTGTAATTCAGTTCTTGCATGATCAATTAATAATAAAATTAAATAGCTGCTCTCTCTTCTTATGCTCCCCCTAAAAGCTCATCTTCCAGACCCTGAAGGTTTCCCTCTGATTGTGAGAACCATTTCTGACCAGATGGTTTGTTCCTTTCTTCCCTCACCCCTCCCTCAAATGTGCATACTTACATGCCTATCTACAAGGAAAGAAATGTTGCGTATGTTATTTATCAAGGTATAGTGAGCAGAAACCTGCAGGTTATCCTTGTACTCAACTCTCTACCTTCCCAATTGAAAATGGAGTATCCTAATGCTAATAGGGCATTTAAATATGTGACTTCTCTTCATAGCTTTCCTTCCTTTACTCTTGTAAATTGTGTGCTTGCTTGCTTCTGTAGAGGGCGAGGGAGAGACGCTGTGAACATATGTTGAGGGTGGGAGATTTGTTAAATTCCTGATCTTCGCAGGAGGTGGCTAGCTATTTATAGCAGTCACAGGGTGAAGCTTTGATGATCTTCCTCATTTTCTTAAATCCACTGTTTGGTTTATTATTATTATTTATTAAGAGCTCGTGGTCCTGTTAGGTGTTTCTCTTGTGTCCTGAGGCAGAATGTCTGCTTCTTAGAATTCTGTGCTTCCTCATGACTGTGGGAAGTGGCTGTGTGTGTCTGTAGAGGAGGTGTTCTCTGATTTATTGACTGATTTATTATGTACCATAAATACAATATATAATACAATATACTTAGTAAGAGGTATCCTGTAGCTCTCAGTTTTTCAACATCCCTCGTTTATCTCTTACATATAATAATTACATAATTGTTACAAGTGGGATGGCATGTGTTCTTCCTAAATCTTTTTTCCTATCACATACAAAGTTACCCATTAGAAGCCTGTAAATAACCTGCTTGTAGTTACAGTACAGCACACTTTGTACAATACAATGAATGCACTTTGGAGTAATCCTTCCATTATCTAGTAGGCCTAAGTTAATGATACTTACCAATAAGCTATTTTTTATCAATGTAACAACGATAACGTTAGGGCAACTTAGAACATATTTATAACTTATTTTTAAGTTTATTTTTAAAAGTATAAGTTGATGTCATTCTCCTTTTTTTTAATTCACAGAGAAGATCCAAATTGGCCTGTGCCTAAACGAGGACCTTTTGGTGCCATGACATCAGGTAAGTTTGACTTCTTTTTTGTTCTGAAATGCTAGGAAAAAGAGCTGTAAGTGTATGACAGTCAGTATATTCATCTGCACAACTAGTGGAAGACATTTCTCCTTCCTGTCCTTAGACATTGTAAGTATGTTACATCATTCATGACAAATACATAAAGATTTTATCATTTTCAGTAGTAAGAAAACACAGCTGGGGGAAGGTGCTTCCATGCACAGCTGTTTTGGCTAAAGATTTCTGTTACTACAATGGCACCTCAAGTGGAAAACAGCAGTCTGTATTTCACTGATATACAGGCAGATATAACGTAAGGGAACAGTAGTCAAAAGGAGATCATTTTCAATAGGAAACTGGAACAGGCCACAAATTCAACCTAAAGGCACAGCTCAAAAGTCCATTGCAGATCTAAGTCTTCTGGCTGGTTCTCCAATCCCCAGCCACAGGCTTATAACCTCAGAGCTGGGGACCCAGGGTAAAAATGAGGCATCCCATTTGCTTCCTAAATCAACTGTTTCCAATGTGATGGAAAGTCTGATTTTAAAAATAGTATAAAGAAATGTGCTGGGGAGAAAGAGAGAGACTCTTCCAGGTGGACCCAGCAGCTATTAAGGTCCTCAGTGGGTTTGTCCAGGACAACAGCTTTGCCCAGCAAGCATTTTTATAAATGTGTACACCATAGAAAGTCATTCAGCCCCTTTATTGCTTTGAAGTATTGTGAGTTAATGTTGCTATGGAACCGAAAATAAAGGTAGTGCTAAAAACATTCAGCAAATGTAGTTACAGTTAGGTGCTCCATTAGCAGGTTTAATAAAGGGCATACAGTATTAGGGAGAGAAATCAAGCTGTCAGCAAGCAAGAGAATGTTAGAAATTGCTAGTTCCCAACCAAACAACACTAAAGATGAAAGATCTGTTAATTATTATGCACAATATGGTAAATATTTAGCTCATTAGTGGACCAGGGCCTGTTATGGTGATTTCAGTAGCTGCTTCCACTAGCTACTTACTTAGAATCTCTTTTCTGATAAAACAATTTGTTTGCTGTTAGAACTCCTTGCAGGAGTTTGATTTTTAATGCATTTTAATGCAAATGAATTGAGTATTGAATATTGTTAAACAGTATAGTCTTGAAAATATAATAAATAAACCACTGTTAAAAGGAACACTGGAAGAATGATGACTGAAAATTCTTTAAAAATTGATTTATTTAATGGACATTTTGAACATTAAAAATTACCAAGCATATGAGTCAAAAGATAGCATCCTGCTAAAAAAGAACAGTTGGAAGTCTTAACCAATTGGTAGAATACAGATAATCCTTTCTTAATTGGCAACTCCATTGCTAAGCAACACAGTCGTGAAGCATGTTGTCATGTGACCACACTGACTTACGATAGTAGTTGTAACAGTTCCAGTTGTCATTGTTAAGTGAATCCTGTGTGTATTCCTTATTCATGTAGTTGCTATTTGCAGCTCCTGCTGCCTTCTGCAAGTTCCCCATTGACTTTGCTTGTCAAAAGCTAGCAGTGAAGGTTGCAAATGACCGTAGTTTGCTGTAGCCATTGTAACTGAGCTAGTTGCCAAATGCCTGAGTTGCAAGGGACTGCAGGGACACTGTAATGGCTGCAACTGTGAGGACTGGTCATAAATTTCCTCATTCAGTGCTGTTTTAACTTTGGATAGTTACTGAATAAGTGATCGCTGAATGAGGGCTATCTGTCTGCATCAATATGTACATCAGTGAGGGGATAGTGGTGGTTGCTACTGGTTCAGCCTGGTTTGTGTGAACTGGTAGTAAAAATCACTACCTGTTAGGCCAGGTAGTGAAAAGCCTCCGATCAGCTGAGAGGAGGGAAAAAACCCTCCTACAATCAGCTGAAACAATAAAAGACCAAAAAGTGCATGGAAGAGTGGGAGGTTGCTTCTAGCTTTTTGTTTCTTCATCTTCTCAGCTGATTGGCTTGTTAGGTGCGCATGTGTCTGGGGCGCGTGTGTGCATGTGCACGTGTGGTCACCCACCAAACCGGTAGCTACTAAGGTAGGATCCCACCACTGATGGGGAGGGAGCTCATGAAGTTTGCAGATGAAACCAAGCTGGCAGGAATAGCCAAAACTCCAGAAGGTAGGCTTAAGATACAGAAGGATCTTGATAGACTTGAACACTGGGCCTTATGTAACAAAATGAAATTCAGTGGTGAGCAAATTAAGTTTCTACATTTAGGCTAAAAAAAAATCAGATGCACAGGTATAGAATAGGTGGTAATCTTGGAGTCCTAGTGGACAATTACTTAAACATAAGCCAGAAGTGTACTGCAGCTGCCAAAAGAAGCCAATGCAGTCCTAGACTGCATTAACAGAGGGATAAAATCAAGATCATATGAAGTGTTAGTACCATTTTATAAGTGCCTTGGTAAGAGCACACTTGGAATATTGCATCCACTTTTGACACCACAATATAAAGCAGATGTTAAGACTTTGGGAATAGTGCAGAGAAGTGCAACAAAGATGATTAGCGGGCTGGAGGCTAAAACATACGAAGAATAGTTGCAGAAATTGGATATGTCTAGTTTAATGAAAAGAAGGACTAGGGGTGATATGATAGCAATGTTCCAATGTCTAAGGGGCTGCTACAAAGAAGAGAGGGTCAACCTATTCACCAAAGCAAAACAAGAAGCAATGGATGAAAAGTAATCAAAGAGAGAAGCAACCTAGAACTAAGAAGAATTTTCCTAACAAAACAATTCATCAGGGGAGCAATTTGCCTCCAGAAGTTGTGGGTGCTCCAACATTGGAAATTTTAAAGAAGAGATTGGACAACCATTTGTCTGAAATGGTATAGGGTTTCCTGCTTGAGCAAGGGTTGGACTAGAAGACCTCAAAAATTCCTTTCAAGTCTGCTATTCTGTTTAGGTACCTGCTAATCTCTCTTCCCAAGGTAGAGATTTCCAGAGCACAAGTGTGGCTACTGAGAAGGCCTTTTCTCTTGTCACATGCCCCAGATGAAGCATTTTACATCTTGCATTAGGAGCTGTCCTGTATAACAGAATACAAATGCACAAGATTGGAAAACATGAGGAGTCCTAATGGAATGCCAGCTGAAAATGAGCAAGTAATATGCAGTAGCTAAAAAACATTGAAGCATTTTCTCAGGACTACAAGAAGTAAGTGTAGTTTTCACTGGTTAGCCCATATTTGGGAGTTCTGTATTCAGATCATGTGGTATCGATATGCACCCATAAGAGGTGGGGCTTTCACCATTCTGCTCTTCTCAACCCCATGTAGCTTTTCATGAACTTGATAGCACACTATATAGCAGCCTGATGATCTTCTGTCTGACCTCACAAAGTGAGTGAGAATATCTACAGATCTTGTTTCATGCTAACCTAAGGGTATTTTGGTTCAGGCCTTACTGACCTTTCCATATGACATGCATAGGGTCAGATACTAATTAAGATATGGCCATAGTGGCATGGTAGATACAAACTGCTGAGCTTTTCTTGATTGGGCATTCTTAGCATGGTCATTGAACTTTCCCAGGATAAGAGGCTGGGTCACACCACAGTCACCTCCCAAGATCACTCCAGATAGACAGCTTCACAAGGGCTGTTGCTAGAGAGCAGGGAGTATTGTGAGCCACAGTGTTTTGTTTCATCTTGGTCTCCCAGCCATAGCAATAGGACTGAAGATTGAAATTACATTGGCACAATTTTGGATGGCACTGTTCTGACGAAGGCTTCCTGAGACCGTAATTCAGCACATGTTTAGTTAAAACAAATCTTGTTTTATTTCAACGCTGGGAATTATTTTCATTCCCAGCTGGTAATGTGTCCCAAATAGTCCCTTCGAGATAAGAACCCACCTTTCTGTCCTTTAAATTGCTGCCAACAGCTAGAGTGCCAAATGAATTATAAAAATCCAACTGAAGCACGGAGTCTACACAGAGCTTCAAGGATTAATCCGAACAGAAAAACGACTTTGCTTCCTGCAAAGGTTTCATCACCTTTGCCTTTCCTTTATCCCTTATGGGAGGGGCAATCACCTCCCAGCCTTATTCCCGAGTTGCTCCTTTTGTTTCAGTTGCACTTGCCTTCTAGCAGCTCTGGGCACATACGCACTGGGAACAGGCTCCTCTGAGTCCTCTGCCTCGCTGCTGCCAGACTCTGGCGCTCCGGAGTCAGCACCCCACTCCCAGATGGTCCTGGGCTCATCTCTGCATTGGACACAGGACCCTCATCCGAGTCCTCTCCAGACTCCCGGACTGGTCCCCATTCTTCCCCACTGTCCAATTCCGTTGCCGTCTGCACAGGCTGCCGGAGAACCACAACAGGCACATTGAGGCCCTTCTTCCACTTCTCTGTTGACCCACAGAGAAACCTGGCAGGCAGAGGTGAGAGACATGAACTCCCTCTGGTTCCCCCTTCAGGCCTCCATGTTATATGCCAAGTTAGCATTTTCATTCAGGATTAAGACTTGGATGAGAAGCTATGTTACCAGCAACTCCAGCTGATATGCATTGTGGAATAGAGAAGTCATTTTTCCTGTCATCACCATTTCTTTCTATCAGACTGAAAATTGATAAAAAGTGAGACTTCTCACCTTTTATCTCTCTGCTCCATTTCTACTAAGTAATCTCAAGAATTGTCCCAGCGTGTTTCCTGTTCCTTTCTTCCTGCAATACATTCTTCCAAATCAGCTGCACTTGAAATAAATGCACAGACTTTCAGAACAGACCACTGTCATATGCATATACTCTCTCATACATACATACATAAAATGGGTACCTTGGCTTTAATGGCAAGCTGATCTCCAGTGCTGTCAGAAGTCTTGAGTCAACCATGATCGGGTAACAAGTAAAAGAAAATCTGATTCAACATCAGGAAGCTCAGGTGTTGGCATTGGTCAACCTAGGACCTCAAAAGCTAGGTTATCTGAGAGAAAAGGGTTTTGGAGATGGATCCAGGTGGACAAATGTTAAGTTTTCCTCTCATTGAGTCTCCTTCCAGGGGTTAGCAACCTTTCCTTTTCCTTAGAAATTCTGTTCCACACTCTTGACCAACCAGCTTAAGGCTCATTGTGACCTCTGTGAACAAATTGTCACCAAATCCTCATGTAGACAGGCTTTTGTATCATAGAATGTGCCAAGATTCCTTATTTTGAGAAACAATGTTGTTATACTGAAGTAATCTGTGTATCCACTTGTTAAATGGACTTGGCATTTGGTGGACTGGATCACAGTTTGCTATTTGATTTCTTTTTCTCTGATAGTTTTTTTCTGCCAATTTTTGGGCCACATTTTAACTTTTGCTGTATCTTTTTCATGAATAATAAAATGTTTAATACCAGTAATTAATGAATTCATTATATGGTATGCATAAATATTAAGCAAGAACATGACATTAAGTTTAGAATTCTCCCCTCTCTCTTGAATGACAACTACATAAATTTCTCTTATCCAGGTTTCTTCTTTGTCATTTTTGCTGTTTGGGTACAGTTGTTTAGCTGTTTTACTAACCTGATGTAACCATATTGTGAGAATATTATACTGATCATGTCTGCCAATTTTACAGAAACTGAAGAATCTGATGTTGTGAATGGACTAGCGCTGAATATAAACCAACATGAGAAAGGTTTGTGGAATCAAGATATTTCTAGTACTTAATGCTATGGGGCAGTTGCTGCTTTTTGGTATACTTATATGCACAGCATTTATATATACGTAATTAAACTCCCAGGAAAAGCTGAATACTAATTCCTCAAAGTTAATAGAAAAATGAGTGTGGACAAAGTATCTTTAACTCATCCATCATTTCTGACATATCTGTGAAGTTTTTGTGGCACTTATGTGATTGTCCCATGTTGCATTCTTCCCAGGCTTCTTTCTAGCTCTGAGTTCCGATATCATTCATTCATTCATTCATTCATTCATTCATTCATTCATTCATTTAAACTTGTATGCCGCCCAACTCCCAAAGGACTCCGGGCGGCTCACAGCAAAAAAACCCACAAAAGAATTACATTAAAAAATTTAAAAGCAATTTAAAAAACAGCAAACAACAGAAGGGCTGGATCTCACTAGATCTCAGTCGCAAGATCAACAGCCCCATGCCTGCTGGAAAAGCCAGGTTTTGACTGATTTGTGGAAGGCCAGTAGGGTGGATGCAGTCCGGACCACGGGAGGTAGCTGGTTCCAGAGAGCTGGAGCAGCCACAGAGAAGGCCCTCTCCTGCGGGCATGCCAGCCGGCATTGTTTAGCTGATGGAACCCAGAGGAGACCAACTCTGTGGGATCTTACTGGTCGCAGGGAGATGCAGGGTAGGAGACAATTCTGGAGATAACCTGCTCATAGGTCCCACTTTGCTTAGCTTTTCAAGATCAGCCAAAATCATCTAGTTGTTACATCAAATTCAAGGTACAGTTTGCCATTGCTGGATGGAGCAGTTTTCCTGCTTGTATAGGATCAAACTGCCCAGAGTCATTGATGGGCAGCTCTGTAAAGAGTAGTCAGATACCATAAACAAACAGATAGAAAGATCAAAGCAAAATTGAACAGAAAATTCGTCAGTTAAAAGGCTATAGAGGAAGAACTGCAGTATAATTGCAGTTGAATGTGAGAAAAAGGAAAATCAACCAGTGGGAAAAATAGATATTGCCACTCTTAGAATTACCTTATTTTATTTTTAACTTATTGTCTAGCAATTAGGTATGTGTAAAATCTAGTGATTCTTTTTATTTCATCTGGATTTAATTTAATTTAATTTAATTTAATAATTGGACTTGTATGCCGCCCCCTCTCCGAAAGGACTCGGGACGGCTCACAACTAAAAATAACAACAATAAATACATTAAAAACGAATTAAACACTACAAGCCCACATAAAATCAATTTAAAATCCCCCTCACCGAGAGGTCAGTCCAGCCTGGCCTGTTCAAACAGCCAAGTTTTCAGATCATGAAAGAGCGAGATCCGAGCCAAACGGAGCCCCATGGAGAGTTGATTCCACAAGGCGGGAGCTGCTACAGAGTAGGCCCTTCCCCAAGACACCACCAGCCAACACTGTCTTGCGGACGGCACCCCGAGGAGTCCCAGTCTGTGCGCTTGCACAGGGCGGACGACATTCGATGTCGGCAGGAGACACTCCCGCAAATACCCTGGACCCAAGCCATGAAGGACTTTGTATGTTAATACCAACACCTTGAATCTCACCCAGAGGGCAACCGGCAACCAATGCAGCTCACGCAGGAGGGACATCATATGGGAGTACCGGGAAACCCCCATCACAACCCACACGGCCACATTCTGCACAGTTGAAACCTCCGGATGGTATGCAAGGGCAGTCCTAAATAGAGAGCGTTGCAGTAGTCGAGTCGGGAAGTGACAAATGCATGAGTGGCCGTGTGAAGGGCATCTCGGTCCAGATACGGGGGTAGCTGGCATACCAGCCGAACCTGGGCAAAGGCCCCCCTGGTCACAGCCCCCACCTGCTCCTCCAAACCGAGCCGTGAATCCAGGAGGACCCCCAGGTTTCATGCCCTATCCACAGGGGGCAACACCTCTCCCCCTATGACCAAAGGTGGAATCTGTTGACTGGTCCGAGATGCCTGTACGCACAGCCACTCTGTCTTAGCCTGATTGAGCTGTAGCTTGTTCCTGCCCATCCAGATCCGTACCGCATCCAGACAGCGGGATATCACGGAGAGGGCATCACTGATTTGGTTATGTTTGGATCATGTTAGTCTGTGATCCACCTCTTCTGGAGGTGGTCTGGCAGCTTTTCAAAAGTTCTTTGATGCTTGGGATGAAACAAACCTGCTTTTGTTAGTAAGGAACTTTGAACTTAATCTGTTTATCTAGTCTATCAGATTCATGCAGTATACTGGTCCTCAATGGAAGACAGGTTGGTAGCAATTGTTTTTTCTGCAGTTCTAATTTTCCATTGAAGTCTGTGTCTTTTTGTTGGGTTGCAGACAGTTATAGAGGTGCAGATGATAGACTCAATAATTCCTCTGTAGAACTGAATCAGCAGCTCCTTGGGCAGTTTGAGCTTTTTGAGTTGGCACAGAAAGAAATTTCTTTGTTGTGCTTTTTTAATGACATTTTTGATGCTAGCTGTTTATTTTAAATCTTGAGATATGATAGAACCTAGAAACTTGAAGATCTCTGCTGTTGATACTCTGTTGTCTAGTATTGTAAGAGGTGGTAGAATAGGAGGGTTTCTCCTAAGATCTACCATCATTTCTAGGGTTTTGAGTGTATTTAGTTCAAGATTGTTCCAGTCACGCCACGAGGCTGATTGTTCAACCTCCCATCTGTATGCAGATTTGACATTGTCTTGAATGAGACCAATCATGTTGTATCATCTGCAAACTTCAGTGCTTTAACAGAGGGATCAATGCAGTCATTGGTATATAGAGAGCACACAGCCCTGGGTGGTGGCGGCCCTGTGCTAGTTGTACAGGTGTCTGATGTGATTTTGCCTAGCTTTACCTGCTGCTTCCTGTCTGTTAGGAAGCTTATGAGCCACTTACAAGTGTAGTCAGGCACAACTAGCTGATTTAGTTTATTTAGAAGAGTATCTGGAATGATGGTATAGAATGCTGAGCTGAAGTCTACAAAGAAGACCCTTGCATAGGTCTTTGGAGATTCAAGATGTTGTAGGATGTAGTGCAGAGCTATATTAACAGCAACATCTGCCAATCTATTTGCTTGGTAGGCAAATTGCAAGGAGTCTAACACTGGATCCATGATGGTTTTCAGGTGGGCCAGCACTAGTCTGCTAAAAGGTTTCATAACTACAGATGTTAGAGCAACCAGTTTGAAGTCATTCAGTTCCTTGATAGAGGGTTTCTTCAGCACTGGGATGATAGTAGAGTGTTTGAAACAAGAAGGAACATAGCACATCTCTAGATTAAAGATGCAGGTGAAGAAGGGGGCCAGTTGGTCAGCACAAGTTTTTAAACAAGAAGGAGTTGTCTGGGCCTGGTGCTTTTTCTGGTTTTTGTCTGTGAAATAGACCTTGCACTTTTTTTTCTGTATATCACCAGAGGTGGGGGGTCCATGGGGATGGAAACAGTGGTAGGAGGCTTGGCTGTTGTTGGTGTGTCTGAGATGGGGATTGTGGAGATGGGTGGCAGTAGTTTCCTCTCAAACCTAGAGTAAAACACATTCAGGTCATTTGCCAGTTGTTGATTTCATTCAGCATGGGAAGGAGGTTTGTTGTGATATTTTAAAGAGTTTTCCACAAGTTTGCTGGTTGTTGAGAACTGATTACTTAGCTTTTCAGATTAGCTTCTTTTTGCTGCTTTGATCTCCCTTTCTGACTTGATTGTACAGCATTCTGTCACCTTTTCTGTAGGCTTCCTCTTTGGCACGACGTAGCTGCTTAAGTTTAGCTGTGAACCAAGGTTTGTTGTTACTGTACATTCGCAGTTTTCTGGCTGGCACATAGGTCTACATAAAAACTGACATATGATGTCAGTTAGTAATTAAGAATTAATTGGACATTGGGCAATAAGTAAACATACCAAAAAATTGACAAAGAGACTAGAAATAAATAATATATGGGGAAATATTCAAAAAAAATTGAATTTCATATTTTTCAAGCTTAAAATGCCTTGTTTTGGTTGGTTTAAATTTGAAATGATTGCAGTATTCCTGAAAGGGCCCCAATCCTGTTTTAACAATTATGGTAGTGTTCTACACTTGATAGAATATTTTTGATGAACTCAGAACAGCATTTTTACACTCAGGATGGGGTATCTTGAACCCCAAAAGTTCAGATCTTAAACAGAAGGTATTTTATAACTTCATTTTTGTGCTGAAATAAAGATGCAGGTTTCCTACTTTGATGAGGGAAGCACTATTATATTCATTCATTTAAGGAGTTCATTTGTTAGGCATTGCAGAGAAATTGAAGAATGGGAAAAATTAAATCATGACTTATATTAATTGTTCTAAAATGCAGTGCAAGTATTTAATTTCTATGCATTCTTGCTTTATTCCCACTTTATTAGTTTCATTATTTTGATTTGGAAATTTGATTCTTGAACTGTTGGGTTATAACTGAGGAGTCCCATAATCAAATCCTCACATAGTTAAGGTGTGTGCTTCTTGATGTTGGGTGGTTACTAAGCCTCAGTGTAACATGTCTCATAGGATTGCTATAAGGACAAGATGGAGTAGGATAGAATGATATTGGAAGAACAGCCATCTGGAAAGAAAAGCAGAATACAAACCTGCAAAAGTGCTACAGTAATCTATTTATATTACACAAACTTATGGGATGAGAAATAAATTAAACAGGATCGTGGATAAATCAATTTGCTTTAAGTTCAATAATGAAATAATAATTGTGTATATATATCATGATTTTAAATTACTTTCAGGTCTCAACATATTCCAACCTTTTCTCGCCCTGTAGATCAGGAGTCCAGCAAAATCTGTACTGGAAAAGGAGCTGTGACCCTTTGGGCATCTCCAGCTTCTGAGAAGAGTCTCAGGGTTAGCCATCCAAAGTCTACACAAGACATCCAGCACACCAAAAGTAAGACCCAGTCTGGGAGATCCTATCACAAAAAAGCAAAATGATTCATTGATCCTCTGATCCTTGATTGGGTTAACAGATAAGTCCCTGGTTTATAAAGTGCAATCCCAAAATAAAGCATGTAGGTTGTTAACTGAAATTTGCATGCTGGGATTGGATTGATTAATGTTTATCTGAATGTCAAGGATGGATTAGAGAATATAATTGCAAATGAGCAAACGTTTCAAAGACACAGTGCAAATTTCAGTGAAATAAAGAATCAGCACATGAACATGAGAATAAGGTCTCAGAAATTGAAAGTGTGCATTTTAAGTTTATGTAAAATACTTGAATTCATTCTTTCAGGATTAGTAAAACTCACATTAAGATAATGTTTTAAAAGTAAATTTACATAGAAGCTCAAGAGATTCTGTTTTATTACACTGATCTTTTGTGGGTTGGGGAAATATCTTCTACTTGAATGGTTATGATATCTCACTACAATGGCATTTTGTTGTGTTCACTTAGAAAGAAAGATATATATAATCATAGTAAACAAACTCTGAGCAAGAATATTTAAATGGGTACAGAGCAGGACGTGCCATTCTCTAGGATATTTTTGTTCTCATGATGACATAGAGTCATCACACTGTTCATTTCTGGGTAAGTACTACTATACAAAGTGTAGAAAAAGGAGTGAAGAAACTGGAAGCAGAAGATGAAAAAAGAAAATTTAATTCAATGTAGCTTATTGTATATTAGTTCCATTCACATAATGCCATTCATTCTTGACGTTTGCTTCTTGTCTTGCCACAAACTTTTTGTAAGTAAACTAAACTCATTCATCTTTCATGTTTCTTCTGACATACTCTACTCTATATAATAAGGTGTGAATGTTTAATAAATGCATTTCTTGGAAAGGGATTTCATATTTCCCATGTTATCTTTTCTAACGGAGTTTAAAAAGTAGAAATTAACATTTCTCAGTTTTCTACTCTTTGATAAACATTACACCATGGTAATAATTTACTTGCTCTAATTTTTCACCATTTATGTATAACTTGCAATTGTTCACTGTGATGTTTCTGTCAAGTGCAACTTCAATACATGAAGTGCAGGTTCATAATCCTTGTTGCACTGTTTCCCTATCCTACCTTCTGTTGGCTGAAAATCATTCAGGTTCTTGGCCAAGAACACAGCATCATCTTCACATAAAAGTATGCACATTCATAGCTCAACCAATATGGTGTTAACATTACCACAACCGTTCCGTATGCATTTTTCCATAGGGAATTGCCAAGAGGAAACACACATCCTTGTGTTACTCCCTGTTCAGTGATGAATCATATATTGTGGTGAATCAATTCCATATATTCTCATGCACTCTTGTATTTCCACTATATACTACTCTTGCTATCCTTATCTTCTATGTTACTGCCTAAAGTGTCCCCCCCCAACACTATTACATATGTCATGACTTCACAACTGAATCAATAAGCCACATTTTAAATCATGTGTCCCTCTATCACACTGGTAAGCAAAATTCGTAGCCCTTTCTTACCTTTTGGATAGACTGATAGGAAAGTCCTTTGCTGTTTGCTTGCTGATTTCTCCACTGGTAATATTTTTGCTAAATTGCTATTAGTATTAGTGTCAACTAAAAAGATACTTCTTTGGCCTTTTTAGCTGCCAGAAAAAGGAAGTGGGGGAAAACAGTGCATTCCTTAAGCGCCTAGATAATCACCCTGGCAGCCCAAAGTTGTCGGAGCGCAAGAATATTACTGGAGAGCATGAGTGATGACGCTTGGGGATGGATGTGTCCCATTGGAGAATACACATCCAGGGGGTGGGGGGGAAGGCCCGGGTTAAGGGGGAAATGAATGATATATTTTAGTATCGGCTGCATCCAGCTAACACCATCATGACCACTTCTAATAAATCAATTTTCTTTTCTCTGAGATGCAGCTAGAGACTTATGATTTGAATGGGGGTGGATTTTTGGAGTCCTGACAATTAGAAGACTCTGAGCACTGAAATTGGATATGTTTATTGGTTTTATCTTTTTTCTAATTTATAGAGAAATATTTGAATATTATCATCAATTTCCTTCTGTAATCTTCTCTATGGGGAGTTTTTTTAATCTCTAGTCATGAATTAATAATGTTAAAAGTCATACTTTATGTCCTTTTGTGATGCCTTCTCATAGTTAGCAGTAGCCCTAGCAAGTCTGCTTGACCCTTCCAACTACTGCATAGCTGCTGTGGACAATAACATGCTATAGCAGCTGCTGCCCATCCCATAATCACAATTCTCCCTAGGCATGTTGCAATGTAGGAAATGGATTTTTTAAATCATGGCACTGACATCCACAGTGTGCTGTTAAAGTATTTAGCCATCTGTTTCAGTTATAGTAAGGGTAATAAAGAACACGTGTGGACTTCAGCTCACAGAATTCTATGCATGCATTTGCATTTGTAAAATGGGAATGGAATTTTATGCATGCAAATGTAATTTATTTTATTTTATTCATGCATGAAAGGGCAAATTGAAACTTTATTCATGTACAAAAATGGGTAGAGTTTGGATAGATGTTTGTCTGTTATGACCAAAGTCTGAAAAACCCTTCTGTTGTAACTCTACAACTGAATCAGTAGGCTACATTTTTCTTTACTGCCCTCTTTATCACCCAATTCTGTTAAATCATTAACTATGTGCAGAGCTGGACAGACAGTGGTGTGCAATTCTTGCTGTTGCATATTTTTTGTTGATTTCCTTGTAGGCTAGGTGCCAAATTGGAAGCTTGGTCATGGACTTGCGCTTGCTGTTTACATATGATAGTATCTCAACTAATCAAGGGACACAAAAATCCAGTGAGGATTTCTCTCTCCTTTCCTCTCTCCTTCTTCTTTATGCTTCTTTCAAATTCCATTTCCAACTTCCCTAGGGAGAAGAGCTTAGGGGCCACAGGTGCCTCTTCTCTGCCCCCTAACTCAGGTTGTGCTTTTCATGTCCTGCCCAAAATCATCATCAGCAATCTACTGATGGCTGCCACTGACAAATCACTGAGAACAGTCTCTGTAAGGTTTAAAGTGAGGGAAAATAGAAATGAAAAATGGTATGAGTCTAAAACCTGCAGGCTAATTTGAGTATGCAGTATATTCAGTTTAGCCATATTTTTTAACCAATCAGTTTATCTTCTGAAAAGTACATTTTCATCCTTCCCCCCTTTAATGGTATGGAACAATTTATCTTAAGGAAGCAATTACAGGGCAACAGAACAACAGTAAATGGAATGGAATAGCATAGAATAGAATAGAATAGAATAGAATAGAATAGAAAAACTAACAGAGTTGGAAGGGACATTGGAGGTCTTCTATTCCAACCCTCTGCCTAGGCAGGAAGCCCTACACCACTTCAGACAAATGGTTATCCAACATCTTTTTAAAAACTTCCAGTGTTGGAGCATTCACAACTTCTGGAGGCAAGTTGTTCCACTGATTAATTGTTCTAACTGTCAGGAAATTTCTCCTTAGTTCTAAGTTGCTTCTCTCCTTGATTAGTTTCCACCTGTTGCTTCTTATTCTGCCCTTAGGTGCTTTGGAAAATAAATTGACTCCTTCTTTGTGGCAGCCCCTGAGATACATAATAAATATAAATAAAATTAAAATAGTACAGTAAATAAATAGTAATTATATATTAATAAATACTGCCTTTACTGCCAAAGTTTTCATGACCTAAACTTTTTGGAATAATCCAATTAATATTGGGGGAATGAAGGAAGTCTGTTTATTTAAGCGGTAAATTAGTACTATTTGTGCTCTGCTCTCTTATTTTATGTGTCCTTTTGGTCTTTGACTATTTTTGAAGGCATGACATAAAATTAACTGTTGGTCAGTGGTTCAGAAAAGTGATCATGCCTGATTTTTCAGGTTCTTTACTATGCAGCTTTCTTCATGCTGCTGCTGTTTGGCCTTTTTTCCCCTTTCTATACATTTCCAGCAGCCCAAAAGGAATATTTCCTACCATGGAAATGGGATTCTTGTGCTGATTCTCTTAGTTCTGTTTTGAAAAGTGTGTTGCTGAGTCAGGGAGATTATTTTTCTCATATTTTGAGAAGGATGGGAAAGATAAGTAGTGCCAAAGTCAAATATAAAAAATGCCAGGAGTTAAAAAGAGAGAGAGAGAGAGGGAGGGAGAGAGAGAGAGAGAGAGAGAGAGCCATAAACTTTCCTGAAATCTAGCTAAGAAATCAGCAATGCTGTGATAATATTTCTAGCTACAAAAAGGAGAGTTTGTAGATTTTACTGTTATTTCAAAGTAGTATAAATAAGGCAAGCATTTAAAGTGTTAACACTATGTTTCGTGTTCTTGCTGCGCTCCACAAAGATAGCATGTGATGTATCGGTGCTTTTAAATGCACTTGCTTGTTTGTAGCTCTCAATCATCTGGCAAGACTAATGAAGGACAGATACATTTTCCGCTCCCAGCCTGCATCATAGGTTAAATATTGAAATCTTCCATTTGCTATAATGTGTGGCATTTGAAATTCTTACTGAGAACTCTGGCTGCCTTTTTGTGCGCTAGAATGAAATGTCAGTGAACAATTGTTTCTTCACTACTCTGAACCATGGCTTTGTGTTTGTAAAGGTCAGGCGTTGTACGGAGTCATGTTTCTATGGGAATTAGGCAGCCTTGCTGGAAAGTGTTCCATGGACATGAAGTAGTCCACTTCTCTGTTCTTCTCTGATGACTTAAAATATGATGTCTCTTCCCCTTTCTTATTCTCTCTGATGCTCGTCACCAGTTCATTCAGCCGAACAGCAAGGAGAAACCAACACAGGTAATTATTAAAGCTTCGGTTTTTACTATTTCCTCAAAACATCTGTTGTTTATGCAAGTGTAAATCTTCACCATTAAATATTGTTTAAATAATCTGAAAGTCTTTGTTTTGTAGATGGCTGGAGAAGAGTTTCTGGTATTGACTCAAATAGGGAGATTCTGTCTGTGAAGGATTACTGGAGTGTGAGACCAAACCTCTCTGAGGGCAAGCCACACGTAAGTAGCTAGCTGAAAGCCTAGATGGGTGTGAATAACGAGGGGTGCATGTGTCTTAGATGTATCTCTGACTTGTAATTTTAGTAATTTGTATTTATACCCAAGAAATATTACTTTTTGAAATTGGTATTTTAAAAAAAACATGAACAAAGTTGTTTCTTGCTTGGTTGGCTTTCATGATTTAGTGTTTCCAAAATGATTTATTCAGTTGTTGCATCAGGCAGGAACTCAGTTAGGAAATCCTTCTGTACTTGGTCCACCGTGTTCTAGGTTCGCCTGCAATGTAGAAAAGAATAAACTTGGAATCTTGATCATGATTTACCTACTTTCCAAATTATGTCTTCTGAGAATCATAATCTTAATCATCATCATAATATATAGGAGGGCTGTGTCCATCCTCTTTCTTTCCTTTTTTCTCTCCCAGCAGTTAACCTTCCTCTAGACTTATTACACTGTTACTGTGATCAAGGTTAGATAATTTGCTTCTAAATCTGAGAGTTTTGATATCAGAAAGATTCATTATAGAAGTAAATCTTCTAACAAGATTTACTTCACTGCAGTGTAAGAAGCTGCAGATAATTCTGTGGTTCCATGTCCAATTCTATTTAAATATTCTTTACAATTTTTCTTAGAGCCTAAATTTCTCTTGGCTTCTTTGCTTTTGGCAATAAAAGTATGAATTTATTACATAGTAATGATAAAATAGCTTTAACTGAATGTAATTTGATTTTAGATTATTTAGGAGAAACCATAGTTTATCACATTCAGATATGAGATTCACTTTTAATCAGATACATTTTGTTAAGGCATCCTTGGTGTTTCAGCTTGTTGTTATGAAAGCATATTGCACTCTTATTTTATAGACTTATATAATTCTAAGGTTTGAAGGAACCCTGGTGTAATCCATCCAGGGTAGGGCTGTCAAACTCCTGGCCCACGGGCCGGATGTGTCATATGCTGGCCCTGCCCCTGCCTGGTTTAGCGAAGGGGAGAAAATTCCCAATACATCACGTGATGCCACCGTGATGATGTGAGTTTGACACCCCTGATCTAGGGGAAGAACCCTCAGACCATCTTAGACAAATGTCTGTCAAAACTTTTGCTTGAAAATCAGGTTGGAGCACCCCTGACTCCAAAGCAGGCTATTCCACTGTTTAATGGATCTCAGGGTCAGGAAATTTCTTCTTATGTCACATTTAGATGACTCTCTGTAAAACTTCTTCTTGTATTCTTGGGCACTATAGAGATTATATTCACAATTTCTTTCCTATGATAGCCTTTCAGTATCTCCCCTTTGCTGCTTTTTTTAGGTCAACATACCTAGTTCATTTAATTCTTCTTCATGGGATTTGGTCTCTTAGTTTACTATCTTTCATGTTCTTCTCTACCCTTTCTAGTTTCTCATCATATTTCACATTTTGTGGAAACCCCAAGGACTTCTTTGCAAATTGAGCACACAAAACCCCTAGGGCCTAAGCTAACCCTGGGAATATTATTTTTTTTTAAAAAAGTCAAATGTTTCTCAGTAGCATCCTCAGTAGCATACACGGCAGGAGGTGCAACAAAGAATACAGTTTTATTTCTAATACTTATTTCTATTTTAGATAAGGGCCAGTGTAGCAGCTGGCACAAGGTGACATGTGAGGATAGAGGGTAATTTAAGTTGATCTGTTGATTGATTATGATATTTGAGAGCTATATGAGAATTTGTCATCTACGTAAAATGTGCTACTTTGGAAAAAGGTTCCTCACATGAGCAGGTCTTTTAGGGAGTAGGGATTTTGAATGTTCTGCACCTCTCTACTGTTGTTATCTCAAGATATTGTCTCCCACAGGCTGCCATTTCCTCTCCTACCACCTCAGTTCAAACTGAGATTATAACAGGGCCTTTCCAACAGATTCAGCCAGGCAGAGAAGAATCCAGCCCAAGCACATCACCGGCACCTCTCCGCCATTTTGACCAAGGTTTAGCAATTTCAAACAACGTGTCTTCTGGTTTCCTTCTGGCCCTTCCAACATTAGATGATTTTATTCCCCCTCACCTCCAGAAAATTTCCAACCACCAGCACCCATTGTTTTCACCTCAGTCTGCACTACACACTCATGCAAAACTACCTTCACTCTCATCACCACCTCCTCTACTGATCCCTCCAGCCACAGAAACCTCAAGCAGCATTTTGGAGACTGAAAGCACAGGAATGGTCTTTCAAACAGTAAGCCTCATTACACCCATGCTGAGTCTACTGCTAAATAAGTATCCCCAAGTTGAAATCACCTTTCACTGGCATACTAAAACTGGACTTTCGCACTTTTTGATAGTGGCATGAAATTTTGCTTCTGTTCTGTGGCATGTATATTGTTTGTCTCTTCTGACCTCAAAACTCTTTCTTTGTATAATATTCCATTTGGTTCTCTTCTCTTTTTCCATATTTGAAAACTCTACATTTAGCTGTAACCAGCATGTTACAGCTAAAATGCATGTAGAAGCCTTAGATTATGAATGAGGCTCATCTGGATTAATTATGAGTTTTTTTTCCATATCCTCAGGAGGTCCTTCTCTACAGGGCAGCACCTTTCTCCATGGAAATCAGAAAGTGTTACATCCACATCTTTCCTTCTGCACAGACAAAATAATTGAATCAGATGTGTTGCAGGGAGAGAAAAGAAATGTTTTCATCCAGAAATGGCACATGATTTCCCTTCCCTCTGAGCAAAGAAAAGAGTCATCCTAAATGACATAGGAGAAAGATGGGCCATCCTCAGATATGTTCTTGCTGGAGATATTGTGGGAAGTAATCCAGATATTGGGCCAGGCTGGCTTTATTATTCATGGCTTAGGTTAGAACTGCAGAATTTAGGGAGGTTGCAACAAGGGTGTGAAGTGGACCTTCTCAAAATGATTATAACAGAAGAACTTCACAAAATGGCTGTTTAAGAACCAGCCATAAAACACCCTATTTGGCTAAAGGCACCTTAGACCTAAGTTGCTCTGTAGCACACCGCTGGGATTGAGTTAGATGGAAGTATCTGATGTCTTAGGACAGATTGCCTTTCCTTTCCTTAGAACATACTGTGCCGGGAATGTTAGGAAATATGCAGTGCATTATTTGTGGAATAGCCTTTGAAAGTGGATCAGAAATATGGCCAGAGTAGAGAGGGTGGTGATTGGCCCTGCTATATTTACAACCAATATTAAATTCTATGGTGGGACTTCATCATGGAACAAAGTGCACTTAAATGGGTTTGAAAACCAATATTTTTATTCAAGCCTTTAAGAATTATGTTGCTGGTTTTGGATTTCAGTTTCTCCATCCATCACTGAATTCCAAAACCATTTGGGAATGGACAGAATGTAAACCAATACAAATGAAACTAATACATGCAAACCCTCATCATGTTTAACACTCTTTGGGTTTGTAACCTCATAGTATTATCAGCCCTTTTTGAGAGTAGCAGTTTATGCACTTTTTATTTACCTGTCACGCTAGTTTTCTTTTGCAGGATGCATACATAACAAAAATATACATAAGGTCCAACTGCCTACACCTTGCCCTTCAGGCAGATAGACAATCATTAGAAGTTTGAATGTTCTCTTCTCTCTGGACTAAAGTATCATTTCTATCCATACCATGTGTGGGTATGTGAGGCCTCATAATCAGCTCATCCCACCTGAGCATCACCATTAGCTGTGTTATGGTTGTGGAAGGATCAAAGGAGCAAGCCAAGAGTGTTGTGGATGGAGGGATTGTGTCTGAGACCCACTGCATTTGAGGTGGTTCAGAGACTAAGGAATGCACAGGGTCTTCACTACTGTGAGCATCATTAAAGTACTGCTCTAGCCCTGAGAAAGAGGTATCCAATTATCTCAAAATGTGAACAGCATCAATCAAAGGGTAATGAGCCATTCAGCCACATCAGTCTCTTCCATAAGCAACGACATCCCAGACAATATTAGCAAAGACTCGGAGTGACTCATCCAGATAAACAGTTACCTAGTTATGGATCAGAAGGAGTCTGGTAGCACATTTTTCAACTCACAAATTTTAAGGGATAAGTAAGTTTTCATGAGCTGCAGTCATTAAATTGTAATGAGGTGGGGAGGGAGGGAAGAAAGGAAGACAGGTGGTTATGCAGATCCAGGTTACATGCAACACAAATAATCCTTAAGAAAGGATTGTTCTGCGTCAACATGAAGATGATGTTATCTGAGGAGTGATGTGTCTACCCATGGCTAGGCCACTGATTTGCACATATAAATTACCAAAAGTGAAGTGGATAAGGGTGAATGCAATGTCCCACAGTCTAATGACTAGGCATAGTGTATTTTATTAGTGATGATGTTCTTGATGGCTTGAAGTCCATGTTTGTGGAGGATGTTGATGTTTACTGCCTAAACATCCATGGTGGCTCAAATTGTGTTATTAGGAAAATTGCACATGGATTTCAGTTTTCTTGGGAAATTTTTTGTAGCCAAGAGTGCTAGCGATATGACGTTTTAATACAGAGTCCGTGCAACCTGACATTCCAGGTTTATATGAGTAACATTACTTTTTCTATTACAATCTCTAGTTATGAGTATGACCCAGATAAGTTAGTGTTGGAGGGACAACCTTACTCTCAGCTATATGTTGGCAACATGCAGGTGGGTAGGTCTGAAGGCTCAGTGCTTTGTTAGATTGGGCAAGTCCATCAGGAAGAAATTCAGGTTAAAAAGACAAGGTACCCCATTAAATCTGCATGGGTGATAAGGGTCAACATGCCTGTACCTGGAGAACGGTTACTGAGGATCTTAGTTGATGGGGACCTCTTACAGGCTTGTTTGTATGCCGGGGTTGGTTACCCAACCCTTGGAATATCTTGGAATATCTCATGCTCTCATCTAAGTACAATAGGTGATTCAATCAATAGCATCTGGCAATGCATTAAAAATGCCCCAGAGGGATTGGCATGCTTGAACTTGATCTAGACTCTACTGTGCCATTATGGTGCCTGAAGTTGCTCCTGCTCCTGCTACTAAAACTATTAACAGATGGCACAACCTTTCAATCTTGGACACTTTTTCAATCAGATTTTTAGTCAGTGAAAGGTTATTGCCATTGTGGATGATGCTTCCCTTCATCCTTGGGTCACAGAGATAGGCAAGCATGATTGAAGCACAAACGTAGCACATTTGAACTACAGTGAGGTGGGGTGAGATTTTAAATTCAGGGATCCAGATAGATCCTTGCTAGTAAGAGGATCGGCCTCCAGTCACAGATTCTTTCAGTTTTCCCTCTTGTGGTCTCTTCCTGGCAGCAGAGTCCATTCCAGACTGGCAGCTCACTTAGCTGCACCCTCACATGGCCACTTCGCCTGTCTCCCGGTGTTCTGTTTCCTGGTGTCACTTCACTGAATCTCAGATAGTAGCAGTTGCTGAACTCGTCAAGGTGTAGGTAATTTATTTTGGAGCATCAGCAAAATACATGTCAACAGTTTAATGGACTATCTGTGGAAAACCCTTTAAACAGTTGCTTTCAGTCTCATCTTGGAAAAACATTTCCAGATGTTTTGGGTTTCAAACTTCAGAATGACTATATGGGCTCAGACTGTTTTATGCTTGAAGCAGCATGTGTATTTCTGTTGCCACGTATAAAGAGATTCTGCCACTGGCTGTAGCTGACCAAGTTTTTATTAAATCTACAAACTGGAATGGGTAACCACTTTGTCTGTGGCCTGACTGACTTGACTCTACATTCTTCCTCCCTCACATAGTCCTGGTTTACTAACATCTTGCTGGCTAATTGCTTGCAAATAGCATTGCCAATCTTCTTTCTAAAGTAGAGAAAGCATGAGACTTGCATGTGCAAATCACTCCTGCCACCAGCTCTGTGTATTCATGTTCCCTTTTTCTGGCCCAGAATGTAATTAGTCATCCTTTTTTCTGTATGTGCACACTGTACCAAAAAAAGATGTTGTGTGAAAACAACTTCTTGTGCTGGTGGGTTCTGTTGAACTTGCTTGTTTGTTTTTTTCATTGCCAAAATGGGCTTCAGCAATCTTATGCAGTAATGACCTTCGCGCTTGTGTGTTTCAGGAGACCTTCCCCCAGCCACATGAAGCTTCTAAGCCCAGTGGTGGCCCTGCTGTCTCAATGACAATCAACAAATCTTTGCGTGTTTACCCTTCCACCACAATTGTCAACCCTACAATTGTCCTTCTGCAGCATAACAGAGGTAAAATAAAAGCCTCTCTCCTTCCTGGTTCATATTTTGCTAAAATTATTATTTGGTGATGGGGGATGCCATCATGAAATGGAAAAAAACTCGAAACTTCCCAGAACAGGGACATTTCTTAAGGGACAAAGAAAATAACAAAGTAAAGGATAAAAATATTGCCAAAAGTATCTAGCCAATATAATGCTAATCAAAATACCAAATAAAACAAACATAAAAGACAATCAAAATCTTTGTAGGTCTGAAGTAAACTTTATTGTGTAATACGCCAAATGAAGTTCAACACAGTTCACATCAATAGCCTTTTATAATGAAACTGTGAAAAAATAAAACTTCTAAAAAGTTTGAGGGGGGAAAAACCAGGAAATTGAAAACTTGTTTTCTGAGATTGGAGTAGAGTTATATCGACCTATAACTTCCATTGTACATTCTGCCATATTTATTTGTTTACAAACCATCTTTATTATTTCTATAAATAAGGTGGACAATATACCTAATATTCCTTCATCCTCCTGTTTTCCACACAACAACCTCCCTGTGGCGGGGTTTGGGCTGAAAAAGAGTTACTGGCCCAAAATCACCCAGCCTCTTTTATGCCTAAGAACTTAGAGACTTCTGGTTTCTAGCCTGGAACTTTAACCACTAGTGCAAATTGTCTCTAAGGGTGGGTTTTCTTTTCCTATTTTTAATTGTTCTTATGTGCCATTATGCAGCAGATGTTTTGTTTCTTACTGAGCAGTGAAAGATTTCTCACCAGTTGGTGGGAAATGTTTATTTATAGTCAGAGCAAGAAGAGACGATGGAATAGGTGAATTGCCTTTAGGTTTCTGGGTCCATAGGCCAAAAAGTGCCTTCCTCTTTTAATGTTTAGAGACCACACTATATTTAAAACTCTGAAACTGTCATGGTATTGTATATGACGAGGGAGATATTGTTGTAATTAGAGAGAAATGAATGTGATTTGTTAATGAGAATTTCCAATAGTTTCTTGTGCTGTTGTATACCTGAGGAAAGCTAAGAACCATAAGACTCTGCTAATTTAACAGCAAGTTTATCTCCAGGTCTTTTCCTGTCTCTGTCCAGGACACAATTTCTGCATTTTGTTTTTTGAAAGGACAATTAACTTTGGGATTCTACATTTTTATCATTTTTCCCCATTCCCTGCAACTCTTCCTTTCTTCCCCCCAGTTACTTTAATTCAGTGCTAAAATGAGTAGGAGGAATCAGCTAGGATAGATTTCAGTTCGTGTCTATAACTTGATACTTTTTTCTCATGATTAAGCGAGGCATTATTTTTAGAGGAAGAAGTAGGCTGCTCACTTACATTTGTTGTGTGCAGCCTGAATAAACAGCTGGGTTATGGTCCTCCCCAAAAATCATGTGATGATCATGATGTGAAAGACATAATAAATATAAGAAATGTGAAAATCTTTAACTCCTTTCCACCTACCATTCATTAGTCACAGGGAAAACGGAGGGCAAAAACCTTACGTAAGCTTAATGTAAACAACCTAAAACTACTTTCATTCATGTTATGCTGCTTCTCTTAATCCATTAGGCAGGCTTCCATCTCTTAACAAAACAAAACAAAACAAAAATAAACCATGACTAGTCATCTGACTTCATTCAGGAAGTGAATTAGAGAGACTACCTTCTGCTGCAGTCTATCCACAAGTAGTCCTTCAGTTATGCCCATTTGTTCAGCAACCATTAGAAGTTAACAATGGTGCCGAACACTGGATTTATGACCTGTCCTTGAAGTTCCAGCCATTGCAGTGTCTCTGTGGTCACATGATAATCATTTGTGCTCTTCCCAGCTGGCTTCCCATAAACAAAGTCAGTGGGAAGACAGCAGGGAAGGTTGCAAGACATTTGGGTAAGTCTCCCTCTGCCCCCTGGACTTTCTCTGCTTCCACAAATGCACATACATACCCCACACCCTCTTTCCCTGGCCTTTTTTGCATCTATTTTCCCCACCTTCCTTGAGCTCCCACACATGAATATATGCACCTTGCACCGTTGTTTCCTAACCTCCCTGAGCTTGTGCCACACTGCACAACCCTAAGTCATCTGCAGCTTGGGTTATAACAATAACTGGGTCTGGATTGCCTTTGGTCACGTGACATTGTACTTTAAAACTGCATCACTTAGTGATCGCAATCTCAGTAGCTTCTATAACTGGAGGACCATCGTTATCTATCTTCAAGAGTATCCAGCTACTCGAAGATGATATAACCGTTATAGTGAACCTATGCCACGCATGCCGGAAGTGGCATGCAGAGCCATCTCTCTGGGCATGCCAGCTGTCGCCCATTGCTCTTCCGGGTTGTGCCACACATGCACTTTGGCCAGCTGGCCTTCGCGTGTGAGGGAGCACTGGAAACCAGAAGACCAGCTCCCCGGCATGCATGTGCTCGTCGACCAGCTGGTCTTCACATGCACATGCATGTTAGAAACCAGAAGACCAGGTGGCCAGCGCACATGCATGTGCTGGTAAGCTAAGCTTCTAGTTTTTGATGCTCCTGCGCTCCCGCATTAGGGAGCTGCTCTTCTGGTTTATGGCGCGCGTATGCGCTCCTGTTTCGGCACTTGGTGCCGAAAAGGTTAGCCACCACTGTGATATAAGCTCAAAAATAAGGCCTTGTTTTTCAACCTAAACTTTCATAAGATGCCTGTTGGTCTATTTATGATAGCTTTCTTTATCTGTGACCTGGAGATGGTTAGAACTTGTCCCTTGTGATTTCATGAAGTTCTATGAGAAAGACTTTCCTGACTGGTCTTTAGATTTGAAGGTCTGCAGAGGGTAATTCTCAGGCCTCTTCACTATAAACTTTCTTCATTTGGGGAATGGCGATGGAAGATATCCACTCTTATGGGCTGGTTATGTTTGGATATGGTATTGCTGAACCTTTGGATCTTAAAAAAGGGGGGGTTTAGATCATAAGGGCTTATTTGGATCTATTGTGAATTGAATATCCATTTATGTGATATTTATGTGATCAAAGAATAAATATTTAATAAATAAACCAGAATAAATATTTTTCATTGTTCATGCTACATGTTCCAGTTTAAATCTTGCATCTCACTTAATTCAATAAAGGTGCACCTATATGTTGCTCTGAATGTGCACCATGTAGAATTCTTCTTGAATAGACATATATGGGGACATTTTAAGACTTAGTCCCCATTTGTGTGTGTAGACTATCTGGTGCCCTCCCAATGTTTTGGGCTTCAGTGCCCATCAGATAATCAACCTATATTATTGGTAGCAAGTTATTGCTGTAGCTTCCAGCAAAGATGATGTCTAGGAGGTACTTGGAAAGTTCTAGGGATTTTTAGCCTTCTGATTTGGTGAAAACATGTATGCATGTCAAGTTGTTCGAATCAAACATGTAAACATGTTACTCATTCATTATATATGGGACTCCTGCTCAGCACTTTTATTTAAAGGGCAAGGAGGTTAAAATGTTGGGTTTGATGAAATGCTAATGGTGGTAGGGTGCTTAAGCTGTTTGAGATTTTATCAGCAGATTGTGGATGTCTTATCAAGAGTTTAGGGCAATCATGGTTTCAACAATTTATTTGTTTTTTCCCCTCCTCTCTTTCTCACAGCAGAGCAGCAAAAAAGGCTTAGTAGCCTTGCAGGTATGATGCCCCCAAACATTGTTATTCTGTTTCCAGCTATTGTTGTTTCTACTGCTGTATTTGGCCAAGTGCTTTTTATCTAATAGAGTATCATTAGTGAATCTGTTTCAATTCAGGGGTAGAGGAATTGTACTTGGTTCAGCAACTGTGACCTATTTATGCTACTTTTCTCCGGAATCCCACAAAGCAATCTTGGAAAAAGAAGAGACCTGGCCCACCATTTAAAAAGAACTTGGAATATATCAAAGCCACAGACCATGAAATGTCAGCGAAGTGTCCTCTTCGTTTGTACCTAATGATTATATGGATTTTTGCAGCGCAGTTCTGATGGCCCAGCCCCTGTTTTACCAGAATGACTAGTCTGACACCGTTCTATATTAGCATCCAACATTTTAAAACAATCAAGAATTTAATATTAAGATCATATTCAAAAGCAGGTGGAATCAATCTTTATTGATTTAAAATGTTTGTTAGCTATTATCGAGGGGAACTAGTCCAGAACAATACATTAAAGTATGTTAGAACATTCAGCAAATTAACTCTGGGATGGATCTGCTCATGATACTCTGGGATGAATGCAGATTATATTGCATGAAACATGACTGTGTAAATTTAATTTCCATTTAGAATGCTGTTCTTGAGCTCACTGTGCATGTTCTTAAGCATGAGTATGTTGCTTCCCCACCCCAGTGCATGCCACACTGCATTATCACTGTTTGCTGAAATTTGATACACTTTGGATGACTCAGCTTATCCCTTATCCCTTCTCCCTTCCGGAAATCTTTCCGGAGAATCTGGTAGAGATGGAGCTTAAAGGGTGCAGCATTGTAATAACAGTTACATTAGAGAAGTTAACTATGATTCTGTTGCTAAGCCTATGTGGTGTTTTTTGATCAGTGAACAAGGTCCCAAAGTTTAAAGTATTTAGAATGCCCTGTTAAAGGCAATATGGAATGCTTTCTTTTCTAAAATTCCTTCTTTATTCAGTCATATTGAAAATATAAACTCTCTTAAACCAATAAGATACTTCATTTGTATTTCTCCAAGGCTCTGATATTAAATGTTTTATAGCAATGGGGAAAGCCCAAGTGACTGCTGCTTTTGTTTACAGATCCAGTGTCTGATCCACCAGTTGTTGATAAAGTAGTTGGTATATCTCTTCGACAAAAGTTAAATCCAAGCAAGGAAGATGCAGTAGAGGAACAGAAGAGAATTGTTAATAATTCTCAACATATGGCTGATGATTCTCTGGATTCCATAGGCATTCCACTAAGAGTAAGGAAATATTTTCCTGTTGCATCAATTCATTCCTGATTGTCTATTTTTTTTGTTACAATTTTCAGCATATAAACTGTTTTGTTAGATTTTTGTCATGATATAAATCCATTTAGCGTTTATATACTTTTATGAATAATAAAGTAGGTACATAACGTAAAATATTCTGTCTTTAAACAAATTCCCGGAAGTTTCAAACTTTGGAATCAGAATTAAAGAAGGTAAGTTTGTCAAAAATGTGTTAAAATATAGGTGTGCAATTGTATTTTTTTTTGTAATCCATATGTTTTGTGATAGTGTCTCACTACATTCCAGAAAGATGACACTTCCCCTTTCCTTGATTGTTTTTGGAGATTGTCCCCTTTCTTATTAGGCCTCTGAGGACCAAATGAAGACACAGAAATATAGCAAGCTGCCTTTAAATTATGAATCAGAACATTTGCCCATTATTGATTATGTTACTTGGTGTATCTCAAGAGCTTCTAGAAGGCTTTCCCATAACCTGAAAGTTCTAGCATTAGGCAACATTAAGTGGTGCAAAAGAGCCTCCAGATTAAAAAAATAATTACAATGCAAAATCTCATAGTCAAATATTTACTAAACTTCGTGTGTAATAGCAAGCCAGTTTGGTTAAGGCACCAGGCTAGAAACTGGAAGAGCATGGCTTGTAGTCCTGCCTGAGGCATGAAACCAGCTAGGTGACTTGGGGCCAGTCACTCTCTCAGCCCTAGAAAGCAGGCAGTGGCCAACCGCTTCTGAAATATTGCCAAGAAAACTTCAGGCACTAGTCCAGGCAGCCACCATGCATCAACACTGACTTGAAGGCATGCACACTAATGTATAATGCTTTTAATTTAATCATTTCTATGTTGTGACATTCCTCTTCAACATTTTTCAAGTGGGATTGATTAGCTTCTCTGAGCTTCATCATGAGGAGTCAGGACGGAGCCCATAACACCCACCCACCTGATGGGTCTGATTAGTTTGGTTAAAGACTGCTGTCTTTGGACCAATCTCTTTCCTTCTTAACACACCCGGCCTTCTAAAGTTGTTGTTGGGAAGAAAATAGCAGGTATAATACCTTGGGCTATTTTACAAATGGGGAAGGAGAATATAAGTCTAATAAATGAAATAGTCAGGTTTTTGCTGAGGGAAGGCACTTGCTCCTCTCAATTCAGAGCATCTCTCTGAGAAAAGCATGATTGATTCTACCATCAAGCTGCTGTTGAATCGGCTGCCCCCTCTCATGGTGGGCTTAAATTGCATGCACGGCGAGAAACACAAAACTCCTAAGCCAGAAAACCACAAATCCTCAGCTATCAGTCAATAATCTCTTGACATCCTTGTCAGGTTCTGGGTGTTGGGTGGCACTCTTTGGGTGGGATGTAGCAGCACCACCCTAAACACAGGGAATTGCAGTCTATTTCCCCAGAACCCACTCCTTAAGATTGCATGTTGACTGATGCTTTTGCCCTGCCCGGGTTTTCATAGGAACTTATTCTCTTGAGTTTCCTGGAAGACCACCCTCCATCTGGGACAGCATCTCCTTCTGGAGCCACCAGGCAGAGGCAGCTTGAATGACATCTTGTGGGTGGGGGGGAGAGGGGGAAAGATGCATCCTCCCTGACATAATCACCTGAATTTCGGTGCACAGTTGCTGAACAGGTTGGAGCTCAGCCTTAATTTGCTTTAAAATTAAAAAAAAATCCTTTCCTCTTTACAGCTTTCCTCCTCCTTTACCTATAGGATAGAGACATGAAGGGCATGGGGAAAATGTGTAGAAAATACAGCAATCTCCTTTTTAGACTGAGGTAATTTGTGCTGTGACAGCAACAGCATAACCCAGAAACTATTGGAACTCCTTTTAGCTTCTTCCTGGGGTTTGCTTTCAAGCTACGGATCAGCTGCATGGAATGGCAAACAGTAGCATCAAATGGGAGTCAGCTTGCTAGTGTTTCCAGTGCCCAGTGGAAAAGACTTAGCAAAGGTGGGAAGCAGTCCCATGCGAGGCTCATGATTTGCAAAGGGGGTGGAAATTAGACTACCAGAACATCTCTTAGTAGAAACAGAGATGGTAGACAACCATATGGAAGCAACCTAGCATGCTGTGAAGAAGCAAAGCCTGGCATTACTGTACTACCTGACTCTGTTGTTACATCCTCAAGCCACCAACAATCAACTTTAACCTTAGCCTGTCTACCGTGGACCTCACGCCATTCCTAAGAGGCGTGCATAAGGAGGCGTACCTTCTGTCCCTGCCACACTGCTCCCATTTATCCATTTATTTGTACTCATTTATTATGCATATACTTATGTGTTTATATGTTATGGTAATACTTATACTTGTTTTCTCATAAATGCTTGACAAACAAACAAATAAATAAGAAGTGGGTAACTCCAGTGAAAACCATACAACGATGTAGACCAGAGATCTCCAAACTTGGCAACTTTAAGACTTGTGGATTTCAACTCCCAGAGTTCCTCAGCCAGCTATGCTGGCTGAGGAACTCTGGGAGTTGAAATCCACAAGTCTTAAAGTTGCCAAGTTTGAGGGCCCCCGATGTAGACTAACAAAGTGGCTGCCTTCTCCTCCACAAAATCCTGAAATAATTACAAGTTACTTTGATGGATGTGCCTATATCTACTCTCACATTTTCCCCTGCCCTTCCACAGACAGAAGGGAAAACAGAGATGGATCTACATAAATGATCAATGCTTCAGTGGCCATTTAGCTATCAATTTCATCTAGACTTTTCTTTGCTAGTGCCCCCTAGAGCGGGCCTGAAATACATAGTAAATGCATAGTAAACAAGCAAAGGACAAGCTGAGGAACATTCCTTGTGCAGCTGCTACTGTGGCAGATTCTTTTCTAGAAATATTCCAGCATGATGAAACATAGCAATTGTGTCAGAATTTAGGAACAGTTTCTGGCATCTATTCTGTTTATGAGGGAAAGCTCTTGGATGAATCAAAGAATCAAAAGTCTCTTCCTCTAAGAAAAGAATGTAAACTTAAGGTGCTGCTTTCCTTTAATTTAAAATTGATGCACATCCAGATGGTTTTAAGGAAACTGAAGATTTAAGATTTGGTTATCTGACTGGCATATATTTTGTTAGCATGAAGCTAGAGCAAATTTTATGTGACATTTGGAGGGCCATGCTCCAAGAACGCCAAAGCCCATTTTGGAAGGGGGGGTTTCCTGGAGTTTTAACAGGTAAAATAGGCACCCATTTACTCTCTAAAATCTTCTGCACATATGAAAAAGGGAACCAGATTTTGGAATCACCCAAGCATGAAAAACAGCATACTGGTGAACTACATAAAAACCTTCAACCCCTAATACTTTATGTATTCTTAGTCTAAATTGTACAAATCCTCATGAAATTTAGTTATCATTCAACAGAAGCCTCCAAATGTTCCAAAGGCTATAAGTATTAAACTACCATAGATGAGTGTGGGTATGGAGGTTGGTGGTCAAAGTCTAAGTTTGGAAATTTGTTTTGGGGAGAAGAATGATACTGATATTTATAGTGTTGCCTTTCTCAGGACATCAAAGTTTCTCAAGGCCATCAACCATCCAACCAGTTAAGTAGATAAGTATGACAGAGCCACGCCAAAGGAGTAATACAATCTAGAAACTGATCGTTGTTATTGTCAGACTGGCCCTTGACTGGATAGGTTTTAGAGAAAAGGTTTTTTTAACTAGAGATACTGAGTGCAGCATAGATGAGGCAAGCTGTGAAGAAAAACTGCACAAAAATTGTATATTGAAGCTATCCCCAATGTCCAAAACCCTTCACCTTGGGAGATCAGTCCAATCAGGTCCCGTTCAGATGTTTTGGGACCTCAGTGCCTTAGGCGCCAGTGTAAATTCTTTTCCCAGGACTGGCGTTCTTGGAGCTCGGCAGATGGCTCATTTTAGCACCTCTGGTTCCTGTTAGTGTCCATACTTCCCAATTTCCCATTACATTCTTTCACACTTCCAGCACACTTCCCAGATTCCCCCTCCTCCCTGGTAATGGCAGTTGTTTGTGAGCTTCAAAGAAAGTGAAGTTGAGCAGCTGACAGTTATTTTGGTGCCTAAAACTGATGCTGTCACAAGAGCTAAACAGTATTTGATGTAGCTCAAGATATAAAATGTGTTCAAAAAGAATTTGGATGCTCTTTGAACGGTCATCTGTGAATTCACAGTTTCCCCCTCTTGCATGTAGGAATGCTCAACCTTGCTTTCATATGCTTGGTGATCATCCAAAGTTAGTGGATCCCTGCCTTGCTATGCTGCAGAAGATTCTAGGATCTGAAAGATTCCACACAGATTATTGCCCAGGGCTAGAAACTCAAAGTGTGAATTCACAGATAACCACTTGAAAATCTATAATTACAATTGATCAGTTCTTATAACAGCTACACCGATTCACATTACTTTAATATTGCCTAGTTTTTGGTCCTAAATGTATGTGGTAGCAAGACTGCCTGTAGCACCAGTGTGAAGATTCATGTAGTATGTATGTGATGACCTGGGGTATGGCACAAAGGCTATACAGTAAGATAATCAGTAGGAGTCCCTTTATTAGCTCCAACTTTGCTTCCAATGTCATGTTTACCTTCTGGCTGGAGAAAAACACTCCCAGGAACAGCCTTTGGCTGCAGAGAATCAAGTCCAAAACGTGTTCAACAAAAACTGTAACCATAAGTCATCAAGGCAAGATGTAATTAGTACAGCAGGGCGAGAGAAGGAATTCCAGACGTGAAGGAACAGCAGTAATTCAACCTGGTTGGGAGGATGCCAGGAATGCAGATAACCAAAGTCAACACAAGATAAACTCACATTTGTTCCCAGCAGACGCCGCACTCAGCTTGCATCTCTTTTAAACTCTCATTCCCAGGTGTGACTAATGAAGGGAATCAGAGCCCTTTCCTCCCCCGTAAGCCACGCAAACCACGTTGCTCTCTTCTCTGTTCCTCCCTGCATGCCCTAGGATGAAGAGGGGGTGGGCCTTCCTCTGAACTCGCTCTCCCTTGTTCTACTTCTTTCCTGCTCTGCCCAGCCAGACTTTGCCCTTCTCCAGTTTCCTCCACAGCCAATGGAGCCACACTCCCATTTCTTGTCAGCTGTTTGTCTTCCTCCTCGGATTCAGACTCTTGACAGAGGCATGACAATGTGTTTATTGGCTGTTTTTACATTTGACTTTCTACTATCATAGTATTAATTGAGTGAACTAATCTGACATTGAACATGCACTTTGATAAATCAGCTAAAAAGAACGCAAGCACCGAGAGACCATGAATGCTAAAGATTTTGATTTAGACAAATCAAATGAAGTAACATTATTATAAGTAGTCAACAAATAACTTGAGTAATAACAAGAAGTGAAGTGGATGGCATTTAATGAAGGGATTTCAGTGAAACTATGCAGAATCTGTAGATGGCTCTCAAGGTCCTGCTAGCTGTCATGATTGGTGGTGGAGCAACACCTACTGGACGGCAAGAACTCCATACTTGTATTAGAATTACAAAACATCACCATTAAAATTGGAAATTTAGGACAGAGTTGCCTTCCTAAAACTTTCTGAGTCCCATACATTACTTGGTTAACTAATCCCTAGAACCGTCCAAAACAATTTACCCCACAGTTGGAAAAACAGGTCTTTTGCATCCACAAGTTTGCCAGGGAGCCTATGATGAGCAGAAATCATTAACATAAGGTAATAGATATAAGATACCATAACTCAAATAGGTATTTAAATCTTTTCAAATCTTTCTTTTTCTATTAGAATTCAGAGAGATCCAAGGACTGGTACAAGATAATGTTCAAACAAATCCACAGATTGACAAAAGGTATATTTAATTTAAAACATTCTATCTATCTACTTACCGGTTTCTTTTGGGATGGAATATCCTGGTTTAGGGAGGGGGGAGGTTGTGGCTTTAAACTTTTTTCCCTACCAAGTCTCTCCCTCCCCAAACAAACAAACAAACAAAAGAAACAGCTACTAGTCCTGAGGCAGAAATCTCCGTAGCTGCCAATGGAGGGTTTTGTCCGAGGCTCAGAACTTGTAGTAAGGAGAAGTAGGATTCTGACCAGGGTCCTAACTTCATTTCTTCCCTCAGGAGTCTATTGTATCATCTGCATTCACACATATCCTTGGCCAATTTGCAGTTAAATGTATGCTAAACTACCACACTCCACTAAAGAGAATTCTCTTCTCCTTTGGAAGCACTTTCAAAGCAAATCTTCTTTCTCTAAATTGAATCAGAATTGATAACAAAACTGCAAAATTTCTGTGCCTGCTATTTAGCACTAATGACTGGTTAATTTGAGACAAACCACCCTGGAATGAAAAGCATTGTGCCCATGGCTGATCTGGAGGGGCAGCCTAAGACTAAATTATGCATTTTTAAGGGATGGCAACTCTATATTCAGCATGTGAGTATTAGGAGTTTCCTCTAACATATTCCACTCCATTTACAGTGTATCTTTCCTCTCTGTTCTTTTTCTGAAATGTGCTCTTCCTGCACAGACCCTCCTGAAGAAAACCCTTATTGCCCTACCTACATATTCCCTGAGCTTCCTGCTTTTCAACCCAAAAGCAAAGGTACCATAACAAGAATGTATCTTGTTTTTGTTTGGCTAACAACCATAGTTTAATCTGTCATACTACAATATGACTCATTAAAAATTGAATGCTATTCCGAATGTCTCCTTGTTTTGTATTGATGGAGACCAACTGCTCTCTCTTGGAAGTAGTGGATGATATTAGTAGCAAAGTGGGATACAAAAACATAATGGGATAGAAAGTTGAGAAGTGATGAAGTTCCTCCACTTAAGCATGGCTGCTGTCCAACTCGACTGCTTTTCTCTGCTGCAGAACAAAATCCTTATTCTCCTACTTACCAGTTTCCTGTGTCTACTCCTAGCCCTAGATCTGAAGGTAATTTGTTAAGATCAATTGACTTTTGCTTTTGTACAAGCTTCTGCTTTCTTAATTTTCCAGCCAGAGTTTTTGTAGTCACCAAGTCTCATTTGCTGTCTTTTAATTGTGGTTGCCACCAGCTGCTTTTTGCTCTTACATGCTCAATGGTAGAACCTCTTTATTAGCTTTGCTTTGCTTTTTTCAGTTTTCTAATAGTCCCCTAATTAATATTGTGGAGCTTGGATTTTCTTTGGTTTGTGTTGTCAGTTCAAGATAATTATCCAGGCATCTGAAATCACACAGCACATGGAGGCCAGTCCACAAAGACATACATTCTTATTAAATGGAATGAAAAATCTTGAATACATATTTGTCAAGGCCACTGTGGCAGTGATGGTTGCAGGATCCAGCATGTTTTGTGTTGCACCCATATCTACAGGACAGTGTTCCCTATTAAAAATTGTGTACAATATTCATATCTCCAGTGATCTACTTTCTATGAAATAACATAGAATTACATCCAATTTTGAAATGAAAAGTTGTTATCCATAGCATTCTTATGGATAGAGATGAAATCATGGCACCTTATACCGGAGGATAATCCTTGGAAGACTTCAGCTACTTTGAATATTATTTGCCTAGTGCAACTTTAAAGTATGTAGACTTCTACTCCCCAGCCAGCCATGAGGATTTCTGGAAGTGAAGTCCATGTGTCTTAAAGTTGCCAAGATTTGAGATCCATGGATCTAGTAGTAGTGACTCATGGTGGATCACATTTTTAATCCAAACAAAGTTTGGGTCAGACATACTTCTTTGCCATGTTGCAGAAGTATTCCAGCAATTGGAATACTTTATATTGGATGGTTCAAAGGTGATATTTTGGTACAAAAAACCTAATTAATTTCTCCTTCTTCTATCTATTTTGATATTAGTAGCTTTGGTATCAGAATTGTTGTTTCACGCTGTGATGAATCATTGGGTCAGTTGGAAAAGGTATTTCCTCTTATGATTAAGTGGGGCAGAAGAGAATGGAGGATCACACATTGTCACTAATTTTTCATCAGATAAAGTGGCGTGTCTAAGCAACTGATTTTTCTTGTTTCATGACAGAGGTTGCTTTAGGTAAGATTTATAAACTGCTGCTGATTGATTACCTATTTAGCAGCTTACTCACCAGGCTCTAGATGACCTATAGTTATAAAAGCAAAAGAACACATCTAAGGCTACCTCTCTACTGCTGTTACCTAATGAAGGTCTTCCATTTGTGGAACAATGATAATTCAGTTTTCATTGCCTTTTTGAAAGACAGGACAATGGGAACCAGTCTGATTTTTGGGAACAAGCTATTCTAAAATGAGAAGACAGCTGCGGAGGAGGCCCTCATCACTCATCCCCTCTTGGGGAGATTCCATTCATATCAATGTTTCCACCAGGCTAGATTGCACATAGCAGAATATTCTACCTGAAGCAGATGTTTCCAAAGATTAGAAAGCCCAAATTTTAAAGAACATTTTAGCCCAGTATTTTGAATTGGGCATGGAAGCCTATAGGCAACTAATAGAACTCTTGTAACACAGGCATTATTCTACCAGGTTGATTAATACTGGACTGCAAATGGACAGTCATGTTCTATACCAGCTACAGCTTCTGAGTTGCAGTAGTGTAACTGGGAGATTAATGGGCTGACCCCTCCTGGTCAGGAAAAGATCACAGCTGTCAGGCCAGCCAAAATTGGCTGAAGGGCCTCCTGGCCATAGGCTTCGCACAAAATATGTGTCCATGGTTGTGGGCAATAGAGGTATGTTCCTAGAGAATCCAGTAAGATTTTTTTCGTCTTGTACTAATATTTCATCTTATTAGTTTAGTTAATAGCTTCAACATTAAATTTGTTTTGCTTTAAAAAATACTGTACAACCATTATTCCAGAAAGCGGTTAGGTTAAGAGGACCAAGAGACATTGCCTCCTCTCTTCATTGTAAAATAATATAAGTACTTTCATGACTATTTTGGATCATTGAGGTAACTTAGAAGACTTTCCCTTCTTCCTTACCGTATTGTTCAAATATTTTCTTGTAAGGAGCATTTAGAGTCCAATCTACTGTTTGGATTAATTTTTTTTCTTGACATTCCATTGAAACCTAATCAATGTTAATAGATCATCATCTTCAGTGCTATCTAATCACCCCTCAATTCAGTTACTTCAGTCTTTTTTCATAGTTCTGGACTCCTCCTCTTGCAATTTTTCATCCTCGGCCCTTTTGAGTGGTGCCCAAAACTGCATACAGTTAGTTCTCAACTTACAACAGTTTGTTTAGTGACCGCCCAAAGTTACAACGGCACTGAAAAAAGTGACTTATGACTGTTTTTCACCCTTACAACCTTTGCAGCATCCCTGTGATCATGTGATCAAAATTCAGGTGCTTGGCAACTGGTTCACATTTATGATATTTGCCGTGCCCCAGGGTCATGTGATCGCCTTTTGTGACCTTCTGAGGAGCAAAGTCAATGGGGAAGCCATTTAACAACCAAGTTACTAACCTAACAACTGCAGTGATTCACTTAACAACTGTGGCAAGAAAAGTCATAAAATGGGACAAATCTCACTTAACAAATATCTCACTTAACAACAGAAATTTTGGGCTCAATTGTGGTTGTAAGTTGAGGACTACCTGTGTAATGTTAGATCTGGGTTACAGGACTGAAGAGTTGGAGATTATAGCTGGGATTTAACCTCTCCTCCACCCTCCATGTATAAAAATTTGATAATTTGCCATTTATCTTACTAGATTTGGGTAGCATTACTTGGGATATTGGAAGATCTAAAATTGGGTGCTGCTGGCACACCACTACCACAGAGGGTTTGGACTCCCCATGCTGCAACAAAAAATATTTTCTCAATCCCTATGAAATGTGATTGCATGCCAGTCAACCAAATTATTCAAATCTTGGTGCAAGAATTCAGCTTTCTTCAGTCAATAGCATTTGTATAGCCATTCACTTGCAGGATCCCATTGCTTTGAGCCCTCTTCTGTGGATGGGAAAGATGAATGAGAACTTTTCCTGAGCATTCAACTTTATGAATTTCCTTCATTTACCTTCGCAGTTAACAGATGTAGCTGATCTTAGCAGTGGCATCCCCACATGAATTAGGAGCAAGATAAAATTGCCAGATCTAATAAGTGTTGGAAATTGTCCCATCCCCTTCTACATAATGTACCCTTTCATATCCTTGAAAAATAATACGACCTCACTTGCTGATATTGCCTAAAATTGCATTTGTTTTTTTTAGCAGCCATTTCAGTGTGTTTGCTCATATTTAGCTTTCAAGTGATCAACTGCAATTCCAATGTCCTTTTCACTCATACTATATCCTATACTGTTTCTTTTGCCTCTGAATAGTTTTGCTATTCAGTTTATATTCAGTGGCATTTTCAACCCATTTCTCACAAAAATCTATCAAGATCATTTTGAGTTTTGTTTCTTAGTCTCTTAGTTTCTCTCTCCAGTTTTCTGATAAAATTTCTCCTGTACCAAAGAGTCTTATGGCACTTTACCTTATACCTCTCCCAACTTGGTGAAAAGCCATTGATGAACATTCTGGGTGGAGTTTCAGGCCAGTTATGGATTAAATATATAGAAATCTCACTCAATCGAACTTGAATAACTTGCTAATCAGAATATCATGCACACATTGTCAGATGTTTTACAGCATTTCCACATTGTATGTAAGACATTTCCTGATCCAGAAATGAAATAAAATTAATCTGACAAGATACGCTGCGTTGTTTTCTAAGAACCTAGGCACCAGTGGTATTGTGACAGATTTGTGTAATAATCCTCTCAGATAAAGAACCGCCTAATAACACTGTCTAGTAACCTAACCAGTTGTGGTTGTATGACTAATCCTAGAAGTATTGGAGAAGAAGCTGTCCTCTTTACAGTTCCCGTGACGATAAGACCTTGCTTCACTGAATTCAGAAAGCAGGTGGAACTCTTGTCTGCCCCTCATTTTATTTTCATTTCAGATGACATCCATTCTGTGATTGCTTGGCTGAGGCCTTTGCTAGGATCCCTAGTGGAATTGTTTTTAATTCCTAAGTCTGCTGCTATCATTGCTTTAAGAAGCTTCTGCTTCTCACATTCCTTTGCTTGTGTAAAGGACAGGAATATGATATGACATGAATGTTTCAGATCATGGCTGTCTGGAGACTAACCCAGGTTCTTTGGATATCAGGCAATTGTAAGCAGAGAGATTGGTGGTCTTTACAGCAGCAAATGACTAAAGAATGTACTTTAACTTCAAGTCCTGTGGGAATGTTTGTAAAAATTATTTATTGATCAAATCTTTGTAAATTTTATTTATTTATCAAATTTCTACATTGTCCATCTCACCTAAATGACTGGGTGATTTGTAAATGACTCCTTAGCCTGAAAAATTCAATACTCAGATGCAGGCTGGAGGTCCATAGATTTATTCTTTTCTATTTTGCATCAGCCTTGCTGTGCGAAGTACGGTATGTGTTTTTAAATGGGAGGCAGTGTTGTTTTGCTAATTGTAAACCATATTTGCTAAATTGTCTTGTATTATGAGAGTTTGGAAGGTTTCACTGAAGGTTTATGAAGAATCTTTCTCTAGAGATTTTTTGATATACAGATCTGGAAGCTTAGTTAGTGAAATGAAAATATTTAGAGCATGTGAATCACAAGGCAGGAGTAGTAAATGGAAGATTTTGGTTGTAATTCCAGGGAATGAGATCATGGGACATATTAATTTGAATTAAGCAAAGGTCTATGGAGTTAGCATTGTATTTTTGGTGTTCAATTTAAAAAGTTGGGTTTGGAATACTTCATTTCCATTCCCAGGTATTTCCAGGCACCGTTTTTATTATTATTAAGGAAAAATGCTGTACTTCTGGCAAAGTTGATGTGGTAGATATGTACAGTATATGATTTTTATAAAAATAGTTTAGAATATGATTTGAATGAATACAGCTGGTTCATATGCTATATTGCTGTTTAATGCAATAGCTGAATTCATCTGATTTGATTTGATGTTATTTAAAAAGCACATCACCATAGTTTATTCATAATCTTAGTTTAATGTTACATGTAAACCAAATCTACTGCATTTGCCCCATCGAAGCCTTCATATATATCCTCTACGTATGGAGAAAGTCAGCCTCCCCTGTACAGATTCAAAGAGTTTCAAGGTACATTTATTAGGATCAAGCTTGGGCCTAATAAATGAGGTGACATGAAAAGTGTGTGGGCATTCAAGAATACATGAATATTGAATGTATTTAATTCTGTGAGGTATGAATAACCTACCCAGATATTCCTTGCAATGTACTGATGGCTGCTTTTCCATAAAGAGCGCAGTGTCTTTGTTATTAATCAGACTACCAGAAATGATAATATAATTTGCACTTGGATTCATAGAGTGGCAGAAGGGGAAGCCATAGTCATAAATATATAATGGAATATCTAAACAGATAGCAAATTGTGTTTTTTCCCCAGATGAAGATTCTGATTCATACTTTCCACAGGACTCCTTTGGCAAGGAAGGTAAGTATTTGAAGATTGAAATGAGTTATATGAGTACTAAAGGTTGTATGAAAGAGAAAGTTACATGATGTGCTAAATGAATCTTACTCCAGTTGAAAAGCCCATTATATACGCAGAATACAACAAACCTTCATGTTTGGAATATTGGTGCCTTTGTTCTCCTACAAACACATCTGACTTTGTCTCTTTGCAGTAACAGCACAAACTTCAGTGCCCCGGTCCAAGAGTGAGAATTATACCATCAACACAGACAAGATAATGAAGAGATCAGCCACCTTGCCATTGCCCACTCGTTCTTCATCTTTTAAATCGAACTCTGAGAGGTAATCACCGATGAGAACAGTTGAAAGAGTAGCTCAGGGTGATGCAACTAGCAGCAAACCAACAAACCAACAAGTCTGGTAGTTAAGGTGCTGCCCTAGAAACTAGGAGACAATGATTTCTAGTCCTGGCTTGGACATGAAAGCTGGCTGGGTGACTTTGGCTAGTCACTGTCTCAGCTCAACCCCTCACTCACAGGGCTATTTGTTGTGCGGGAAAATAGGAGGAAAGAGTATTAGGTATGTTCACTGCCTTGAGTTTCTTATAAAGTAATAAGAGCAGAATTAAAAAAATAAAATGAAAAATAATAAACTAAATTGAAAACTAGGTTTTCTATATCATTCACAAAGTAATCTTTACTAAGCACATAAATTTTAGATAGAATTTGCATCCAAGTAAGCATATTTTGGGGTTCATCTTGTGTTCTGTTTGCTATGGCAAAGAGATTTCTTACAATTTCATGTATTGCAAGGTGACCAGACGTCCCGCTTTTGGTGGGACAGTCCCGATTTTTAACAATTTGTCCTGCGTCCCACGGCATTTTAAAAAAGTCCCAATTTTTGGAAAGAATGCATGACAAGCTAGGGAACGGTGGGAGAACGGGAAGGGAATATACGGTTTTCGGCAGCCATGTGGCTATTTCACCAGGATATGAGTTTTATATTATTTTTATTAATTTTATTATTAATACAAATTAATGCAAAATTTTACATGCAAATTTTTAATCAAGGACCCCCGGTCAATGGTGTCCCACTTTACCATGTTAAAATCTGGTCACCTTAATGTATTGTCATCTTACCTCATCCCCAATTACTGATGTAGCCAAGAACAATCTTTGAATATTCCATCGTGCAAAAAGTGTCATCCTTCTCTTGACCCAAGATATCTCATGTAGAAAATCTAAGGTGCCTCAGGGATGACCCTAGGTATGATGCAATGGGCTCATTTTAAATAAGTGGTGTCTCAAAGGTCATTTAGCTAAAACAGGAATTGGCTCAACTGAGGTTCCAAACTTTGCCAATTACTTTGGTGCATGTGTGTATGTGTGTGCACATGTTTCTTTCCGGGGAATAGCAGGAGCATTTATTTGAACAGGGACTCATTTGCTTTTTATAATGAAAAAGAACAAACCTACAGTACAAATAATAAGCCTTACAGTGTTCTTCAATAGAAGGCATGTATATGAAGCAGGGTTTGTTAGAGAGTAGAAATGAGAATGGAAAAGAAATTACAAATTAAAGACATGGATAATACTTTGGTTTGTGGTTTTGCAGCATTTGTAATAAACAGAATTATGGTTTGGAGAATTAGTGAAAAAAAATCATTCCATAAACAAATTAAATTGGATGAAGCTTTCTCTATTTTTTCTTTTCAGCTTCTAAAGGAAATGTCAATTGCTGTGACCTGAACAGTTGCACTTTATTTTTCTTTTCTTTAAAGGAATGATTGGGAGCCTCCAGACAAAAAAATAGACTCGAGGAAGCACTGGGCTGAACCTAAAAGCATTTATGAATATCGTCCAGGGATGTCCTCAGTTCTGGACAATGAAACATTGGTAATGGTAAATTGATTTTACTTTATGTGCATATTTTCCATTGTGCTCTGTGGATCTGGTTCCTGCCTGAAATAGTATCTCCTGAAAGCCTGCAGAGAAACTGGCCAAGAGGTCGTGGTTTTAGAGTAGAGAGGCCTAATTTGAGGAATTGTGTGGAGGTTCTCCTCTTGGGAGCAACCAGAGAAGCCATATTCCTATGTGGAGATCACAAATTGAGGGACAATGCTTGATAGGCCTTCATGGGACTGATTGCCTTCCACTGCATTCTAAATGAGTAGTAAGATAGCCCTGCTGCACAAGAGACCCTTATTGAGTCACTACTCCATCACAACTGGCAGGAGCAGGAAGAAAGAAGAGGGAGAGGCAGTTTTTTTTTTAAAAAAAAACATTTATATGCCGCCCTTCTCTGAAGACTCAGAGCAGCTTACAATTTTTGGGACACAACCCAATGTGCTTAGCAATAGCCTTCATTCCATTGTATATGCCTGCTTATTACTAGGGCTTTTTGCCCCAGCGGCATTTTTACAAAGTCAGCTTATTGCCCCCAACAATCTTGGGTCCTCAATTTACCTACCCCGAGAGGATGGAAGGCTGAGTCAACCTCGAGCCTGGTGGGATTCGAGCCTGCACTAATTGCAGGCAGCTGGAACTAAGTGCTAGGTATTTAACAGCCTGCACCACCAAGGCTCATTTTCAGTGTTTGCACACTGGCAGGCAGGAACCACCTCTCAGTCAGCCCCTTTCCTATTGGGAGAAAGACTAGTGCTCCTTGTGCTACAGGTAAATTATCTGTAAATATTATTACCATTCACATCATGAAAATACTGCTGTTTCTCCATTCTCCATTCCCTGTGAATAAAGGAAGACTTTCCTCTCTTTTGTGCCAACTTTTTTGCTGCAGGACCCCAGTCTACAAATAAATCAACTATCCAGTTTTTCCTAAATGGCAGGAAGGGAAAGGATGATTCCCCCCACCTTTCTCCTCTGGCTACAGCAGCCAAACTACTGGGAATAAAACATTACTTTCTCTCTCATTGTTCATCTTCATATAAAATGGAGGAATGTTTTCTCTCCTTTTCTCTTAGTATTTTAAAAGAGACATTACAAAATATGCACCTCTTGAAAAGATTAGTTACAGGTTCTAATTCCTAGAGCTACATACAGCGTGATATAAGAGAAGGAGGAGTCAACTCAGGTTGTTAAGATGGGCTGTTAATAAGCCAGTCCTTGAGTCTTGTATGATGTTTCTACATGCCACAGTTTCTAAATGTGAGCTACTTTTAAAGAACAAGATCATTTAGAAGTTTGTGCAATCAATAAACAAATCTCAGATTCAAATTCTATGAAAAAGCTCTACCAGAAAGTTGGTGGTTTTAAAAAATTCTATAAAAAAGCTCGACTGTATTTTTAAAACATGAGTTAAAAAACTGTGCTTTACATTATCCCCCCTGCAATGTGACCACTAGACTAGTTTCCTTAGTTGACTGTAATTTGATGACCAAGGGGAATTTTTTAAAAAATTGAATGGTTAAATTAGATGCAGTCACTGAAAATATATATATATATATATATATATATATATATATATATATATATATATATATATATATACACACACACACACACACACAATCACTATGATGCAGTGACAATGACAGAGTTACCAAGAACAAATTTGCCACGTATCCTTCCCTCTCTGTTTTTATTGGCTAACCTTAATACATTGAGGGAGTGCTATGGACATAATAACACTGATTTCAGTTAAGCATTTGGCAAAATTCCCTGTTGAATCTGAACTAACAAGCTAGTTAAAGGTGACCTAGATCGCATGACAATTTTGAATCCATATTTCCTTTAAAATGTTTCTTATTAAAGTGGAGGAGGTGGATATCAAGCCTTTACATTTTGAGTGACTATTTTCAACATATATTTTTTACCTGGATAACAACATGGAGAGAATACTTAACAAATTACCAGGTAGAACAAATTTGAACAGGACTGCTAGAAGACAAACTACACTCAAAATGATCTTTTGAATTGTTTCTTAGGAATTTAAATGTAAAAATTAAATTCAACAAACAAATGTGAAGCATTTTTCTAAGAAAAAAAACTGTTTAATAAATATCCAGGAATAGAATTAGGTGTAGCTAGCTTGGTTGTAGTACTTGTAAAGAGCATCTTGGAATTGTAATTGATAATCAGATTAATATGAGTGTGACATGGAAACAAATGAAATTTGCAAACCTGGGGCTGTATTAGCACCATTCTACGTATTCTGGGTTGATTGCACTATATCTTATATACCAAGACTGTGTCTTAAAAACTGTTGCACATATTCTTTATTTCTTGTACAGTGATTCTAAGAACTGCATGTCATTAATTTTTTATTTTTTCCTTAACATGGAATACAAAAGCAAAATATGACTCCTTCTTAACTGTTATATTGAAAATATGACTCCTTCTTAACTGTTATATTGTTCCTAGTATATCCTGTTCTTAGATATACCATTTTTAATTGTTATTTGAATTCTTAACCCTCAATCATGCATGAAATGTTGGCAATTTCTTAGAGTAGAAGCTTCCCACTCTTTTTTTTAAGCAAATTATCTGTTTCCCTTAGCGACTTCACCATTAACACATCTACTGTCTAAATATACCCTGTTTAGTATCGAGCAAGATTTCTCAACCATGGCAATTTGAATTCCATTGCCAGCTATATGGTGTAAAGCAGGGGTAGGGAATTATGGCTCCTTTATGACTTGTGAACTTCAACTCCCAGAGTTCCTGAACCAGCATGGTCATAAAAGTGGTAAAAGGGCCATAGTTCCCCACCCCTGGTGTAGTGTTTTATCTTTTCATGTGCTATTTTCGAGACAGGCCTTCTCACTTACCTTATGTGCTGTTAAAGATGCCATACTCTATATAAATAAAGTAATATGTTGCAGTGGGAATGGAGTAAAAAATGAATCATATTCAGAGAATGATATTATCCAACAGCTGAGGAAATAGAAATCTTGACTATTTCAGGTAAAGTGCTTTGGAAATTAGAGATGGAATTTTAGATTTTGTTCATGTGTCATATTAATAGAAGGACATTTTTATTCCTCCACTCTTATTACTGTTGACAATTCATAATCTTCCCCCATGGATTTTTGTTTTTGCTTAGTTAGTGAAGTTGTACTACGAGAATTCTGGAGGAAGTAATTATTTAACTTGAAATGTACATTGAAGTTAGAAATAATAAATGGTAAATAATCAAGGAGAGAAACAGCCTAGAACTAAGGAGAAATTTCCTGACAGTTAGAACAATTAATCAGTGGAACAACTTGCCACCAGAAGTTGTGGGTGCTCCAACACAGGAGGTCTTTAAGAAAAGATTGGACAACCATTTGTCTGAAATGGTATAAGGTTTCCTGTCTGAGCAGGGGGTTGGACTAGGAGATCTCTAAGGTCCCTTCTAACTCTGATATCTCTTATTGCTTTATTGCTTTTCCTGTTTTAGAAAAATAACACAAATATAATATGGGAAGATTTTTTTTGGTTAGGAAATACCTTTCTTTAATGACAACAATGCACTCCCATTTTTTGTTTACTTAGAAATGAGTGTAACTAAACCTATTCCCAGTGAAGTATGAATAAGATTGCAAATTGTTATTAAAATTATGGGTGTGACCTTCCAGTTTGATAACTAGGAAACTATTGAAAAAAATTACAGAATGTGGCACCTTTAACAGTCTTCCTATGCATTCTTTGCATAATATTGTCCTTCTCTTTCTTCCATTCTTATATTACCAACTCTTTAGCCTCGGGATATAAGCCCAGAAGAGATAGATTTAAAGAATGAGCCTTGGTATAAATTCTTTTCGGAATTGGAGTTTGGGAAACCGGTAAGTTGATAGTCCCAAGCATTAATAAATAAGATTTTGTTATGGATCATTGTCTTTTCTGTCTTCACTGTATGCATAATGAAACAAAAATTAACTCATCCTGGTTTAGCCAATTTAATTATACTAAAAAAAGAGTTACTATTTTATAAGCTGTAGTGTATGTTATTTATCTTTTGGGAAAATCATGCAGGCCAGATTTTGAAAATCAAACTGAAGGAATATCAGCAAATTTGTAACTATAAGACACTTATGGCTGTTTTCTACAGGTCTTCTAGAATTACATTTCAAGCTGTAATTTGATTCTACAACCATGAGGAGTAAATTTGTTTATCTTGATTTTCCTACTCATAAGCTTTTGTTTTTGCTAACAAGTAGGGAGGGAGAATATCAGAAAATATTCTGATTTTGAAGTTCTCATTTTTATCTTGTATTGAATGAAATTGTTGGTTATAGAAGACCTTATACTGTATGAGAGGACTGCATGGAGTTTATGTGGGATCTATATTTCAAGGGAAAATGTACCAATTAAAGGTTTCTTTCAAAAGGCAGTTCAATAGTTGAAAAAAAATATTTGGTGAAATTTAGTTGTTGACTTACTGCCTTTCTTTTCTGAAGCTGAAGGCAATGTACACAGAGCTGGGTTAAGGCAGTGGTTGTCCCAAAGTCATCCAGTCCAATCTGGGATAATGCTTCCTTTAGCTAATACCTTATTTAGTTTTATAAAGTTGCAATTTTTTGTCAAAAGAACAACACAAAAAAATATATACAGTGTTCTGTATAGATCAGACTGGGAGGCTTAGTTAGTTCGTATTGATTCCTTGACCAAATGGAGGCATTTGGTTCCTTTACTTGGTGTTCGCTTTTATTTGTGGAATTAGTATTGGGCAATGCATGGATAAGATTTTCAAGTAAGGCAAGGGTTTGTTATTTTACCCTCCTTAATTGGCATCTATTTTTACGAACCGGTCGGAGCAATAACATGGAGGAGGATCAGATATCCAATAATTCCCAAGAAGGCTTATGATCCCCAGGACTCCCTCAAAGAGGGACTTTTATCAAATGTTCTCTAGATATCCTACTGGCTTATTTTTTTAAGTAAATGTAAATAAAATGAAACCAGATTTGGAATTTGTTTTGTCCAGAATCCACTTGTTACTTTTGAAGAGTGGTGAAATGGAATTTTCAATTGGGGAAAAAATCCCTCACTGATATAAGAGGAAAATTATGTCAGATTACTCACTATGATGAATGCAAGGCAAAAGGCTTGAAAACGAACCCCTGAGCCAAATTATAGCTAACAGCATTCCTTGAAATACCCCATTCCCCAGCTCCATCATCAGCCATGGCACATGGCATCAGTATTGCTTTTTGAAAAGGGTAATAGTCAAATTGACTTCAAGAGCCACAAATAGGTAGCTTTTTGAACAACAGAAAGCTAGAACTTAGCAAACAGAGAACATTTTATACAGCAGAAAGATGGAAGTTGCAACCAAATATTGAAAAGCTAGGTTTGATAAGTGCTAATCTAGTATTAATTAGAGTTGTGGACAACAAGGAAACCAGTAACTTTATTGCCCTTTCATCTATTCTTTTGTTCAAAGTCAGTACCATTGCAAAACCCCAAAAAGCTTCACTTGCTTTCCCAGATTTTACTTCTTCATAAGAAGAATAGAATCTCAGAGTCATATAATTGGAGAGGACCCTTTGGTCCAATCTACTGCCCATTGTAGCAATTGAAAATAGAGAATCCCAAGCAAATACTGGTATGTATCCAGCCATTACTGCAACAAACCCAGCAAATGAAAGTTCAGGTAACTCGATCCCATTGATGAACTACCCTTGTGGAACATTTCCTGCTATTCAACTTCCACAATCTGCACTCTTAAGATTAAAAATGTACTGGATTTTTCTACGTGACGTTATTTTAGCTATTTGAAGAATACTCTGTCATATCCACAGTTTTGTCTCCTATAAACATACCCAGTTCTCATAGTTCATCTTGCACAATTGAGTTTTCTGTTTTCTGATCACCTTTATTATCTTTGGTCACGTCTCCAAGTTCTTTTTAAAATGTGAGGCCCGGAAGTAGACACAGCATTCAAAGTGGGTTCTGACAGATGTAGAACAGAACCTTTTTTTTCCACTTTAAGGCTTAAGGACAGTGAAGGCCAGAAAAGAGTAAGGTTGAGAATCACTCCAGCATCAAAAAATCCAAGTAAACTTTGCAGGAGGTAAGCAATACAGAGTACAGTCAGGAAAGTGCAAGGAGATGGGAGTCCAAGGTGCATAACAAGGCTGGAGTTGAGTTGAGTTGAGGCTTGAAATATTGTAGCAGTAAAATGCTCATTAGTGAACACCTTATAAATAAAATAGCATGAAGGGGCATATCTTAGTCCCAGCTGTGAGTCTTAATGCAGATAAGTTCACAGATAACCACCTCCCCTCCAGCCCTTTCAGTCCATGTGTTGCTGTGCAAAAATATCACCGATGTTACTGAAAGATACCTGCCAAGTAGCAATTTCTCTTTATCATTTCAAGCACCTGTATAAACAGAGTAGTTTTCTTCACTATATGTAAAATTATGTACTGCTGTGCAGAAAGCTCACCAGGATCCTATCGTTCAAGAAACAAAGTAATAGTATTTGGATATTTTAACTGATTGTAACTGAATTAGTCTACATAAATCTGTTGTTTAGGAAAGCCAAATTATAAGATGAAATGGTCCCTGTGTAAGACCCTTTCTTAACCTCCTAGAAGAAACTGGGTAGAACATAATATTTCATAAATAATTTGTAAAAATTCTCGACACTGTATATACCACCAGGAAAATCTAAGGGCAGGTTGAAGGTTCATAACTCTAGATTGAGACTGATGGAAATGTTATTATTTTAATGAGTTTAAATCTCTTACGTCTGAATGAATTGAATCAAAAAACAATGAAGGAGCCTGTTGATTTTACCGTTTCAAACTCTGGAGAATTTGGTACAGTGCCAAATGCCTGAAGGATGACACATATTGTTCCTGTCTTCTGAAGAGGCAAAGGACAACCCAGGGAACTGCCAACCGCTGCATTTGAAATGCTTACTTTTCATTTGCTTGTATTTGAGTTTTTAATATACGTTAGTGACCCATAGTGACTGTTGCCAGATGGGCAACCATATAAATTGAATAAAAGAAAAGTAAATAAACAAATTGGAGAGCAAAAAACTTCAGATATTCATATTTGTTAATTCTGTCCAAAAGAATATTTGTTTACACCAATGTAAACTGTGGGAAAAACTTTGTTAATGTAATTAAGAAATAGAAAATAGATTTGAATAAAATTATCCAATGTATAGTTTTTCAAAGCTCTTTGCTGTTGGGTTGTTTCCTCATCCAAAATAATTTCATATACTTATAAATATGATTGATCCAAAAAAGATGTACTTTGGTTTTTGGATATTTTTAACAATAAAGTTGATAATTTATTGCACAAAGTTATGCCAACAGTAAAATTCATAACTTAAAACTGTTGAGGCAAAATGAATAACTGAATGCCAACTGGAAATGGTAAAATCTATCAATGTTTATATTTACTTCCATGGACAACTACTACATATTATGTAATTTTAGAAAACGTGTCAGGGAAACAAATTTGGTGTTGGCAATAAGGCACCAGGCCGGAAGCTGGGAGATCATGAGTTCTAGTCCCACCTTATACACAAAGTCATCTGGATGACATTGGGCCAGTCACTTTCTCTCAGCCTTAGGAAGGAGGTAATGGCAAACCACTTCTGCAAAACCTTGTCAAGAAAACTGCAGGGACTTGTCCAGGTGGTTGTCCAAGAGTCAATACTGACTTGAAGGCACACATATAGATCCAAAGAAAAAAAAAGTCCAAGTGAAATTATCTTTTGGGTTGATTTTTCATGGCTTTCATGAATTTTTTGCCCATTTATAAAGTACCTAATACTTCCCCCCTGAATGTTTTCTACGCTCAAGAAAAAGTCTAAAATACCATTATAATTTGATGTGAGTTTTCAGAGATATTTACTTTCCTATCACTCGTGTACTCTCCCAACACTAACCAATCTGTATATCACTGCCATGCACCCCAACCCCCATGTCATCACTCTGTAAAGCCTCTCTTTCCCTACCTGGCAGAAGCCCCTTACCTGTCTGCTTGCCTGGAACTTCCAACTTTCTGCTGGCTTCTTCATTGATTTTCCTTGTGCAAAGCTGGCAGTGGAAGTGATGATCACACGACTACAGCTAACTGCAGCAGTGAAGGGGCTACAACTTTTCCAAATTTCAATTCCGTAGGAATAATAGGTCCTGGATTTTGGAGGCTGTAAATTAACCCTTTTGAAGTACCTTGCTTCAAAAATGGTTGCCCTATGATGTGCTTGAAGGTTACAAACAAACACAAGATTTTTACAGTAGTAGTTTAACAGTAGATTGTACAGACTTCAGTAAGTATTAGAACTATTCATCAGAACATTTAATGGTGGCAATGGATGAGATTTGGTAAAGCTTATGGAGAAAAGATTCAACTTTCAAATAAAATGACAGACAACCCAAGATTTGACGTAAAATCACTGAACCGGTAGTTACACCGGTCGGATCCCACCCCTGAATAAAGGAGAAGAGATCAGGTGCTGAAAGCTATCCAGCTTTTCCAAATATCTATAGTAAATTATAGATATAGATTTGTAGTAGTAAATATTCATTTCTTGAAAAAAAATTGGGCTTTTAGAGAATCCAGTGCTAATTCACTATGTAATAACTAACCATTATTAGAATTTTTAATCACATTATTGTTTTAACTGAAAAGTAATAAATGGTATTTTAAATTTGATATGATCATTTGATGATTGTTTGAGTAGCTACCAACTAGCCTGGATACTTTTGATTGGAGTTTTTTGAGCAATTATTCAATGAATAAGCTACATATTTGCAAGATTTGTTTCTTGACCCAATTTTAAAGATTTCTGCGCAGTATTTTTTAAAGTCCTTATGAGAGAGGAAGTTGGGACAAATACTTTTTGATATTTGATAAATCATCTTCATATTCAAGAATTGATATAGACAAACTCCTGCCTGAGGATCACACTAGAACAAACAGGGCTAAGGGCACTATGATCTCTCCTGCCTGGTCTGGGGGTTACATAGAACTTATCCTGATTCTGTATAATTATATTCTCCTCTTAAGCCTTCCTAATATTACAAGCCAGAAACTTAACGCTAATGTCTCTGGAATCTTGAAAATAAGATCATGGCGTCTCATCCATCTCGGAATGAAATTCTTTGAATCATAGAAAATATTGTGTAAAATACAGTATGCAAACTATTGGTGAAGAATACGTAAGAATAGAACTATACTGTACATTATACAATTATACATCGTATAAACATACGTGTTTGCCTTTCTTTTGGGAAAAAGAATTACCTTTTTGAAATGATTACCAAACTGTATTTGACAAACTACTGTTCCTATGAGGATCATAGAGATTTGTAGTAGTTATAAAGCTGTTGATTCAAGCAAACCAGAACAAGCTGCACAGTTTTCCTTCCTATAATCTGTGGTTGTTCTAGAGTAGGTTTACTTTCTCTTTCTTTTCACTTTTTATTTCTGATGTTGACACAGTTTCCCCCAATATACTCTTTCTGCACTAGTTGAGTTTCCATATTCTCTGTGATGTCTTTCTTTATCTTCATTTCCTCATTTCCTCCTCTGCTTTCCATCAGCCTCCAAAAAAGATATGGGATTATACTCCTGGAGATTGCTCTATCCTTACTAGAGAGGATAGAAAGGTAATTTGAATATATAATGTATGCAATATAGTTGTGTGTGTATATATTAGAGCTTATCTTTCATCTGTAGCAGTGTTTGAATTGGAGTGATTTGAATTTAATTGAATATATATATATATATATTCCAAAATATTGTAATCTTTGCTAGATCAGAGCATCTTTCATTTTTTGTGATATGTAGTTATTTTTTCTAGTACGAATGCATTTTAAATTTATTTTCTAATAAAAATTAGGAGAAAATTGCTTTTGAAAATTTCAGCAGTGAACCTTCTAAGCGTAATAGAATACATAGAAAGTATTCAAATGTTGTCCTATGTATGGCATAGTTTCTTATTAAAAGTGTCAGTCAATTCTTCAGCCTTTCCTCCTTTTCCTTTTTAACCAGGTTGATCCAGGAAAAAACCACTGCCTCTACCATACTGAATTAGATGCAGAAATAGATAAAATGGAGAAGCTTTATCAAGCCCCAGATCAAAAGCAACTGAAGGTATCTCACGCTGCTTGTTTTCTAAACTTTATAGTGGAGATGGATATCACCTGTTCTTATAAGCAATAGTATGCTAACCATTCCCCAATTAATAGTAATCGGTAGTCGCATGTAGTAGTCATGTTCAGATACAATCCTAAACTATGTCCAGATCATACTGTACATTCTCTTCTTTCCTTGCCATTTTCTGTTTGGTGATGATGGCTGTTGTGAACAACCAGAGAACAGGGCAACATAAGGCAGAGGAAGGCTAATAGCAGATAGAAGTAAAATTCAGCAGAACTGCAGAAGTTCTGGATTTAAGAATAAGGAAACCCAGTTCTCAATATGTACTGTACATTTCTCTGCTATAAGAGAAATCAGAATCTGCACAAGGAAATAATAAGGTTAAGGATCCCTGCTTTGCTTTCAACAGTGTCTGAATATAAGGACATCTTTATTAATTTGCAAGAGAGATGACTACTTCCTGACAATGTCTGTGACATGAAAACCTGCCTCCAATCTGAAGTGCCTTCTTGCCCCTTCATTTTTCTAATGAAAACCTATAAAATCTGCAAGATGTCTGTATGTCAGGAGATTCCTAGCTCCACTTTGGCAGTTGGGACAATCTGTTGTCCATTGAAAGGAAATGTCACCATTTCTCACCACCTCCTGTGCTCCATTGAATATTTCCATTTTCACATGAGACAAAAGGTTGATGGAAGGGCTGTAATGAGCCCTAGGGCTTCTGTGTCCATTGTTTGAATCTGACCTTCCTTTACTTTCTGATTTAATATATGCCACAATGAACACATCCATTCAGAAATCTTTTGAATAGAAGTTTGTTACTTGCTTATTCATTCATAATTTCTGTGCTTTTAAGTGTAATATGACCATTCTGCTGATCCTGTAAAGTAGCGACTTTTAAATGTATGTTTACTTTCTTTCAAGTCAGTCTTCCCCTAATTAGCAACTCAGAAGCTATTTTGTTTTTATTCACTGTTAGACAAATATAGAGAGATAATATTGCCAAGTTGTTTTTATTTCCAGCTCGTAGAAGTTCAATTTAGTTTTAATACCTAAACTCTGTATTTGATTAATTTTAAATGTATTTATTTAAACAAATAGCTGACCTCAAAGATTTGATTGAACTTATCCTTGTCTTTTTGTTTTGTGTAAATATTTAAAGCAGATTCTAACAGTAAATGATGCAGAGTACAAAACATTACTCTAAATCAGGGGTGGCGAACACGCGGCTCTCGAGCATGGCTTCCGCCAAAATGAATGCGGCTCTTTGCCTCTTATCATTATTTTGTATACTGTGGCTCTTTGCCAAGTTTGGATTTTGTTATGCTGCTTCTGAGGAGGGATCTCTGAGGAGAGATTTCCAGCCGAGTCCCCCGGCTGCGTCATCCCGTCTCCCATCCCCCGGAAACAACTGCACGGGCCAGCGAGCGTGGTGTGGCTCTCTGACTCTCACAGTTTAAAATTTTGGCTCTTTGTGTCAAACTTGTTCGCCACCCCTGCTCTAAATGTTAAGAACAGATGAAGTCCACAATAGAAACAGTATCAGTATAATAATACTGAACAATTAACTATTAAAAGCTTGGCAGTAGAGAGTCATTTTTGACATCTTGAGGGAGGGGAGGAATTTCTCCAGCCCCAGAGATTGACAACTGGCAGAGAATTTATGAAGGGCCTCTCCTGCTGGGTTTCTTTTGGGAAAGGGAGAGAGTCCTAAGGATAGTGTGGCCCTAGGCTGTTTAGACCAGAGATCTCCAACCTTGGCCACTTTAAGACTTGTACAAAGCTGGCTAAGGAACTCTGGGAGTTGAAGGCCACAAGTCTTAAAGTGGCCAAGGTTGGAGACCCCTGGTTCAGACCATTAAGGTCAGCATCAGGGTATTTTATTATTTGGATTGTAACATGCTGAGAGTTTCCTGATTGTAAGTAGGAATTTTTTTTTAGACGAATCAATAAATATAGCCTTAAATTGTGCTTGGTGGACAGTTGGTAGCAGTGCAAGAGACAAACTATCTAGAAAAGGATCTGGATGGTTAGATCTATGTGGATCTAAAAAAGCTGCATTTTCAAATCACTTGCTCCAGTGAACTGAATATTAAATCCAGCACACGTCCTGTGTCATGTGTGGAGCCAGATACAGCCATGTTTATGTTGTGACAAGCATGAAATATAGAATTGCTTTTGACTGGGCAATAAATTCTAAAATTCCCCAGAACAAGAAGGCTAAAGTGGTGGAGGGCCAGTGCAGTGATAATACCTTAAATGACCTGCCACCAGGTATTCTGAGTAGCAAATACTCAGTAAAGGAGGACTCAATAAAGGTGGATTTCCTGTAGATTATAGCTGTACTATTTCCTCACTTTTCAAAGGTAGGAGATTGAATTTTCTCTCTAGAAATAGTTTCTCTTATTAATGTAAGTTGTCACAAAGTGGTATAAACCAGTGGTTCTCAACCTTTTCTTGACTACGAACCCCTTTTAAATAACTGTTGTGGCCATGGGCCATGGCTATGGACCACCAAGACACAACTCAAGATTTAAAGCACATCAAATATTTATTTCAATTTTCTTACAAATTTCCTTCAAATTTGGAGAGAACAGGAAATAAGTTAATCTGTTAATACACATGCACCTATAATAATACCTTTATTGCAATGATTCCATACAAATTTAAAAAATAGTATCAACATTCTTTTTGTTCAGATCGCCCATTTTAGGGCATTTTGATGTGCTAATTCTGAATTCAATTTTTACACTAACATTTGATGAAAAGTTTTTACAATTCTGCTCACCTTCCCCCCTTATTTATCTGTGTTCAGTCACCATATATTTTTGTTTACTGATCTTTTCGCCTTGAAGACTTAAGTTCAACATATTTAAGTGGGTGAAGATATCTGAGAGATATACCAGTTTGATTAATCAGGAAAAACCTGTCAAATGATTGCTTCTCCATTAGGAATAATCTTATCTCTCAGTACTCAAAAGCATGACAAAACTTTACTTCATGACAGCTAACGAACATCATAGTGTAGCAGAAGTTGCTGGTGTTCACTGTCCATATCCTCACAAAGCTGTTCAAATAGTCTTGAATTCAGCTATCTGCTTTTTTTATTATATAAAATTGACAATTTTGACTGATTAGTTAAAGTCCTGCTTTAGTTTTTTTGGGATCATTTAACAACTATGGCTCCTCTATGTTTGCAACAATAATACCAAATAACTGATGGCATGATTTCCTTAATACGTGTTATAAGCCCAGTAAGCTTTCTCAACATTGCTCGCGCAGCAGTGTCTGTGTTAATTCCATTGCTTTTCAACCAATCCATGTCATGAGATACTATGAATTTGTTTAAGCTGTTGAATACTTCCTCAACAAAGAAAATGAACAAGGAGATGAAAAGTATGTCTTTATGTCTCTCATGCTGATACCTAGCATAACACAGTAAGGTTGCTTTGTTTGTTATGTCCATGCTTATGTCCAGTTGCAATGCAAAGTAGGGGGATAGGCGAATTCTTTCTAATAATTGTTCTTTATTGATTCGTCTCTTGTGTCATTTGTGTCATTTGACAAAGATATTATTATCGAATGTTCCTTGGCAGCTTGCTTGCTGATCAGTGCAGAAATCATGATTATTGCAGCAGGTAATGTAAGTTCTTCAGTTATAGTGTGTGTGGCTTTCTGAGTTTTGCTATTAGTTGAGAAACTTCAAATGAGGCCCTCACTGCATTTTCTTTGTAACAACCAGTTTCAACCTTTCTTGACCATTTTGTTACTTTTCCAGAGCACACATTCCCTGCTTTGGAAAAAAAAGTTCTTTGTGGCATGTGCCTTATGTTTTGTATCTAGATGGCTTCACAATTTTGATTGTTTCATAGCCTCGTTGGACAGCGGAATGGGAGGAGTCGATGCCGCTAGCTTGGGGCAGCCAGCAGGGGCAGCCTTCATGCCACCGCCAAGTCGCCTCTGCTAACTTGGTGCTGCCATTACTTCGCATCACAACACCAGAAAGTCGCTGCGGGAATAACTCGCCGCGGGCGCTGAATAGAGAACTGAATGAGCAAGCGGGTAAGGCGGTGGCAGTGGTGATGGGCGGGGTGTGTGAGCGAGTGGCCTGTCAGAGGGCAGAGGCAGTAGGTTGATTTGGTCCCAAATTCCAAACTGGCAGTTGGCTGCAGCAGGGGTGGAGGTAGAGGGCAGGGAGGCAGTGGCAGGCAGGGGCTTCCTATTTGGACAACCTCTGCTGTTGCCTCTGAGCCTTGAGCTGTGCCTCTCTACAAGATTTTTTTTTAAGCCCCATGGCTCTGCCAGTTTTTTCCCTGAAGTGCGGAGGAGGCTCTGCAAGGTTTTTGTAAAGGCACAGGGCTTTTAAAACTTTGTAGAGCAGGGCTGTCAAACTCCTGGTCCGTGGGCCAGATGTGTCACGTGTTGGTCCTCGCCCACGCTGGGTTTAGCAAAGGGGAAAAAGTCCCGATATGTGATATGACGCCGCCATGATGACAAGAGTTTGACATCTCTGTTGTAGAGGCTTAGCACTTTAGCAAAAAAAACTTCCAGCGCCTCAGCAATATAGAAGAAAACTTGGCAGAGCCCTGTGGCTTTAAAAAAAACCTTTTAGAGTTTTTTTTTTTAAAAGGCCACAGGGTTGTAGGCACTTTAGGGGGAAAAAACCTCGAGCACTTGCAGCACTTTGTAGAGTGGCACAGCAAGGCCTGTGAGCCCACCTACCGCCTCCCTCTGACAGCCCACTCGCTTGCCCTTCCGCCTGGCTCTCCATCCAGAGCCCAGCACCGTGCCCCTGACAGCCAGTTCACCTGCTTGCTCATCCGGCTCTCCATTCGGCACCTGCAGTGAGTTATCCCGCAGTGACTTTCCTGTGTTGAGATGTCTTGCGAAGAAATGATGATACCAAGTTGGCAGAGGTGACTTGGCGGTGGCAAGAAGGCTGCCCCCTGCTGGCCGCCCTGAGCTAATGGCGTCCCAGTCATCATAGACCTATTGGACAATACCTTGTAACACAACACGCCTAGTGATGGTTGCTTGTCCTCATGACCTGTACATGTGAAGACAGTTGACAGATATTCCTTGCTATAACGGTGATATTTTATAAAATGACTGGAAGCCTCACTTTGCTTTGAACAGGATGCAGGCTCATTATCCTCAGTCCCTTTATGTTTCAAATTCAGCCATCCTGAGGCTAAGCCGAAGTGTGCTGTCATGAAATCCACTGCTGCAATATCGAGAAACCACCTTCATGAACGATAACCAAATGGTTAGCAGAACTTGAAGACAATTGCAAAACCGGTCCAAACGCTCACTCACTGTGACAGTGACTGACTTGGCTTTCTCTGCCCCGTGGTCTCTGGTAGTCTGTGTGACAGCAAGAAATGCGACATGCTTTCTGTTTGCCGTTCAGCATCATTCACGCGCACGTTCTCAGCGTGTGCAGAAATACCAAACGCAGCTACTGTCATAGCTGATTTATACCTCTGATTGTTTTTAACTGGGGCAATAGGTTAAAAAAGCCAAGTTTTACAAAACAACCATCAAAAACTAAGATTTTGTTCTATTTCCCATTCTGTTTTGCCTTCATTTGTTTATTTTTTACTGCAAAAAATCAGAACATTTCTTCAAGCTTTCATGGACCCTCCGTGATCACATTGTAGTCCCCAGGGGTCTGCAGACCACAGATTGAGAACCCCTGGTATAAACAATAATTTATTTTATTTAGCTTTAGGGTTTTAGTAAAACATTCACAGGCAAAAGAGTAAGCTTTATGTCTACAGTATGGATGCTATGAATTTTCTCTGATGAGGGAAATCTAGATTATTAGCTATTTCACAATCTGGCATAAGATCTGGTAATAAAAAAAACAAAGCTGACCTCTAGATAGAGGTTAATAATATATTGTCTTCTGCTTTAACATAAAGTAACTGCTTTATGTTTTAACATTTAACTTTAACATTTAGTGACTGCTTCTTTGTCTGGATTCTTACAGAATGCAGCAAGCTCCCCACCATTGGAAACCCTTTCAGAGCATTTGTCTCCGTAAGTTTTGAAATATCTCTTTGATGCTTCAGTTCATGGTTTGGAGTCTTGGAAATACATCTCTAGGTCTTACTGGGTTATTAATGGTATATTAGGATAGCAATTGCACGGGTCCTTTCCTTAAATTTGTGGGATGCAATGGATATTGTTCATCCATGTGGCTTAAAGTTTAATACACAAAGGCCATTGGGCCTTGGTGGCTCAGGCTGTTAATTGCCTGCACTTAAGATCCAGCTGCCTACAACTGCTGTAGGCTCGAATCCCACCAGGCTCAAGGTTGACTCAGCCTTCCATCCTCTGGGTAGGTAAATTGAGGACCCAAGATTGTTGGGGCAATTAGCTGACTTTGTAAAATGCTGCTTAGTAATAAGCAGGCATATACAATGGAATGAAGGCTACTGCTGAGCGCTTGTTGTGCTCGTAAGCCACCCTGAGTCTCAAGAAGGGGCATATAAATGTAATTAAAAAAGTATCAATTGAAAAATTTAGAATAAAAGGTTTAGGGTTGATCTTTAAAAACAACACTTCTTTGGACTCAGATGAGCAACACAAAGCATACTGCTCAGATAAGCAATGCCTCTTTAGCCTCGAAAGAAACAAGGAGATGAGATAGAAACTTAAGATTGACTCGCCTTAATTCTCTTGAGTATAAGGTGGGGGTAAGGGAAGAGAGATTCTTCCAGGCTTTGAAGATTTTATTATACCCTATTATTATGAAGTAGCGTTCAGTGGTCCTTATGGTGTCTTTTTCCTGACCTGGCCTACCTTAAAGGACTGACATAAGTTTCAGGGCTTGCATTTTACTCTGAAGTGTACAAATTATATTGTCCTTTCTGTATTAATACATCTAGGTCTTCCTATCTCTTCTCCATGCACTTGTAGAGATAGTCTGAAAATCTTGGGTTATTACTATTTCTTATTCCTTTTAATCTGCATAAGATCTGGTAATAAAAAAACAAAGCTGACCTCTAGATAGAGGTTAATAATATATTGTCTTCTGCTTTAACATAAAGTAACTGCTTTATGTTTTAACATTTAACTTTAACATTTAGTGACTGCTTCTTTGTCTGGATTCTTACAGAATGCAGCAAGCTCCCCACCATTGGAAACCCTTTCAGAGCATTTGTCTCCGTAAGTTTTGAAATATCTCTTTGATGCTTCAGTTCATGGTTTGGAGTCTTGGAAATACATCTCTAGGTCTTACTGGGTTATTAATGGTATATTAGGATAGCAATTGCACGGGTCCTTTCCTTAAATTTGTGGGATGCAATGGATATTGTTCATCCATGTGGCTTAAAGTTTAATACACAAAAGGCCATTGGGCCTTGGTGGCTCAGGCTGTTAATTGCCTGCACTTAAGATCCAGCTGCCTACAACTGCTGTAGGCTCGAATCCCACCAGGCTCAAGGTTGACTCAGCCTTCCATCCTCTCGGGGTAGGTAAATTGAGGACCCAAGATTGTTGGGGGCAATTAGCTGACTTTGTAAAAATGCTGCTTAGTAATAAGCAGGCATATACAATGGAATGAAGGCTACTGCTGAGCGCATTGGGTTGTGCTCCAAAAATTGTAAGCCACCCTGAGTCTCCGAAGAAGGGCGGCATATAAATGTAATTAAAAAAAAGTATCAATTGAAAAATTTAGAATAAAAGGTTTAGGGTTGATCTTTAAAAAAACAACACTTCTTTGGACTCAGATGAGCAACACAAAGCATACTGCTCAGATAAGCAATGCCTCTTTAGCCTCGAAAGAAACAAGGAGATGAGATAGAAACTTAAGATTGACTCGCCTTAATTCTCTTGAGTATAAGGTGGGGGTAAGGGAAGAGAGATTCTTCCAGGCTTTGAAGATTTTATTATACCCTATTATTATGAAGTAGCGTTTCAGTGGTCCTTATGGTGTCTTTTTCCTGACCTGGCCTACCTTAAAGGACTGACATAAGTTTCAGGGCTTGCATTTTACTCTGAAGTGTACCCCGCCCTTCAAATTATATTGTCCTTTCTGTATTAATACATCTAGGTCTTCCTATCTCTTCTCCATGCACTTGTAGAGATAGTCTGAAAATCTTGGGTTATATACTTTGACTTCTTCTTATTCCTTTTATATGCAATGTATTATCTCCTGTTCTGGTCTGTGTACTTGATATTCCAGTATTTTAAAATAATTTTTATTAAAGATGTTTTCAACAGAATACAAACAGTACAGATTTTAAATTGAAGAGAAAAGGAATAGGGAGAAGTAATTAAAAAATGAAAAAGAAATACAGAAATAGAAATAAAAAAGTAAGGTGGCTTCCAGTCAACAGCAGTTATAGCTACATTCACATTATACCCTCTCTTTCTAAGGTTATACCATAATTTCCTTCTTTCCCCTTCTATCCTTTCTAATCATCAAACCCATAAATCACCAATTCATTCTTTTTTCAGTGTATAATCCATAAGAGGTTTCCAGTCACTAATAACTATAGTCATAGAACATAGAATAATAGCATTAGAAAATACCTTGGAGGTCTTCTAATCCAGCCCGTTGCTTGAGCAGGCAACCCTACAAAGCCAGGTCAAATGGCTGTCCAGTCTCTTCTTGAAACCTCCAACGATGGAGCACCACAACTTCAGGAGGTAAGCTGTTCAATTGATCAATTGTTTTCACTGTCAGGAAATTTCTCCTTAGTTCTAGGGTGGATTTCTCTTTAATGATCTTCCACCCGTTATTTCTTGTCCTTCCCTGAGTTGGTTTGGAGAATAAGTCTACCCTCTCTTGTCTGTGGTAGTCCTTCAAGTACTGGAAGACTGCTATCCCCTTGCCCTCCTCTTCATTAGACCAGACATTCCTCAATTGTTCATCAGGCTAAATCGTACGATGGATGGTTAAGGAACTAGGTATGTTTAGCCTAATGAAGAGAAAGCAGAAATTCATCAGAGGGAGATCCAACACGGAAATAAATTTCCTGATAGAAAGAACAATTAATCAGTGGAACAGCTTGCCTCATGGAGTTTTTTTATTTATTCACATTTATATACCGCCCTTCTCTGGAGACTCAGGGCGGCTTACAATTTTTGGAGTGCAACCCAATGCGCTCAGCAATAGCCTTCATTCCATTGTATATACTTGCTTATTACTAAACGGCATTTTTTACAAAGCCAGCTTATTGCCCCCAACAATCTTGGGTCCTCAATTTACCTACCCTGAGAGGATGGAAGGCTGAGTCAACCTTGAGCCTGGTCAGATTCGAGCCTGCAACTAATTGCAGGCAGCTGGAACTTAAGTGCTGGGCATTTAACAGCCTGCACCACCAAGGCTCTTTTTGGGTGTTCCCATCACCATGGTTAGTGGGTTGGACTAGTAGACCTCCATAAATTTATGAACTATTGTGGTGAATACTTGAGCTAAACTCAAGTTAAAGAAAAGGTCGCTTCCAGCCCTATGATTCTATCATTCAGAAGGATCTTAAATGTATCTTGCTGAGATGCTACTTCTACAAACTTATTTGCCTCCCAGTGCCTTCGTTTCTCTGAATCAGCATTCCTTATGTCTGTTTTATGGTTGACCTAGCACTTTGTTTCCTTTGAAAAAGCATAAGGGTTAATTAGACTTGTTGGACAGAGTTCAGATACTCAGGGGAAAGAGGCAAAGATAGAGAGAGCCAGATCTTTTGTATTGGTAAATCGAGAGCAGCGAATTCCAGTAAAGGAAGAGTGTAGGAAGAGAGAGACAACCTAAGTCAGAGCAATTTCCTGTCCTCAAATATACTTCACTCATTGCAGTTTCTGAAAATATCTGACATCAGAAGATTAATATTAAATTTTATCAAAAAATAATTCAATCTAACAAAATAGTTAATTTTTATTTTCATATTTTAAATGGCAAAAAGTGGGTATTAGAATATTTGAATTTAGTGAGGGTCCAGGTTGAACTTTTAAAAAGCATTTCATTTGATGAAGATAAGCCTTATTCCACTCATTTTTCTTTCTTGTGGTGAGTCAAATCATATGCCTCCTAAAATGCTTGCCATGGATTGCATATTTTTGTGCAATTCCTGAAATTAATCTGAAGTATGTGATGCCTTTAGCAGTTCTCTTGGGGTACCAGAATATTGACAGCATGTGTCTAGATGTTTTGTTTAATAAATTGCTGTTAGTTGCTGATAAAATATGTCATCCCTCTTATATACCAGCTACCATCCTGTAAAAAGAGAGTTGGAAACAGAATTTGGACATTCCACTGGGCTGGGAAATGAAAGACAGATTTATAAAAGTGTTTTGGAAGGAGGAGATATCCCATTGCAAGGGTTGAGTGGCTTGAAGCGTCCATCCAGTTCAGCATCCACAAAAGGTAAAGTAAACATTGTTGTGATCAAACTATGAAGAATGTATAACATGGTATTGCACTTATACCAAGATTCTGCATGTCATAATTTAAAGAAAAGCCTGACCATTTTTGTATCTAAGAGCAGCTTGCATTAAAAAAGGGTGGTGAGATCACAGACTTTGGCTCATTATCGTATGAACCCTTAATATTGTGATCATGATGACATTGTCATTAACTTAGAATGTGCTAAATAAATCATTTCTCCTCCTTGGTTTGGTGTCTGAGGTTAAATCTCTATGTCCAGGATAATTCAGAGTATTGAAAGAACATCTTGGTGGTTTGCCAAACTGTTACAAAGTTTATCAAATACATTCACAAGATTATATGAAGTGATGGGTGCTGGGTACCAGCTAATGTTACCTCCATTTTGAAGAGGAGGAAGAAGAGAATTTGGGAACTACAGAGTGGGGATATTTTGAGCAGATCCTAAAGTGACTGATCTGTAAGTACCTTGGAAACAGTGTGAATATTACCAGATGTTGATAATGGTTTTGTCAAAACAATTTTTGCCAAGCCAATTTTATTCATTTTTAAATGAATGACTTCCATTATAAGTTTATGGGACAATTTGAGGCATTGAGGGGTTTGCTTCAGCAAACCATTTGACAAAATTCCTGTGTCATTACTTGTTAGCAAGCTACTTCATTCTGTCTTGGATGGCAAGAAAATTAAATGGGTGTAGAGCTGGTACAGGTATTCTGAATTCCCATCCATCATTTCTCACCTAGTTCTAGAGAAGAAGCAAGTGGAACATCACAAAATTTGTCCCTGGCCTTTTGCTCTTCTGTGTTTTATAAGTGAGTTGGATTGGATGAGAAGCTTAGCAGATTATAGATCACATAACTGAGTGAGATAGTTAATGTCTTAGAAATCAAAATTCAAAATGAAGATAAAATTCATTGTTCTTTGACTGAAAAAAAACATGAAATTTAAGAGTTTTTTATTACAGGAACAAATTGTGTTTTTTTTTAATTATATATGTATTCTATTGCCACCCATTTAATAGATTCTAAATGGCTTGGAGTTATAACAAATGCTTGTTGAAATAGTAGTTGATTACCAATTAACTGTTCATAAGGTCAGAATGCTCATAAAATTGGAGCAGTTTTAATACACATTCCACTTAATGAAGTTTACAGAAAGAGATTTGCATCAGGTAACAGGGAAATGTCTACATGGCTCACATCCCATTTACTATTCCATCTATTTTGTGGTCATGTTTCACTCACGCTAGTCATACTATTACTAAATTTGCAGATGATACAGCAGTGGTGGGGCTCATCTCGGGGGGGCGGGGTGAGTCTGCCTACAGAGATGAGGTGGACCAGTTCCTTTCATGGTGTGGAGACAATAACTTGGTCCTTAACACCAATAAGATCAAGCAGCTTATAGTGGACTATAGAAGAAACAGATCAGACATCCAACCCTTGCTTATCAATGGAGACTGAGTGGAGCAATTGGGCAGTTTTAAGCTTCTGGGTGTTACCATAAAAGAGGACCTGACCTGGGGCACTCGCATTGCAGCTGGTCAAAAGGGCCCAGCAGAAATTATACTGCCTGAGACTTCTCAGGAAACAACAACTGAATGAGAAACTGCTGGTGACATTCAACTGCAGCACCATAGAGAGTATCCTAACTTACTGCACCTCTGTATGACTTGCCAATTGCACACTGGCAGATAGGACAGCACTCCAGAGGGTTAATGTCATTGCCCAGAAGATCATTGGTTGCCCTCTCCCCTCTTTGGAAGAGCTTTATAGCTACCGCTGCCTTAAGAAAGTTCAAAACATTCTCAAAGATCCATCACATCCTGGGAACCCTTTTTTCGAGCTATTACCATCTGGCAGTTGGTACAGGATAATAAAAACAAAGACAAATAGGCTGAATAACAGCTTCTATCCCAGGGAAGTAACTATATTGAATTCTACTATATAATTAATGCAATATTGGGTTTTCAGTTCAATTGTGTAGAATGTGAAGGATGTGTGTTTGTGTTTTATTTTTATAGTTATAATTTACACTGAAGATGGCATTTAATTTCATTGTACGAAGTGCAATGACTATAAAGTAAAGTAGGCTAAATTAAACTAATGGGAAAATAGAAAGCTGAGAAAACCTCTACAGTTTATTAATTAATAGCAAGAAAAAGATTATGCTGAAAGTAAACCACAAACATCCAAAAGAAGTGGAAGGATTTTACCAGGCTGTATAAAATCACACAGCAAGTCAATCAACATGGACTTCTGTTTGATTTTGTAGTGTGAAAGGAATTCTATCTCAGTTTGAGGAAGACTGAAAGAAAGAAGAGAATCTAGTCTAACTGGAAGACTTTGGAATAGATCTCCAAGCATCCTTTCTCTTAACTTGCTGCATATGTGATATTAACCCTTCAATACTTGCGGTTTTTTAAATAGAATTGGCACAAAAGGATATTGCCAATTTAGCTGTTACCTCATCCCAAACTTGTAGCAATACTAAGCTGTAAACCAGTGGTGAGATTCAAATAATTTAACAACCGGTTCTCTGCTGGCTGGATAGACATGGCTGGGTGGTCATGTGACTGGGTGGGCGTGGCCAACTCGCCATCAGTCACGTTGAGGGGTGCCTCACCTCTCCTTGCCATGACCCACTCTACCTCGCCCCTCCCCTCCCAGCCACTCCTTGTCACACACAGCCTCGCCTCGCCTCAAAGGCCTCAACATATCTATAGTTCTGTAAAAATGTTCTTCACCTTTTTTGACTTTATTATCTGCATCTACATACTGCAGATGTATTTTCATGGACCACTGAAAGGAGGAAATGGCTCATATGCTTTGCCCAAGAATGTGATAGGCAGGTCACAAAACCGGGGGGGAATGTATTTTCCAAAGCAGCAGAAGGCAAAACAAGAAGCAATGGATGGAAACTGAACAAAAAGAGAAGCAATCTAAAACTAAGGAAAAACTTCCTGACAGTGAGAACAATTAACCAGTGGAACTGCTTATCTCCAGAAGTTCTGGGTGCTCGATCACTGGAGGTTTTTAATAAAAGACTAGACAGCCATTTCTCCAAAATAGTATGGAGTCCCCCCCCAAGATCCCTTCTAAGTGTTATTCTGTTATTCTGACCCTTTCCCAGGCCCTCCACTCAGATTTTGGCATCCTCAGTTTTCCTGCCTGAGCAGGGAGTTTGACTAGAAGACCTCCAAAGTCCCTTTCAACTCTGTTATTCTGTTATTCCTAAACTAAATACACTAAGACCCTCATTAGGACCCTGGATTAATGAGTTAAAGAGCCGCCTCTAGACACTCATTTTAATAGATTTTTAGAAACCTGCAGTTGAAAGTTCTTCATGTCTCCTTACCCCAAAGACCCAATTTCATTTGGAATTTAATCCCAAGCTGATTGCCCTTTTAGCATTTCTCTTGATACTTCTCCAAAATGCACCAAGGATCTAGAACAGGGGCCTGCAACCTTAAACACTCAAAGAGCCATTTGGACCTGTTTCCCATAGAAAACACTGGGAGTAATTTAACAACCAATGTGACTGGGTGGGCATCACTCAACTTCACTAACTCCCACCCAGTCGCCTCCTGCTCTGGAATATGGAACGAGTCTCCATCCCCCGCCATCACCCTTACCTTCTGAGGCCAGGTGAGGAGTGATGGGGAGGGGAGGGGCCAGCCAGTGGTGGGATCAAGGCAGAAGACCTCATACATCCCAGTCTATTTTTGTTTGTCCAGTCTATTTTTGAAAACCTCTTGTGATGGAGTTGTCACTGTCAGGAAATTGCTCCTTACTTCTAGGATAGATCTCTCTTTAATAAGTTTCCACCCATTATTTGTGGTGCTTTGGAGAATAAGACAATCCACTCTTCTCTGTGACAGCCCCTTAAATACTGGGAGACCATAATCCTTACCCCCAGAAACTCTCCCCACCTCCGCAGGGCCTGTGACTCACTTGTGGGTTCTCAGACATCCTGGCTTTGTCTGCAAGAACTGAAGGCAGCCTTCCCGGCCGCACACTCCCTCTTCCCACCGCCTCCTGCAAGGTGGGAGCCCGAGAGGAAGTGCCTAGTCTGGGCACACAGAACTCCACGATGGAGCCCTTCCCGGGGAGCAAAGCCTTGGAAGACCTGATCCGTCTCGAACTGGGTGCCAGCCCAGTTGAGATCTGAAAGGCAGAGTGCTTGGGCCAGCAGAGGCGCGTGGAAACTCGAGCCCCTCAAGGTCTTTGGGACGGATCAGGTCATCCAAGGCTTTGCTCCCCGGGAAGGGCTCCATCATGGAGTGCTGTGTTCCCAGACCAGGCGCTTTCTCTTGGGCTGCCCAGAGGCCTGCAGAAGCCAAAAGCTGGGCCCAAAAGGCGGCCGAGCTGCACTGTGCTCCCACCCTGAGGCAGCCCTTTGGCTGAGCATGGTGGGCCAGTGTGGGTCTCTCTCTCCCCTGCCATTGGCCTTATCTCCTCAGGCCAGGCAAGGAGGGGCTGGGAGGGGAGGGGCGAGGGGCTGGGCAATTCAGTCAGTTCACCAAACTGCACAAAAAGTTAGCTACCAGTTCACTTGAACCGTTGCGAACCAGCTGAATCCCACCACTAGGTGCAACAAGAGACATGGTTAGGAGAAGAATCTGCCAAAGGAAATTGTCCAATACCAGCTTCCTATAAACGTTTTGTGAGCCTTTTCAGCTAGAAAAAGGTCTAACAGTGCAGTTTCCTCAACTGTGCCCAAGAGATCCATCGTTGTTCAGTTGTGGGATCCAAACTAGCCCTCAGTCAAGCAGGAAGACATGGCAAATGCTAAAGAAAATCTCAGCTCCCAAACATCTCTTCTGTTGGGATATCATCATAAGATGAGCCACTTTCTGAATCTTGAAACTCAGCCAAACTGCCCTGTTTTTGATTTGGACACTGCAAATGTGTTTGGTAATTTTCCTTTTGCTTCTTAATACAACTCTAACATGAGCAAGAACTCCCCCCCACCCTTCCAAAGAAACTGAGGACGTCCTCTGGATGTGGCATTTTGATGTACTTTACCATTTCTATCTCTTTTTCCTTTCCTGTTTTTTTTTTAATCCCCTCTACTGTGTTCGTTCTTTTCCTTGTATGTCCTGTCCTGCTTACATTTCAGGACTTGGCTCAGCTACTGAGAAATCATTTCTGCTATCCTTCTAACCAACATCAAAGCAGTTTGTCCCAAATGCCATCATTTAGAAGGTGATTTATTTATGGAAACCAGCTTTAAATCCTTGTAATTTGCATCCCTAAGGAACAAAATTAATAAACCCAACGTCTAAGAACAGTTTGTTCCATTCTTGTGAAGTATCTGTTTTATGTTCATCCACACATCTACCTGTATATGTGTGGGTGAGTGTATATGTGTCAGTATTATTGCATTCAATTAAGCACCCTTCCTCAGCAACATTAAATGATAATTGCTGAATAAAAATTGTTTTCTTTGATGAGTCTTTTTATGGGCTTAAACTTTGTTCTTTCAATTTATCCCCACAGTAGTTTGTTTGCCTATTATTTAGCAAAATAAGATGTTATTCTAAATTAATCGAGCCAAATAAAGGTTTTGCTTTTTGTTTTTTCCTTGGTTCTTTTCGTACATTTATTTTAATGACATTGTGTTGTTTTAAAGTAGATTCAGAATCACCAAGACATTTTGCAACACTCGATTATATAGAGAGTCCTGAAGAAACGTTCCAAAAGCGCAGCAGTGATAAAGAGGTAATCTTCCTGTCAGAGATAATATTTTCACAAAATCAATATAGTAGATGAAAAGTGGAACAATATTTGATCATAAGCAAAACTTCCGAGTCGACATGTATTAATTGCCCTGACAATGTAAGATTGGGATATATTTGTAAATAAATCAACAGTAGCACCTGAAAGAGTTTCAGGTTAAGCAGGAGTGCTAAAGAAAAGAGTGCTAGAGAAAACAGCTGATTTTCATCACAAGGTTTGGCTATCATTGGTAACCAAGATTGAGTGCAATATTGTTCACTTGGAAGTAAGCCTACAGGGATCAGCCTCAAAGTAAGACTTAATCAGTCCAGCAAAGTTTTGGAACGGTTGTCATTGGTATCCTTCCCAGTTTGGTTGTCACGCTTACCAATCACACAAGCCCTCACCTTTTTCTGTTGCTTTATATAGGAAAGCTAGAACTGCATGGTGAATGGCCTCTTGAAGCACCCTTGGTGACCATAGTTCAGCTCTAACCATAGGTATCTGCAATAGGGGTAAGGAGGGAGAAGTGACAAAATGAGCTGATGTCACAAAATGAAATCCATTACTTACATGGGCTTACTTACATATGAAAATGCATGTTTCATCATTTTTACGTCAGCATAGTTCGGAGTGGTTGCCTAAGTCTGCTTTAGATACAGAAGAAAACCTGGGACACCATTAAGTAGTGGTTGGGTATCTGCAAGAGCATTGCAGAATCCAGTCAGTCCACTTCATTTCCTTCTCTTGCATAAGAACCCTCTGATATTCAGAGGAGCAACTTAATGGGGATTTCCCCCCTCCTTCCAGAGTTTCAAGTAATAAAGAACAGGAAGATTTCCCCATCACTCATTGTGAGAGAAAGGGTCACTAAACACAGTTAGGGATGGAGCATTGATATATTAGATTAATTATCTGAAGCCTGAGAACAGCAGGAATCTGTAAAGTAAAATTGCATTTGTTCATATTTTTACCTGCAGAAATTGGTATATGTGCCTTACTCCTTACTTCTCTGTGAAAATCTTTCACTAGCTTGTTAAAAGATGACAGGGAAATCCTGTTATCATTATGTGATTGATAGATTGATTGACTTAAAGCAAATTTGTGCTCAGTCTAACCTTTTTGGAAAACAGGCACAAAAATAGTTACTACAAAAGGAGAATTATGAAAGCTTCTTTAATGGCTCCTGAACTTGAGAAGGAAATTTTTAACCATAATTAATCTGATTCTGTTTTCATGATTTAATTTTAGAATGCCTTTAAAAAATTTTTTTGTTTCCCCTCTCAAATATGTGATGCTGAATTCCAAGATGACAATCTCGGAATTCAGTCTTTGATTTGATTATCCTGTGGTGGTGCCAATGAGTAGCATTTGTGCCCCTTGATATCCAGCAAATCATACCATGAGCCTTAAAATATAAGTTGTTTTAAAAGTGGCATAGGACGATTATGTGCTACTTATAAAGCAAAGCATCAGCCTTCAGCATCATCTTGAGTTGAAGAAATTCTGTGGGATTCTACAGAATCCCTCTGGGAAGGTAGCTTGGTTTCTGATAACTATATCTTTCATTTTGTATCTTGGTAAGTCTGCACTCATTTCTTGCTCCAAAGTTTTTAAATGTGTTTCCAGTACAAAAACAACAATTAACCTTGAATTATGCAGTTAACATAGACCACGATTACTACACAGCATTGTTTGGGAGAACATTGCAGTAACATAACAGTAATCTCAGTAGCAGTCTTTTTATGGACAACCATCCAGATGTTTGAAGGCTGCAGTTCCTCTTCATAGGGATTTTGTTCTAACTTGATTTCTTTGCAGTTGAGAAACTGAAAGGAAGACTGGCAGTTTGGCAGTGGAGATGAAATCCTTACCATGGAGGCTGGTACCCAGCTTTCTCCTTGCCAGTTTATTGTCCTCTTGAACTTCCTTAGTGGACTATACTTTGAGAGCTTGATTTTAAAAAATGATGTTTCTATAAGCTTTCTGTTGTGGGTAGTGCTATTTTGGCTACGTAAGCAGTGAATCTTCAGTGTGACTGTCATTAAGAGAGGAGGATAATGGAAATGGCTGGTGAACCTGACCCATCTTCTACAAACATCCCAACTATTCTTCTTTTGATTATTTCAATCTGGTTTAATATATAGTATGTCATAATTGTTTTCTCTGAGCTTACTTTGGGGCTGTAGTGGAGACATTGTATACTCTTTATTTTGTTTTCCAATATTTTTTGCCGATATTAAATTGCTGTAAATTGGATGATTTATTGCCCATTTTATGCAATTTTATGGCAGAAACTTTTAGAGGACCAGAGACGACTTAAACGTGAGCAAGAAGAGGCTGATATTGCAGCCAGAAGGCACACAGGGGTCATTCCTACGCACCATCAGTTTATCACTAATGAGCGCTTTGGGGACCTTCTAATTAGAGACGATACAATCAAAAGGAAATCTGGGTCAGAGGTCTGTTGTGGTTGCCTCACTCTGCTGCTTGACCCAATTCATAATTGCTTTTCATAGCATTCTGCTTTTTGGCCAATGTTAGCTGTCCCAAGTGTTGACTTTGTTTTCACTTAGAATCTGCTTTGACCTTGTTCTACATAATCCTACAGAAAACTGCATATTTTAATGCATGTCTGCTAAGTAAGGAATACTTGTGCACAACTGTGATGCATGCCTCTTTTTTAAAACAGCAGTTACTTTTACTGCCAACCAGCAAACATTTGCTTCATCTTTTGCACTGTATAGAATGCTTCCTTCTCTCTTTATCTGCGCCATCTGCTTAGACGTCTAATTGTCTTGTGGCTCCTGATCATGCAGTTTTGTTATGCATTGTGCATTCCATAACATTATTCTTTCTGTAGTTTTTGTTGTTAAGAATCTTTAGGTCAGGCAAAATAAATGATCTTGTTTTAAAAAGGCAAAAGAAAGAACTTGCTCTGCAGGGAGTTATACGTTAAGAGAACAGATTAACTTGCCTTCACTGAAAGTGAGGGTGACCAGACAGCCATGTTTTACATTAAAATGTATTTATCTTTCTGGCAGGGAAAGCTATGTGGAATCCCTGTCTTTATTTCTTTCTGCCACTAATTCCAGGTGATCAGGAACAAATGATCATTCCTGAGTTCTGGAGAATTTATCAGGATGCTTCCATTGCACTCATAAAGATACAGTGTTGTGTTGCTTGGCTTCTCTGGGTCTACCAAGCTACCCACTACACATTTCAGAAGGCCATTTCATTCTGTGGATCACATTTGCAATTCAGACTGTTGCCTTCTGGAGTAGGATTGTCAGAGTTCAATTTATCACTGCCTCTCCATTTAGGAGAGTCTAACCATTCACTCAAACACATTTAATTTACTTAGTAATACCTACTTCTGTTTTTTTCTTGACTTTTCATAAAGGCTACAAATTCTTCAACTGTGGTATTCATTTTGATTCTGTTGACTTTGCAAATTTACAAACTTGCTGAAAAGACTGAAGTCATGCTCCCTTGAAAAGTCTAGCTCTCTTATTTTAGTAGTAGACGTACTAGGTCTATAAGAAGGTTTAACCACTCTTAGTTGCTCAAGAATTGGGACTAGATTCATCACACATTTAAGAAAGGAAACTCTTGAAAGTGTGCTTGTAATGTTGTGTGTACCCTTTCAAATGATGTTCTGAAGATTTGGCAATTTTTTAAAAATTGTGCTATTTTCAACCACTAGATGAGAGCTGCCAGAGTGAAGTTTGACTTTAAAGCCCAGACATTAAAGTGAGTATTGGTTATTTCCCCCCTATGTCTACAATATCTTTATGTTTTAACCATTTCCTTTCTTCTGATAATTATTTAAGTATATACTCTTTTGCTGCCCATTTGCACCTTCAATGCAGTCCAACAGTGTTTACATTGCCAGCTGTTCTGACCAAGGGAATGCATCCAACTGTCCATTGTGACCAACATTGCTCCAGCATTACTCTTCCACTGAATGCCACAGCAGCTTTTCTGTCCCCTTTAATGCCTGCCATTTTTATACAGCTTCCATCCTTTCCATCATGTAATGCCATCATCGAGATGTTTGTTCCATTTGCCATCTCCATCTCTATCTTCACCTCCTTCTTTCTCTTAAAATCTTCTCCAGATGAAATTTCAGTTCCATTTCTAATTCCTCCAGTTTCAAATCCATTACTTTCACGAACTTCTTCCACTTCTCTTCTGACCAAGTACCCATCTGTTCACTGTCCCAAGATCTGCCAGTCTTTAAAAACTGCAAATGCAATCAGTTCTTTAGAATTTGGGGGCAAATATTTATGTTTGTTTCTTCAGTTATGTTCCCCAGTTGTTAATATTTGCATTTGAAATTTGATGTTAATGAGATTTTATTAAATTAATTAACACATGAATTGATATGTTATTTACAGGGAACTTCCATTACAGAAAGGCGATATTGTTTACATTTATAAGCAGGTTGATCAGAACTGGTATGAAGGCGAACACCATGGCCGAGTGGGCATCTTCCCACTATCTTACATAGAGGTACTGTTTTGTTTATTAAGCTACCCAAGGTGTCAGGGCTGGTCTGACTGACACGAGATCAAAGCCATCTATCTTCTTTAAGATTTTTACATATACCTTTTTGCTTTTGTTTTATAGTTACTTAACCCAACAGAAAAAATCCAAACTAAGAAGACATCACCGTTGCAAATCTTGGAATATGGAAATGCAATTGCCAAATTCAGTTTCAATGGAGATACTGCTGTGGAAATGTCCTTCAGGAAGGTAGAGATGGCAGTTATTGTAAATCATTTTGAAATATTTCTTTCTCATGCAATCTACTGACATCAATCCAATTGCAAAGCATAGCAAATGGATGTTCTAAGCAGCAGATTGGAAATGTAAAAAGTTAAAAAAAGATACTTTGCATTGAGTTTTCTAAAAATGGAAGGTTTGAGGTTAATTGTCACATAATATGACCTTTGTCCAATGCAACAAGTGTATTTTTACTTCTATAGCGATAGTTTTGCATCTAAATGACAAAAAAATGCAATTATTGATGACACTAGAGATAGGCAAGGAACTAAATGCCAATTATTTGTATTTATTATATATGTAATAACTAGTCTGAATTATTTTGCCAAAATGGGAAATATATGTATGTATGTCTATCACTTCTTTCTCATTTTAAAATTTTCTATCTTTGTGAACTATGCATTATACTGGAGTCTCTGAATATTTTAATTTTGGATCAAAAAGTTAAGCCATTTTCTTAGACACTGTAAATGCAAGCCAGATCATTAAAAGCATTTAATAAAAAGGAGACCTCAAATCCATTTTAACCGAGGTAGGCATTTCAGGCAAACCCAGAGCATCTGCTAAATACAGCCTTTATATGTAAGTAGCATGTTTCTTTTTTTGCCTACAGGGAGAAAGAATCACATTGATTCGACAAGTAGATGAGAACTGGTATGAAGGGAAAATCCTTGGCACCCATCGCCAAGGCATCTTCCCTGGCTCTTATGTGGACATACTTAAGCAACCAGTGCTGAAAGATACATCAGGCTATCCTTACCGGCCGCCAAATTGCAGTGTGACTTCTCCACAGGTAACCTGTTTGCATTGCTGTTCTTTGCAGAGCATCTAATAAGCTTTGATAGTCTATTTCCTAGGGCAGGATTCCCATCATTGCCTTGTGTCAGCCATGTCTTCTGGAACGACAAAGAATCTACATAGGTTAAAATATTCCTTAGCAGAATTGAAGTGGGTGATTTCATCCAAAGCTTCTCTCTGGTTGTCCACAAGGAATGCATAGATTCTCCTGTGGTGGCTGATTCCAGACACAGATTGTGATTAAAATATGGTTTCAGTAGGGAAACAAGGAGACAGGAATGTTCCTTAAGTCGAGCATTTTAGGTCATGCAGGAAGAGAGAGAAGCCATCACCTTGCTGACTGTTAAAGAGTAAAACTGCTCCTTTAACCTGGCGGTGCCTCTGGCTGGGTTTGTCAAGGGATGAGATGTTTACTCCTTTGCACTGTTCGATTAATGGTTTGGATTAGCCTTGGGTGAGAGGAAGGTTTGCAGGAGTGCTAAAGCTAATTAAGTCCCAGGAGAACAAACGTGCTTGTAATTCTGGACTGTGGTTGCAGAAAAGCAGAACTCCTGTGGGCTATGCTGGTGGATTTTCAATTAGAGAAGTAGATAAACACCCTCTTAATAAAACAAAGCCAGATGTTTAACAACATCCACCAAATCTCTCCTTATCTAAGCACCAAAACATCTGTTCACTTTGTCCCAGAACTATTTAAATATTGGAATATCTTCATTGTTTTTTTACAAAGCCATTGTTTGATTTTGTATAAAGCTGAGATTAAAAAAAAAATCAGAGAGCATCATTTTTGGAACCATTTTGCAGTTGTTCCTGTTTAAAAAAAACAGGAACAAATGCAACTATGGTTTCAAAAATGATGCTCTCTGAATTTTTTAAAATTAATACTCTGATTATGAAAAATTTTTGTAAACCAGTTCCAAGACTGGCCCAATGACTTCCGGGACCAAAGCTCAATTAGAAAATTTTGAATTAGTTGGAGCCACGTCTGGATGATGAAGCTCTTAAATTACAGCCAGTTTTCATTCTACTCTAAAAAGATAATAGTTTTAATATTTCTAAGAGATTGAAGGATAACCAAGACCTCATACATCCCACCCCCTCTCTCCCTCTCCCTCCCTCTCCCTCCCTCCCTCCCTCCCTCCCTCTCCCTCTCTCTCTCTCTCTGCATGTGTGTGTATACATGACCTGCCAAAGCAGTGGTTGCCAACCACTGGTGGTCAGAAAAATTTTTGGTGGTCCGCAGAGAAATGTCAACTACCCCCCAAAGCAATTAATCCAGACTGTGCGGGAACACAAGGCTGCGCCACCCACATGTCCCATGGTAACACAAGGCCTGCATCACTTGCATTGCGAACAACATGTAGTGAGGGGAGGGGGGGAAAGGGCAGAGAGGGGGAACTTGCCCCACTCGCCCCAGGTGCGTCACTTGACCACTGGGCTGCTTCTTTCCACTTCTTTCTTCTTCTGCTTTTGGCTCCACACAAGGAAAGCAGCAGAAGTCTTCCTTTCTCTCCCCCAAACTCCGGCAGAAACGAGTCTTTGGGACCCTGCAAGGCATCCTGCTCCAAGAGGCTGCGCCAGTGTGACAAGTCTCACAAAGACTCATTTCTGGTGGAGTTTGGGGCAGAGAAAGAAAGACTTCTGCTGCTTTCCTTGCATGAAGCCAAAAGTCTCCACCCCCACCCCTGAGAACAGAGATGGAGACAGTATCCTGTGATCCCAAATAAAGAATGATTGGTCGGTAGGAAAACGGGTGGGGAATTTTCCTGCAGACTTTTGGGGGATTTTCCCAGGGTCTCTGGTCCACGGGATTTAAAAGTATGAGTTTGGTGGTCCCTGAGGTCCAAAAGGTTGGTGATCCTCTTGTTAAAAACTTGCCGCCACTCATTTTTGTGTGGTCTGCCTGTTTTTTTTATTCCCAGAAGTTGTCCAAAAACTTTAATTTCCCTCTTTCAGATGTTTTCAGTGCTGGCTTCAGGGTGTTCTGGGAGAGATCCCACTATGGAAAAGTAACACCATCTCAGGTGGTGGCTTTTCAATGGAAAAAACCTTCTTCAGTAAAAAGGAAAGACTTCTTGCACCTCTGACCTTCTTTATTAAGCTCACTTAAGAAGGTGGCAGTGAGTGTGCACAAGGCAATGAATTCAAGGCACAGCTCTGGCTTTTGTGATCAAAAGCTGCAAGAGATTTGCTTTGCAGTCTGTGCTATAGATTGTTTGACAAGATTGCCCTTTGGTACCAGCAGTTCGGCTGGGTAGCAAAATAATTTTATTTATTTATTTATTTGCATACATTTATATTGTCCATATTACCACTCTCCAAGTAGTATATGAAAAGTTGCATAAAACGTACCATTCAATTATCTTCCCCCAAAACACATAGAAAAAGGAAATGGCAACAGGCTCAAAAACTTGCCAGAATAGCCTTGTTTCCATAGCTTTGCCAAATATTAAGGGGACAAAGGGGACAGGGCAGGCAGACAGAGCCTTTGGGGGTGGGTGAGTCATGTTCAGATAGGCTTACAGCAACAAGGTCAATTTGTTAACATTAGTAGAATTGGTATTAAAGATGGGAAAATGGATGGAGACACAGGAATGTTGCTAGAAAGCTAGTAGCTAACGTGGTATGTTGCAGAATGTCAAAAGAAACAGAATCCAAGGGTTAGAAAGGCTCTTGGCCATGTTTTAGTCCACCTCCCTAGGACAGGAACCCCTTGCAACACCATTGCGGGTAGGTTTGAATACAAATGCCAGCAACTGCTGTGAGAGTTAACAAGGAAAAACTGAATTGCAAAGAAAATACACGAAGGAAGAGTTGAATGCACCAAGAGGAAAAAGAGGACAGCTGGACAAAGTGAGATGTTGAGATAGAGCACTGAGAAGGTTGGAGAAGAAAATGGCAGGATGAAAGCAAAAAATGGTTTGCAACATCAGGGAGTTATCAAGAAGCCTCATGTTGTTTTCATTAATCTGAGCTGTGTTTTCCTTTCTTTTTGTTGCCATCTGTCTTTTATTCACCATCCTGGGCAATGGGGGAGGGACAGAGAAGAGGGCACATGTATCCCAGTTTTGTGGTGCAAATTCCACTCCTTTTATGCAACCAACACTAATGCTTGGTGCTTATTCTTTATCTTTGTTGTAACTTTGCTTGCTCTCCCTCTTTCTGATTAGTTTTCTTATTTGTGAGAATTAATGCCTTGGAATTCCAGTGACTCAGGAGGACTTTCTCTGCAGGCCCCTCGGCAAATAGCATTGCAATTCACATCTTGCCTGTGTATTTTCAAAGGAGAGATGTTTAAATTTATTTATCTTTTAATTTACAAACATTAACCTAGATTCCATAAACTTGACTATGTGGAAGTAGTACTTTACTTTGTTAAACCTGTACTCACACTGAAGGCCCCACTACTTTTGGTGATAAGGAGTGTAGGTTGCAAGATGCTCTAAATTTGGGGGTCTGATAAAATTACAGGGATTAACATGTAAAATTACATGTTAAATCGATCAATCAATCACTAAAAAGGTCCATAGTACCAACTGGGGTCGCAGGGAATAGGAGGACATCCTCCTCCTGCTAAGGGACCTCAAATGTTGTGTTAATGTGCCTCTTGTGTCACCTTCCCTGTCTCTGCATCCAGCCCTGTTATTTCAATTAACTGTCTCAAGTTGGAAATCTAATGTGCTGTTTGTAAGATTTGAATCTGTTAATGGTGCCGGTGCTAAAATTTTCCCTTCTCATGTACTTTAACAATTAAACAGCCTTCACTGAGGCCAGGACCCGAACTCACAGAATCGGAAAAGAACTATGTGGTAAGGTCACCCCAGAGTCCTGTCTGTAGCCTCATTTGCACAGTTCTTCTCTGAGCCCTCTACAATGGCCAGCACTACTGAGCCGAGCAAGGTTTTGAGTGTGTGTTTGTCAGCTGTGCACAAGCGTTTCCATGTGTTCAGGTCTTTAGACTGTTTTTACAACATAAAGGCCAAAACACAAATGACAGTACAATTAGAAATGGAGAAATCCAACTAGTTGTCCTTATAAGCCCCACATTTGTAGAAGCCACAACTGGGGTTTGAATTTCTATCATTTGGTGGCTCAGTGAATGCAGAGTCTCTCTCAAAGTTAGCTATGAATAAGGAAAAAGTGCAGTCTGAGATATATTGCATTGTTAGAAAACTTAAATTGCATGCCAGAGGCGAAATTTCATACCCAGATTTGGATTTTTAAATGTGAGATGCTTCCTGCCTAATTGCAATCTCTTTTGCTGCTGTGTTATGAAATTTAAAACTAAATACTCAATTCTTCTGTATCTTGCCTGTTTTTCTATGCTTACAACCTGGATTTCTTCTACACATTCCTACTTGGATTATATTTCTGGATCTACCATTCTGTTGTCTGGCTGGACATGCTAAATGCTTCCTCTGGACTTTCCCATGTCGTCCTGACTTGCCCACATTTCCTGTTGTCTTCATTCTGTTCCCACCCGGGATGGCTATTATGTCCTATCTCTGTTATCCAGGAAGTGGTTTGCAATGAGATCTTAAACATTGCTGAAAAATCTGTTCATTACTGCAGCACTCTTTCTCAGCCTGTCTTTTGTCATAAGGGGCCGTTTAGTGACAATAAATCATCTTTCATCATTTCTCAGCAACCACAAGTCCTGCCATTAGAAACTGGCCTGGACCGGAGTCATGCCACACGAGAAATGTAAGTTTGCCTGGACTGCAAATTTGGTGGATTATTTTCATTTTTTAAAGAATATTCTTGGTCAAGGAATTTGGGGTTATGTTAATTTTAGATTGCAGTTTGAGCAATGTAGTTGGTTGTCCCCTATAAGAATATCCCAATTCTAGGAAAGTTTTAGACGAAATGTTATTCATTTTTTCCCAGAAAAACGTCCTGCAATTGTTGATGTAGCCACTCACCGCTCCTGGTGATGACTTTGAAAGATCCCCGTTTCCCTGTTGAGAATCTTAAGATAACTTGGAAAAACCACAATCTTGCTTTGAGGTCACACTGGCAGACCACAGGATGAGTTTTATATAGTCACTGTGTATACATGTAAAAATGAAAGGCCATTTAGAATAGTTTTTAGTATGTTTTGTGCCTTACTACCTCTTTTGCTCTGTACTTGAAGCAGCATGGTTGGAAAGACTGACGGTTGCCATCTTACCCCCCACCCCATCATGTACCTTCAGGCTTACCTATCGAGCACTTTATAGCTACATCCCACAGAATGATGATGAACTGGAGTTAAGAGATGGAGATGTCATAGATGTTATGGAAAAGTGTGATGATGGCTGGTTTGTTGGTAAGCAAAATTTGCCAGCGTTTGGCTGTGCAGTCCAATCAATACACATGACATTTAAGTGGGATATTAAAAATCACATTGCTGTCTTGGGAAACTACATCATTGTGACAGAGGGTAAAAAGGGGATTTACAGAGATATATTTGAAGGTGGAAGTATGACACAATGGATCACAATGGATCTGATTAAGTCATTAGTGAAATTACTTAAAACATTATCAGGGAAATTTTCTTCAATCTTAACTATTTGACGTGTAGGGGTGTCCACATAGGGGAGGGTCAAGATGGTGATCCCAACCACATGATCTAAGACTTGGCGACCTTGATATATATTATTCACTTCCCCTTGAGAGAAGAATAGATTTTCAAGAAATAAGCACACAGGTAGTCCTCAATTGACCACGATAAAGGAGCCTACCCATAATTGACAGCTATTAAGCGGAGGGCCCATGTGACTGCCTTTTGCCTCACGACCGCCCCCCATCCCTGCTCTTCCTGATGCGGTTATTAAATGAACATGGGGCTGGTTAAATGAGCCCTCAGGTCTAGGGCGTGGACTCTTCCAACCCTCAGGGTCTTCACAGGCACGGACTGCTTCCCATCCCACCGGCCCCATACCCTCCTCCTCCTCCTCCCCCCATGTGTCAGTTCCGTGTATCTGCCATTCTTTGATGGAAGGGGGGTGAATTTGGATTTGATATATTTAATTCTTTTCCTCTCTATGTATCTTAAATACCCTAATTCTTACATTGTCTTTTGTATAACCTTTTACATGATTTATAACCATTGTCTGGTGCCCCAGATGCCTGGAAAATTCTCACCTCTTGGGGAGATGCAAGGGGAGAAGGGGCCACGTGGATTGCAACGCCCTGGGAAACTTTCCTTATCTGCTTTCTCAGAGACGCTGGTATAATAACATCTTCACACCTGCGGATTGGTGGAATCCACATCGGACTGTTGGGAGGGGTCTCTAAATCTCTTTATCCTAGTCGATGCCCTGAGGGACCTCGGATCCTGCTTTGCATTTTGACGTGCTTTTACCTCCCTTCAATAAAAAGATTCCTTTTGAAATACAAAGTTTTCAACATTCTATACTTATTTTTTGAAGAGCAGAGAAGGTGGTCCTTACACCATGTCATCAATGCACACTTCTTGAAGTTCTTCAGAACTTAGGGAAGGAAGGCAAATTGATCCATTCCTAGGCCATCTGGTAGAATCCTGGAAGTGACCATTTTCTGCGTGGCTGCATTGTAAATGGCAGTCACTTTTGGAATTGTGTCCCACTGCCCAGGAATGGAGCAGCCTGCCCTCCTTCCCTAATGTGAACTCTGGAGATCTTCAGAAGGTAGGAGAAAGGAGCTGATGTGGTGGAAACAGGTCCAAAGGCTGTAACTTTGGTCGCTAAGGGATTAGTTGCAAGTTGAGGACTACTTGTATAACATAGCGATTACGTATTTTTAATTTCTATATTTTTTATCATTTTATTTGGCCCAAAACAAACTGATGACATCATTAGATGTCAGTTCAGTTAATTAAGATCGTTGATGACAAGCAAGCTAAAGCATCCACCAGGTTTAAAATAACTTTCCTAGGGATCCCACTGTGATTGGTCTTACCTGGATTTTTCTGCCTTTTATTCCACAATAGGCACATCAAGGAGAACCCAACAGTTTGGGACTTTCCCAGGAAACTATGTGAAACTACTATCCCTTTAGAAGCTATGGGCAACCTCTTCATTTCATCTGGAGGAGGACCTTTTTAAAACAATCCTTGGGAAAGAGAAGTTTTGAATGGAATAGTCAAGACAGTAGGAGTGCACATGGAACGTGGTGAAATGCTGGAGTTATGCTGCAAAGTTCCTGCTTCCTTTGAACGTGTATAGAGGAGAGCAGACAGGCTGATAAGCCGTGTTTGTTTCTGTTTTTAATCAGCTACAGGAAAATAACAGAAGGAAACAAAACAGGGTTTCTGCTGGACAGATGAAGAAAAGGAAAGAGATTGCCAGGAGCAGAGGGTGTAGACTGCTTAAACATCCTGCAGCTTTTGTTTGCTCTTTATAGGAAAGGCCAAGTTGTCAGCATTCATTGAGCTCCTCCTCTCCCAAGGACATAAACCCCAGAAAGAATTGTAGTCCAGAAACATCTGGAAGGCTAGGCCTGCCCACGTGTGTTCTAGTGCATGACAGATTCCAAACTCAACGGTTGGAACAAAAGAAGATGGAATAGATGTTCTGCCATATTCTATTTGGATTTATTCTGCAAATATTCCTGAACGTGCCTTTCTAGAACTGATAATCTATGTAATTTCTGGCTGCATCTTTTTTTTTTAAATAAACTAGAAATTCGGTCAAACTTATACTGTGCACACTTGATTGGGAGTAAACTTCACTGAATTGATTAGTTTTCCATTACTGGACTTTATCTCTGTTTTTTATAGTCATTTTGATTGTGAATTGCATAATGATACACTAAAATAAACCTGGTTTCTGCTGTGTTTTTTTTTATAGTTTATCCTTAATAGCAGGAGATTCAAATTCAGCATACTTTCTTTCTCTTACACATTAGTCTCCAGAACAGATGTATTTAGTTTCCTTCATCCCAAGATCAGCCAAAAACATCAACAGAAGTGCTTTAATAATATGATTGTAGATATGTATATTCCCTTTGTAAAAACATAAATCCTATATTGCAAATTGAAATATAAAACCGAGCCTTCTAAAAACAGTTTGAGAAGGATGCTTCCATTTTATTTATTATCACACTAAATAAATTAGTACTTGTGCTACAAAATGCTATTTTTCAACAGAGTTAGCATCATTGCTTCAATTGCACTAAAATGGCTTAGTGTGTTAAGCAGCTTTGTGCTCAAGCTACTAGAATCCCATCCGTTTCTAGGCTTGAAGCAGCTGTAGGCAGCCTTAATGGCTTGAGGTCACTTGGGGAGTTTTGAGACCACTGAGACTGGCTGCCATGGGAAGGTTTGTCATTTCCCAAAATACATGTAGATGGCACAGCTAATCACAAAACACCCCTTTATTACAAAGAGAACAAGCACTTCGGGGTTGTCAAACTCCTAGTGGGGGTGCAAAGACATTGCTATATATATATATATATATATCAAAATTCCTATTTATTTTATTTAGTAATATATTAAAAAAGAGGTATAGTCTACCCTGTTTTAAGGGATATTTGAATATTTTTATTTTAGGATTGGCAGTAAAGTTACAGAATTGAACAATTTTATTTTGCAAATATCTTAATATTGGTAGCATGTAACTATCACAATAGCATTTTTAAATACTATATATTTATATTTCTGCTGACATAGTTCTAAACAAAAAAAGTTACTGTCTGTTTTATTTTACAGAGGATTATTTACAGTTAACAAATGGAAATGTTTGAAGCATGTTTCTTTGTGTAAAATATTAAATAAATATTAATCCAACATGAAATGCTAATCTGCCTGGTTTCCTTAAATGTTATTTGAGAGATTGTCCCAATCTGATGAATATTTCTGAATGTGATTTGGAGCAGCCTGGAAGAGTTCAAGTCTCTCTAAAGCTTACCATGCTGAAGAGGTGAGCAGATTTGTGGAGAGAGTAAATTAAGAACAGCCACATGTTTCTTCCAATCAAGCATGCCTGCCTCAGGGGTTTCCTACATCATTTTCCCAGGAGTGCAGGTCAAGAAGAGTGCTCAGCTTGGGTGCAAGTGGTGCTGTGCAGTTGAGGAGAATGTGCAATACTAGGGGTGCACAAAAGGTGGCATGGAAGCTAAAAACTATTGGAGTAGAATTCATAAGTGGATAGAGGAAATAATGGGGGGGGGGGAGGAGAAATGAATTCAGACCGGAATTGTTTCTATTAGGAATATTAAGGGGAGACCATACCAAGACAGATGTGTATATATTTTACATATAATAACAGTGACCAGGATTGTGTATGCACAGTACTAGAAACAGGAAATTAATAATAATAAAAAATAATAATTTATTAGACTTGTATGCCACCCTCTCTCCCTAAGGGCTCAGGGCAGCTAACAATATAAAACCCATTACAAATTTACAATAAAAAGAAATTAAACCACGTACAAGCCTAACAATTAAAATTCAATTAAAATTTTAAAACCCTCTAAAACAACCCCCCCTCCCCTTGTTAGTCCAGACCGGCCTGCTGAAAAAGCCAAGTCTTCAGGTCACAGCGGAAGGAGCGGAGTTTGGGGGCCAAACAAAGGCTCAAGGGGAGTTGGTTCCACAGGGTGGGTGCTCCCACAGAGAAGGCCCTACACCTGGGCACTGCCAGCTGACAATGTCTGGCCGACGGTATCCCAAGGAGGCCCTGTCTGTGGGAGCATACGGGGCAATCAGAATGTGATGCTGGCAGGAGACGCTCCCGCAAGTACCCCGGACCCAAGCCATGTAGGACTTTATAAGTTGTTACCAACACCTTGAATCTCACCCGGAAAGCAACCGGCAACCAATGCAGGTCGCGCAGAAGGGGTGTAATATGGGAGTATCGGGACACCCCCATCACAGCCCGCGCGGCTGCATTCTGCACCAGCTGCAACCTCCGGGTGGTCCGCAAGGGAAGTCCCATGTAGAGGGCGTTGCAGTAGTCAAGTTGGGAGGGGACGAGTGCATGAGTGATACCCTCTGAGGGGACAATGGTATGTTCTGACCCAAACCCTTTCCCAGTAAAACAAACACGAACTAAAGGGAACAGAAACCTTTTAATGATTCTTACGAATCACCGGTTAAAAGGCTGCTGCAAACTAACTTTGATAAGCACAAGCCTCGCCAAAACTGTGCGAGGCTGCTAAGAATCACAGATAAATATTTCACAACACACTTAAGATACTGCAATGTCCACGAGGCTGGAGTTTCAAAACGTTTTTGCTTCCTACAAAGAATGTCTGATTCACAGCTGGCTTTTATCTTCTTGAAGGAGGGGCCATTACCTTGCAGCCTTACTCCCGAGTCGCCCGTGCTGCTGCAGCTGCTCTTTCCTACGAGCAGCCCTGCGTGCACGCGCACTTGGCACAGGCTCCTCGGGAACCTCCTCATTGCTGCTGCCAGCCCCCACAATCTCTGAAGGCAGCAGTCCACTCCCTAATGGTCCTGGCCCCTCATCTGAGTCCTCGCTCTCCTCAGCCATCCGCACCTGCTGCCGGCTAACCACAACACAGTATTAAAAAATATTCTGGACTGCGCAGAGATGGACAGGAATTAAGAGAGAAACGAAACAAGAGTATTACTTAGTCTGGGATGCCTGGTATACCTAGTTAAACAATAGGTATAAAAGTAACATAGTAATTGATACATGAATAGGAATGTTGACGATGTCATACCGTTGGAAATGTAAATGTGTTTTTAAATTGTTGAAAAAAGTTTTATAAAACTTATAAAAAATGGTGGCATGTGGATCGGGGTGGGTGGGTGCAAAGGGATGTACAAGAGGTGTTTGCACAAGTTGGCGTATAAGGGGAGTGGTGCGGGTCAGGAAGGGTGGTAGTGCATGGTGTGCACAAGAACTGCCACAGGTCGTGAAGGGCAGGTGTGTGTGTGTGTGTGTAAGAGCTGGTGTAAGTCAAGGCAAGTGCCTAGAGGTGCAGTGTGGGTCAGTGAGGGTGGGCACGGGCCTTGCATGGTCAGGAAGGGTCCCAGGGGGTGTGTGGAACATGTTGCAATTTGGGAATGGTGCGTAGGAGCACAAAAAGCACTATGGGAGTCAGGGAGAGAATACAGGAGTGGCATTGGCTGGGAAAGGGTACGAAGGGGTGCAAAAAGGTATGACACATATAAGGGAGAATAAAGGTGCAACATTGAGTTGGTATGCATGTAGGGTCAGAAAGGGTGATTTGTGCATGGTGTGTGTGCAAGAGGTGCTGCACAGGTCAGGGAGGGCACCTAGGGGTGTGGTGTAGATTAGGGAAGGTGGTAGAGGTGTGGCATGGATCAGGACAAGTGCATGGGGGAGAGCAAGGGGTGCATGTGGGTCATGGAGTGCACGGGAGTGTGGTAAAAGCCTGGAATGGTGCTGGGTGTGCGAAGGGTGCCATGTAGATTGGGAATGGTTTCTGACAGGTGCTGTGGGAGATACGGAGGGCATTCGGGAGCGCAGTACAAGGCAGGAAAAGTGCACAGTGTGTGCGAGAAGTGCCATGGGAATCAGAGCGCATGCACGGGTGCAGGGTGGATCAGGATGGGTATGACTGCCACGTGGATGATGCCTCAGGTCAGGAAGGGTGCACGGGTGCAGCATGAATTGGGAGGAGTGCACATGGCCATGCAAGCTGTTGAGTCAAGGAGTGCACATGGGGGGCTGTCAGCTGCCACCTCACACTTGTGCTTCACAACCATTCAGTATCAGCTGCCATGAACTGGGGGGGGGGCTGGATGGGGGGGAATGCTTTGAGAGAAACAAAAATTCACGGTATTCCCTCCAAGATGGGTTTCAAGGACAACTGGCTGGGAATGCAGCTGCATACCAAATCTATGCCCAAAGTGCCTGTTCTAAAAACATCTTGTTTGAATTTGATTGGACGTGGGGGCCCAGTGATGGGAGGCAACTAAGGGAGGGAAATGTTAGATTTGGGGATTTTGGCGCGCAGTTCCCAGTTCTGGCGATGCATTACTGTCATTCACTTCGCATCTAGTAAATGGAGTTAAGGATCGTTCTTCCTGAGGTTCAAACTGAGGCAGGTCTGAGGCATGTGTCACATAGGGATGTGTGAATGGCAGGCACAGTGTGAATGCAGAGGGGCTGGGAGAGAGATTTACCCAAGCAATTTATGACTTTCCCTGCCAGTTTCCCCAGCACAAAAGCTCCCTCCTAGCTTCTCACAAAGACTTCGTTTGTGGAAGGCTGGCAGGAAAATATTGGCAATCACAATCAAGTTGATTCTTCCTGCTGGCTTTTACTTGTGGAAAGCTACCAAGGAGCACTGACAATCACATGACTGGCTGATTTGACAAGTGTAGTGTCACTGAAGCAGCAGCAGAGCAGTAGCACCTGAAGTTACCACAACTTCTCCAAATTTCAATTCCAACAGCATTTTGTAAATTAGCCTATTTGAAGTACCTTAGTTCAAAAATTGTTGCTCTCTAAATGCACTCTTTCATCCAATTAAAGGCTACTCACAGACAAACAGGAGAGCTTTAGTAGTATGCAGATATGCTGGGTTGACCATTATATACATACGTACATAATAATTTATTTATTTCAGGTATTTTTAAGCTGTATCATTTGGGGGAATCTAAGCAGATTTACAACAAAACATAATATACAAGAGTTTCACTGCATTAGAAATGTTAATAAAATCCTAGGAAGTAGTAGCTTACATACCTATCTAAGTAACCAAATTCCCAGGCTGTCTTTTCCATCTACCCAGGGGTGTCAAACTCAAGGCCTGCAGGCTGGATCTGGCCCATGGGGTGCTTAGATCTGGCCGATGGGGCCACCTTGGAAATAACAAAGGACCGGCCCGTGGTGCCTCTGCCAGCAAAAACAGGAGGGCCGTGCATGGCCTCCCCAAGTGCTACTTTCCCTGGCAGAGTGTTGCAGGCGGCCATTGCCAGAGAAAACGGAGCTCACGAGGGCCGTGCCCCCCGACATGATTGATGCAGAACTGGTTACTCCCCCCGGCTAAGCCCCCCCCAACTAGGTCAAACACAACCCTGATGTGGCCCTCAATGAATTTGAGTTTGACACCTCTGTGGATCTCAACACACTTTTTCTGTATTGTAGTGACTAGAATTGAATACAATATTCCAAGTGTGGCCTCACCAGTGCAGTATGAAGTGGCGCTATCTTCGGGATACACATATATAATCAAGCTACAGAGAATATCTATTTATAGGGAATTCTAGTTCTGAAGTAATAGGTTTATTACCAAGTAATAATTTAGCCTGGTATATATATTAAGATAACTTTGTATGTATGCTATTTGGTCTGTATTATTTGATGTAAATTGTGAGTTCCATACTACTTAAATTTTTGCGTTGCAAGATTTAAAAATTGGTAAGAACTTTTTTTTTCAAAATATATTTTGATTTTAGTTATCTCTCGTGAGATTGGTTTATCTTCCATAAGGACTGAATCCTTTAGTTATGTGCCTTTAAAGTAAATGGCCAGAATGCAACCTACAGAATTTCTTCCCACCCACCCCGCTTACCTTTTCATTGCCAGAATGCAGTACAAGTGATGGAACCCTATGCATCTCACCATTTGAAGGATGTCAGATGAAACAACTTCTGGAAGGTGTGCAAGACGTAAGGGACACTGAGGGAATAAGATTGAGATGTCCAGCTCTCCAACCAGTAGGCTCAGATGTGCTACTACAAATATTATCTCAAATGTGCTATTTAGTAATGGACCACCTGAGATTAAAATCCTATATGCCTTTCTGAAGTTAAATCAACAATCAGACCTCAAGGCATCAGGCTGCAAGAGACATTGGCAAGGGTGACAGACATTAATGAGTTACATCAGATGATGAAAATCCTAGAACAACAGAAGCCAACTATTGTACCTCTTCTGCACCGATTCCAGCAGTGGAGAAAGTTCCTAGGAAGATTCTCCAGTCTTGTTCGAAGAACTCTGAAAGGAAAAGTGGTTAAAGGAAATGTTTACCTTGGAGAAGGTGAAAGTGGGACACAGTATCAGTCTTTTGCTGGGATTTCACAAGGAAGAGGGATCCAAACTTGAAATGAAGAGGAGTTTCCTTATTGTGAAACTACAGGCAATTCCCAGTTATGAGCGTTCCCTTAGCAAGCACTCAAACTTAACGTGATAAGCATCCCCCTAGTGTTTGCAAACAAGGCCTGAAACTACGAATCTTGCAGCACCACAGCAGTTGTTCACCCTTACGAACAACTGCAGAGGCTTTGCAACATCCATCCTGTATGTTGCCAGTCAAAATGGATCTTCTGGGGGCAATCCACCCCTCAGAAGCCCCATTCGGGTATCCAGAGACCTCCCCTGGCCAGTTACAGGTCATAATGGAGCTTGTGGGGGCCAGATCCGCCCCCTGGAAACTCCATTTTGGTGTGCAATGGGCCAGGGGAGGCCCGCGGAAGCCAAACAGAACCCTGGAAGCTCCATTTTTTAAAATAGTCAGAGATATAGTTAAACACAATACATAACAAGAAATAATTTAATTATGTTTATTCTTCATTAGCTAAATTTAATTAATTAATTAATTAATTAATTAATTGACTATGTCCCCCTCTCCAACAGGACTCAAGGCTCACAGATAAAAACAACACAATAAATTAAGTTAGCTAAAAAGGAATTAAATTACACAAGCCAAATTAAACTAAAAAACCCGTAATAAATAAAACACCCATTCCCCAAGGAGTCAGCACAGCCCAGCTCGTTCAAACAACCAGGTTTTTAGGTCACGACGGAAGGTGCGGAGGTCAGTGGCCAGGCGGAGCCCCAGAGGTAGTTGGTTCCAGAGAGCGGGAGCTGCTACAGAATAGGCCCTTCCCCGGGATACCGCCAACCGACACTGAGTCACAGACGGCACCCCGAGAAGTCCCTGCCTGTGCGTTTGTACAGGGCGGTTGGTATTCGATGCCGGCAGTAGACGCCCGAATAACCCGGACCCATGTCTCGTAGGACTTTGAATGTTAATACTATAATTTTCTTTGAATTATGCTCTAACACTTTCACAGGAACTCTGGAGAGGGGAAAAAAGATTGACATTAAATGAAAAACCATTACCTAGTCACCATTACACAGACACACTTGCAGCCATTGTGAATGACTGCCCAGGCATGCACATCTTTCACAAATGTGCCATAGAATGTGAAAAACACACAATGACTACAGGGCTTGATAAAGTCCTTTTAATGGAAAATGTAAAACCCCTTTCAACTTTTGATGTACAAAGCATGTTTAACACTTGCACTTTTAACAAATTAAAGCAAGCCAATGTTTTAAAAAAATACATTATTGAATGTATATATGTATATATTTACATAGCATATTAAGTTTTATATTTAGCTTTAAAAGTTCACATAAATTTTACCAAAATGAGACAAATTTTAAATAAATTACACATTTTTGAAAATGTTTAATTGTACACTGAATAGCTTCAATAAAATACTGAAGTGTCCGTAGCATATATTTCATATATTTTTATGATACAAAGTTTACAGTTATTTGGCAGTAATTTTCAGATCATGACATGACTGCTGTGCGGGTTCAGCAATATCTCAATTGCAGGCAATAGCTGGTGTTTGTATCCTACTCTCACAGTTAACTGTCTCAATGCAGTGAAAAATATCCAAGTTATTTAAACAAACTGTACAAATCACATTTACATTTGATCAACAATAGAGCATAGAATTCTGTAGTTTTTTTCCAAAAATAAATACATCTTAAACTTTTGAGAGTTTGAAAAATTCATTTACACTATAATACATAACAGCTCAGTGCTGTTTAGTTTCCAATTTCAAAAAAGCTCAATAAATCAAAAGCATTGAAAGAAGAGCCTGTTCTGTTGCAGTGTCAGTAGCAAGTAAATATAAGAAACATATTTTCTTGGCACTGATAGTTCGTGCAGCTTATATTAGTGAAAATATTTTTTATCGTAAAGAAAAATACGATATTTTCTTCTGAGCCCAAGGAGGGAACCCACACATTTTAATTTTCTTCAATATCTTCAATTTCATGTTCATGACTTTTCAAGGCTCTTACCATTTCCTTAACTGCGTGACATAATATATTTTTTATCTGTAAAAAAAATCAAGGAAGAAATGAATGTTTGAAAAAGAACAGTGAAGGAAAGAGATACTTTATATAAATTCCTGAACTGTTTCTGTGCTTAACTGTGCTCTTCTCATGGACAGAATAATATGTGCAACCATGACTTCAACCTCTCTGTATGGACTATTAGAGGCTAGGAAAGAGGACAGTCCAGGGCTGCCTCCCTAGAAACATAAGGGAAAGGATATGCATTTTCTAGATTAGGTGGTCCTTGACATACAACCATTCATTTAGTGACTGTTGGACACTATAATGGCACTCAAAGAAGTGGCTTATGACCTGTTCTTGCACTTAATAATCATTGCAGCAGAGTTCCATGATCATAGTTCAGACGCTTGGCAACTGACATGTGTTTATCAAAGTTGCAGCATCCTGCAGGTGACTGTAATTTGCAACCTTCCCAGCCAGCTTCTGACAGGTAAAGTCAATGGGGAAGCCAGATTTGCTTAATATGCGACAGTGGTGGGATTCAAATTTTTTTACTACCGGTTCTGTGGGTGTGGCTTTGTGGGTGTGGGGTGGCTTTGTGGGTGTGGCAGGGGAAGGTTACTGCAAAATTCCCATTCCCTCCCCACCCCACTAACCTGCTTTCCAGCTCCGTTCTCCTGTGCTGGGCAACAAAAGAAGACCCAGCCGATCAGCTGGGACTCAGGAGGCAGAGAATAGATGGGGGGCGGGGCCAGTCAGAGGTGGGATTTGCTGGTTCTCCGAACTACTCAAAATTTCCACTACTGGGTCTCCAGAACTGGTCAGAACCTGCTGAATACCACCTCTGATATACGAGTGATTCACTTAAACAACCATGGCAAAAAAGGTTGTAATATCAGCATGACTGACTTAACTGTCCCTGCTTGGCAATGGAAATTCTGGTCCCAAATGCAAGCCAGGACTACCTGAACAAGCAACATAGAGGCATGGCTGCTGGTCATCTCAGATTCAGAAAGAGTATTAGAGAAGGTAACATTTTACCAGAAACTGAATTATGACAAGCATTCGTCTGTTACCTGGAGCTTATCATCATAGTTGATTTCTTCCTTTGACAGCCTAAGTTCTTGTGTTAAATGAAAAGATTGTGTGAGATGTTCTGGAGATACAAAGTCTTCTGTTACTTGAATACAGCTATGAAAATTTTGCACCTGAGCAAAAAAATAATAACAAAAAAATCCAATTATTATTGGAAAGTTTATGTAAGTTGATTGAAAAGGAAATGTAATAGAACTTTCTGGCACAAAATTTACAGATAGATATTATGCCTCCATAAATCTGTTACATGCTGTAATTTATTTCCATACTTATTTATTTATTTATTTATTTATTGATTGATTGGACTTGTATGCCGCCCCCTCTCTGAAAGGACTCGGGGCGGCTCACATCTAAAAACAGACAATAAGTTAATTAATTAAAACACTATTAAACATAACAAGCCCAATTAATCTAAAACTACAACACAGTTATAAAATTTAAAAATTTAAACCCCCCTCCCAAGAGGTCAGCCCAGCCCGGCCTGTTCAAACAACCAGGTTTTCAAACCATGACAGAAGGTGTGAGGGTCAGGGGCCAAACGGAGCCCCAGGGGCAACTGGTTCCATAAGGCGGGAACCGCCACAGAGTAGGCCCTTCCCCGGGGCACCGCCAGCCGGCACTGGCTTGCAGACGGCACCCCGAGGAGCCCCTGCTTGTGTGCTCATACAGGGCGGTTGGCATTTACGCAAATAGCCTAACAAAGATATTGGTCAACACATTGTAATAAAATTTTACTGTCAAAACCAAACACAGCATTTTGCAATATAATAAAAATAGATTTTACTTAGCAATATAATGATTGAATGAAAGCCATATAGATAATACATAGCAGTAAAGACACCAGCTTTAAAAATAGCACAATTCAGACTAGCAGTGATGGATTGGAATGTCTATCTTAAAAGATGTATTTTAAAGAAAGGAATTCAAACTTTATTCCGTAATATAAAAAAGAAAAAGGATCAGAACCAGGCCAGATGGAAACACAGTGTCAGAGAACTTCCAATATATGCCCCCTTCTTTTCTAGGCAGGCTGCCTAGTGCTGTTAGAGGGGCTAAATCTTGTGGGGAAAGATGGGGTCTTTTCTGAACTATCCCGACCTGCGGTGTGACACTGATGGCACTGGGATGCCATCTGGAATTCACAAGATTGACAGCTGCTTCCCAGAGATGGAACCAACAGCTTCACCCTCTAGCAGAAGTCTGTAGGTTCTGGTAATCCCAAACCCTTTCCGTTTCAGGGAGATAAAGGGCTTCCCCTTTAAAAGCCAGATTGAAGGACAGGAGGATGGAAAGAGTTGGGGTTTAACCATTCTCTTCTGTCACAAATTCTGATGGAATGTGCAGAAAGTAATATTTGGCAAAATGAACTTGTTTGATTAGATTTATCTGGAAACCCCTTAAGAATATTTTGCTGAAAAAGGATAAAAATTAATTTGTGATTTATGGATTTGAAGATTAAAAAGGGTGAATTATGAGCCACCTGCAGGCTCCTTCTGCTGACTGCCAGCTGCCTGCAATTTGGCAGTTCAAATCCCACCAGGCTCAAGGTTGACTCAGCCTTCTGTCCTTCTGAGGTGGGTAAAATGAGGACCCAGATTGTTGGGGGCAATAGGCTGACTCTGTAAACCGCTTAGAGAGGGCTGGAAAGTCTAAGTGCTATTGCTATTATGGAAAGAACGAAATTATGATGCAATCTTAGAAAGGGAGTAAAATATAAATGCATTTATAACTGCTTTCCTTTCAAATTACCCAAGATTGTTGGGGGCAATTAGCTGATCTTGTAAAAATGCCGCTTAGTAATAAGCAGGCATATACAATGGAATGAAGGCTATTGCTGAGCACACTGGGTTGTATCCCAGAAATTGTAAGCCGCCCTGAGTCTCCGGAGAAGGGCGGCATATAAATGTAATTAAAAAAAAAAATAGAAGCTTGTCAGAACCACCACTTAATTTATCCTTAGCTCAGTATTACATTGAAGAAGGCAGACAAGAAAATACTTTGCATTTTTTAAAAAAACTTAAACTCCAATCTTTAAGACAGTGTCTAATGCATTAAAATATTCCAAACAATCAAACCAAAACCTTATTGATCTTTGGCCAAGTCAGTGAAATCCTAGAACAGGATTTAGCAACATCAATATCAATAGCACTTAAGAGTCTATGGAGATTCTCAGTCATCCAAGTCATGGTTGTCCCAAAGGTGCTTTTTCAGGAGGCAACTGGACTTCCTTGTTTTTGCTTTGAAAAAGCACTTTTGGGACAACCATGACCTGGACAACTGAGAATCTTCCATAGACTTTTAGCCATACACTTTGGAATGAACACTTTTCAAATGGTGTGGGAGTATGAATGGATTTCCCAAAAAACTGCAGACTACAGGAACCATTTGCACTACTCAGGTAGTGACCCTGAGGACGCAGCTAAACCTCCAAGTGTTTCAACAACCCTCGAAAGGATGCAAATGACTAGTTATCTGCGGGGAATATAAATCCTTCTATTCCCCACCATCCAGTCAGAGCTGAAAAAGCTTCTTGGATGAGAAGTGAAATGTCTTCAAAGAAAAAACAGGTTAAGTCCAGTTGCCTCCTGAAAAAGAACCTTTGGGACAATATCGTTTAGATTTATATACCGCTTCACAGTACTTTATAGCCCTCTCTAAGCAGTTTACACAGGGGTGGGATTGAAAAATCCCAGCAACTGGTTCTCTGCCTGGTTGCTGGGTGGGTGTTGCCATGGTGAGCGTGGCCTATCAGAACTTATGGTTCTGCTGTTTTTCGCCTTCCCACGAGTCCAGAGGCTTCCCTCAGGCCTCTGGGAGGACAAAAAGAGCCTCCCAGGGCCTCTGGAAGCAAGAAACTGGCCTGTTTCCCGACTTCCAGTTTGGCCTGTTTTTTGCCCTCCCAGAGCCTCCACGTGGACCCTGCACTTACCTTCATCCAAAACAGGCCACATGGAGAATCCTGGGAAGGGCCAGCTAGTTGGTTTAATGAACCAGATGTAAATTTAACATCTGGTTCGCGTGAACCGGGCCGAACTGGCTGAATCCCACCCCTGGGTTTACAGAGTCCGCATACTGCCCCCAACAATCTGGGTCCTTATTTTATAGACCTCAGAAATATGGAAGGCTGAGTCAACCTTGAGCCGGTGAGACTCGAACTGCCAAACTGCAGTCAGCTGGCAGTCAGCAAGTAGCCTGAAGTTCTGCATTCTAACCACTACGCCACCACAGAAAAATAAAACATTTCTGATTGTTTTCTCTTCATTTCTAATTTTTAAAAATTAAAAGAACATGTTACATATAGCTTTACCTGGTGCAGAGCTCCTGCTGGTAAAACAACAGCATCACCAAGAAACTGGATGAGAGTACATGTTTTTACTCCATATTCTTCAAACAGTCTTTCGCGGAGCTTTTTGTTTACATACCAACTCTGATCACGTATTGGATCATGCTCTGGTAATACATCTAAACCTTGTTCCTTTGAGACCTGTAATACATTTGAAAAAAAGAATGACTTGTGATGATTGAGGAATGAATATAAATAAATATACATCAGTGACTTCTGATTTCAATATAAATTTACCTTCTTTTCTGCTGCTGCATTCATGTTTGTGCTATCAGTTTGGAAAAGTTATTCTTTCTGTATATGCATGTTGTTGCACAAAAGAAGCGTGAAGGTGTGTTTATCTTCCGGCTTAGTTCTCCTCAAACCCCATCTCTAGTGCTTCTTTTCATAGTGTACGTATAAATTAATTAATTGAGAGGAGAAGAATTAATGTCCTAGTACACTGACTCAAGCACCGAGTCAGATGGCACTCCTGAACATACAGACAGCCACACATCAATTTCAGAACTCTAAAAGTTCTTCTGTGTTGTTATCTTCTTCCCCCTTATAAAAATTGGATTGGATTGCATAGGAAAAAGCTTGCTTCCCTACTTTGTGTGTGGTAAAGTTTACTATCAATTAAATCAGTGCCCCCCTCAACCTTTTGGACACTAGGGACCAGTTCCATGGAGGAAGGTTTTTTCACGGACCAGAAGGGGCATGGTTTTGCATGCTGCCTGCATCCCGGTGATGGGGCTACACTTGTTTGTTCAGCCTGGTTGCCTGCGCTGGTGCACATACTGGGGGTTGGGAACTCGAATTAAATAACATATAATAACAAATAACATAAAATAATAAAAAAACAAATGGTTGTAAGTTGAGGACTACCTGTACATGTGTGAGAATTATATTTGTAGGATGTATTTCACATTATGGAATCAATTATACTGACTGTTTCATCTACTATTGTCTAGAAATTGGGCACACACATTGTAATTTGTTCTGAAACAAAGATTATTTAGTTCTGATATAAATGAATCAAACTAACCTTTTGTAGAAACTCCTTTATTTTGTCAGCATCCTTGTTGGCATAAATATGCCACAAGGCACCTGGCAATTCACTTGAATCCTTCAGTCTTTTTCTTAGCAGATCATCCAAATCTTCTTCTTCAAACTTTTTTAATACCCCTGTGAATTAACAAATGGAGTCACTTTCTAGAGGTGGAAAAGTTTTGGTATATAGCTAATACTGTATTACAAACTCCATTCTTCTGTTGAATTTAACCAAAAGACATTGGAGGGCATCAAATTATTGTCTGATTAAAAATTATAAAGCAACATTTAAAATGGAATTGAATATTTTATTGGCCAAGTGCGATTGGACACACAAGGAATTTGTCTTGGTGTAAATACTCTCAGTATACATAAAAGAAAAGATACATTCGTTAAGAATCAAGAATCATAACATACAATACTTAATGATAGTCATAGGGTACAATCAGCAATCAAATCATATTTAAAACATAGATTGAAGGATTTCAAGAAGGGAAAATGTATATAAATTATTATCAGTGACTTTTAACTTCAGATTTTCCTAACTTCCACATGAACCTTTCTTAGGACACAAACTATTAGTATAAAACATATTTAAAATGGAATAATGTCATGACAACTAGAATTTTTTAAATACTATGCTGGGTTGATTTATGCTAAAACTACAGATTCTACTGCACACATTAATATGGTAACATGTACATATTCAGATGTTATTTTTACCTGATTTTGAAGGGATTCCATTCCCCTTTGCTATACCAACACTGACAAGGATGTTCACAATGTCAGATACTTCAATATGAAGGTTTGTAGTTCCTATATCATGGTCTTTTGCAGCAGCTACACCTTTTGCAAAAATAAAGTATAAATGTATCAAAGCACATTCTTAATCTGATTTTTATTTTTCATCTACAATAAACTTAAAGCCAAAAAAATGCAACATACTATATGTCAAATACTTCTGTCCCGTACAAGGTAGATATAAATGAAAAGCTTAAAAAGATTTTATAAATAATAGCTGTAATAGGGGTGATAATCAAGATCAGTATAATAATTCAGTCATAAGTTTTATGAAAGTATCTTTAAGGTCTTCATATTTTCTCAGACAGATAAAATGCTTTTTTATGAAATTGGTTTTCCACCCACAAGTCAAATATATTCATTATAAAAACCTCAACACATCAAAATGCAGGTTACTTACCATAGGCACTGCATAATCTAGGTCCTAAATCTGGGCGTACAAAAAATCCTGGCAAGTATGAAGCCAAATTAAGTTTTCCCTCTGGGTTACAATATTCAGGCAGTGGTAAACTTTTTAACAAATCTTCATACCTGAAAAAAATAAAGATGGAAGCAACAAAAATATTTAAGAGGAGTACTTCAGAGAAAGACAATTGCTGTAAGCTGCCCAGAGTTGTTGCATATGAGGCAGCAAATAAATTTCATAAATAAATAAATGTAAATAAAAAACTACCTTGCAGGCATCATGGTCTTAAAATCGTCCCCTGAAGGCAAGTCTTTCAGCTTTAGTACAATGGTTTCTCCATTTTTACTTTTTTGCCGCTCTGAAAATATATAGGTACGTGGATGGGGTGAGCTATGAAAATGCTTGCAATATTGGATGGTATTTAACTGTATTGTGTTCTGGAATTTTTCAAACTCCTCCTGTCTCTCACACTTCCCTCTTTTCTCACACTCTTTCAAAGGGTTATGCTCTACCCTCTGAAATCAACTGAGAGTTGCAGGTGAAAAAACAAAATGGCCACTCCTGAGACTCCCGAGTGGAAGGAGTAAGCTAACTCATAGACTAGTGGTCCCCAACCTTTGCGGCTTGGTGGCCAGGCGGGGGGAGGGGAACCGGGCCAAGCGAGTGGTGGGCTGGTGCACACATGCATGTGCACACAGCTTGACTGCATGTGCATGCAGCCCGCCTCTTGCAGGGCCCAGTTCTGAATAGGCCATAGACCTTAATTAAAAACCCAAATGAAACACTTAAAAATTCTTCTAAAACAACATGCAGCTAATATTAGTAACAGTCTAAAGTTTTATTTATAACTAGCATTTTATAACTGTGGAAATGCCAATGTTGTTTTACTTAATATTTAAATTATGATGCATCATAATTAGTGTGAATATTTCCAGAAATATTCTATATATTACCATTATTAAAATTTGCATACAAGTTTATATTTGACATGAGGGAATTAAACTCCTGCAATCTCAATTTCTTTCCTGGCAGCTCTTATATTTTTGAAGAATTAGAGGACTGTAGCCTACAAATGTACAAGTAACTTTAAAAAAAATCTGTATTCAAAAAGATTACATTGCAAAATTAATAAGGCAATTTCTGTATTTGCATTATTAATGAATCCAACATATTATTTACATAACCTTGTGTCTAAAATTTACTTAATTTAAAGGATGAATTGTTGTTTTATATCCTCTATTTTCAATTATATTACATATGCACATGAACATATCTGCATACAATTATTTCAAGGTATGAACAAAACAAAACATACTTGAAATTTCTTCAAAACCATCCCAGAATTCCTTGACACTGCCATTTGCAGTAATGCTGTCTTTGCAATTCAGAAGATCAGCTTTGAGATCACCAAAATCTGAACTAATAAAATCTGCCTTCCATAAGCTGGCGTTCATTTTTTTGTGGATTCCAGAGACTAATACAAACTGGAAAGCGTAATATAAAAACATCAATAAACAGTAGTATTTTTTACAAAATTGTGGTATATAAACAGGTATTCCTTAACTTATGACTATTCAAAGTTACAACTGGTAGAATCCCCCAGTGATCATGGGGTCACATTTCAGGCACTTGGAGACTAGCTTGCAGGTGTGACTGGTTGCAGCATCCTGTGGTCCATGACTGCAACTTGTGACATTTTTTGCCCACTGGATATAATGGATTCACTTAATGACCACGTGGTCCACTTAATTAGTTTAACTACTATAGTGACTTGCTTTATGACCATTTAAAAAATTGTCAAGTGAAAGAACAATAATATAGCTACATTGGCTGAGGCAGCGTACAAATAAATGGTAAGTAAGAAAGAAAGTGCCTTTTTGGACTGAAGCCACTGCCCATCAAGTCCAGAAGTCTCCTCTCACAGGGACTAGCCAGCTACACAAGGAAGCCCACTACTTTCCCAGCTGATGGCCTTCAGGAGTAGCCACATCAAAGCTAGCAAGTATTGCCCCATAAGTTCCTCAAAATGGTCCAACCTTTTGAAGCCAGCCAAGCTAGTAACCAGCACCACATCTTGTGATAGTGAATTCCAAAATTTAATAACATGCTGTGTGAAAAAAAATCCTTTTGTCAGGTCCGATTCTTTCAGGATTCAGTTTCAGTGGTTAAATTCTAGTTCTAGTTTTTTGGGCAGGACACAATCGCTCCTCCTTGTCCACTTTATCTACACCAGTCATAATTTTACACACTTCAACCCTGGCCCCTAACATTCACCTCCTTTCTAGACTAAAAAGCCTCAAATCTTTCTGCATAGGAACCTTCTTCTCTAGCTCCACTATATTCTTTTTGAAGTACGGCAACCAGAACTGCCCACAATATTCTACACCAGTGTTTTCCTGATGGGGAACGGTGGCTGGGGAAATTCTGGGAGTTGAAGTCTGCACATCTTAAATTTACCAAATTTGCAAACCACTGTTCTAGATATAGCTGCATTATTGATTTATATAAGGGCATTATAATATTGGCATCTGTATTTTTAATACTGTTTCTTATTATCCCTAATATGCTGTTTGCTTTTTTTTTTACAACAGATGCATATTTACATTGAGCTATTCACCTTTACTCCAGGATATTTTTCCTCTTTAGTGACGGCTAGCTGTGATCCCACTAGTTTGTATTAGTAGTTAATAAATGTAATTATTAGTAACACTAAATTTAACAACTAAATAAATTTCATTAATTTTGTCTGGTATGAACCTACGTACTAAAAAAGACCCCTATATGGAGCCAAAATAGTAATTGAATCTATTTTTAGGGGCATATAGGTTTATTCTAGTGGTGGATAAAAAAGATTATTGTACGTATTTTTTGTTATACAGGTAAATCTGCATAATAAATTAACTGTAGTCATTTAAAGTAATTATCCATGTTTGGCAGGACTATTAAGATCTGAATTTAAGTTCAAGATCTGAATTATTTTTGTACTGAATGCTACCTTTGGTGATATTAGAATGTTACCTATACAGCTGGTGACTACTGTATTTTCAACCAGCCTCTCTCATTGCATTAGAGCTGAAGCATTGATCTGGAAACTACATCTTGATCTATTTTCAGGGATTGGGGACTAACATCAGGTAATGGAATTTTTGGCTAAATTTGGCTGTAGGATTGCTCCCACTGACAAATTTATTAATAGCCTTTTAAAGTATTAAAAAACCCGCAATGAATGTTATTTAAAAGAAAGAAAAAATTGATGTCAGATGTTTTTAAAAAGAACACTTTAATATATACCTTTCCTTGTCTCCAACACTCTTTGAAGAGTTTCCAGTTGTTGCTGTTTCCATGATCGCTGAGCCACAAAACATGCTTATTACAAATCCATGAATGTGGAATATGATTGAATAATCTGTTGTTATCATCTGAAATGCTTTTTCTGTTGTTCTTTGGCTCTTCCTTCATTTCAGATTTTACATTTATCTTTGATGTTCTATTTGGTGGTATCTTGTTTTCTACAACTGAAGCAATTATGTCATCAAGAATGTTTGGCATACTCCTTCCACTTTTGCTACTCTATTGGAAAAATAAAATGAGGACTTAAGCAGTCTTTAGTTTTTTCTTTACCAATCTAAAAAATATGCTAAATACACTGAATGTTTAACTGTAATATAGTATTATTTTTTATTAAATTGTTCATCACTTAATGTGCCCAAATCCTTCTGATTGTTATATAATCACTGAACCATTTCACTTCAGTAAATTAACCACATATTCGTAATACAAGCATGAATCTTTAGAATTCTGTTTTCTGGCTGAATACGACTAAATTAGTACGTTCAAGCTGCTTTCTCAGGGAAATCTGGGATGATAAAATAACACAGCTCAATACATTTAAATAATCTCTTGGATGTGCTATTTTTTGAATTGTAGACCTCTGTTGCTGTTTGACCAAATGTTTTAATTTAGAATAAATACCAAAATTACTGTACTTTTGATCTTGTTTCTCTACTACTCACATTAATCCACTGACATCTAAGCTATGAAATAGGCCCTCTTTATCCTAAGACATCTATAACACAGCATTTTGACAACACACTCACTGCTGTTCCCGTTGAATATACCGGAGCAAAAGCAATGCCAGCATCTGTGGAGCCTAGGCGCAATTTGCCAGCTGTAGTAGTCAGCAGGTCTCGTAATGTTGAGCCCTGCTCATTATTTTGAGACAAAGGAGTTGACACTTTGAAATTAAGAGATTCTGAGTTGTTTTGCTCCTGTTCCTCCTTTGTATGCTTTCCAAGGGGATAATCTTTATTTTCTAAAATCAATATATAGACAGGGAACAAGTTACAAAACTATGCAATGGTAAGGAGCAAGTATACTAGCAGATTGTATTTCATAATGAAATATATGACACAATTCTATTGCTTTAGTCACATAACATCAGAGTTTGAATTAAAAGCTTCAAAATGCAATCAATACTATTTAACTTGCACCATAAAAAAGAACAGAAACACTAAAACTTCTTTTACACAAGACATCAACACTAAAAAAGCCCTTGATTTTACATGTTATGGCAGAATGGAAGCCACTATCAATGAGCCACATACCTTATTCAAACTTAAAAGACAATAGCCTTTTTCTATATAGAAAAAAAACAAACCCCAGCATCAGTGTGTCTCCTGGATGTTTCAACAGATATTGTTACCACTGGCCGTAATATCCTTCTGGGGCATCTGGAAGGATTGGTTTTTTTTTTTAATAGTAGTTCTGTTTCTTCACATTGGGTCATATGTGGAAGTGTTGGTGGACTACAGTTGCTGCACTGATTCCAACTTGTCTCTCAAGCTGTTCACAATATATATGAAGCTACTTGGAAGACTGCAAATGGCAATCCCTGTGACCATGAGATCTGCAATATCTCTGTAAGTGCAAGCAGGTTGCCAAAAGTGCTTGAAGTGTAATCATGTGACCATGGATGCATTGTGATGGCTGGAATTTCAAGAGCTGCTCATAAATACAATTTGTTCAGCACATTGCATCTTCAAATGATTGCTGAACAAGGGGCCAGTAAGTGAATACTACCTGTATACAATTTATACTGTATAGTATACTATAAACTATATTACATTGTATGTTATACTATACTACTACACTACATAATGTTGTGGTTCGTCAGAGGAGATGGAGGGGGGGTTGCCTGGGTTACCATCAGGGGTTGCGGAAGGCTCTGAAGAGCAGGAGGTCACAAGCCAGGGCCCATCTACTCACACTCAGGCTGAGAGACAGCTGTTTTTGGGGCCTGAGCTGAGTGAGGGGAAGGAACAGCTGGGGCCTGTCCCAGAAGCGCGTATGCACAGAGAAGTGCAGAGAGGAAAGCAACATAGGACTGAGGGCCAGCTATCCAGGAAAAGAATGAGATGTTAACAAGCCCCTCTCTGGCTGGGATATAAGGAGGAGGGGTATGGGAGGTGCAGTTGTCGGAGAGAACCATTCATGCTCCAGAAGAGTTCCCTCTGGCGGATTCCTGGCCAGGAATTCCTTGCCACTACCCAGATTGGTCAGGACTCTCTGTGTTGGGACTGAAGTGCTAACTCAGAGATTGCTAAACTTGTGAATCACCTAAGGATGTGTGATCTGGAGCTTTGTCAGTGAATGTGGTTTATTCCTGCCTTTCTAAATAAAAAGGGATTTCTCCTCACAAGTAGGCTGTTGAGTGGAGTTCGTGAAGGCTGGGTTCTGGACACATACTATGTAACACATACTATACTTAGTCTTTAATAAATGTGTAAAAATGTATCCTTTTGCCAAGGTTTAATTAACTAGTGTTAATTGTTCATTTCTATATTTTAACTATTATAGTCTACTTTTCTTTCATAAATTGTTAGTCATTTTGAACATTTGACACAATAGAAAGATGGGACATCTATCAATTGGCTGAAATCCAGGTTGTCAAATAAAGATATGTTGCTTTCTAATTAACTTATGTCATTATTTACCTTTTTTTTCTTCTCTAGCCTTTTGCTCTGCTAAATCTGCCAACCAGTGCAGTGGGGATTGTGACTCAGGAGGATTTAACTTGCTCTCCGAACTTATGTCACTTCTTGGGCTTGCATTGCCATTTGCTTCAGATTTTTGAGATGGCTTTTGCTGTTGTAACTCAGGTATGCACAGAGAAATTTTATTACTGTGATTAAGGACATTCTGTAAAATCTGTAGAGCATAATAATTTCATCAAATTGTTTGCACTTTTAAAATTATTTTATGGTATTAATACAGCTGAAGAGGTGATAAACAAAACATATATAAAATGTATTATACTGTAGCATTTAACAACAATGTATATGTAATTATGCCATACAATATGAAAATATTAGTATTTCACTTGGCCACTATATTATGGCCTTACCTGAGATACTCCATTCACTGGGGGAAACCTGCCAATCTGTGCATTCTGTTTGCTGCCACACTGGCAATGGGATTTAATTTCATGTTTCTCTCTAAGAGCATGTAATGCTTCAACAAGTTCTGTTAAAACTGTAAGATATGGTAAAATAATTGTTAGATACAACAGTCTCAATCTTTATGTACATATGTATAAATGTATACATGTATATGTACTGTTTATATACATATGTATATATACACAGTCTTGAGTTAATAATCTGATGTTATATGTACCCTCATACAATAAAGAAAATAAAGTTGAAAGTTTCCAAAACAGTTTTACCTTTGGCCATATTTGTTTAAAGAGTTATGTTCAACATAACCATGTCATAGATTAACAGGATATGAGCCTCAATTGTTTCTAGCATGTAATCAGATATCACATTTGAATAACCTGAACAATAGGTCATATGTAGGTGCCCTTCAGGGAGAAGGATATGAAAGGGCAGAGTATATGAACTGACTAAAAACAATTGCACTGCTATTCCATGCTTTTGCTGTATTAATTTTCCTGGATCTAGTTTTTGGCAACAAAGAAAGTAGCTGTCTATTTTACATAGCAAAAGCAATTGCTATTAGTATCAAATGTTTATGTAAATAAATGACCCATTAAAATATAATAAATGAAGTTAAATGCATTAAAATGGCATTAAACTAAATGCTAGAAAATCAAAGCCAGGCAGCATATAAACAAAAATAGGTAAAGTAGGATTACCTTAAATATTTTATTTACATCCCAGAAGATCAGAATTATAAAGTAAATTACCTCTACATATGTGTAAAGAATGTTGGCTATTTGTGGCTCTCTGAATTTGGCTGTTTTCTTGCATCTTCAGTTGGAGGGAGGGCAAGGTTTGCTGGCATGGGATACCATCTTCTATTTTGCTAATTGGTTGTGGAATCTTCCAATAGGATTCCACAACCAATTGCACCCTGATTCAAGTAACGTGAGGGGACAGATAAACACCCAAGTGGCCTCAACAGCTCTCAGAGAGTGCTAAGGATCAGATTACTGCAAAGAAATACAATCCTCCCACCCTCCTCCCACCAGCCTATCCTAACAGTGGTGCATTAACCATTAAGCAGACTAAGCACGTACTTAGGGCACCAGGCCCAAAGGAGGCACCACAAAAACTTTTACGTAGCCTAAGCTTGGCTTCGTTTGTACAGTATGCACAAAGGAGGGGGGCACCAAGATTTGTCAGTGCTTAGGGCACCAGTGAGCCTTAATCTGCCACTGTATCAGAAGCTTTCTATCCCCCTCACCACCAGGTCTCAATTGTCAGTACCCATCCTTCCCTCTCCCCACCATCAGAATTGTTGAAGCTTCTTGGATGAGAAGTGAAACATTTTATTCTTCCTCAAGAAAAAAAAACAGTCCAGTTGCCTTTTACAAAAAGCACCTTTGCGACAACTATGATCTTGATGAGAATCTCCACAGACATCAATGGAGAAAAGATCTAGTCCACAGGCTTTGCCTTGAGGGGACCCTCAGGTCTCGGTGCTGGCCCCATTCTTATATAACGTCTGTATGAAACCGTTGGGTGAGGCATCAGTATTACAACTGTATTCCTGTCTGACCAAGTTATGCACTGGAGGTTTTGTCTTGGCGTTTGAAAGCTGTGGGAATCTATATAAGTTAGAGTAGGGTTTGACTTAACCCCAAAGAACACCTGGTTCTAACCCCAGGATTTGCTTTCTCTTTTTCTGGATGAGGTTGCACTGTCCCAACAGAATTGCACAAGCTATGGGTTCTCCTCTTTGAAAAATAGGTGGTAGCCATGGATATGATGGCTTTCACACAATTTCATCTTGTGTGCCAGCTATATCCTTTCCTGAATTGGGAAGCTTTGGTCATGATCACTCATATCTTAGTCACATTTCCCATGCATATTACCACAAGGCACTCTATATGGGACTGTCCCTGAGGAGCATCTGGGCCTATAGTGTTGGAGTGGAACAGAGCAGTCTAGATATATCTCAGATTACCACCTTTTCTTCAGTACAGTACAAAGTTATGATGGCACTGAAAAAATTGGATTAACAACTATTACTTCCCCACGGTCATACGATCAAAATTTGTGTGCTTGGTGACTGTCCCTCATTTATGACTGTTGCATAGTCATATTATGTTTTCCTATTCTGCACAAACGATCTCTGCTTCAGTTCCATCCAACCACCTGTCTCCCTTCCAAATGAAGGCAGCAAAAATCCACATTTTGGACAGAGAGGAACATAGGTTTGAATTGTTGATTGGCAATCTTCCTGAGCATTTCAGATATTCCTGCAACATACGGAATGACAATGTTGCTTCATTTGTTGTTCTCTTCTTTGTCTGAGGTAGAGAAGATCATGCTGGATCTTTTTTTTTTTCAATTTGATGAAGGTCCAGTTAGGATAATCACAAGTTCTGAGGGATTCCTTGGCATGGTTTAGTTTTTTTTCTTTTTCCTCTTTATTGGTAGGCAAACTTTCAGCCCAGTGGTGTAGGGTTCAATATGTACACTTTAAACCCAAGTATACACTTAAGGCAGAAGCTTGTCCACCCCAAGGATAAAACACCCAGATACATACTGAGAATGTGGTATATGCAATACAATGCAGTGAGACATGGGCAAATCTGTACAGTGGTGAAACAAAACAATTCATAAATGCATGGCACAACATAGGAGATCAAACCTATCTGGACAAAATTCAATGGTCCATCTGCATTCGAAAACAAAGGTCACACTTTTGAAGACAGCAAAGTCCATGTTTTGGATAAAGAAGACCACTGGTTTGAAAGATGGGTAAAAGAATCCACCTATGTTAGAACTGAACACCTTCAACAAAGGAGAAGGAATAAGACACCACCTATCTCCAGTGTGCAATGCAACCCTTTTAGCAATTCCAAGAAGATCCCACAATTAAATAAAAATAAGCAAAAAACAAGCATTCAAATCTTACTGCTTTTTAAATGAATGACAATACTCATTAAAGCCGTTCAACGCACTTCAGAAACTATGCAACATGAACATAACATTTCTTCCAAGCTGCCTATGTGTGCATATGGGCATGAATTAGTCATTTTGATCTGCTAAGTGAAGATGTGGCTGCTTTAATACTTTAAGGATGAATGTTTCCAATTCATTTTTATAGTAACAGTCTCCATTAGATCTGATTTACAGAAGAATAGTTCCTGTAGTTCCTCTAATAAAAATATTTCAGGGATCAGTAATAAGCATTTCTTTGATTCGTAGTTCACACATACTATGAATTGGCTTCCACATTAAGAGAGAGCTTGCTAGAGTTAAGAATTCTCCTGTTATTTATGAATTTGCTATATAAATTCTGAGTGATACATAAACTAAAAAAAAAACAATCCAGTAACTCTCTATATCAACATAAGGAAACAAAGCGAAAACCCTTGTGATCTTACCTGATCCAGGAATAATTTGAGTTGGCATTAAATGTTTATGATCATGAGGTTGTCCTTTTACACATTTCATCCATGCATATAGTTCTTTATCTGTGAAATTTTTAAAAGAAATATCCTGAAGTAAATAAAATTTGCATAGAAAAGTGGAATCAAACATATGGGAATTCTAGTATGCATGTGAATAGAGGTGAATGAAAAGATGAAACAAAGAATTCTGAAATGTTTAAAGATATTGTAGCCCTTTACAAAAGTGCACTGACCTCTAGTACTCTTCCTTTCCTTAGCCTTATAGCAATCTAGACAGACCACAAATCCACATTTTTGGCAGACCCAGTGGATATTAAACAGGGTGGCCTCACAGGCATCACACATTTCACGGACTCCTCTGACTGCTCTCTTCCAAGCAATTTTGGCTGAAATACAGAGAAAACACCATACCAAGTACTGAAATTTCAAGACAAACAACTGTAAACCAAAACAAGAAATAAAAATGCAGCCAAGAAAACCAATCATTATTTCCTTTTAAGCAATTTTTTAAGAAGCCTCTGGTAAATGTAATCGATTTTTGAATTGTCGTAGCATATAATTGTTATCTAAGACATTCTTATTTGAAACTACAACATTGCTGTGTATCAAAGATTATTTCTAGATTTTACAATGTATTTGTTTCAGAACAAAATGAAAATTTACAACAACAAAGTAAAGTATTATTTAAAAAATGGGGAAGTAGACCCTGTTAGGAGAAATTGTGGGCTTTTGGTCATTTGGTTTCACAAAATATAAAGCTGTCTTTATTTTAGGGGAAATCTTCTTTTTCACCCATGTAAACTCAGTAGGTGGGGCAGATCAGTTCACACAAAGGATTTGCTATATAGTTTATGGTAATTGCTATCATAATTGTTCTGAAAAAAATGTAACTATTCTCTTGCAAAAGAGGTTTTAATCAAAAGATGAATATTTAAATGAAGACTTTGGCCCACTTATATGCCAAAAAAATTAAGGAAGGTATTAAAATGTTTTATGCATGTTTTATTACATTCTTGACCACCATGTCACTTTTTATTTTAAAAATTTAAGATTATTGTACCAAACACAGGATTGCTGCAGTATTACCCTTCCTGTAGTATCAGGTAATATTGATTTTGTCTTCTTGCTCTAGGTTTTTAGACTTCTATGACTTAATTATGACTGAAATGATACATATAATTTAAGAGAGCCGTAGTGGTGCAGTGTAGAAAGCAGTGTTGCAGGTTAATTATGCTGACTGCCAGCAGTTTGATTCTCACCAGCTCAAGGCTGACTCAGCCTTCCATCCTTCCAAGGTTGGTAAAATGAGGATCCAGATTGTTGTGGGCAATATGCTGACTTTGTAAACCACTTAAGAGAGGGCTGTAAAGCCCTGTGAAGTGGTATATAAGTCTAAGTACTACTATTTCTATAAACCAATCTTTTTTTAAAATGCACCCATCCCTCCATCTACTCATCCATCATATTTGCAAGTATTCCAATGTACTTTGTTTTGTAATTCAATTCCCTTCAGATATATGCTTAAGAGGAAAACTCAACTGTCCATAGCAAATTTTTGCAACAATTAGGAGGAAGAGAGAACTGTTCTATCAGTGTGAAATAAAACAGTACATCTCCACAAATTCATCACATAATATTGATAATATTTTTGTAAAAGACCAATAAAACCTTTTAATATGAAAATATGGATTAAATTGCGCAAACATGTATTGCAATATTTGACTCAGTATTTACTTACATCTACACATTGCACTCACCAGTACAGTAAATATTTCTGAGGAAGACATAAAATCTGGGATATATGAAACCAAGCATATTAAGATATGAAAAGGGCTATCCCATTGCATAATAAAAACTGAATAACCTTACCATCCTTTTTGACCCAGGACATAGCTGTTTTCTCAGATGTTACTAACTGACAAAATTTGTCACCTATATGTTCTAAGATGTATTTGCAAGTTTCTAAGTCCATTTCATCATCTTCGTAACTTTCATGTGTCCATAAATTCATAGCTTCATCATCATACTGATCGGGAGAAGAAAAGCCATCAATCCTAACCACTCCATTTTTACTAAAGGAAAGCCTAAGAAACAAAATAAAGTTATTCAGAAGCCAGTAAAACAACAAACACTTTAATTTTATTAAGATACTAGATCAGCCGTGGGCAAACTACAGCCCGGGGGCCAGATCCGGACCGTTCGGCTGTTCTATCCGGCCCACGGAGCCAAAAGAGCGGAGGGTTCTCTTGCTCTCCCAGAAGGCTACGTGAAGTAATCTAACTTTGAATTTATATTAGTTCACACAAACACTCCATCCATGCTTTTGTTCCGGCCCTCCGGTCCAGTTTAAGAACCCATTGTGGCCCTTGAGTCAAAAAGTTTGCCCACCCCTGTACTAGGTAAACTGTGATATCAGAGATATTTCCTTACAAGATTTCTCAATGCTTTCAACAATGGCAGAGCTTTAAATTCAGGAAGATATTCAGAGATGGATCTGTCTTGAAATTTTAACTACACAGCAGAGTCAAACATCAGGGGTTGTCCAAGTTGATCAGAAGAAATGCTTTATGGTGTTTTCTATTACGTCATAAAATGTTTCATAAAATTTGCCTAATTTAAATTTGATGGGAGTCATGGGTCCCAGATTTTGGACATATTCTGCAAGTTAGCCAATTTGAGGTACATCTTGGTACAAAAATGGTTGTTCCAATGATGCACCATTAAGGTTATGGGAACAAGAGTTTTAGTAGTATATAGATTAATGAGTGTCAGTTATAATCATCCAATATTCTATGTAACACAAAATACAATACAAGAATATGGGGTTATATTACATGCTTTATTAAAACAAATAAAGGATTTGCTAATAGAAACTTAAGGGGAAGAAGTTTGAATAACCTGCAAATTTTCAGCATTTAAATTTAACAACTTAATTCTCAAAGTTGAAAGAAATTATCGAAAAGCTTGTCTTTCAATATTTTTTTCTATATTAGTATGAAATAGTTTTCCAAACCATTGGGATACAAACTGTCATTTTGCTTTATGTCCTATTACAAATAATGGCAACTACTCCAAAGACAGGTTACTGAGGCAATTTTGGTATATTGGTTAAAGTACTGGACTGAGAGAAGAAAAACTCAGGTTTTAGTTCTCCTTTAGGCAAGGAAAGCAGCCAGACTAGGGTCAGTCACTCCTTCTCACCCCAAACTAGTGTGCGGCTTTGAGAACTCTGAAAAATGGAACCTCTTGATACAACAATGCATTCACAGCTTTGCCATACAATCTGAAGTGACTACGGTACACAGTGAGCCCACACCTGTGTGAAAAACACAACAACTGTGCAGAGAAGGGGCAACATAGTTGGTGAAGTGCTTGGAAGCTGAATCTTAAGAAAGCCTAAAAGAACTTCAGCTGTTGTTAGCTTAAAGAAGGCTAAGCAATCTTCCAATACTTGAGGACTGTCATAGGGAACAGGATTTAGTCTCCAAGGATAAGAAAGAACCAGGGGCTGGAAGTTTTAGAGGTTCAAATTCAAGATGAAGAATTTCCTGACCATGAGAACTATTAACGTTTTAACATGAAAGTAGTATTTTCAAACCTAAAAGAAGCTGTCCTACAAATTAGTTCAAAAGTTAATATCCTGTTCAATATCCTGCTTCCTTTTTCTTCCTCCACTTTTTTTTGGAGGGGGTGGTAACTTGTCTTTTAAAACATAGGAAGGACAGTCATGATTATGTAATATAATTTCAGCTGAAGAACAGGATAGCAATGATTAAAACAAGCAACAATCCAAAAAGGATGATTCTTAATTTTAAACAGCTTTTTAGATTGTGAATATTCTTGTAAGGACATAGGATGTAGCTCCTAGGAAAATGTGGGCATTCTGAAATACAACTTACCGGCGAAAGTAATAGAATCTACAGAATACTGGTGAATGAGCTGATTCTTCACTTTTCTTGCTTCTGATCAGTCTACATTCTCTGCATTTTTGCAAATTGGGTCCTATTTCATAGCAAGAATCATCTTGCAAAAAAGATTCTCCAGTTTGCTTCAGCTTCTTTACTTTACGCCAGTCCTTTAGTACTGAACGAGGTATGCCAGCTGCAGGAAGAAGTATTTTTTAAGTTACTGTGATCAGTACACAAGCAGATCATAAATGGCAAGTAAACCTGATTCCATCAAACCTAACTTAGCAAAACAATATTTAGGTAATTTTCTATTTTTGTTGATTTGCTTCATAATTTATGGAACAGTTTAAAAGTAATTCAGCTCATTATGTTAAATATAAAAGCTAAATAATTTCAAATTTATATTTCCCATAATTCCGTCTGTATTACATGCAGCAAAAAGTTACAGGTAGTCCTTGGGCTATGACCATTCATGCAATGACTTTTCAAAGTTACGACAGCGTTGACTGAGGGGGATTAAGATGGGTGCTTGGAGTTATGGTTGCCATGATTACAATTTCCAATGTTACTTTCTGGCTTACCACAAGCAAAAGCAATGGGAAAGCCTGCAGGAAGCCAGAAGCTGCAATCAGATGAGATCTCAATGGCAACTGGTACTGCTGAACTGCTGTTTCTAAATTATGCAATTATGGGATGCCATACAGACAGTTCTCAACTTATAACCACAATTGAGCTCAAAATTTATGTTGCTAAGTGAAAAATTGTTAAATACTGTGGGTTTTGCCTCATTTTATGACCTTTCTTGCTACAGTTTCTAAGTAAATCATTGCCGTTCTTAGATTAGTAACATGGTTGTTAAGTGAATCTGGTTTTCCATTGACTTTGCTTGTCAGAAGGTTGCAAAATGGATCCTATGACCCCGCAAACTGCAACAGTCATAAATGTGAATCAGTTATCAAGCATCAGAGTATAAATCACGTGACCATGGGGATCCTGCAATGGTTACAAGTGTGAAAAATGGTCATAAGTCACTTTTTCCAATGCTGTTGTAACTTCGAAGAGTCACTAAATGGACTGTTATTAAGTTGAGGACTGCCTGTACTGCAAAACTATGTACAACTTCTTGGTCCCTATTGCTTTGTAACCCAAAGATTATCTATACATGAAAGAATAATTCTCAAAAATAAATCTCATATACAAAAAATAAAGGGAAGGAAAGAAGAAAAAAGAAAGACCATGATTTTGTTTAGTTTGCCTCAAGATAATATGCCTTGCACATACATATTTTCTCTTTAAAAACATCACCCAAAAGCTTGTATCTAATTATTCTTGGAAATATTTTACAGCCAAATACAACCCTGTAACCATTTATATTTTCAAGGATATAACTGATACTACTACCGACGTAAGTAGTGTGAATATTATTTAAAACACATTTCAAAAATTTAAGTCCAGTTAATGCAGCAATGTTTGTTTCTCTCTCTATGCAATCATCCTCTGGCACACCTATATTTGCATTTTGTCTGAATAATTCGTGATTGCATTATTGTATAGTGATGTCTCTGTGTTGGTATCATATTATTTTCTTGTTACAGAATTTGGGACGTGTTTGTTTGAAAGGATGGAAGAGATAGCCCTGCACCCTTTTCCCAACTTGTACGCAAATAGGTACTTACTGTTATTGTTGCCACTCTGTAATTTCAATTTGTTTTTTTCTTTGGCCCCCCTGCTGAGAAGCCCATTGGGTTTTACATCTTCCTCCGCATCTCCTTTTTTCTTTTGCAAATCATTCTGTTTTTTTTTGTATGTGGGTTTCGGCTGCCGTTTTGTCCTCTGCTCTGACTTGCTCTCACTCTCATCAGAATCTCCACTTTCAGAGCCAGATTCATACATTCTTTTTGTTTTTCTCCTTGCATGTTTCTCTTCTTTCACAAGCTTTTCCCCTGCCAATTTATTGTCTACGTTGTTTTGCAAATCGTTTGATGTAGAGGCAACTAAGTTAACTGTGCATGGTTTAATCATTTCTGATACACAGTTTTCTGAACTCTCTTTTTTATTAGTGATTTTGTCTTCTTCTGAATGCCTTGTGAGCCAAGCTTTTTTTAATTTTGTGTGATAGTTTGCTTGACTCATCTGGGAAGTTTGCCCACCACTCAGAATATTTCCTTTGTTGACTGTACTTGAGTGGACAGCACTATCCACGGAAAGAGAGGCTGGATATATTAGATTTTTCACAGTATGAGATTCAGTATCATTGGTACTATTAATTTTAAACTGAGCTGCAGCCAATGCTGCCTTGTGCTTTTTCAAGTGAACGAAGTCTGATGGGCCAGAGAAGCCAGTGCTCACCTGAAGGCTACTTTCTGTTTTGCTGCAAGCCACTGTAACAAGAACTGTTGAGCTGACACTACATTCCTCTACTGGTGCCACATCCTTATTTATGGGCCTAGAGGCAGTACTGTCTACTGACGTACAGGGTAACCCTGCTTTTGGCAAACAATCTGTCACTTGTAGACTGTCTGGACCTAGTACATCAGAAGTAGTCACAGATGTTATGACATCAGTTATGGTACTGCATAACACAGTTGTGGTTTGTATGACTGTACTGGGAACACTGCCTTGGGAAGCAGCTGGAAAATTCTTTTCGTAGCCAGCATGAATCACATCTGAATTCATTTTTGACACAACTGTTCTCCCACTCTCTTTGGCTTCCACTGATTTAAGGCAAACCGTTTGATTTATTCCTTTTAATCTTTCAGGAACTTGCACTTGGGGAGCTGACTGTACGACTGATACTGTATCATACTTTGAACTTGAAGGTGGGCGTACAATGACAGAAGCTGTGGCAGAAGATGATTTCCCGTGAGTTCTTTCCATGTGCCATTCCATTTTTTCATTATTTGGACAACTATTATTTTTCCAGAAAGCTGAAAGTTTCTGATCTGTGACACTTTTATAACTATTTTGTGTTTCCTTTGGCTCAGGTACTAAAGTTGGTGGCTTCTGTAATTCATGGACTTTGTTACCTGTATTAACTGGCTGCACTGGAGTTAAGGTTGGAGGAGAAAGACTACTGTAACTCCCTTCTTTTCTCTCCAAGTTGGGATGGACAGGCGGGTGAAACACAGGTGCTCTGTGTAAAGCAGGCATTGTTCGGAGTGAACCAGAGGATGCAATTGTTAACTGAGTAGGGCTTCTGCTGTTATTTCTAAAAGAATTTACTGAATGGGATGTCATTTGCTGTGAAAGCTGATCTGTTCCCTTGCCCAGTGAGCTCTCAGTTTCTGGCTGGTGCTTAATTAAAGGCGGAGGTTTTGAAAGGGATGATGTGAAAGAAGTGTGTGACTGAGTAGCAGCAGCTGTTGTTGATGGACAAGTATTCTGTTTATCAGCACATGTGCCTGCAATTTCCTTTGACAAGTACGTTCGTGGAGGTTCATTCACCACACTATTAGACAAGGTGGTGAAGTAATTACTTTGTGGCAAGCTCTGTGGTACTGAATGCTTCATTTTATAGAGTTCTGAATCTTTGTCAGGTTTTCCTCCATGGCTTTTGGGACTAGAGGATGATAAAGGCATTATTCTGGAATAAGACTCCTTTTCATTTTCATGGGCCTTCATTTTAGCTGTAAAAGGGGCAACTTCAATGCTTTCCTGCAGTATTCGTCTGTGTTCTTCTTTATACTTGCTTAGTCTCTCCCCTGTCTCTTGAAATGATTTTTGCAGAGGATCCAAAAATTGTCTTTGTAGGTGGCCTTCTTTTGCAGCCTGTGATCTGTTCTGTTCTAGATCTGATTTTGCTGAATGTAGAGATTCAAAAATTCCCTTCCTCTCCAATTCACTGTACAGAAAAAAAAAATGCACTGCATTATTTTAGTTTCAGATTGACAAACTACAACAAATAATTTGTCCTTATATAGTACCAATAACTTCCTCATTTATCTTAGACGTTTTATGGGTCAGAGATATGATGCACAAACACCATTAGTTTTGAAGCAAAACCCAAGACTGTTATTTCTACAGCCTTATTTTTTTTTCAGAATCACCTCTTATTTTTGGACTAAAAAAACCACATGCTTACTCTTTATGGCGATCCACTATGACTTTTGACAAGGGAGGACTAGAGTGGGATGTCAATCTGAGTGGCCGATGTGGCTCTGCACTAGACGGTCTTACAGGAATATGACTCAGCAATCCAAGACCCTCAGATGATGTCACAGGGGTGGGCTGGTGTAACCAAGGACTAGGAGTATTCTGGAAAAACAATCATAGTTATCAGCAGGATTTAATTATTTCTTAGGAAAATTCTAGGGTAGTCAAGTGTTCTTGTTTTATAACGATTGAGTAAAAATATAATTATGATCTAGAATTTCATATTAATAATGCACACACACATACACAGAGAGAGCGATGTATTTAAAATGAAGGGTGACATCTTGAACTCCAAACAGAAAACAAATCATGGTAGAAAAAATATTACATTTTCTTTAAATGTGCTATGTTCCAACACTTACCTACTCTTTTTGAATGCTGTTCCTTCAAATTTTCTTACATAATATAAAGAGAAGTAAAATATAAAGCAGTTTAAGTAGCAACAGAATCTTTAGCTGATGGGGCCAGTCACTTGCTCTCAACCCAATCTACCTCATACGACAGTGTTATTGTGGAGAAAAATAGGAAGTAGCATCATGAATGTCACTTTGAACTTCCATTCCAAAGACAGGTTATGTATTTAATAACAAAACCAAACATGAACACAAATGGGTATTTCAGAATGAATGGGAGTGTAAATGTCTGCAACTCTTTAAATCAAGTGTTGTTTCTTGGGTTGTAGGACAGCTGCAGAAGGCAGCCATACAGTCCTAGGAAAAAGCACGGCTACTTTGAGCAGCTGCGGACATCTTCTACATTCATAACTCCATGCAGCATGATACAGCTTTTCTGTCTTCAAATCTGAGGGGCAGCACAAACCTAATTTCTACTTCCTGGTGAAAGACATGTTTCTTATCTATGATTTGCTTAACTGCACTGACAATATTTTTAAGATTGAGAAAGCAGACTGATTCCCAGACCTTGTTAGCTTTAACCGAAACCAATACAAAGAACTTAGCAGGATTTCAGATTCTATAATGGAAGTGTCTATTTGAATATATCTTTAAACTAGAGAGAAGCTGACAATGGTGATTCAGGAGTCATTAAAGCTGCTTACATCAACCAAAGTAATTTAACATCACAATGTCCTAGGACTGTGCAGAACCTGTCACAGGCCCATTAGTCAACCATTAATTAGCCAATTCTTTTAAAAAGTCTTAGTAGCTACTCTGACATCATCAATGAAATACCCTTCAATACTCAGAGGTACAAAGACACCAATGCCTTTCACCTATATTCTCAGTCTGTTTAAACTATACTGGTGTCAGTGAGTTTGGGAAGGGGCCAAAGGACATGGGAGATAATGCCATAGTCTTAGCACCCTACTTGGTACTTCTATGTTGACAACAATGCCTACACGCTTTCTGTAGAAACCCTTTTATATATATTAAAAAAAATTATAATTATTTTAAAAATGGAATTGTTTAAAGTTAATAACATTGGTAAGTTTTTAAATAGCATGAAGATTCTAATTTAGTCTTTATTTCTTTTTTAAAAACAAATTTAAAATCTAATTCAGAAACTACTGTACCTCTTTACATCAACAGCACATCATTCTATTAACATATACAAATAAGGTAGTATAATAGATGTAATTGTCTATTTCCATAAACAAAACTTGAACAACATTTAAATTTACCAGCTAGATTAAGTTGTGCCCACACCCTTCCACATAAAGAAAGATTGGTAACATAAAGCACTATATCCCAAAGACCCACCCCCATATGTTATTTCTCCAATATATTGTTATTTTGGAGATCAGTAAGACTTACTCTTCTTAAAGAAGGCTCGGTATTAACAGAAGTTTCCGAATGGACCCATTTAGACGATGGTATCCCAAGTCCTGTATAAGCGTGTGCTCCATTTGGATACTGCCAAATAATTGGATAAAGTCCTAAATGATTATATGAAGTAGATGGGTGAGTTTGCCCAAGAAGATGTGGTGACTGGTGCTGTAGCAGCTGTTGCTGATGTGCTAATGCTAAATGACTTAAACTGCTTGCATGAGCCGTTTCTAGTCGTGGATGGCCTCCCAACAAAGAGGCTGTAGGCACTCCTGGTAAAACTGCAGGGAGCAGATGCTGATGCTGAACAGAATGGTGAGATGCACTGCTAAGAGGATGAGTGTTAATAGCAGACAATGGAGTTTGATTTGAGGATTCAGCTAATAAATGGGGAGTACCTGTTAATGCAGAGTGATGAGTGCTTGGATTTAAAGAAGTTCTATGGGAAGCGGAATGAGGTGGGTAATTATGCTGATGTAAATATGGTGTCATATGATTAGTTCCTGTTTCTTGACCAAGAAGAATGGGATCTCTGTAAATTGTGAAATGTTCCTTTTTGTCAACAGTAAGAGGGTTTTTAGTAACTTCTAATGAACTAATTCTAGGTGGAATTGGATGGAAGATAGACCTGGGCAAATCAGGCTCTGTTTTAACCGCTGTCTTTGTTACTCCAATAACATGGCTGTTAAGATAATTAACCTTGGATTTCACAGTATCAGGCGACTGGGCAGGCTTATATTTAATTTCTGGTGAGGTGTTTGGCTTGATTTTAGAGGATTCAAATTGTGGACTAGTTTTTGACTTCATAGCTTCAGAAACTGCAGCTTGTTTACGAACTCTTCCTTCTTCTGCTAGAGATATTACAGTTAAAGATGGTGCAGAACCACAGCGAATTTTTTCAGAATTTAAATGTTCATTTGCTAAAACATTTTTCCCAACATTTGATTGCATCAGTTCCATTTTATTGGCATTATTAATCCAGTTCTCAACAGTTTCTGATTTTTTTACTTCCAGAATGTTGGTATTTGTAAACAGGTGTTTAGAATCACTGCTAGAAGATTGTGTTTCCTGACCAGTTTGTAAACTAAAACTACTTGATAAGTTTTCCTGAGTCTGATTAACTGAACTGATTTCAGTATTTGTGTCAATATAACTTTTTGGTGTGGGACAATTGGTTACAAATTGTTCATTGGGTAGGCGTTCTCTAGGATGCTTATTTTCTATTCTGCACTCTTGAATGCAGCCATCATTATCACTATGATCATAGACTGTTGGCAGTTCAGCTCGATGGAGTGAAATTTCTTGCAATTCCAAATCAGTTGATTCTGGTCTTTCTATTTGTTGTTTTTTATCTTCATGCCAGGGAGACTGGTTGCCTATTAGGATGTTGTCTTCTACTTTGTCACTCTGGGATTTTCCTTCTTTCCCATTTATTTTTACAATATTTTTGCTTCTCAATTCAGTATCTGAATTTTGCTCCGAGGAAGAATCTGTCAATCTTTTGTTTGAATTTTCAGAGTCACTACTCTCTGAACTGTCTGATATATTGTCCGTACGCTGTCTCTTCGCACTCATTTTCTTTTCATCTTCTTCTGGTTTTCTTCTTTTAGAAATAAATAGTTTATTTTTAATTTTGGAATTTTCTGCAAAGGAAAAAAATCCTTAATATTGTTTGTAGAAGGAAAATTCTTACTATCCTTATAAAATTATTATTTTTTACCTCCATGGCTTAAACAGTCATATTTTTCTTCTTTTGTCTTCTCTTCCTCTGGCATGCTACTATCGGAACCTTTCCTTTTATTTGGACGAGCATTTCGTTGTAACTGCTGTGAATTTAGTTTTGGTGCTGCATTTTGGGAATTCATTGCTGGCCTCGGGCTATTTGCCTGAGCTCGGGTATAGTGGCCCTAAAATAGATTTACATTTACAAATCATTATAAAATACATATGGACATAAAAATGACAATATAATTTAAAAATCAAATATATCTACGTGAGCTGTGTTGCTGTTCTGACTGGAACGAGACCTGCGTCGTGACGTAATGCCTATGTTTTCACCTTTCAGCAAAGAATGAACAACATCATCCAGAAAGGTCATCTGAACCATAGACGGGTCAACATTTTGTGGCTCTAATACCTGTTTTATTAGAGGAAAAAGGTAATCATTTTCTATTTGTATCTTCTAGAAGAAGATCATTTGGAAACTCAAATTCAATTTAAAAGGGCAGTTTTAAAGAAATAAAATTTATTAAAAATATAAAAATGGCCTCTTTTCTTTTAAATCTATCAGGGATCTTCCAAGGCTTCACCCCTTATCCTAAATGAGAAATTCTTGTACAGGTAGGAGTCCTCGGACCAGGATTTCCATTGCTAAGCATTGTGGTTGCCACCACATCATTTAGTTTATGAAATTTCTAACAGTTAAATGAGGGCTTTATGAAATCCTGGCTTCCTGCTGGCCTTCCATTAACTTTGCTGTGAAAAGCCACTAGGGCCGTGATGGCAAACCTTTGGCACGCATGCCAGAGGTGGCACGCAGAACCCTCTCTGTGGCCACGCACACCATCGCCAGCTGCTGCTCTTCTGGCATGCCTGCCAGCTGGTCTTTGCAGGCACCGGAGTGCCAGAAAACAGCCCAAAAACAGGCCATTTTTGGGCCATTTGGGGAGCTTTTTCAGGCCGTTTTTGGGCTTTTCAGGCAGTTTTTCAGGCCATTTTCTGGGCCAAAAACAACCCAAAAGGCCTTTAAAAATGGTCCAAAAACTGCCCAAAACTGCCCTGAATATGGCCCAAAAAGGGTTTGAAAATCGCCCAATAACGGCCCAAACAACAGCCCAAAAACGCTCTGGTTTGGGCACTCAGTGCTGAAAGGGTTCGCCATCACTGCACTAGGGACTGTCAGAAATCTCAGATCACACAACTAAGGCTTGCTGCAACATCATAATCGAATTGGGCAACATCTAGATTACAATTACATGACTGAGGGAATGGTGCGATGGCTGTAACTCCAAGGACCCTTCTAAGTTGCCCTCTTTCAGCAGCATCATAACTCTGAACGGTTGCTGAATGTATGGTCATCATCTGAGTCAAATAAAATTAAGGTATAAAGACAGAAAGCAAAATGTGTTTGGTTTAAGCTGGAAAGGAGAGTCATTAGTGACATTCTACATCTTTACCCACCAGCATTAAAATGAAACTATATAAAAGGTTATATTGGCCTTTATAACTATCCACTGACATTTGATGAAGTTTATAATACTGAGCAAGCTGCCCAAATTCTTCACTTCTTAAATCTGCTTCAAAAACTTGAATAAAATAGAAAAAAAGGAAAAAGAAATTGAAAAAAGGATAAAGACATTTCTCATAAATATAGAACATCTCTCAGCTTTTGAACATAGTCTTAAATCTTGACTCCGTTGAGTAATAGTGAACAATCTTTCTATTACTAATGGAAAGCCAGTTTAAAAGCAAAAATACCCAAATACATGTTTATCCATTATTGAAAACTCCAGGGCAGCATTGTCTTTGTATCATAATGTTTTTGCTTAGTTGCATGATTGACTGATCTATAATTCTTTATATAATTATTAATTTCAAAATTTTGAGATATGCTTCAAAATATCATTCGACTCTTTAAGCCATATTACTCTTGCCAAACTATATTAGCAAGTGTACAGCTATTAAATCAGTATCATATGGAAAAGTGTACCCTCAATTATTTTGAATTTGGTACAATTAAACTGCCAACCAATCCTTTTAAACATTCTCTGAGGTGTCCACAATCCATAATCATTGTGATAAAACTTTAGTTGGCAATCTTTTTTTGGATTCTTCTTCATTTATGCTCCAAGAAAATCAAAGATTACTATAATAATTCTTCAATTTACTTTTGTTCCAAACAAATAAAACTCCAAATTACTAATTAAAAGGTTTACATTTTAAAATTAAAATAGTTTTGTAGTCATTTTCATCTTAAGCTATTAGACATTCTTTTAAAAACAGACTATGTATAAAATCACTCTAAAGCCAATTATATCACACGCTCATATCATTTCAGCGCTGATGCACTTTTAAAGAACAATTTCAGTAGAGAAAAAAATAATTACCTGATCATTCATAACAATCATAGTGCGAGTGAACAGATCATGATGAGTAATTATACCAGTGAACCACTGGGTGGCAGAGTCCTGTCTATATACTCTCACCCTATAGCCGTTTAAAGAATAAGGACCTTCAAAAAATGAAAATAACATTTGAGGATTATTGAAATAATATTTCAACAGTTTAATTTTAGAAGTTCATGCAGTAGAGGTTAAATTATATTATAAAAACAATCCCAAATAATGAAAAGTCAATGTCCATCATGCTTTTTAAAGGCTACCATTTGTTTTTGAATTCAGTGCTGATAGTTCCTGATATTGATAAAATATGGCAGATATATGTATAAAGTGCTAAATTTCCAGGTGGGTGGGTGGGTGGGAAATATAAATCTTTGCAAGCCATGATTCCAGTGGGTGTGGGAAATGCACTCATATGTTAAGTACAAGATGCTGAATAGAAAAGCAAGCCTAATTTTATGACCAGAAGCTGTCCCAACATACTGCGTGTTACTAAAAACATATGCTTTTCATATAGAAAGAATTTAGTCCCTGAAGTCTGGGTTTACACAGCTGCCAAGATTTCCCCAAAATCAACTACAGATTTTTTTTTACTTCAGTGGTCTGTTTCCTTCCACTGTAAATGTGCTGTTAACAACATTACATTCATAAATTTAAATATATAACTTTTAAGTTATGTATTAGCTCAAATATGTCACATGAAGCAACAATTTACTTTAGAAGTCAATTTAAAATTCATGCATGAATAAACCACACTTTTAAAGTTATATATTCTTTTGTATTGACTATCCTTCTATAGCATTATCTCATTTACTGTAAATGGGTTCATTAAACTGCTTCCTTGTGCCACACTATTCATAATTAAATTTTAAAAACTCCATCTTCATGTCATTTTGGTATTTTTACCTTATCCAGGGTACCACCAACTTTAACAACGGCTAATGAAGGAGTGGTGTATAAGCCTGGGACTATCATATTTTGTCAGTGCAGAATTACTTACCTCCAAGTTTTTATCCAAGGAATGAAACAGCTATTTGTTTCTTAACATATCTTCACTTTTTAATTTATTAAGATTTATGTTAATGTAATAACTATATTTAAGTTTGTTTGAATTCATCTATCCAGATTCAGAAAATAAACACTTTAGAAACCATTACAATCAAATACAACTCATATCATAAATATTTATATCCAACATAACTACACCAGAGTTTATTCAAGGTACTGAATGTTATTATATTGTTCTTTATAAATTTGCTTGCAATATGATCTTACACAGGCAGATAAATGTATTAGTCTGGAATATACTCTAGGGATTTTTTTCCAGATTCTTTTCCCCTTAGGTAGTATTTCTGCAGACTATCCAACGGATGGCCTGCAGACAACGCTGATATTCTATATGCCTAGGGATTATGTGGTACAATGTACTATGTTTAAAGTATTAGCAGTATCAGCACAGGGAGAGTTGAAAAACAGAGCAATCTCAAAATCAGTAGGTCCAAACCATCATTATGTCACTTTTCTTATTGTAAAAGTTTCCTTCAAGTCAAGCTTGACTTCTGTCATTTCATGGACACTTCCTTTTAGTTTTCTTGAAAGGAGTTTGCCATTGTCTTCTGGATTTTTTTCAACTTCTTAATACAGGTGATGGCCTTGGTAGTCTATAGTACTATAAGTGGGCCTGACACTGTTTAATATCTGAGTCCAAAAGAATGATCAGCTAGGGGCTGCCAAGGCTCTTGATATATACATATTTAATTTCCAGCCAAAGTTATTACGGAAAACGATATCTGGAAGATCCCAGAAAACAAACTAAAATAGAAAAGGGACAGCTTATCAGCAAATAGAAAACAACATATGCTAAAGGCACAATGCAAAAAAGTCAAGATTTCACATTACCTTAGATTACCAGACTCAGTGGGGAGAGGGGGTGTCCATTACTCCTGAATGTCTGTTAAATTACAAATTATGTCATTTGTGGTAATGTATATAATCTGGGTTAATTATGTCATTACACAAATGACCTGACATTGTGAATGATGTAAAATTAACTGCCAGGTCAGGAGTGTTTGGAATGTAATAGATTTATTTGTTATCTTGGTAAACCGGGCAGAAATCTGGTTTGTTGCATTAAACCAGAACCTTAAATTGAGGACTCACTGTTATTATAACAGTGTTTAAGCATTGCTTTCCTGAAATGAAGTGGCTGGAGAACTAAGGCAAAAGTTCTATATAAATTAATGTGTGATACAGAGATTGCACACATTAATTAGCACTGCTCCTTTAGATTTGTAGATTTGAAGTTCAAGTAAACATTTGTTGCATGCAGATTCAGCCTAAATACTTTCTCTTTATTGATGTTCCTTGCATAAATTGTAAGTAATGTTTTTTTGTTTCTGTGAACTACGTTGTCAATTTCTGCTGTTTCTTCTCAATTTTTAAAAATCTAATTATAAAAAAAAACAAAAAACAAAATGAAAGGATATAGGTAAGGAAGGATTCCAGTTTCCTAGAGGAACAGCAAATGACAGTGAGAAATGCACTGAGGGAAAATTTAAGGAGAAATTAATTTCCAAACTAGGATCAAAAGAATAAATAGATAAAGGTGAATCTGCAGAAAGATTTCATTTCAAGAGATGGGAATTCTGAAAAGTTTTAACACTGCACTGCAATTGGATTTTTCTTCCAAATATCACCACAAAAATTTGAAAGGGTGAAAATCGGGGTATGCAATATATATGTTCTGAAATGACTGAAACAGTGGGTTTGAAAGGCTATTGGGTTGATAATAGCATGCTGCCTACTCAACCAACTGCAATTCCCAGAATTCCCTTCTGTTGTGACTGCAAGTGTCTCCAATGGCATAGCCATAATGGTATACCATTATGGCCTTGACAATGTTGCCAATATTATACAATCACAGCTCTCAGTGCCTTTGACAGAATAATGTTGAGTGTTTTTGTCACTCTTTGTTGTGTATGATGTACCTTCTTTCTTTTACCTCTGTTATTGCCTTAACAATAATTAACAAAGTATTATCTTCTGGGGATGAGGGGTTTAAATAATAGGAGGCAAATAGAAAAAAAACCCCAAAGGAATTGCTTGCTGTCTCTGTGGTGCCTAGTGCCTCTTCATTATCCAGCTTCTGCTCCCAACAGAATTACATATGGGATTAAAAAACACACACCTAAACATATATTGTTGGCCAAAATAGGAAATGGTTTTGCCTACTAAGGAAAAGTATATAAATTATTATCCACTCCTATCTCAATGGTTCTGATTTCAATGACTGAACAGAGGTACTATAATGGCAAACTGAAATTAATTTTTTTTACCACAGATACTAAATCCTGATATTTTTTAAAGCAGGCTGTGCAATACTTCAGATTCAGAAGTACTTTGGAACATGTTGGACAGCAAACATAGCATCCGTCTTCTAAACATTAAAGCTACTACATCTGGTTCTACGTTAATGTGGTTGCTTTGGGAGGTTTTGAGTGTAGCTGTGCAACCATGAAACAACAATCCTGAATCTATTTTAATGAGTTGCAGTTAAATATGAATGCAGGCAGGTGCTGCATTCATATTTAAAAGCAACTCTTCTGAATCAAATCTGAAATATTGCACAACCCTATTAATTAGGTCTTTAACTGGCTGGAAAGTAGTGTATATGTTCATAATTCTTTTAACTATTCAAGATTAGGCACACTTTTAAATGAGAATTCTTGAGCTCAGCTGTCATACACAGATCAATAATGTAGGAGAAATCCCATGAAAATTAATTGATACCGATAGTTTCTCAGACATCTGATTTGTCATTGGTGGAAGCCACTGGAAGTGTGCATAAAATATATATTCATGAAATATTGTAAATTCCCAGAAACATTTGGCTAACCAATATGGAAAACATGGTAGTCCAGACAGATACTGCATCTGATCCATGAAGGTTCATATTTTTTAGTAAAGAAATAAATACACTAAAAAAACATTCCCAGTTACTTAAGTGTACGTTTTGCAAGACCATTTGGTAGCTGCAGATTGTCTGGTAGGGATATATAAAGTGTTTGATTCAAACTGCTGTGACCTATAATCACCCTGCTTTGAACTCACTGCAATCTGCCTCATTCTTACTGCCAGCATTTTAGAAGCAGAAGACTTTAAAATAGACCTACTTCAGGCAGAAAGCACTTCTGAAATGCACATGGAAACTGAAAAGAGGATGTTTTGAGCCTGAAACAGATGAAATGTTTTTCCCCCTTTAGTGAATGTCCCAAACTTCAAGGATTTGTTTTCTGCTGCATTCTCCTATATTACACAGCAAAACCATGAATGCATGGGGAGATACAGGTTCTGTCTTTGAGCCAGTTTCTCATAGGACCTGAAATTGTTTAGGGATGAGAGAGGGTAACTGGCCCCAAATCACCCAGATGGCTTTGCCACTTTGGGAGGATTAGAACCTGGATCTTACTGCCCCATGTCCACCACTTTAACCTTTAGAATTTACTGGTTCTCAACATTTTTAATGTGTGGATCTTTCTCTCTTTTATTTAAATATAACACAAACCTGGTGGGTAACTTAGAAAAACAAACTACTGCAAATGCATATAGGTAGTCCTCAACTTACAACAGTTCATTTAGTGACTGTTCAAAGTTACAATGGCACTGAAAAATGTGACTTATGACCATTTTTCAGTTACAACCTTTATAGCATCCCCATGATCATGTGTTCAAAATTCAGGTGCTTGGCAGCTTGTTCATATTTATGACCATTACTGTATCTCAAGGTCATGTGATCATATTTTGCAACCTTTCCACGAGCAAAATCAATGGGGCAGCCAGATTCACTTAACAACCAGGCTACTAACTTATCAACTGCAGTGATTCACTTAACTATGGCAAGAAAGGTCATAAAATGGGGTAAAACTCATTTAACAACATAATTTTTGGGCTTTATTGTGATCATAAGTCAAGGACTGCCTGTATTCAGTTTTCCTTCTTAACCACATAAACTTTCAACTCTAAAATGTTTTTAAATAGTTTTAAAATAGTATTATTTAGTAAAATGCTCTCATTAATCAAATGGAGTGGGATCCTTTAAGATCCACCTGACCATTTGAAAATACTATATACATTTGGATGGGAAGTACAACCAATAGAAATGACAAACCACTAAATCTGGTCACCATATAGGAAATCATCATTCAGTAAGATGCAATACTATAACATTACTTCATATCTTAAAAAATGAAAACATGATTCACTATGAGTGTTTATGACAATTAATTAAACGACAAACAGATATATTTCTCAAAAATTACCTTGCATAAAAATCTCTTGCACTTTTTGTTCCTTCACCCAGATTTTTACGTCCTCTTGAAGCTGTGGATTATCCCTGAGAACTGGGTTTAAACTGTCTATATCATCCTAAAGAAAGCAGAGAAACAAAGTTATGCCTAGTAAACATTTATTATTCAAGTATTTGATGCAAATACTGTAACTTGAAAAAAAATCAGACAGATGACAGAAAATATCCTTACTGTGTCCAAGATTTTGTGGAAAATTTAGAATATAGAAACTATAAAAATATGAAGTGAATATAAAAATGATTTTGGATTTTGTTATTTATAATACCTTGTTTAATGATTAGAAGATAATAATCTATGAAAAAGACTTACATCAATATATATTCCTTCAAATACCATTAATTTAATATTTATTGATGAAACTCCTTTCTATGTAATGGCCCATTAAATATTTTCCTTGTCACAATTGTGATCTTATTACATTCACACCAAAATGAAGGTCCAAGCATGCATTCTCAATGTTACACATTTACTAACATCATGGCGAACCGAGGTTCTTCTGGAATAGAAGAACACACTGCGGCCAAAAACAATGCTTGAGTGTGAGATTCAAAAAATCTCTCTGCATTAAGGACAAATTACAAGATTTGTCCAGAAAGCTGGTTTTTTTAAAAGGAAAAAACAGGATTTGCATTTTTTGCAGTCAGCTTGCGATAAATTGGGAGTCATGGGAAGTTGAAAAAATCTTGCTTTAAAGCAGGGGTGTCAAACTCAATTTCACTGAGGGCCACGTCAGGGCTGTGGTTGACCTCAGGGGGCTGGCTGGCCGTGGCCAACTGGTTGGGTGTGGACAGCTTAACGCCACTCCCCAAACTGCTGGCATATTTCCTCTTTGCATTGGTTAGACCAGGCCGAAGAGATGCGGGCCGGCCCCAACCACATCACGAGCCTGACACCCCTGCTTTAAAGATGTAAAATAGTAAAGGAAAGGTTGGAGATTTACTCCACTTCATTAGCTACTTTTTATAAATTAGGCTTTATTATTTAATAATTTCTTCATTTATTTACAGGCAGGGCTTATAAGATGTATGTAATCAGCTTATACAACTACTTAATACGTAATTGGGATTAAAATAATACAAATCATGTTTACAAAACAAATTCTATATAAAACTGGCAGACATATTCAGAAGGATAAATTCCTCCTCAAGCAGGATAGACAGAAGAGTATGGACACAGTATATGTTTGGGTAAGCAAGCCTCCTTATTTAACAACACTGAAATATGAATTTGTCAGGATTTTTTTATCTACAGTTGGATTTGGATTTTACTCTGCATTTATAAATTTTCCCTGAGCTACTGTCTCCAGTTGATGGATCTGGGGTTCCAGCAAAAAATAAAACTCATAAAGTTGGGATGAAGAATGGAGACTTGCAGATATGAACTAAAACAGAAATGGGAATGGCTAACTCATCACACTTCATTTAGCCTTCAATGAAGAAGAAGCCTGCTTTCAATCTCTTTTTTTAAAGACACTTTATTAACATTCTCTAGTTTGTTTTGCTTCTGTTAAGTTTCAAATGGAACATATCTGCTAGGCAATCTATTCCTTCTCAATTACTCTCCATCCATATTTGAAACTTGACACAGTGGTACATATGTCCAAATCTTAATAACAAGTAACTGTGATTACCTTGTGCTATAGTTATAAAAGCAATTTCTACATTAAATACTAATACCAAATAAAAAGGTGAAACAGTCTCAAAACTATCTGTAGAGTCAAATAAACCAACTCTGTTTATACTATCAAAAGTACACAAGCTAAACTGCTATCATTAGCAAAATGTGAAAAGAGGGTGTGTCAATGATTTCTGGCATTTTATTTAGCTTTATCTCATCTCTACTAAAGTTTAGAAGAAAGAAATTGCCTCCTCCACTAGGATGAAAACTGAATTTGTATTCTTTTAAAAATGTTCTATATCCCCTGGACATATGACATGAACATTTACTGATCATAACTGATCCTGGATAAAAGAGCTGTCCCGCCCCCAAAAGAAGTACTGTCTGATAAAGTAATGTCTGATAAAGCCACAGCATAGGCTTTAGGTACTTGAAAATATTTAAATGGTATTTACAGAATTAAGATTAAAGTTTATTCTTCACACACTAAAATCAGTAAAACAAATAAAACACAGTAGTTCTCAACTTACAACCATTCATTTAGGGACCGTCCAAAGGTATAGTGGCACTGAAAAAAGTGACTTGCAACCAGTCCTTGCACTTACAACTGCTGCCCCCCCAACAGTCATGTGATCAATATTCAGGCACTTGGTAACTGGCGTGTATTTATTTATGATGACTGCTACATCCTGAGATAATTTTATCACCATGTGTGATCTTCCTAGCCAGCTTCCGACAAGCAAAATCAAGGAGGAAACCAGATTCATTAGCATTTTGTATTTCTAGACTGCCCATATCCCCCCAAAAGAACTCTTAATGGCCGCATGATTCACTTAACTAAAATAATTTGCTTAACAACTGTGACATAAAAGGTTGTAAAACTGGGTGCAACTCACTTAACTGACTTGCTAAGCAATGGAAATTCTGGTCTCCATTATGGGCATAAATCCAGGAGTACCTGTGAAAGGGGACATCACTAGCAGGATCTCCCAGGTAGATCACTGGCTAGACTGATTCCAATGGGAGAATGCAGTCCTGCACGTAAGTAGGTGACAAGCCACAGTAATGTACTTCTAGGAACAACACTGGTGAATGCTGGTTGGTTGGTATCAATGTTCAAGCCAGTCCTAAGATTTCAACAACAGCTGTTGCCTGTCTGTGATTCCAGCACATAATAATGGTATCTGGTTTGTGGAATGCAATTCACCACCTTAGATTTCCAACTGTTAAGTTAGTGAGATACATGGCAAAGTTTATTAACCTGTAATTATGCTGTTTGTTTCCAACTATTTCTGGCTTCCTTTTCTTTAATTCTTGAAAGTATATTCCATTAAAAAAATCAATTCAAAGGTATACCAAAGTAGCACAATTATGTACACAAAGGTTGACTCAGCCTTCCATCCTCTCGGGGTAGGTAAATTGAGGACCCAAGATTGTTGGGGGCAATTAGCTGACCTTGTAAAAATGCCGCTTAGTAATAAGCAGGCATATACAATGGAATGAAGGCTATTGCTGAGCACACTGGGTTGTATCCCCAAAATTGTAAGCCGCCCTGAGTCTCTGGAGAAGGGCGGCATATAAATGTAATTAAAAAAAATAAAAAAAATAAAAAATAAATGAAAATTCAATTTGCATTGTACAGAAAACTGACTTATTTACTGCAAAATTACTGATACAAAATTATGTGAAATCCAAATAAGATGTTAAAAAATTCAGAGATACAAGCAGACTACCAATATATTTTATATACTTTAAGATTATATGTTTTGTTACAGTCATGTCTCAGTCCTGAGTGTATATAATTGTAAGTTTTATTTCTTATTTTCAGAAAGAAGTCTTTGCTGTCATAGAGGTCAGCAACATATGTCCTTCCCATCTATAATGTTTTTTCAGCTTAAAAATAGAAGATTTAAGTCAAGAAATAAAATGAGGATTACATTCCTTACTTTCATGCCAGTTGATTAAATTAACAACAGCTATACTACACAATGAAATATAAACTTTTCTGCCCACGACCAATAACCAAAATGCAGTCAGTATTTTAATACTGATATAATAATTCTGTCAAGATCAAAGTGCGCTTTTGCTGTTGCAATCATTATCGCTTTTCAGCTTGCCAACAAACCAAGGGGGAGGGAAAGGGGAGATGGAATGCAGGCTCCACTCATCAAGAAGACAGCCGTGAGAGCCAAGGACACTTCGGCAGGTGCTTGCCAAATCCAAAGACTTTTTCTCATAACAATACAATGAGACTCAATTGGATAATGGGACCTGCTCTAATAGGGGGAGGAAGAAGCCTATACTTTAATTATGTGGGTTTGTGCAGCAATGAGCTAGATCTGGTTTTGCCCTCAACAGTGCCGAAATGATGTACTCAATAAAGTTCTGAGTTCAGAGATTGGAGCCTCTTGACCCTGCTTTCTTTGGTTGGGTTCGTCAGTCAAAATGTTGACAAATTCTTTTAAGTCAGGGAACATTTGCATTCAGATGTAGTTCTCTACATAGTGAAAACTCACAGTGTTCTTTTAGAAGCAACATTTATTTTTGCAGGAAAGCTTAAAAAAAAGAAATGCTCTTCTGGATTTTAAACAATAAGTAAGTATTGAACACAAAAAAATAAATAGAAACAATTTCTTTTGGCAATTAGATCTGACTATGAATGGTGTCTATCATCAAACTTACAGCAAAATCAGCCAATGGGTCCCCCCCCCATTGTATAGCAAGCAACAAAGCAATAACTAGGCAAAAAAAGGGGATTTTTTGCAACATGCCTGCACAGTATGTCTAAGTCAGAAGGAACTATAAAGGAACAAAGTTTATTTCAAGTTTCTATTGTTGCTTTTGACGAACAGTTGAAATATTTCAGATTTGTCCATCAGATCACATTTCTCAAAGAACATTTTAGGTGAAATATTTGGTTCAAGTGTGGAGCAGATTTTTCTCATTTTAAACACACACAAAATAGAATTCAGGAGACTTGTGAGAACTTTACACACAGAAAGGTAAATATACTCATTTTGAGAATCCCTTAGATTTTCTCTGTGTATGTTTTACAGAAAGATTGACTGACTGACTACCTGATTAACGTATAATTTGTAACTTGCCCATATATCTTCAAATAAAAAAAATTAAAATATAGTAATTAAATGCAAATCAACATCAAACTCAAAAATTTAAGTACAAAAAATAGAACAAACATGGAATCCATTATAAAATCCAAATAGCACCTATCGTGAGTCAGCTGGAGCTGAATATATATTGAAATAAAACTGTTAATTTCTTTCTGGATTTGTAACAATGTACAAGTGGGGACATATGTTTGAGGGATGGAGAATTCCATAAAATGGCAGTTATTAGAGAGACAGTTTGCAATCTTGTTCATGCCCTATGAATGTTCAAAAAGCACTTTCGTGATGACTGGACTAGATGGACAGATTATATTCCAACAAGGCATTGGCTGCTATAGCCTGGTGCTATGCCATATGGGCTTTAAGAATAATGGTGAATTCAGTCCTGAAGTGTACTGAATGTCAATGCATCAACTTTGATATATTTCTACAATGATGGGGCTAATAATCTTGCCACCAGTATTTTTTTTTAAGCAGCTGCAGTTTCCTGGCTATTCCAAAGGAAATCCCAGCCTGTTGCAATAGTCCTAATGTCGCCCACGCATGGGTTTATTGAGATCAGGACATACTGGTGCAGGTAGCATTGTAAATCAAAGCTATCCATGATCTCCCTTGCCATCTACTGTTTAAGCAGCAGTGAGGACTCCAGGTGGATCCCAAGTCACAACTAAACTCCCACACCTCCATCACTGTGATGCACTAAAGTAATGCAGCAGGTTCCCTGAAGGAAGGTGCACATTCTAAGGAGGGGGGAGGGCAAGACAAAAGAGACATTCTGGAGCTGAATCATGGGAAGAGGAAGAAATCTAGGATTGCCACTCCCCAGAATCTCCCAGGGTATTGGATCCACTCCAAGACCGTTCTCTAGATGCGAGTTCAGAGGAGGATGGGTTTGAGTTTGCAGAGGAAAGCATAGAGTTGAGTATTGGTCAGGATCGGGGCTCAAAGAATGCTAGCCTGATGGAGCAGCCTTAGCTGGGTTGATCAGAGGAGGCTGAGGGTGGCGAGCTGTGGCAAGTTGGCCAGGCAGCTCCAGTCAAGGAGCTGGAGCTGCCGCCCTTAGCAATGAGGAAGTGTTAAGAGTCCACACCTCATCCTGATCTAAGGACACATAGAGCAAGAGGAGACAGGCAGAATGCTAGTCAACTAGACTACTCATGAGGAGGCAACCTTGCTTCTCATGAAGGATTGCACCAGCATTGCCTACTTAGTCCCACCTGAGGACTTGAGTGTTGCTGGAGCAACGTCCCAAGTTCTGTGCCTTATGTCCTCCTGTCTTGTATCCTGGCCTGTTTGACTCCTGGCCTGCTTTCCTGGACTTTGTGTATGCACATTGGATTCAGTTGCCCAGTGACTCTTGCTGTACTGAGCTTGAAATCCAGACCTGCAGAACAGGGGTGCAGCTTACTACAAATAGAAGCAACAGGATAAAACAATCAATGTTAATACTAAAATTGATCGGAATTAACAAAGATGGTAAGTGAGCAGGGAAGAGATGGGTTGTATCTTAGTCCATTAACCATCTCCATAATGACACCCCCGCAATCAGGGCCTCAGGTCAATTGGCACAGCCAAAAGACTACGTGCAGATGTCACCTTGAAGAGCATAATCTTCCAGAGGGACAGCCACCCAAAGAGGACGACTCTTTTCTATATGCTGTAAGCAAATAAAATCTAAACTGTTGATAGATAATGTTACAATGTTCTTTGGCTGGGCCTGCCATCCATCCAGAGAAATTATAGGATCACTTTTTTGTAGGGAGAACACGTGTCTTTTGACCACTAAAGTTCCATCTTGGTAGGAATTAATGCAAGCCTGTTTTGCTCCATCCTTTCTTACATAGTGTAACTTTCAATTATTTTCTTTTCAAAATACTGGTTCTTTTTCTCTATTTACTTAAAAAAAGATGTTAATAAAGTTCTAACAGCATATCAATTCTATTCTAACGGCCTACCATCATCCTGAAACACTCCTAGAAAACATAGGTTTGCCATTTTGATGAGTTTTTAAAATAATATAGCTCTTTCACATTTTTAACAGACTCAGACCAGATTTTAAGGCTTGGGATTTTTTTAAAAAACTAGGATGTATTACACCATTTTGTTCTCATTTGAATATATCAAACAGAGAGCCAGTAATGGTCTAATGACTAAGGATAGAAACCAGGAAACTGTGAGTTCAAGTTTACTATAGACATGAAAGCCAGCTGGGTGACCTTGGGCCAGGCACTCTCTCAGCCCAATTCACCTCTCAGAGTTGTTGTTGTGGGGAAAATGTGTGTTGGATATGTTTTTCGCCTAGAATTATTTGTAAAAATAACCAAGGTGGGCTATAAACAAGAAAACAAATAAAAATAAACAGAATAGTTACAGGTATGCATAATAATCCTGAGGAACTGCTATCAATTTTTATTTCCTATAATTTTAAACACAAATTTAAAGTCTTCTAAAAAAAATAGCTAACCAAAACTGCAGTGTCTTTAATAAAAGACCAAGATCCTTATTTCAAAATGAGTGACTTAATCTGATGTATTATCTCACGGAAGTGATAGAAAAGAATAAAGAACAAGATTAAAGATGAACTGATAAGATGCAGATATAATTCTTTAAAATCAAAACTTAGTATGAACAGGAAGTAATTTTGCCCTGGAGCACTGAAATATCAACTTTAATTGGAGAAAGAAATTATGTACTGAAACGGAAATTCTATATTTTAGTGCATGTTTTCAAAACAGTAATGGTTAAATTTCTAAATTCACAAACTGCAGCAGGAAATAAATTCTCAGTAATGCAGACTTCACTGTTTATATCCAGGAAAACCATGAAAAGAATAATTTGTCTTTCTGTGGCAGTTTCTCCCCGCATATACATGAAATGGAAGGACTCCCAGCCTTTATGAATGCTGCCAAGAAATAAAGCTGAAAGTCTCTACATGTAGAAGCACCTTCACATTCCCAAGGATCTTAGCCAAGGGAAAATGGTCAACGATTCAAGACTACATGCTGCCCACAAATTGCATAGCAGTTTGCCTAGAACTGCTGAATCAGATAACACAATTCTCTATTGAGAAATAGTCTGAAGCTAGTGCAGTTTTTATTTATGTGTTCAGTTTTTCAAATTACCTCCAACATCTAAAAGAAAAAAACTTAAAAACTCAAAAACTTCATATTTTTGTCATACCAGAGCTTAATAGGCAATCACAGTTCGCCACAATTTTACCTTTTGTTCAGTAATTTATTTGACCGGGTATTCCCCAGCAGTGACTCATGGTGTCATCTAGAGCTTGCTTCTCAAACTCAGCATCTCTAAGATGTGTGGGCTTCAACTCCCAAGAAATCCGCAGTCAGTCTGGGAGTTGGTCCATACAACTTAGTTGCTGAACTTGAGAAATGTTGAACGAAAGGGACTTTTGAGTGACCATAAGTTCAGAATTTTAGAGAATAAGACTCTAAAGAAAGGAAGCTAACCATTACAGGAAGGCCTCAACTTATGACCATTCATTCAGTGACCACTAAAATGTCTCTGAATGAAGAGACTTATGACTGGTGCTTGAAATTATGGCTGTTGCAGTGCCTCTGCAGTCAACATATTATGATCTGGGTGGGTTCTTGGCACTTGTGAAGTGTTAACAAACCCTTTATGATCATGTGATAGTCATTTACAATCTTCCCTGCCAGCTTCCTCAGAAAGCCAACAGGAAAGCTGGCAGGGAAGGTTGCAAGACCCTTTCCTGTCTCTGGTAGTGAGCATAGTGTGCCAGTTCCCCTCCCTGGGTTAGAAAGTTAGACTTTTTATCCTAGGGCAGAGGGAAGGGAGGTGATATGTTGTGGTGGAGAAAGGAGTTTGAGGGTGTGTGTGGAGAAACGGACTTGTGTACTGCACAGGAAAAAGAAAGCCTGAAGGGCTTCCTTTCTCTAGCACAGTGGGCTGGTTCCATCTTGCACACAGAGGGGAGGAGGAAGGCCTTTCTCTGGCTCAGTGCAGGCATTCCTTCTGTGCATGAAGCAGTTACCTGCCCTGTTTCAGCAGGGATATCTTTTGCTCTATTCATTTAAGCAGCTGCGTGGTTGTTTAGCAATTCCCATCTGGAAGGACTGGTTGTTGAAAGAGATGGTGGTTGTTGTTGAAAGAGATGATCACATGGGTGCCTCGCTTAATGACTGCAATGAATTAGGACCGTAATAGGCAAGATCCATTACAGTTCTAAGTCAGGGAGTGCCTGTACTTTTTCTTTTCACACTACTATACATACCTTTTAGTGTTAGAAACTTTATAATGCAATGTACTATATATTTATATATGGGGTGGCTAAATTGCATTTTCAACTGTTTTCTCAGGAAACACCTCTTCTTTAAAAAATATTCAGAAGATCTTATTGCATCCCAAACAAATGGCTGTCCAATCTTTTCTTGAAGACCATAGAGAAAGGAATGTTAACTTCTTTGTTAACAGTATTGTTTATTTGCCGCTTGCAGTTCACTTTGCAGGTAATTTTAAATTTAACCAAAATAAAGGGAGTTAATTGGTATAGAGATTAAAACATCAGGTTACAAAGCAGGAAACTTTGTAGTTTCACAAAAGAACTATAAAGTGATAAAAACTGCATTGGTTTCCAATTTCCTCCCGGGTCCAATCTCAGCTGCTGGCAATGACTTACAAAGCTTTACATGGTATGGGTTCTTTGAGGGACTGCCTCTCCCCAATCACATCTCAATAGATCTAGCAGGAAGGTCATACTGCAAGTCCCATCAGTTAGGGAGTCATCTGATAGGATCTAGAAATGCCTTTTCTGCTGTGGCACACCTCCTTTGAAACATCATCACCCTGGAAATTAGATTGGCCCCAACTTGTTGGCCTTTCGAAAGTCCTGGAAAACAGTTTTTCCAATAGGCATGGACACCAGAGAGCCACCACAATGCTATTGTCAGATGTGATTACCTTGTTTCCTTGAAAATAAGACCTGGTCTTATATTTTTGGGGGGCTCCAAAATAAGCACTAGGGCTTATTTTTGGTGAAATACGATGATCAGGATGATCAGCTTGGCTGGGCACTCCAGCCCCCTGCACAAAAGGCAGTGAGCACGCAGGGGCAACATTGTCTGGCAGCAGTTGCAGGTGAGCTGATTACCTGTCCAAGCAGTAGATGGAGGCATGTAATCCGGACACACAATGTGGGCCACGGGAAAGCTGAGAGTTGGTGAGCCGGAGCAGCCGGGCGGCCGCAGGAGGCTTGTCTTCGTGTGGTGGCATTGGCAGCAGACAGAGGCAGACGCACAGGGAAGGCACACAATCCGGATGCGCCATGTGGGCCACAGGCAAACTGAGAGACAGTGGGATGGGATGGGATGGTGACCGTGGAAAGCTCATCTTTGGATCTTTCAGCTTACCTGCAGCCTGCATGGCACATCAGGATTGTCAGCCTTCTTCCCAGCGCTTCTGCATCTGTCTCCTGCCAGTGCTGCTGCACAAAGACAAGCCTCCCATGACCACCTGTCCGCCCATCTCTCAGCTTTCCCGTGGCTACCGCACCTTTGCCTCCTGCGTGGACAGGTAATGAACTCATATGTGCTGCAGCCGGACACCGTTGGGTTCCCCGTGCTTGCTGCCTCCTGTGCTGGCCACCCCCACCCCCTCCACAAGGGCTTATTTTGGGGTAGGGCACGTGTAAAAATCAGACTAGGGCTTAGTTTCAGGGAAACACGGTACCTTAACTATGAATGGTTTTTGTATGCTTTTATATTGTTTGTACAGTTTTTATTCTGGTTATATTGTTTTAGCTATTTGCCATCAATCCAGAGTTTATTGATGGGTGGGCTTTGTACATTGGAATAAATAATATAGCAAATGGAAATTTAATTAATGGAAGCCCATAATTCTGGGGACTGGGAATGGTAAAAATAGCAAGAGAGGAAAGAATTAAGTATTTAGCATGCTTCTCCAGACCCATTAATCCCTCTCAGAAATATAGGGACTTAATCACACTCAACAGATGGTTGCTGATGTGCTATCTGCTATCTCTATTCAAATCAGCTATCCAGTTTGCAATTGTACCTCTACGTGAAGCAGCACAGAAACAGCAGCAGTGAACAATAAACAGAACAATCTTACACATCACTGAATGTTGTTCTCCTTATTCTTTGCCTCCCTTTCAGGTCATGATTTCACACTGCAGCACATTGGAGGTGATGAGTCATTTACCAGATATAACCACAAAATTCCCACTAATCATTTCATTGTGACAAGGAGAAAAGGCAAAGTAGAAATAACAATGAAAAAGGAGTGTGGAAAAAATATCAATAACTTGCACTATAATACCAATTATCCTGATAATTAAAAATGCTAAGGATCTTCAAACACTTCAAAGAATAGCACTTGGTTGAACAACCATGTAGGTCTTGGAAAAGATATTCAAATGCTGTGATGTGTCTATACCTAGAGATCAGGATCATGCAAATCATCGTGTTCCCTATGACATTCTATGGAAGCAAAAAGTTGGACTTCAAATAAGCAGAATAGGAAAGGCATTGACACCTTTGAACTTTGATGTTGGAGAAAACTCCTGTGAATACCGCTGACAACTAAGAAAACAAACTTTACTTTACTTTTTACTTTACTTTTATTGGACTTATATGCTACCCTCTCTCCCTAGCGACTCAGGGCGGCTTACAATAAAAAATAGAAATACAATTATTAAAATACATGAAAACCAAAGTAACTAAGCCCAATAAAAACTAAAAACCCAATTAAATTTAAAATATCAATAAAACCCCACCCCTTACCCTTCAGTCTAGGCCAGACTGTTGAAACAACCAGGTCTTTAGGTCACGGCGAAAGGAACGGAGGTCAGGGGCCAACCGGAGCTCCGAGGGGAGTTGATTCCACAGGGTGGGCGCTCCCACAGAGAAGGCCCTACCCCTGGGCGCCGCCAGCTGACATTGTCTGGCCGACGGCACCCCAAGGAGGCCCTGCCTGTGGGAGCGCACAGGGCGATTGGAAGTCGACGCTGGCAAGAGATGCTCCCGCAAGTACCCCGGACCCAAGCCATGTAGGACTTTGTATGTTATCACTAACACCTTGAATCTCACCCGAAGGGCAACCGGCAGCCAATGCAGGTCACGCAGGAGGGGTGTAACATGGGACCCGCGCGGCTGCATTCTGCACCAGCTGAAGCCTCCGGGTGGTCCGCAAGGACAGTCTCATGTAAAGAGCAAACTGATGGATCATTGAACAAAACAACCCAGAATGCTCACTTGCAAAATAAATGACCAGGCTCAAATTATTCTACTTTGGATACATTATGCAAACACATAGTTCTTTGAAGAAGACTCTAATGCTGGGAAAGGTGGAAGGAAAGAGAAGAACAGAATAATTGTTCAAGGTGGATGGACTCAGTTACACTGACAATGAGTACACTATTGAGAGACTTGAAAGAATCTGGATAATCTATGTGGCCGCTAGGAGTCAAAAACAACTTGATGTCATGTAATCAATCACTCCTATTTCCATTATCACAAGGGCAATAGTTATTCTTACAACTGAACCAAGAGCAGACAGCTTTCCATGTGAAAGGCATATCATAAAATCTCACATGATTTCATCCTATTTGCAAATATTTGCTTCGCTTTTTCAAATACCTGTAGAAAGTCAGGCTAAGAAAAAGTTCTCATTATCACCAATGGAAGGTTTTTTTTCCTACACCTAAATGCAAGTAGGGAAACAGGATTTCTGCAAAAAAGGATACAATTGGAGATGTTAAGTTTACGGACAATGTGAAGAAGGGAAAAGAAAGGGTTGTGAAAAAAATAGTTTTGAAAAATTAACGGCATAAAAAAGAATTAATCTACTAGCATGAATACTTACTTCCCTCCATTGAGAAAGCTGTACATTTACTGCCACTCTGCTTGTTCTTTTTAACTCCTTAGCAATTCAAAAAAACCAAGCTGTTATTTTAGCAATAGCACTTAGACTTATATACTACTTTATAGTGCTTTACAGCCTCCTCTAAGCAGTTTACAGGGTCAGCATATTGCCCCCAACAATCTGGGTCCTCATTTTACCCACCTCAGAAGGATGGAAGACTGAGTCAACCTTGAGCCTAGTGAGATTTGATCTGCCAAATTGCAGACAGCTAGCTGCAGCAGAAGTAGCTTGCAGTACTGCACTCTAACCACTGCGCCACCGAGGCTCTTTTGCCATAAATACTAAATTTATTCAATTATTTATAAAATAAATAATTGTCAAATATTTTTTTTCTGAAAAGTATCTTATTACCTGGTCACCTTCCCACTCGATTACCTGTTGATACTCTGAAAACAGTAACAAAAAGCAAAAGCAGACATAAATCTGTAACATGATGGTGAGTAGGATTTTACTCTTTTTTTTTTTTTAAACAAATTTTATTCAATTTTTAACAATTTTTTAAAACAGCTCTTTTCAGTAGACAGCATGTTCCCGGGTCGTCACTTTTACATGCAAATATGACAGTAGATCTATATTCATTTTAAACATTTAACTTCACTTCTATTCCATTTTAGCAAATCTTAATCTCAATCTGTATAACCCCCCAGTTCATTTCAAGTTGATTGCAAATATATATATATATTTTAAAAACTTCATTTATAAATCTTACAAATAACAATATATTTACCCATCGTATTAAAAATAAAGTTCATCCATATCTATACTTTAATTATCTTCACATTGTTAATACTCTTTTATCATTTACAGAATTCTTTTGTCCGTCAGATTTGCCCTTTCATCACATATTCTCTTCATAATTCTAAATCCATACAAATTTTAACACTAAAAAGAATGAGAAAAAGAAAACCCCTAGACTTGCCCCCCTTTTACTACTTTGAAAGTGACACCTCAGTGGTTAATATAGTAGCATAATCATAATCATTCCCTTTAAAACGAAAGATAGAGAAAAAAGAAAAGGAAAAAAAAATAAGAGAAAGCTCCTTACAATATATCTCTAATCAATCGAGTTCTGCAATACATATCCCCCTAGGATTTATTTATGGTTCCAAGATAATAATAAAGGTAACTAATCTTGGTTATTGGCAAATTTTTAGGCATTTTCTAAAATCATTTCGATTAATTCAATTTATCTAATCATCATTTAGCTTTCTTTGTAAATAAGACATAAAAATGTGACCTTTACCAGTAAAATTGTCAGTAACCCCTATTGTTTTACACCTTTATAATTACAATATATTCTTATTACCATTTCTTCATGCAGAACCCCCTTTTAAATACATTAGCCATTGTCTCTATGCAAACAAGTTTCTTTCTTTATTACGTAATTCCCATGTCTCTCTATCTTTTGTTCTTGTTTCTTGTTCCTTCTCCTCTCTTTTATCCCGCTATCCCCTTCTCTATCCAGTTTGAATCCTCTCTCTCTCTTTACCTTTCTGCTCTCTATCCTTCTGGACCTTTCTAACATGCCTAATTTCATAAATGTTCCCCTTTTTAATTACCTTCTTAAATTTCATTTTTTTGACCATCCTCCCTTTCCTTTATTTGTATTAATCTTTGTGTTAGTTGTCTTCTTAAAATGGCTTTCGCTTGTGCTGGCTCCCTTCTCCTCCCTATTATCCTGCGCCCCCCTTCTCTATCCAGTTTGAGTCCTCTCTCTCTCTTTACCTTTCTGTTCCTTTCCTTCTGAGCCTTTAACGTGCTTAATTTCAAAATGTTCCCTTTTTAAATACTTTCTTAGGTTCCGTTTTTTAGCCAGCCTTCCTTTCCCTTTATTTGCATTAATCTTCATATATTGTCTTTTTAAGATGGCTTTCTCTTGTGCTGGCTCCTCCTTTCCAAGGTTTTTCTTCTTTATTCAGCATTTGAATGCCCATATTTTCTGCAACATGCCAAGTTAGTTCAGTACTTCCTGTAACAGTTCTTCATACATTTTAAACTCCATTTTAATTCTTTGGATGGCCACCAAAATTTTAATTTTCCTTATTTCTCTTCTTTAAATTTTCTATGATCCTAACCCGATCCAGAGTCTATATCAATATCACCAATTAGTCCGGATAGTCCGTCTTTGTGTATTCAAGCTTTCACTTTCTATAAGTCTTGCGTCTCTTTAAAATGTATCAACTCCAATCCACAAAAGAACAAGATAGTTCTTACTTCTTTAGCTTCCAATTTTTCTCCACAAAGTGGCACTTTCTGCACAGAGTCTTAACCCTTTCCTTTTATTTTGATATTCAAAGTTTTCCGAGCCCCAAACTTAAGTTTTTACGCTGGCTTCTTCCTTTCCCGGTTTGAAGCCCCTTATAGCTGCAAAATATTTTACTTATTTTTTTCCTTCACTTGGAACTGCCGCTTCTGTTTCTCTTTTTAAAAACTCATCTTTATCTTAATCCGGGGTGCCTTGATCTTACCATCCGATACTCCCGGTTCCGCTGCTGTCGACTTCTCTCTTTCCTCTGCACCAATCTTTAATCCGTTGAGACCTTCTCTTCGAGTGTGGCCATTTTTGACCACCGCTTCTTAAGTCTTGGAGGGGAAGACCAGACCAAAAGGGGAGATCGGCTCCTCACTCTGGCTGGCAGTTCCTTTCTCCGCCGCCCCTACAAGCAGCTTCAGCCCAAACCTTGCAGGATTGGGGCTCTCCGAGCAAGAGCCAGGGCTGTAGTCGTGGCCGATCACAAAAAGCCGCCTGTTCTCGAGAAGGCTCAACGGAGCTGGCTGGTGCCCGGAAGGGCCTATTCTGTAGCGGCTCGCCTTATTTATTTATTATTTATTCGACTTATATGCCCCCTCTCTGAAAGGACTCAAGTGCTCACAGCTAAAATACAATAATAACAATAAATTACCTAAAAATATATTAAACAGTTGTGTCAATTAGAATTAAACCCCAGAATAAACAAGCCCCAAAGAGTCAGCACAGCCCAGATTGTAAAACAGCCAGGTTTTTAACTCGGGCGAAGGTGCGAAGATCGGAGCCAGCCGGAGCTCGGCGGAAGAAGATTCCATGGGGGCCGCCACAGAGTAGGCCCTCCCGGTCACCGCCAGGCTTAACATTGAGTCGCGCGACGGCACCGAGGAGAGACCCCATCTGTGCTCGCACAGGGCGTTGGTATTTGATGCTGGGAGGAGTCGCTTCTCGAGATATCCTGGACCCATGCCATGTAAGACTTTGAATGTTAACACCAAGACCTTGAATCTCACCCAGAGGGCAACTGGAAGCCTATGCAGGCCATGCAGGAGGGGTGTAATATGGGAGTATCGGGAGCTCCCATCACTACCCCCATGGCCGCATTCTGCACCAGCTGAAGCCTCCAGTGGTATGCAAGGGCAGTCCTAAATAGAGAGCGTTACAGTAGTTGAGTCGGGAGACACCCAGCTTGAGTGATCGCGGCGCAGGGCATCTCGGTCCAGATATGGGCAACCTGAACCAGCCGACCTGGGCAAGGCCCCCCTGGCCACGGCTCCCACCTGCCTCCAACTTGAGTGAATCCAGGAGGACCCCAGATTCCGTGCCCTGTCCACGGGGTAACACCTCCTCCCCATGACCAAAGATGGAACCTCCGAACTGGACCGAGATGTCGGTATGCACAACCACTCTGTCTTGACTGGGTTGAGTCGAAACATGTTCCTGTCCATCCAGATCCCACTGCTTCCAAACAACGGGACATCACGGAGAGAGCATCACTGATGTGGTCCAGGGTAGATGTATAACTGCGTATCATAAGTGTACTGATGATAGCTCACCCCGAAACCACGGATGATCTCACCCAGCGGCTTCATATAAATGTTGAACAAGAGAGGCGAGAGGACCGACCCCTGGGATACCCCACAAGTGAGAGACCTCGGAGTCGACCTCTGCCCCCCTGCCAACACTGTTTGCGAACCAACTACCCTTGGAGCTCTGTTTGGCTCCTGAACTCCGCTCCTTCCGCCGCGATCTAAAAACCTGGCTGTTTGAGCAGGCCGGGCTGGACTGACTTTTGTGGGGGGTGTTTTAAATTGGGTTTTAGTTGTTTGGGCTTGTTTGGGTTTAATTGTTTTTTAAATTATTTATTGTTCGTATTTTAGTTGTGAGCTGCCCGGAGTCCTTCGGGAGCGGGGGAGGCATACAAGTCCAAAATAAATAAAGACTTGCTATATTATATATTACATTGTATTATGCTAATGATTAGTTAATAAATATTATAATTATATTAATGTTTAATATATGATATTATTATATATTATATGCTTAAATATAGAAACTTGTTACCATATTTATAGTTTGATGAAATCATACATCTAAACCACGTCATTCACCTTATTGCACAGTCTAACATAACCCACATTAACAAGAATTACTACCTCCAAGCTGCAGGTAAGATGCTATGATATCACTGGACACTTCTTCCCCCCTAGCCTCCAACAATAGGAAAAATCAGTTAATTCTGGGCAAGAGTTAATGAATTTCAAGAGAAGAAATAGGTCCATTAACTTCACAGAATGCCCTCACATTCAACTCATAAAAATAGGAAATAACATTGAACTGACTCTTAAAATGTTGCCATGACAATTAGAATATAGTGTTTGTTTAGAACAGTGTCCATGAACTGTGCACTATTAACTTGATAACCCTAATGAGTTTTGAAAGGCCAATTAGATTAATATGCCCTATCCAAGAATGTGTTTAAGCACTCAAGCCCTCACAACAGCTATTCTTGATGGTAAATGTAAAAAATACCTTGGGAGCCAACTAAGATTGTGCTCTTTTGAAAAACAATCCATTGAATTTGTAGCCCATGTTCTGATCAAGGGGAACTGGCGATCAATCCTCTAAGTTGTTTAAAAAATTATAAACAACTTAAGAGGATTCACTCTCAACATACCTCACCTAACAGGGTTATTGTTGTGGGAAAAATAGGATAAGGAAGAAGTATTAGCTATGTTTGTCACTTTAGAATAGAATAGAATTCTTTATTGGCCAAGTGTGATTTGTCTTTGAATTTGTCTTTGGTGCATATGCTCTTAGTGTACATAAAAAGATGCTATTTATTTAAAAGAAAAAAAAAGGCAGGATATAAATAAACAATACTATTTTCCAAAAGTATCAACTTTTGAAAGAATATACTTCCAGTCCCTAATGATTACAAATAATTTCTCAATACTAATACAGAAGACACATTACATGTTTTTAATTAAGGTAATTTAGATTTAATAACTTTTAAAACTCTTACCTGATAGGGCTGAAAGGCACTATCTTCAGATAAGAAATCCAGTTGTTTGTCCACAAGAAATTCAACTGCAGTAATAGAACTGTATACACTTTTCCCAACCAAAGGTTTAAAAGTCTACGGACAAAATAAAACACAAGAATATAAATGTCTTGCTTGTTTAAAGTTCAAAATATTCTATGCTCTATTTTGTTTGATAAACACAAAACAACTATCTATTAGAACACAACATATTGGAGATCAGGCTATTTTCATTCTGACTGCAATTTTGATCAATCAGTCCTTGTTTATTTATTTATTACTTGGACTTGTATGCCGCCCCCTCTCCGAGGACTCGGGGCGGCTCACAACTAAAAACCAACAATGAACAATAAATTACTTAAAAAAATATTAAATACTCACAAGCCCAATTAAGCTAAAACCCCAATATACATTGTAAAATTTAAAATTTCAACCCCCCAAGAGGGTCAGCAAACGCCTGTTCAAATAACCAAATTTTCAAGACATGACAGAAGGTGTGAAGGTCAGGGGCCAAACGGAGCCCCAGGGGTAGTTGATTCCATAAGGCGGGAACCGCCAGAGTAGGCCCATCCCCGGGCACCGCCAGCCGGCACTGGCTCACCGACAGCACCCGAGAAGCCCCTGTCTGTGCGCGCGCCATACAGGGCGGTTGGCATATCGGCAGGAGATGCTCCCGAATATCCCGGACCCATGCCTTGTAGGACTTTGAATGTTAATACTAAAACCTTGATCTCACCCAGAGGGCAACCGGCAGCCAATGCAGGTCGCGCAGGAGGGGTGTAACATGGGAGTATCGGGAAACTCCCATCACCACCGCGTGCTGCGATTTTGCACCAGCTGCAACCTCCGGATGGTATGCAAGGGCAGTCCTAAATAGAGAGCATTGTTGAGCATCACCCTAGCTGGGTCAATCTAAGGAAGTAATAACTACAGATTTCATGAATTTATTTTTAATGCTAGTTAATTACACAATCTTGGAAACTGTAATTGGAATTTTCTAGCTTCATTTATAGTGTGGTAATTAATAATGTTTGTCTTTGAATACTTCTTCCCATATTTCCCACCACATAGGCTGAGTTGCTATTCAGGAGATGCTATGAACTGACCCATCCACTGTTCCTTCTTTATTGGGTTTTCTTCCATTCCTTTTCCAATCTCTCTAAAATCTTTCACATTATCCACCTTATTAAAAAAGCAGTCCAATGTATTTAATTGTTATTTTCAAACACTGAGCTTCTTCAAGCTTGAGAAGTTATCATCATGTAGTGAAAGCAACTGAAGACAAGTTTCTGTTCTGTCTCTCTGTGGACATTATAAAGTGCATCATTATAAAGGAGAGGCTCCATCCTTAGTAACGCTCAGGATTAAATCAAACTGAACTCCTAGTGACTTTATGGACACTTTCATATAGTTTTCTTGGCAGCAATAAAGAAATTGGTGCAATTTTCCAAGATGATTTTTTCAACTTCTCTGTTTATTGTACAATCCTAGAATTCTCTAGCAATGTCCCCATTCAAATAATAAGCAAATCTGATCCTACTGAGCACCTAAATCCAGACAAAATCTGCCAGTACTACTAGCTGCCTCTGCCGAGGATAGACCTTGTGAAATAATTGGAACATATTAATATCTTAGTTCCAACTTTTCTCCTGAAAGTGTCTATTGTTCCTCTGGTTTTTCTTTCATGTTCACTGTTACTATGGATTCAGTATTCAAGCTGGTGTTAACCTATAAAGCCTTCATGGCATTGGACTGGGGTATTTGCAGGAAACCCTGCTGTCGATAACAGCTTAACACGCACTCCGCAGGCTTCCACCGCAGGGCCTGCTCAGGGTGCCTTCAGCCAGGCAATGCCGCTGGTGGCTCCCAGGGTAGGCCTTCTCTGTGGGGCACCCACCCTTTGGACCAGCTACCCTTGAGCTCCAGGTGGCCCCTGACCTCCAATCCTTCCACCATGGCCTAAAAACTTGGCTGTTCCAACTAGCCTACCCGACTGAAGGGAGGGAGGGTCTTTAGTGGTTTTAGTGGTTGTTTTTAATTTTTAACTGATTTATGAGATTTCGGTTTAATTAATTTTTAATATTTATACTGTATTGTTTTTAGTATTGTAACCCTGAGTCCTTAGGGAGATAGGGGGCATATAAATCTCATAAATAAATAAAAAAAATAAATAAATAAATAATAAACTCACAGCTACAATTTATTGTTCTTGAGTATTTAGCAAGGTAAATAACACAAAGCAGTTAAAAAGTATGTCCCAAAATCCAAGCAGGATTTAAAACATGGCAAAATTGGCTTATCCACAAGTACAAGCATATGTGGTATAGTGTCAACTTATTTTATTTGTTCTGTATTCTGTTATCTCTTTTGTTATAACTGCCTGCAGAGAGCTAGTAGTTATCATAATATATCTGTCATGGTTCTGATAAGCTAGATATTTTAGTTTTCTTTAAGGAGCTATTCCTTTGCCCACATATACAGGAAGGAAGGAAGGAGAGTAATACTCAGTATGGACAGACATAATACTACAGCTATAAAGGAGAGGCTCCATCCTTAGTAACTCAGGATTAAATCAAACTGAACTCCTAGTGACTTTATGGACACTTTCATATAGTTCTTGGCAGCAATAAAGAAATTGGTGCAATTTTCCAAGATGATTTTTTCAACTTCTCTGTTTATTGTACAATCCTAGAATTCTCTAGCATTCCCCATTCAAATAATAAGCAAATCTGATCCTACTGAGCACCTAAATCCAGACAAAATCTGCCAGTACTACTAGCTGCCTCTGCCGAGGATAGACCTTGTGAAATAATTGGAACATATTAATATCTTAGTTCCAACTTTTCTCCTGAAAGTGTCTATTGTTCCTCTGGTTTTTCTTTCATGTTCACTGTTACTATGGATTCAGTATTCAAGCTGGTGTTAACCTATAAAGCCTTCATGGCATTGGACTGGGGTATTTGCAGGAAACCCTGCTGTCGATAACAGCCACCGACACCGCAGGGCCTGCTCAGGGTGCCTTCAGCCAGGCAATGCCGGCTGGTGGCTCCCAGGGGTAGGGCCTTCTCTGTGGGGCACCCACCCTTTGGACCAGCTACCCTTGGAGCTCCAGGTGGCCCCTGACCTCCAATCCTTCCACCATGGCCTAAAAACTTGGCTGTTCCAACTAGCCTACCCGGACTGAAGGGGAGGGAGGGTCTTTTTAGTGGTTTTTAGTGGTTGTTTTTTAATTTTTTAACTGATTTATGAGATTTCCGGTTTAATTAATTTTTAATATTTATACTGTATTGTTTTTAGTATTGTAAGCCACCCTGAGTCCTTAGGGAGATAGGGGGGCATATAAATCTCATAAATAAATAAATAAAAATAAATAAATAAATAATAAACTCACAGCTACAATTTATTGTTCTTGAGTATTTAGCAAGGTAAATAACACAAAGCAGTTAAAAAAAAGTATGTCCCAAAATCCAAGCAGGATTTAAAACATGGCAAAATTGGCTTATCCACAAGTACAAGCATATGTGGTATAGTGTCAACTTATTTTATTTGTTCTGTATTCTGTTATCTCTTTTGTTATAACTGCCTGCAGAGAGCTGTAGTAGTTATCATAATATATCTGTCATGGTTCTGATAAGCTAGATATTTTAGTTTTCTTTAAGGAGCTATTCCTTTGCCCACATATACAGGAAGGAAGGAGAGTAATACTCCAGTATGGACAGACATAATACTACAGCTACTTGTAATAATGAGTCTGATAGATTAAAAAAGGTCACTTTTTTCTTACATCACCTTTCATAGTTCAAAGAGCAAAGAATGTTTTTACTTTGGAACAGCCATTTCAGGTAATCTCAGCCAGAAACAAAGATACTGCATTCCAATAATTTTGTTTTGATTTCTTTAAAAAATGTAGAGAATACTACATTTTAGAGTTTAGAGTTGAACTGTTGAGTTCTTGGTGTTTTCTAACCTTGGTTGTTTTCCTACAAATGCATTCTTACTTGGTTAGGTAAACATCATCAGTGCATGGGACAGATACTGATGCACTGATGTTACCTAGCTTGGTAATAAAACCCTTGCAGGAAGACAACCGAACCCCAACTATTTCTACCTTAAATGGTCCTCTGGGTATTCTAAGGTTATTTTGCTCCAAGGTTTGAATTAAATCCTTGAGGCAATTTGAGACCCGTTCTCAAACACAGTAATTTTGGAACGTTTCAGCAAAACTTTTAAATACAGTTGCTCTGTTCCTGAAGCCTGAAACAAAGGTTCCCATTTAGTGTTCAGTCTAAACAAAATAATCACATTCTGTTTTACCTAATGAAAGATAAACATAACCATTTTGAAAAATTAGTATTGATTGAAAATTCTGTAATCTGCAAGCCAAATAAATCCATCATATTACTCCTAGTAGAAGAGCAACTAAGATGACTAAAGGCCTGGAGGCTAAAACATGAAGAATGGTTGCAGGATTTGGGGTTCGGCTAGTCTAGAGAAAAGAAGGACTGGGGTAACATAACAGAAGTATTCCAGGATTTGAGAGGTTGCCACAAAGAGGAGGGTGGGGGTCAACTTATTTATCAGAACACCTGTAGGCAGGACAAGAAAACAACGGGTACAAACTAATCAAGGAGAAGCAACCTGGAACCAAGGAGAAACTTCCTAACAGTGAGGACAATGGACAAGTAGAACAGTTCGCCGTCAGAAGTTGTAGGTGCTACATCACTGGAGGTTTTTAAGAAGAGACTGGACAGTCACTTGTTTAAAATGGTATAAGGCAGTGATGGCGAACCTTTTAGAGACCGAGTACACAAACTGCAACCCCAAACTCTCTTATTCATCGCAAAGTGCCAACACAGCAATTTAACCTGAATAATGAGGTTTTACTACCTAAAATACTGATAAACAAGGCAGAGTTCAGCTAAGTGTTCTAAGGAAAATGTGATAAATGCATTTTTATGCCCCCTCATTTTTTTTTGGAATATTACATTAGCAACAAAAAAGAAAAACTTTTGTAATATCATTTCTCTTCCCCTCCCTCCCTCTTCCCCTCCCTATGTCTCTTTTGCCCTTTCTTTCTTTCTTTCTTTCTTTCTTTCTTTTCTTTCTTTCTTTCCTTCCTGTCCCTCCCTCTTTCTCTCTTTCCCATTTAAATACATTTAAATATTTCTGCCTCTTTGTGTTTCTCTCTCTTTTCCTCCCGCCCCCCCCTGAGGGGGAAAGGAACCCCTGAACTGGTGCTGAGTGGTGGGAATCGGACAGGCCAAGGAGCCCAGGAGCAGCACACCGAAGACCAGCTGGCTGGCGGGAAGGCGGGGCATCCCAACACAGGTAGCTCTGCAGGAAAAGCAACTGACATCTGGGAGGCAAGAATGAGCATGGTTGCATTGTAGCTCCGCATTGTAATGGGCTCCAGGAGGAGGACAGGACCCCATCTCCCCCATTGTGAAGCACACTGAATTTCACTGTGTTGCGCAAGGGGCAGGCCATGGAGGCAGCAACAGCAAATGTATTGCCATGAAGGTGGAATGCTGTTTCGTGTATTTCTTTTAGTCCTGCAAATGACAGTGAGAAATGAGACAGAGCTGGGCTGGGGCGACAGCGCACAACCCCACAGAGAGGGCTCTGCATGCCACCTCTGGCATGTGTGCCTAAGGTTCATCACCTCTGGTATAAGGTCTCCTGCTTGAGGAAGGGTTGGACTAGAAGACCTCCAAGGTCCCTTCCAGCTCTATTCTGATGTCCTCAGCTGAGTTAAAAAAATAAAACCAACCTGAAACAAAATTATTTTATAACCGTAACTCTCCTACAATTCTAAAATTGTATATGCCATCTAGTATTTTACGCATACCTACAATATATGGAGTGCATATTTGGTTCCTTCCATCATTAAAATGTGATATATGCACCTAATTGTTTTAGAGATATCCAATTATAGATGGAGGTTACATGCTAAATCTTTGGAAGGATTTCAAAATTGGTAATTCTCAGCAAAGAATTGAAATATTTGATTGTTAATGTATTAACAGCTGCTAGAATTGTATTTGCTAAAAACTGGAGAAACAACAAGATACCTGCGCAGGAGGAAGTGATTAAGAAAATTTTGGACTGTGCCGAAATGAGCAGATTAACAGTTGAAATCAGAGATCAAGAAGAAAAACAGTTTTACAAGATATGGAGTATGTTTTATCAATGGTTAGATAAGAAAGCTTGGTAATATATGGATATAATGGAGATAAATTGAATTGTTGAATGAAAATACAATATAAAGATTATAATATTGTAGAGAGTTAATAATAATAATGATATTGGTTAATAGAGGAGATAATTTAGGTAATGTATGAATTAAAATGTATAAGGTTTTTTTTTGAGATTTATCTAAATAGAAAATAGGTGGTTGTACCTCTCTTTTTTCTTTCTATTACTTTGTTTGCATTGTATAGTTTTTTTCTTTTCTATAATAGAGAGTATTGATGGTGAGGAGATGGCACTGAGATTTGTGACCGACAGACACACTTGAAATTGTTATTGGTTTATGTTTTTATGTTTGTTTTGTTTGTCTTTGGAAAATTAAAAAAAATTTAAAACAAAAAACAAAAACAAAATTGGTAATTCTAAAATCTTCCAGACAAAATTAGCTCTGACTGAAAATAATCTCAGGACAGGGATCAATAAATAAGACCATGGTTGCCTGCTGCACTTCACATAAAAAAGAGACTGTGCTGTTGCTATGAAGTACAACTGAATGTAACAGTCCTACTGGCTTCATTTGAAAAAAAAAACCTTATGTGTTAATAATTCTGTAACTGAAGATATGGATGATTATTTCAAGGCAGCGTAAAAATCAAGACAGCTGTGGCATCGCCCACTTATTCCCTTGGCCTCTGCTAGCAACAGCATGGATTACCATCCCACAATCTCCAAAATTACTTTGGCTACTCATTCCTTTCCCAATTTCAGGAATTATTCCTATTCGGAAGACCTAAGTAAGTTTTTTTCAGATCTTTTTCAGATAAACTAACATTTTGAGACCCTGACAAAGCCAAGTGTTTTTTTAGTGTTTAGTTTCATTTCACAATCCTCATGAACTCATGGTCATTTACAGTTAAATAACGAAGTCTAGAAATTAAATTTTCACTGACAGAAAAGTTGTGCCATATTAAAGTACTTTGCATACATACACTCCTTATCAAATATAATTCAAAAATATCATTTTATCATTAAGTTTATTATTTTAAAAATTGAGCTGATTACAGAAATTGATCAAGGTGGCTTGGTTTTTCTCTTGAGAGTTATTTTCTAATGTGAAAAACACATTTTTATAAAGAAAACATGACCTCCCTTCAACTTCCGTCTCCTGAAAAAGGTCAAAAGGTTCTGTAGGTAGGTAAACAATTGAGGGTGCCAGTTAAAGAGGAAATTAAGGATGATGAAATGCTATATTATTAGCTAGATAATTATGGAAAAATTATCCTCATTACTGCATTTTTAAATACCTATTCATTAGTTGACCTTGAATAAAAAACATGCTTACCACTAATGGCAACTAGAATATCTTTATGGGCAATTGTACCTATGCTATGTTCAGTATCAAAATAGAAATAAATAAGAAAATAAGAAATAAATACATGAAGTGCTCATAAATATGTTAATATGTTGCTATTTATAAATATATTCCAACTTAAGTACAGCACTATTGGTTGTATTAGAAATGCTTTAAGCATCATATGATGCATGGTATATTATCAATGCAAAACAGAATATGGTATGCTATGTTTTTATTAAAACAAAATCACCAGTATTTTTGTATTCTGATATATTTTACTCCTGAAAATATTTAAATTATTTAGATACATAAACAGTTAAGACTGCACACCTACAATTCTGCAAGCTACAGTACTTCAATGGCATTAGGAAACTATTATGAACCATAATTTATTACAAACTGTTTGTAATCCTATTAAAGAACTGCTAGTAAACTGTAATTTAGCATCAGGTTTATACCAGAAAGGGAGCAACTATGTATACAAGTCCTAGAGGCTTGTCTACATTACTATAATAGCCTCCTGTTTATACTTAGACTGTCTAAGAACAACTGTGTCTTGTTTGGGTCTCTATGCAGCCCTGAATTCCATTCTCATGAGAGAGAGAAAAAAGGACCAGATGATTATGCCTTGAAAGGAATGTTTAAAAAAAAAAATCAGCCAGAGTTCCTAACATTAAGTTCAGCTGCTCAAACTGGCCTCCACCTACAGACTTGCCTTAAACACATTGCATTTCAGCAACATGCCATTTTCATTTCCTCTCTTACCGGAAATGCATTTACTTATTGCAGAATGAAACGTATTGTTCTGAACTGTTTGCTCAAATCTGTTCAGAAATATCCTTTAAAACACTGTTATTTCTGATGTATTTTAGAAGTCTTTAAATCTTACATTAATAAAGTTTCAAAAATTACTGATTTAAATAGACTAGAATCCAATGTAAGAAAAATATAACAACTTCACAAAATGGGATTTGAAAGTTTTATCAAGAGAAACAAATTAGAACTTTAGCAAGGTATTATGAAAGGATTACATTCAGTGACAGAGAAACTTAATACAGACACCAAATATTTTTGACAGAATAGTACAGAATGATGTACTGATTATATAACCTTTTCAAATTGTTTTGCATTAATCTACAACATTTAGAAATAAAGACAGATACAACACAAAACTTATTTGATTGAAAATGCTTTCTAATATTTAAATAACATTTTTGAAATGGTTCATCAGCATGTTTTCCAGTTCTTTCCCTAGTGGTGGATTTTTCCAAAGGTGTTTAATATGTTTACGAACAACAAAAATAAAATTAAGCAATATGCAGAGGTGTTTTTTTAAAAAAGTCATTACCCTAATAAATGAGAGTCTCTCGCGGTAATTCTAGATTGGTTGTGCAGATTATAACTCTGCCATCAAGACTGTGTGTGTGTCAATAAGAACAGCTTTAATAGCAACACTTACCCCTTCTCAGATTTAGGTCATGATCATTTCTGCTAAGGTCATTTACATACCCAAACAGTCTCTAAACATGCACTAGAAATCCATAGCAGAGAAACCATCTACTAGAAATCCACAGCAGGGAAAGTATCTGGAGCAAGGCTTTTTCTTCGGCAGACATACTGGCCTAGAGCAAAAAAGACTTCAAAATGAGGAGCAATCTCTCTGCTTACAACATGTTGAAAGAAGGGAAGAGGCGGTACTCTGAACTGTAACTAATCCCACATCACAGGTGGTGATGGAGTAACTTCCAGGATAGTCACATTACTGATGACTCATATGGCTGGCCTGGCCAAAGAGCATGGGTCATAATTTTAACTACATACAAAGGCAGACTGACAGCTCATGTTTAATATCTATAAACAGAAAATCCAGGTATCAAGTTTCCACTTTCCCGAATTACTCCAAAGCATATTAGAAATGAGACCTACTCTGTGATAAAAATGCATACTGTAACCCCAAATAAGAAGACCACTGTGAAGTAAGTCACAAAATTCTTCACTTAGTTAAAAGGGCATTTCATTTCTAAAATCCAAATTGTCATACAACGCTATTTGAAAATCCTGGAATAATATTATTCTCAAAACTGATAGAGCAGATAGCCTTTTCAAGTTTTATTTTGAGTAACAATGCTTGGAAACAGATACATTAGATTTTAAAGTTCATTCCAGCTAATTGGCACTACTGCACAGGAAAGAATATATAATTGTACACACTGATCTGAAAATGTATTTACAGATTCAGGGGCCTTACAGCTTAAGTTAACAGGAACAGCCAGGTTGAAGATGAAGGATGAGAAAATAAAACAATGTATTAAGTTATGTAATCAAATTTTAAAATGTGATTACTTACTTTTATAACAGAAAGGGAATGAGAAACAAAACCAATATACCACATAATATTCCAAAGCTTTTAAACAACTTAATAGCATTCTTAATTCTCTGGAACATAAAGAAATATTTTCCCTGTGATAGGCAAAATTATTGTGTTTAGTGACCCCTTTTAGTTTAGTAAGTTATTTTTCTCTTCAGTGAGAGACTGGATAAGTGCTTTTCTGACTATTTTAATGTGTACCCTCCCTCTGATCTCTTCTGCCCTGGTAATGAGAATCCTTGTCTCACCCTTGTGCTCTTGCTGTCCCTTACATTGCTTTCAAATTTTGTTGGGTTGATAGTGTGGGTGCCTTTTGGGACTACTCAAGACAAACAATTACGAATGGATAGTCAGACTGGTGACTGTTGTCTGATTCCTGACCAGTTCACACTCGGTGGTTTTCCTGTGCCAAATTGACTAGGACTAACAGTGCAAGAATCTGATCTCCGTGTTCAGAGATGATTGGCACGGATTGGGTTTAGTGGCAATCTGGTTCTGGGCTGGGACCAATGCTATGGTCAGGAATCATCTATTTCTTTTCTTTGCTTATATCCCACTTCTTTAGAGTAGTGTCCCTTCTTCCTATTTATCCCCATAGCAATTCAGTGAGGTAAGTTGGAGGGGGGGGGAGGTTACAGGGGAGACTGGCTAAAGGCCATCTAACGCTTCTGAGTATGTACTTGAATCTGAGTTTGTAGTGTCAATCCTATACCCCACATAAGCAGTATACAAGAGTTGAAAGGTGTTTTGTTTTAAACTGAGAACAAAAACATTAGGCTCCAGATGTTCTATTAACTGTTCCAAATCAGCTAAATTTTGGCAGAAGCAAAAGCCATAACATGTGGTGTTCCATATTTCAGTTACAACAAGGCTGCAGGATTCCCAGAGTGAATAGAGGGTGAGCAGGGCAAAGCTGGTGAACATCATTCCATCCTTCTCCTTCTTTCAAAACATAAGGTATATGTAATGCTATTGGTGCTGCTGTTGTGTCCTTTGCATGACCTACGCACCTGTTCCTCTATGACAGGGGTGTCAAACTCAAGGCCCATGGGCCAAATCCGGCTCATGGCGTGCTTAGATGTGGCCCATGGGGCTGCCCTGGAAACAATGAAGGACCGGCCCGTGGTGCCTTTGCCAGTGAAAACAAAACTCAGGAGGGCCGCACTGTTTTTGCTGACAGAGGGTTGCCGGAGGCCGGCGCAGCCGAAAATGGAGCTCAGGAGCCCATTTTCACTGGCAGAGCACTCAGGCCATCACAGGCACCCCCAACACGAGTGATGTCAAGCTGGCCATGCCCCACCTGCCCCCTTGAGGTCAAACACAATCCTGATGCGGCCCTCAATGAAATTGAGTTTGACAACCCTACTCTATGACCTCAGCAGGTCGAGTGTCACCTTATTTCACTGCCCTGCTCATCCTAGATCTTCTTAGTGTCTTCCCTTCCCTCCTCCTACCTCAGCCACAGTCAACATGCAGGCCACATGTCCTGCCATTCTGTCTGCCCCTAATTTTTACCAGTGTTTTCCCATCTCTTTGCCCTCTTAGAATTGCCAAAGATTGTCATACTGTTTCCTGTATTTCCACTCTCCTTTGCTTGGAATTACTGTATTTTGGTTACGTATTCAGATCAAAAATACAAAAATAAGGTTGATGGCTCAAACCATCTGATTCTTTCATGGATTTGTTCAAGCAAAAACCATTTTACATATCTCTACTTAACATTCTGCAGTTGGAAGAAAGATAGCATTGCTATGGGGTTTTTTTTCATTCTCTTTAATAGAAACCAAGAAAACTGTACAGAATATGTTGATACTCATTATCTATACCACTTCAAATTTGATATAGGGAATACCATTTATTAATGCTCTGTTTTATAAATAGAATTGCTATAAAATCTTAACATGCATGGAGAGACCAAAGTTGAATCCTCAGCATGACAATGGCTCCAATTTAGGTTTTGGATAGATCTTAAGTTAGGGAGACCGTTTGTGGCAGTTTCCTTTTCCAATAATTTCAAGCAACTGCTTGACAGTAAAAATTGACAAGAAGAAAAAAGTGTTGATTTAGAATAACAATGTATGCATAATATACTACTCTGAATTATTTCTAAAATAATATTAATCATTAGAATATATATTCCTTCACACATGAATAGCTTCATTTGTACTTACATAATTTCAATAAATTATTTCACTTACTATGTGCTTCAACTCACACTCCGCCAGCAATTATCAAACCAACCTATATCTACCCTTAGAAAAACAGAGGTGCTTTTTTCTTCTTTGCACTGCCAATCCGGCTTACAGACTATAACAGTACACAGAACTGCAATCAGCAAACACTCCATGACCTTCTAGTACTACCTTGGCTTAAAGCCACAAAACCAGTGTATTACTGCTTGTTAACAGTGTGTCCTGTGAAAGTAGTCATGGTGATTCAAAGCGAAAGGACAGCTTTTGCTTGTTAAAGAAAACTGAGTAATGAAGTTTGTTACTACATATATTATGAAAATATATTTAAATTAACAGTGATTATAAGAATATGCACAATTAAATATGAAGATTGCCAGGAGTAAAAAAAAGATATTGGTTCAAGCACCATGGAAAAAAATAAGACCCTGTGTTGGTAGGCACCGTTCTTAAGGTTAAAGTACAATTGAGTAAGAGAGAAGCTGAGTAAGACCAGAACTTACCAATGCACACCACCTGGATGCGCTATCATTTGTTCTTAAACGTCTAGGAACAGAAAAATATTTATATGTACCTCTGCTAGGGAACTGCTGTGTACTGCCAATAGCGATGCTTTCATTGCAGCTCCTTTGCTGCTATAGAACAAGATGAATAGCCAGCTGGAACTCTTTTATCTGCAGGCTGGCTGACAGCCAGCACTAAATTGTGAATCACTATTGAAAGATTAATAGCATAAATAAAACAGAAAGCACTTCAAAATTTAAGAAATTGAAAATGCACACTTCTTTCCAACTTTTTCTTTTAGCATAAATTTTAATAATTAAAAACCAGGTAATCAACAATTAAAAACATCTATTATATGTGTGTGTGTGTGTGTATACACCATACATATAGTTAGATCAAGAGTGTCAAACTCAATTTCATTGAGGGCTGCATCAGGGTAGTGTTTGACCTTGGAACGGCAGGGGTGGTGGTGGCCGTGGTGGGCATGACATGGGACTCATGTTGGGGGCTTCAGTGGTGGCCAAGTGCTAAGACAGGACTTCCCTGAGACCCTCCCTTACTCTCATTTTAATATTTATTTATTTATTTATTTATTTATTTTGTCAAATGCTTACAATATGATATAAATAAAAATAAACATAAGTTTAAATATAAGAAATAGGAACTAATAATTGGGGACAATAGGACAGGGACAGTATGCACGCCCCTTACAGACCTCTTAGAAATGGGATGAGGTCAACAGAGGTTAGTTTGAGGGAAAAGGAGTGGGGGTTTGAGCAGGTGACAACAGAATCAGGTAGTGAGTTCTAGACATTGACCACTCTGTTGCTGAAATCATGCTTCCTGCAATCGAATTTGGAGTGGTTTACATTTAGTTTATATCTGTTGTGTGCTCTTGTGTTATTGTGGTTAAAGCTGAAATATTCATTAACTGGTAAGACATTGTAACGTACGATTTTATGTACTAGGCTTAAGTCCAATCTTAGCCGAAGTAGTTCAAGGTTGTCTAAGCCTAGAATCTTCCTTCCTTCTTCCTGCAGGCCTTGAGTTTGACACCCCTGGTCTAGATGTTTTTGATTATTGATTACTTGATTTTTAATGATTAAAATTTATGCTGAAATAAAAAACTTGGACCAAGGCAATAATAGAACGGATCCCACTTGATAAAAAGCATCCACGAAAGAGGCCTAAAACAAGATGGATCAACAATATCAACAAGTATTATGGTCCCAATTGGTTCAGGACCGTATTGGATAGAAACATGTGGAAGATGCCTTTAAATATGTGAGAGGAGTTCTTATCAGCTTGTTGTGTTTATTTCTAGAGCAAATATTTCTATCAATTTGAATTTCATAAAGAATTCCTATGGAAACAATGATTATCTAATCTAGCCTCACTGTAGCTAATGGTGAATACATTAGAAAGCTAAATGTTACTATATTTGTCAATTATACTTTTAGAAGCAATACAATGACAGTGATGCTTATAGCATGTCTGGTCTAGTTCTAAAGATTATTTAACTGAGAACTCTGTGTAAATGTTCTGTTGATATCTTTTTGAAGAAGATTACCTTCTACAAAGTTGATGTACTATTTCAGTTTAGCAGCATAAAACAGGTTTTACCAGTTTATTTATTTATAAAAATTTCTATACAGGCTATATCAGAAAGATTCTGAGCTGTTTAAAATATAAGAAGGCATAAGCCATAAACTCAATTACCACATCTAAGAGTCATGGATGTGCCATTTAAAAATCATATATAGAATATTTAGAACAAGGCTTGATAACCTTGCAAAAATTAGCTGGAAGGGGGTGTAACACACTTCTGGAGGCCAATTACTCCTAAGATCACAGAGTAACATTTATTGATGCACATAACCTGGATGCACTATCACAGGAAAATTCTGCTCTTGAGCCTAAACCCTGCCTTTCCTTCTTTTCTGGACCAGCTCATCAGATGAGTAATATCATTTTGAAGGAGATGGTCCCTAAGGTAACTTAGTGCCATGCTGTGAAATAAGAATAAGCACAATAGATTGGAAGCACATTGTAACTTGTGCAACTTTGCCACTACATTCCATATAATAGAAGTTTCCACTTGTCTTCAAATACAGCCTGCATAAAGCCCACTGAAGCAGTTAAGTGCTGGTCCAGAAAGGCCAGCCTATTGCACTAGTCCAGCGGGTGGGCAATTAATTTTCTCAAGGGGCCACAAGAAACTGGGATTGTTGTGGAGGGTTGCGGCCCCTCACCCTGCCTCCCCCGCCACCCTATCCTCCCAGTGACACTACCAGCCACCCCACCCCCTGCTGCCGCCATGGGCCTGTCACAGACAGCCAAAGGGCTGGATATGGCCCACAGGGCATAAAATGGCCAGGTCTGCAGTAGGCTAAGCTGAACGAAGCCTTTCCCTTCCATCCTGCAGAAGCCCATAATCATATTACTTGCCTTATTTTACATCATATAATTTGCTAAGTCACTCATCCCAAATATCATCAACCTTCAGCCCTATCAGATACAGGTGAAACTCAAAAAATTAGAATATCGTGCAAAACTTCATTTATTTCAGTAATGCAACTTAAAAGGTGAAACATAATATATGAGATAGACTCATTACATGCAAAACAAGATAGTTCAAGCCGTAATTTGCCATAATTGTGAATCATGATTATGGCTTACAGTTCATGAAAACCCCAAATCCAAAATCTCAGAAAATTAGAATATTACATGCAATCAATAAAACAAGGATTGTACATAGAACAATATCAGACCTCTGAAAAGTATAAGCATGCATATGTACTCAGTACTTGGTTTGGGCCCCTTTTGCAGCAATTACTGCCTCAATGCAGCGTGGCATGGAAGCTATCAGCCTGTGGCACTGCTGAGGTGTTATGGAAGACCAGGATGCTTCAACAGCGGCTTTCAGCTCTTCTGCATTGTTTGGTCTCATGTCTCTCATCTGTCTCTTGGCAATGCCCCATAGATTCTCTATGGGGTTCAGTTCAGGCGAGTTTGCTAGCCAATCAAGCACAGTAATCCCATGGTCATTGAACCAGGTTTTGGTGCTTTTGGCAGTGTGGGCAGGTGCCAAGTCCTGCTGGAAAATGAAGTCAGCATCCCCATAAAGCTTGTCTGTGGAAGGAAGCATGAAGTGCTCCAAAATCTCCTGGTAGACGGCTGCATTGACCCTGGACTTAATGAAGCACAGTGGACCAACACCAGCAGATGACATGGCTCCCCAAATCAACACAGACTGTGGAAACTTCACACTGGACTTCAAGCATCTTGCAGTGTGTGCCTCTCCATTCTTCCTCCAGACTCTGGGTCCTTGGTTTCCAAATGAGATGCAAAAGTTGCTCTCATCAGAAAAGAAGACTTTGGACCACTGAGCAACAGACCAGGTCTGTTTTTCTTTAGCCCAGGTTAAGATGCTTCTGACGTTGTTTGTTGTTCAGGAACGGCTTGACAAGAGGAATATGACATTTGAAGCCCATGTCCAGGATCCGTCTGTGTGTGGTGGCTCTTGATGCACTGACTCCAGCCTCAGTCCACTCCTTGTGAAAGTCCTCAACACTTTTGAATGGCCTTTTCCTGACAATCCTCTCCAGGCTGCGGTCATCCCTGCTGCTTGTGCACCTTTTTCTTCCACACTTTTCCCTTCCACATAACTTTCTATTAATGTGCTTTGATACAACACTTTGGGAACATCCAACTTCTTTTGCAATTACCTTTTGAGGCTTTCCCTCCTTATGGAGGGTGTCAATGATGGTTTTCTGCACAACTGTCAGGTCAGCCGTCTTTCCCATGATTGTGATTCCTACTGAACCAGACTGAGAGACTATTTAAAGGCTCAGAAACCCTTTGCAGGTGTTATGGCTTAATTAGCTGATTAGAGTGGGACACTTTGAGCCTAGAATATTGCACCTTTTCACAATATTCTAATTTTCTGAGATGGTGGATTTGGGGTTTTCATGAGCCGTAAGCCATAATCATCACAATTATGGCAAATCACGGCTTGACCTACCTTGCTTTGCATGTAATGAGTCTATCTCATATATTAGTTTCACCTTTTAAATTGCATTACTGAAATAAATGAACTTTTGCACGATATTCTAATTTTTTGAGTTTCACCTGTAAATGGTTGTGGTTTTTTTGAATATACTTTTTATTTCAATTAACTCATTTAAGTGGTTTATATGTCCAATCATCTCACAACAGGTGAGTGAACCATGAACATTTGGGTGTTGGGAGATTGTTCCATCAGATTGGGAGTTGTTCCATCTGTAGACTTAGATGGGGTAGCACTTCCCCTTCAAGAATCTGTGACTTTTCCTGGACTCACAGTTCCTGTTCAATAAGCAGGCTGTTAAACATTTGTTGTACCAGGCGTGCTTTTTCCTAGTTCAGAAGGCTCTTCAGATCTCTTGTGGCTTGACTACTACATCATTACTTGCTGTTTATATATACACTGTGCAGTGGTGGTATTCTACCGGTGTGACCTGGTTCTGCTAAGCCGGTAGCAGCGATGAGCAGTAGAGTTCCCCTTCTCTTTCTTTCTTCATTCCCTAAGTCATTTATGAAGATATTGAAGAGTACTGAACTGAAGATGGAACCTTATGGTACCCCATTGCTTCCTTCCTTCCATGTAGATGTAGTACCATTAAGAACTACTTGTTGAGTATGGTTTGTCAGCTAGTGTCTGATAGGGATGCTGGCTATCCCACATTTTTCTAGCTTACTAAGAAACAAGATGTGGTCTACTTTGTCAAATGCTTACTAGATATACTACATCCACAGCATTTAGCTGGTCTACTAATTTGGTCACTTAGTCAAAGAATGAAATAGTAATAGCAATATAACTTAGACTTATATACCGCTTGACAGTGCTTCACAGGCTTCTCTAAGTGGTTTGCAGCATCAACATATTGTCCTCAACAATCTGGGTCCTCATTTTACCAACCTTGGATGGATGGAAGGCTGAATCAAACTTGAGCCAATGAGATTCGAACTACCAAACTGCTGGCAGTCGGCAGTCAGCAGAATTAATCTGCAACATTGCATTCTAACCATTGTGTCAACATGCATGCAGGTCGCTTCTAGTTCAAACTTTTATTTGTTTCTAGATATTCACAGATCTGTTTTTTAATTATCTATTCCAGATTTCCCCAGGTATTAATGTTGGGCTGATTGGTTTTTAGTTTCCTGGGTCTGTTTTTTCCCTTTTTTGAAGATGGGAACCATACCAGCTCTTTTCCAATCCTCAGGTAGTTGCCCGGTGCTCCAGAATTTTTGAAAGATATGCTACAATGGTTTTGAGATAAATCTGCCAGCTCCTTCAGAACTCTGGGATGCAATCTTTCAGGTCTCGGTGATTCATATTCATCAAGATCAGACAAGTGTTCTCTTACCATTTTATTGCTTATTTTAATTTTTACTTCTAGCCTGTCTTCTATGGTAATGTTTTTGGTAGGTTGGGCCAGAGTTTTTTTTGTGTGTGAAGACTAATACAAAGTTAAGCAGCTCTGCTTTCTCTCTACTGCCTGTTACTTCTTGCAATCTTCTCTCCTTAGTGGACTGAATGTTTTCTTGACTTTTTGTTATTTATAAGTTGAAAGAAACTTGTTTTAAAATTTATTGTAAAAATTATTTTTGACTTCTGTTGCAAGTCTTTGCTCATTCTGAGCCTTTGCTTTCTTTACTTCACCTTTTCAGATTCAGACTATCTGGTGATATTCTACCTTAGTTATGCCTGCCCATTTCCATTTCCATTCTTTGTACTTATCCTTTTTATCTTTTAGTTTATCAGAGAGATCTTTGTGCAATCATGCTGGTTTCTTCTTGGATTTCTTTTTCAGTGGTATTGTCCTTGACTGGGGTTTTATGATCATATTTTTCAGAGTTTCCCACGCTTATTGTTTAATCCATGGAATCTTTCCTAGTCTCTCTCTGAGTTTGTTAAATTAGCTCTTTTAAAGTTTAAGACACTGGTTGGATTATATTCTATTGCTTGTGTTTGCATTATATTGAATTCCAGTATGGTGTGGTCACTCTTGCTCAAAGTTCTGGCAAGTTCAACCCCCTGTCATTTTTTTTCTGTTAGTAAGAATTAGGTCCAGTATACTGTAGCTTTTAATCTAGTTCTCTCCCCACACTCTATCTTTTGGATGACAAAGTTGTCAGCTAGCTTGGTTAGGAATCTGTTCAATTTCACACTTGCTTCAGAGTTTGTCTCCCAGTAGGTATCAGGATAGTTAAAAGTCTCCCATTACTACTGTAGTATGTTTCCTAGATACATTTGTTAATGTTAATATATATATATATATATATATATATATATAGTGTGTGTGTGTGTGTGTGTGTGTTACATATGAGCACTATAATGTAGTAGCTCAAATGAGCTATTACTGCATAATTCACAGAATGTATATTACAGTATACAGATTCTTCTATAAGTAGAAAAGATCAGTTACCATTGCACAAATTTCTGGGCATGACCCATTTTTTAACGGAACAACTGGTTTTGGGTTCTCCATGCCCAAATTAAAATATACACTTCAGATATTCTGTTCCACACTGCAATTGAAACGCTACTCTCCCGTGTAGAAATGTTTTAGTTATTCTGTCCTGTTTTACCTGCTGTGATATTATCTTTTGAATGATCCTTTCTGGGCTAGTTCAACAGGAGGGACCAGTTCGGTTACAATAACTACTTGTTAAAGTTGGGAGGAGTTTTAGAGCAAAGCAACAAGCATTTAAGCGGCAAATGGTACGTGAAAACTATTCTGAATCTGAGTTTATACAATCATAGAATTGGAAGGGATCTTGGAGCTTTCTAGTCCAATCCTCTGCCCAGGGTAGAAGACCTTATATCATTCTGGACAAATGGTTGTCTATACATAGTTTATCTCTAAACCAGTTTAGACAAGGCTATGCTACATACAATAAAAGATAAGTGGCTATAAAAGGCTGATTAGACAGCGAGTTATAGATGAAAAATTCACTGAGGGACCACTGGACACAGTGCTGCTTTTAAAAAAACAAAAAACGAAATTTATTCCTGGACTATTAACTTAATCCCACAAATAGTTTCAGTTTCATCTGAACAAGCAATCAACCCTTTCTTCCCGGAACATTATCTTTTAATGTGAATGATTATCAAATTGAGTGATGAGTAGCACCAGATAAGTACTTGGATGAAGAGAAGCGTACAAATCCTATTGTTTCACAGCTGTTCCTCTAAGCAGATTCAAATTCAAGTATTTCCTTCAGCTATTACAGGTAGTCCTTGAGTTACAAATGTAATGGAGCATGCCAATTCCATTTGTAACCCAAGGATTTGTGGGAGTGAATATTGTACCTGCTTTCGCTCACACATTTGATAATCAAATGTGTGACTCATTAAGTACACGAGGTACCTCGGGCTGAGAAAGGCCATGGGGGTAGGGGCTAGTGATGGGAAAGGCCACCTGTGTAAGACCACCCAAGGCCTCCCCAACTCACAGATACTTTATTCTCCCTCCTCCCCTGGGGTCCCCACAATTGCTTCCCCTCATCCTGCCGTGCCAGATGACTTACCTTATGAAGATCTATCTCCTCTCCAGCCTGTTTTATTGCCTGCTTCTTCCTTTCTGATCAGCAAAGGGCTTGACAGCAGGCAGCCTTCTGGGCCTCCTTTTTTGTCACCAGAGGCTTCATCAAGCAGATCTCCAGAGAGAAAGGAGGCCCAGAGGGCCATGTGCAACCCTCTGGGCCTCCTTCCTCATTGGAAAAGCACTTGAGGATTGCATCCCTGTAGGTTTTGGCAGCAGTTTTCAAAAGCCTTTTCTGGTAGTAACAGAGCTTCAGAAGGAGATACCACCCCTCCCAAGCTCCACTGGTGCAAACAAAGGCAAAGGGCTGCCAAAGACTACAGGAACGCAATCTCCCTGCAGCTTCGGCAAGGAAACGGCAAACGGAGGGAAGTCCTCCTTTTGCAAATGTCCAGGCCTCAAATCACAGAGAATAGAGGCCTAAAGTATGAGATCACACAAGATCAGTAGCAGAAGATCTTGGTATGTTACAGCCTGAAGCAATGTGGCAGACAAAGACACCATGACAGAGAGGAGATCTTTGCAGTGTTGTGGCCCGTCCAGTGGTTAGCAGACTCAGACAGTGAGGAGGTTGGGGAGGAACATGGGCCAGTCCTGCAGTCTGGGGAAGGCTCTGATGAATGCTCTGCATTGGAGACAGAGATAGGGCCAGAACCGCCTGACAGTTATCAGCTGCTTTCAGAGTCAGAGATCAGTGGGGCAGAAGAACAGTTGGAGCCTGTTCCCAATGTGTGCATGTGTAGAGTTGCCAGGAGAAGGGAACAATTAAGGAACAAGGGTCTACTCAGGAGTAAAGACACAGGTGGACGGTGAATGGCCCCTCCCACAGGGAATAAAGAGGACCGAAAGGGGAGTGGTGTTTGCAGGAGACAATTAGTTCGTTTAATTAGTGTGAAGATTTGTTTATGACTCACAGAGACTCCTTGCCAAGTATTTTCTTGTACAGTGTTGCGCTTGGAAGCTATTGGTCTGGCAACTCTCCAAGCCTGATAAGGTCTGTGGTTGTTAATCACCCTTGAAAGACTATTTGCTGGGACATTGCTGTATGTGAATGATAGGAATTCACATTAGCCTAATAAAAAGGGCTTTGTTGGGACAAGGAGTCTGTTTCGTGATGTCTAGGTCAAAACAGTGAGTCTCCACAGGCAATGTGCCTGTGAAGACCTGGCCCATGCAGGGGGGGAGGAATAGGCAGGGTGAATGTTGTAGAGCGTCTGTGGTTGTTCGTAAGAGCAAACAACTGCCAAAGTTCTACAATATTCATAATTTCGGGGCTTGTTGATAAACGCTAGGGGGTGCTTATCGTGTAACTTCAAACGTTCACTAAGGGACCGCTCGTAACCTGGGGATTACCTGTAATTGAAATGCTTTTTGGAATCATTATAATTGTATTGTAATGTTTGATTTTAGAAATGTTTACCAACTTCCAATGTTCATTTTGGCTGAGTAAACTTATTTGCTTTATCTTTTTATTGAGTACAAATAAAAACCTTTTACTATTGCATTAATTAAGGCAATCTCCATAGACTAAATTACATGTTACAAATTTATTGTTATAGTATTTATGTATACTTTCAATGTGGTATACAGAGATTAGAAAGAATGGATTAGAAAGAGAAAGAATTGCTCCATTTTCTTGATGCCTTTTTTTCCAAATCGGTCCTCCTTTGTTAAAATAACATTTCATCCTCCACTCAAAATAAGGCCAATTTGCTTACTTGGGGGAAATTCTTTCAATTCATTTTGTGTGTCTACATTGACACTGCCAACATTATTTTTACTAGGTAGCACATCCCCCACCTCCCAAAAGAACCTTGCTTCGGTTAGGAATTTAGGATTAACTAGTGACATTGTCTAAATGCAGGTTCACAATGTTTTAATATCGCCAATAACTGTGGGCTTATCCCAGATGATATGAGCCTTACCTTACCAAGGGGAGCACAATCTTGATCTGATATTTACTATAGCAGCTGAGGTGAAATCTGGAGGCAGGGTACAGTAACTTTACCTGTCCTAATGCTCATTCTATCAGGCTGAAACTGCATTTTTCAGCAGGCAGCCAGGAGAGAGGTTTGCAAGATGAAAAGAAAAGGCTATCTGAAAACACAATTTTTAAATTAGAAAGGGCGTTGGCTTACCTGAGACGCCCATTCTCGTTGGACTGCAAGAGAGTCCAGGTTAGGGGAAAACTCCGCCTCCTTCGTCTTGGGACTGAGTCTGCAAAGCTATTTACACCCGCCTCTGCTACCATGATTACCCAGCTTTCAGCAAAGTGATCTTGACAGATGTGAGGTGTCTTCTGTGAAAAATAAGATAGCCCCCCAATCTAACAAACCTCCCCAGGGTGGGGTTGGACTCTCTCACAGTCCAACAAGAATGGGCATCTCAGGTAAGCCAACACCCTTTCTCTGTTAGACTGCTGCGAGAGTCCAGGTTAGGGACTTACCAAAGCCAGTGTGTCCCTGAGAGGGTTAGGTCTGGTCCAAGTCCATCTGCTCCGAGACAACCCTCTGGAGCACCCATCTGCCAAAGGCTGCATCCGCATAAGCAAAAGTGTCTAGATGGTAATGACGGATAAATGGGGAAGGTGATGACCAAGTGGCAGCCTGGCATATCTCCTCTATAGAGGCCTGTGTAGCCCAAGCTGCTGTTGTGGCTACATTCCTTGTGGAGTGAGCGGTAAGTCTACTGGGCACAGGGAGACCCCTAGTCTCGTAAGCCATAGATATGCAGGACTGAATCCACCTGCCCCATTGTAGATGGAGTGACCCTGTTGCCTAATGTGGCCGGTTGGAAAGATACAAAAAGTGATTCTGTTTTCTGGAAAGAGGATGTCCTTTTAACATATATATGTAGTGCTCTGTGAACATCGAGAGAGTGCCACTTCTTTTCAAGCACATGGCTAGGGTTCAGACAAAAATCTGGTGCTACCAGCTCTTGTGCTCTGTGGAACAAAAAGAGTTAACAAAAGAGTTAACTTTTGGAACAAAAGTGAGGTCTAGCCGCAGAACCACCCTATTATGGTGGAAAATGCATAGGTCTGCCCTAACAGAGAGTGCTGCCAGCTCCGAAACCCTTCTAGCCAATATGATAGCTACCAAGAAATCCACCTTAATTGTGAGGAACCTCAGGCCAATAGATCTCAATGGCTCAAAGGGAGCCCCCGTAAGAGTCTGCAGGACTTTTGACAGGTCCCACATAGGATACCTGTTGACTACCGGTGGTCGCAGGTTCGTAGCTCCTTTGAGGAACCTATGAACCAAGGGATGGTGGGAGAGAGACTCCAATGTACCAGCAGATAAGACTGAAGACAAAGCTGCCACCTGCCTGCGAAGAGTGTTGGGCGAGAGCCTTCTGTCCAGTCCATCTTGGAGAAATTCCAGAACATTGCTTATAGAAACTGAAGTGGCCATACGATTAGTCTTATTACGCTGTAGGCAAAAAGTCCTCCAAGTGACATCATATATGCGATTAGTTGATGCTTTCCTAGATACCTGGATCATTGCAATTACCTGTCCTTGGCTAAAGATCCCCACTCAACTGCCAGACGGCCAGCTGGAGCCATTGAGACTCCGGATGAAGCAGGGCCCCCTGGCTGAGGGAGATCTTGGTGGGGGGAATCCTCCAAGGCTGAGCCACTGATAGGTTCACCAGATCTGCGAACCAGGGACATCTGGCCCAATGGGGTGCCAGGAGTAAAACCTCTGTCTTTTCTGACAACATCTTCCTGATTATGGCCAGAATGAGACGAAGAGGCAGAAAGGCATACAGGAGACCTCGTGGCCACTGGCTCCAAAGTGCATTGATCCCTTCCACCCCTGGTGTGGCAAACCTGGTGAAGTACCTGGGCAATTGGGCAGTTGACTGGAGAGGCAAACAAGCCCACGGCCGGTGTTCCGAAAATCTCTGTCATCTCCCTGACTAAATCCGCATGGTGACGCCATTCTGAGCCAATCGGCTTGTATATTGTTGACCCCCAAAATGTGTTCCGCCCTGAGGGCAGCAGGTGCTTCTCTACCCAAAGACCTAACTTCTCTGCCTCCTGTAAGATTCTTGGATCTGGTTCCCTCTTGACAGTTAATGTGGGCTTTGGTGGCCACATTGTCCATCAGTATTAGGACATGAATCCCTGCTACTCTGTCCTGAAACTGCCAGAGGGCCAGGTGAATGACCCTGAGCTCAAGCCAATTGATTGGGCGAGTGCAGTCCAACTGAAACAACCAACCCTGAGCCATCTCCGATTGTAGATGTGCTCCCCAAACATAAAGACTGGCATCTGTGGTGATAACCCTGTGGCTGGGCTCCTTGAATATTTTACCCTTGCTGATGGCTGGGACTGCCACCATCAGAATGATCAGATAACCAAAAGAGGGACCAGGACCTTGATCGATGAATGGCTCCTGTCTGACCTCTGATAGGGCAGAAGGAACCACTATAATGACCGGGCATGGAGTCGAGCCTATGGGACGATGGATTTACAAGATACCATCTTGCCCAGGAGCTGTGACAGTAGAGATAGGGGACTATGCATTGCTGCCAAATCTGCTTCGTTAAGGACTGCAAACTTTTGTCGGTCTGGAAACAGGAAAACTTCGCAGGAAACCTTGTCTATGACCACCCCCAAATGGAGAAGAGAAGTAGTTGGAAGCAGATAGCTCTTCTTGGTATTTATTGAAAATCCTTGCGACTGCAGCATCTGTAAAGTAAGTTGAAGGTCTCTCCTGGCAGTGAGGTCCAAGTATGATTGTATTAATATATCATCCAGATAACATTGAACTCTCACTGGCAGGGCTCGTAAATAAGCTGCCAGAGCAGCCAGTATTTTTGTAAATACCCTGGGGGCTGAAGAAAGCCCGAATGACAGGGCCCTATGTTGGTAATGCTGTCTGTTGTAATGGAATCGGAGAAGTTTGCAATGGTAAGGCCAAATTGGCATATGGAGGTAAGCTTCCGTCAGATCTATTGACATGTGGAAGTCGCCCTTCCAAACACTCTCTAGGATGGTCTGGAGCGACTGCATTTTGAAATGTCGATAAAGGATATAGTTGTTTAGGCATTTGAGGTCCAGGATTGCTCTCCAATCCCCTGAGGCCTTTGGGATGACAAATAACGGGGAATAAAATCTCTGCCCTTGCTGATCCTCTGATACCGCTTGGATATCCACTAAGTGTTGAATGGCGGTTTCCATGAGGACCCTCCTGGCATTGTCCCAAGAGACTGGACAGCGGATAAAGAACCTCAGAGGAGAGGAATTCAAGACGAAGACCTGACCTCACAGTCTGCAAAACCCAGGCATCAGATGTTATTTTCTCCCATCAAGAAGCAAAGATGGACAGGCGGCCTCCGATGGGGGGGGGGAGTTTAGACATGCAGTCACTTGGAACGTTGGAAAGGACGACCCCCTCCACCTCGAAAGGCCCGCTTGCCCTAAGATGGTGGTAGTTGTCTACCTGAACGCTTCGGCTGCTGCTCTTGCCAGGCTAGAAAGGCCCTCTGAAAGCGCAAAAATCTTGGCAAAAGGAAGAGGGACCGAAGTATGGAGATGGTCTAGTCTCACGACCTTTTGAAGATGGAAGGAAGTATCTTCCTCTTGTCCCTGGTCTCCACCAGGAAGATTTCCAGGGAATCGCCGAAGAGCTTGTCCCCCTTGACTGGGGCTGAAGCTACCTTCCATTTCCTCCTAGAGTCCACCTGCCAGTTGTGGAGCAATAACAATCTCTGCACTGTCACTGAGGACGCCAACGCTTTGCTAGCAAAGTTTGCAGAATTAAGTGTTGCATCTGTTGTGAACTTAGTGGCAGCAATGATTTTATTTAAATCTTAGTGTGCTCAGATATCCCCCACCGGTATGCGCTCTTGCAATTGCCTTAGCCAGTGGAGTGCAGGCTGTGAGAAGAACGAGGCCACAGTCGAGGCTGGACCGCCCAGGCAGCTGCTTGATGAGTCCTCTGCAGGGTCTGCTCAGACTGCTTGTCATCCCCTTTCAGCACATCCTCTGGCTCTGTAGGAGTCCCTGAAGTCGATGCTGAACTAGCCACAGGCAGATCAACAGTGGGCAATTGTAAGGCCTTATCCAAATCTGGGCCCACATCATAAAATCTTTTGTCATTGGTGGTAGGGCTAGGACCAGTATCTGGAGAGGTGCATTGTTTAAGCACCACATCAAGAAGAAGTTTGGGCGATGGTAACACCTCTGTTTGGCTGCAGAAAAAAGGGAATCTCCCTGAGACTATAATTCTAGGGAAGGTTCTATGACAGACTCATCCAGAGCTAGATGGGCAGTGTTCTTGGCCTTATACAAAAGGGATTTTAACAACATGGGCTTAAATAACCCCATAAACACTGGTTGTTCAGGCTTAACACCTTCATCTTCTGACAAATTAGAATCCCTCACTTCCCCTTCTTCCTCTTCTGAACCAGAGAGACGATGGTTCTGATTGGTCCATGGAACACACCTCCTGGTATCCAAGCCATTAGCTGTGGGAATGGTTTGAGGCCTGCACAGGGGTTCTAGTATAATCAGCCCTCCCAAGTGGAACTCCCTCCCGAGGGAAGGCTTGCACAGGGGCTCTGAATTGTCCAGTTGCTAACCCAGTAGGGCCCAAGATCTGTTGAATACCATCAACAACCTCCTGCCTAATAGCTATAGAGACCACATTTCTGATATCTGGCACATCTGCTCCTGGGTAAGCCCCAGGACGAAGGCCTACAGCAGTTGGGGTAAAAGTGGCCTCAATTGGAGGCCTCTGTCATATATTTTGCTGATTCCAGCAAGAAGCAGAAGATTTTGCCCAAGCAACAGGCCTGTTGCTAAAGCCTGTTCTGCTCAGATCCTATGGCAGGGAGGAGTTAAGCTCACCAGCCCCATCTGGAGACCAAGCCTGTGGCAGTTGGAATGTAGCAATCTCTGAATCTGCCCTGGCAAATTTTGAATGGGGTGACAGTTGAACCCGCCCTTCTCTTTGCTGTAGGCCCTTGGCACAAACTGCCTTTCCAGGGCCTCGCGTCAACTTTTTTCCACTTTTTTTCCACCTTTGGTCTTCTTCTTCTTTGCAACGTCCTTGGCTTTAACCTTGGCCACCGCCTCCTGAGCTTGATGATTGAGACTTGGTCTGTCTCTTTTTCTTTGATGAGGTCGGCACTACAGCAGGGGATAGGGTCTCTTCGCGACCCGATTCTACCAACAGGTCTCTTGCGCCCTCCATTTCTATTGGCCCAAGGGTGCTGTTTGAATTGACTGCCTCTCTATCTTCAGCCCCCTGGAATATGGCCCGGCGAGCGGAACAATCCCACTGTGAGGCCTTAAATTTAGCCCTTACCGAAGGGCGGGAGACTGTAATTAATGTACTTTCGTGCTGGAGCTGCCGAAAGTGGCCAGCTGATTGGCGCTAAGCCAGAGAGAGGCTTTCCTTGCACCATTAATCTGGGACTCAGCTAGCCTGTAGGCAATGAGCCCAGTTGCCAGCTGCCTGGGCTCACTGGGATCACTTACAATTTTGATGGCTGGTCGAGTGCCCTCAGTGCTGGGAGCCGAAGCTCCGGCCCTGGAATCACTCCTGGGGGGGGGGAAGAGCCCTTCCCAACCCTCTCGCTGTTGCACTCGCTCTACCGGGTCCCTGGGAGCAGGATTCGAAGTCCAACACTGATAAAAGCCTCAGAAGTTTGAATAAAGGTTTCATTTCCTAGTTATGCTGTGAAAGCTCAGACATGTCCAGCTCCAACGAGGGACTGAGTCGAAAGCTGAGTAACCATGGCAACAGAGGTAGGTCTAAAAAAACATGGCAGACTCAGTCTGAAGACGAAGGAGGTGGAGTTTTCCCCTAACCTGGACTCTCGCAGCAGTCTCACGGAGAACCAGCCTATCTCTTCTCAGCTACGATCGTTATGCCCTCAGGGCAAATGTATGTTTTAAGTTCAAAAGAGGCTAAGATTAGGGTTCCCAGATTTGAGTTGCAAAATCGTAGAAAATAATAGATGCTTTGGTATTCCTCTGCTGCCATTAGTGTTCCCGGTCCAAAAGGGTTGTTCTGATTTCCCCCACCCCTATTTCTGTTAAAACGAGAACAAGCTCCTTTGTATACCCTGCTCTGATCGCATCGAAGTCTAATGATTTTTTCTCTCCAGCCTTAATCTCATCACTGTTCTGCTATCAACTAGTTCCCACAGATCCTACTGTAACTACTTAATCTTGGCTGTTTGACTTTGGATCTATTTTGCTTTTAAATTAGGCAATTTGTCTTATCTTGTAATACTTCGAATGTTGCTTTCCAAACCTTAAATCAGTTTCCAAAGCAAACCAATGAAAACATCTTTCTGTTCAAGTAATAGTGGTGAAACGGCAGTGAAGAGAATGATACCAGCAGTAGGAAAATATCGTAGACACTGAGCCTAAGTTAAAACTTTGACCTTATTTATCTGTTCTTTTAATTTATATTTGCTCAAAGACTTTAATTAATGTTTACAGTCAAACATTTTGCAGCACACCAACTAGAGATAAGAATTTACCAATTTTTCTTCTTTCTGTGGCTGCTATAATTCCAGCTGGCAGCAGTGCTGCTATTGTATTACTGTTACTCAACATAAAGGGACAGAAGAGGATAAGAAAGAGTTGGCTTTAAGGTAATTGTTCTACATAGTGCTTTACAGACATTGGTCCACAAGGCAAAATTGTTCACAAAGTCAAAATCACTTAGTTTTTATGAAAATGCTAATGAATTTAGAGAGGTGGTAAAAATCTCATTTTCCTGAACTAGAAGCAAAACATTTGAAAGTGATATGTAGATTTCTGTAAAACAGTGTATTTGCAAAGGGGAAAAAACAACTGACCAAGACTAATAAGTTATCACAGACATAATTTAGAAGGCACTACTTTGTATCTTACCAAGATTATTATCTTGGATATCTGAATTCCATTTTGTAAGTCATTTTCTATCTAGAAAATCCAGACAGAAGAACTCCAAAGTATATTCAAATTATTACCAGTATGAAACCAATATTAAACAAGATATTCACAATATTACTGGGATCTGGAGAAAAAAGAGAGCTGTTATCAATATTCTATTGCCAAATTTCCAGATGCTTTCAAATCATAGGCTTCATGACAATGTTAAACACATGTTGCAGTTGGACCTTTTAAACCACAAAACAACTGAGCAAAATACTGAGATTTCATAGGAAAGAGAAGGCTAACAACAAAAAACCTGAACATCTGAACAAGATAGTATGGATGATGATAATTAAAATGGCAAAAAGAAAACAAATAGAGTTACATAATCATTTCCTTATGCATGCCATGGAATGGAATGATTAAAGAAATATTAGTATATAGAACTACGTGGAATAATAGATTCAACTACAGTAGACACAGTATACAGTACATAAGAATATACAATAGTATATAGAGAATGCCAAATTACATTAAATTTGGAATATTAGCAATTGGCAAAATGCAACACAGACAAAAAAACATGAAAGATGACAACAGAGCATATATTTTACTTATATATTATGAAAACAACTTTATTCAATATTTAAAAATTCACAAAAAGAGGAAGGAAAATGACTGCCCCAGAGGCAAAATTACAGGGTTACTAGTAATATTTATAAAGGAGGAGGAAGTTGAGCAACTGCACATCCTTTTCAAAACAACTTGCCATGCAGCAATATGACACAAGGAAAAAAGTACTGATATAAAGAAAGAAGAAAATGCACAAGGAAATGCTATCTTGTACTATGTGTGGAGGAGCTCAGTACTATTGTACTATTTTACTAATATCAGAAATAGTGAAACTGTAATTGATATAAACATACCAAATCAGTGATGCCCTCTCTGTGATGTCCCGTTGTTTGGATGCAGTACAGATCTGGATGGGCAGGAACAGACTACAGCTCAATCCGGCCAAGACTGAGTGGCTGTGCGTACAGGCATCTCGCTCCAGTGAGTATATTCCACCTTTGGCCATAGGGGGAGAGGTGTTATCCCCTGTGGATAGGGTGCGGAACCTGGGGGTTCTCCTGGACTCACGGCTCAGTTTGGAGGAGCAGGTGGGAGCCGTGGCCAGGGGCCTTTGCCCAGGTTCAGCTGGTTCACCAGCTCTGCCTTTATCTGGATCGAGATGCCCTTCGCACGGTCACTCAAGCACTTGTTACATCCCGACTCGACTACTGCAACGCTCTCTATGTAGGACTGCCCTTGGATACCATCCGGAGGCTCCAGCTGGTGCAGAATGCGGCCGCACGGGTTGTGATGGGAGTTTCCTGATACTCCCATGTTACGCCTCTCCTGCGCAAGCTGCATTGGTTGCCGGTTGCCCTCCAGGTGAGATTCAAGGTTTTGATGTTAACATTCAAAGTCCTTCATGGCATGGGTCTGGGGTACTTGCGGGAGCGTCTCCTGCCGATATCAAATACCGGTCGCCTTGTGCGAGCACACAGGTTGGGACTTCTCAGGCTGCCGTCCGCAAGACAATGTTGGCTGGAGGTGACCCGGGGAAGGGCCTATTCTGTATCGGCCCCTGCCTTATGGAATCAGCTACCCGTTGAGCTCCGGCTGGTTCCCAATCTCTCCTCTTTCCGGCGCGATCTAAAAACCTGGTTGTTTTTACAGGCTGGGCTGGACTGATCTCCTGGGGGAGAGGGTGGGTTTTAAATTTGATTTTAATTCGGTTTTATAGTTGTATTTTGGCTTGTCTAGTTTAATTTCTTTTTAAATAATTTATTGTTCTGTGTTTTTATCTGTGAGCCGCCGCAAGTCCTTTTTGGAGAGTGGCGGCATACAAGTCAAAATAAATAAATAAATAAATAAATAAATTTCTGCAGAAAAAAATTACTTTCTAATTACTACAACCTACAGATATTTATATTCCACTTAACTAAGAAAAGAAAAGAAGAAGAAAGAAAAGTCACAGACACCTCAGATGGACATTACTATTTTCTGACTTTATAGACTTATTACAGAACATATGCATATATGCAATTTCCAATTCTGACAGTGTTCCTCTAAATCAGGGGTCTTCAAACTTGATAGCTTTAAGACTTGTGGACTTCAACTCCCAGAATTCCTCCTCCAGTCATGTTAGCTCAGGAATTCTGGGAGTTGAAGTCCACAAGTCTGAAAACTTGCCAAGTTTGAAGACCCTTGCTCTAAAAGACTTGCTCTAGAAGACTTGTGGACTTGAACTCCCAGAATTCCTGAGCTGTGACTAGAGGAGGAATTCTGGGAGTTAGTCCACAAGTCTTAAAGCTGTCAAGCTTGAAGACCCCTGCTCTAAATCACTACATCTAGGACAACTTAAAAAAACTGCAGGATACTATATGCCTTAGTTATTTTAATACCATGGTCGAATTCATATAAGCAATCACATTCCATACTACTGAAAATGTTTTTAATTTCACGTACCTTAGTGAATTTTGTGCTTTCTGTATTTTTTGGAATCATGCTGTCAAAGAACAACTTTGACAGGATGGTTCCAAAAAACCTTCAGAAACTTTAACATTATAAAATACTTCATATGGAAATGAACAATTGGACTTCATTGTGGTAATGTACTTCACAAATAAATATTTTTGGGCCAGTCACTCTCTTTTACCCCAACTCATCTCTCTCAGTTCTTATGAGGAAAAGAGGAGGAGAAAGGAGTATTAAGTATGTTTGCTGCCTTTAGTTCTTTTTTAAAAAAGTACAGATGGAATAAATAAAAATAAAAATCTAGATTCTAAATGGGCCAACCACCTCACTAATATTTTATAATCTTAATGGCAAAGCAGCAACAATCACAAAGTTAATAGTTTGAAAAAGCAGAGTTAACATTAGAAAGTAGAGTTATTGGATCATTGATTAAATTAAGAAAACACACATATTTATGGACACAATAAATGTGTACCATTACGAATCACAAGCTGGTCCACTTAACATTTTAAAATGTAATTCATAGTATATGATTTCCTTCAAAAAGAAATAGTACTCTTTCACAAAAGAATCCCACCTGTATCTATCAGGATCAGCTATCATGGTGACTCTCTTTCCTGCAGCTTAAATGAAGAAAATATCTCTCTTGATTATTTCCAGACAGACTTTAAATGCGCCAACTATGTGCATGAATGCTTCATTACATACTTTTACAAAGCATACAGACTGAGAGATTCTTGGTGCTCTCTCAGCTTGGTTGTTTTGTTGCAGACATTTCATTCCCCAAATTAGGTAACATCATCAGTGCCTCATGCCCAAGTTCAGAGAGCACCAAGGACCCCTCATTTCAACCCCAAGCTACAAATATTCTTTTTATTGGCATACAGAATGATTTTAACTTAGCCTAAGTTTTACTTCCCTTCCACCATCTTTCCACTGAATAATTCAGTTAGATAAAAAGATCCAATCCAGAACTGCAACATGGGGAAGGCAGAGATAGTCCATGATGCTTCATTCTTTTTAAATTTGGAGGTGAAGTCTATGGTGACAATAAGTCTTGGACCAGCCCTTAATCTATTTGCAGGGTGTTTTCTTTGTGCATCTCAGTTGTGATTAAGATCACGTTATCTATGTACTTATCATGTTTTGAATTCTTTTTAAATTAACTTTGACATTCTGTCTATTCTCATACCATTTGCTCTAAGAACAAAAAAGAACATTTCCTTGCATATTCAAAGAAATTAATATTGGAAACAAATCTTCTTTATTTTAAAAATATACACAACATAGATTCAGGAGGGAAAATTGGTATTTTAATTAATTATTGATTTTAAACAAATGTGCAAATCAACAGTCTTTATGTACATACAAGTTTCAAGTTGCTTATCACCTGCTTATAACTAAAATAGAATACAGTACAGGTAAAATACAAAACAAAACATAGTAATGAAATTCCACAAGCTAGGGAGTGGCCAATGTCATATACAGACAGACTTGAAGATTTAGCAACTCTAAGCTAATATTGTGATAAAGATCAGCCAACAGGTAAGAAAGATAGTAGTCAGCCTTAAATCTTCTGAAGGATAGGATAAAGCAGAAGAGGCTGCTGATCCTTGTAAAATGAACAATGGAACATTATATGACTCAAAGTTTCTATAGAGCCTAACCCAGAAAGACACAGGAACTGTGAAATAGGGATGTTATGACATACTGCAAATAACACCAAAGAGGACAAAATATCAAACCTTGTGGAAAAAAAAGGCTCAAGGATTAAAAAAAGACAGAAGGCTGGCCTTTGTTCTGTTTTTTTGTGATCCAGCAGGCTGGAAATTAAACTGCAATCAGCCTGGCAATTAACTCCCAAGTGAATGTCTTAGTATATCAAACCCTAGCAGGAAAATACTGTTCAACAGAAGCCTGAAAAGCAGAGTTTTTCCATTATGCTTCTTAACCATCTGGATTTAAAATATTGTAAAAAGAATGAGTGAGCCAAGATCTACTGGGGAAAAAGTTAATTTCTGCCAGAAACTAGAACATGCTTGCCGAGACATTAGCCCCACCTCACTGAAGAGCCAAGGCAGGTCTGAGAAACATTTACAGGCTATCCAACTCATAAACAATTATGGGTAGCATATGTATTTGAAAACAATATTTAATGCAACTTTTAAAAATGTACTGAAACACCTATCATAATGATTAAATTCCCACCTAGCTAACTAACATGATGCTTCCCAAAGAAGCTCCTATGGAAAGAGTCTTCAAGGTATACTTAAAGGACAGCAGGGTGCAAACAACTTAAAGCTGGTGGGAAGGGGGAATGCAGTTTCAGAGGATGGGCATTACAAAAGAGAAGGCCTGGCACCTCTTAATGCCTTAGGACTACATGGTTTTAGACATGGGAGCATACTCATTCTGTGAATACTGGATAGCTAGAAACAGTGGAAGAAAGGTGGTCCCTCAGACAGCCAGTCCTTATGACTTTTAGCAGAATAGAATATGTAGCTCAGGGTTGAACTGTGGAGTCCTTGGAGCATCACTGTGTGGATCATGTTACCTAGTTGGGTAATGGAAGATCTGCATATTGTGAAATGAAATGTCTGCAAGCAAACAACCAAGCTCAGGGAGCACCAAGGACTTCACACCTATGACTTTTGATTGTAACTTCCAGCACAACCAGTTTTCTGAATATGCAGATCTAATCACAACAGAGAACGTGCATTGAAAACTTTAAGGACTGCAGTTATTCCCCTTCAAATATTACCCTACCTTAAGAGGACAAACCAAACACTGGTCAATCTCTCTCTCTCACACACACACACCACTAATGAAACACTAATGGTATTACTGATTTTTTGGGAAATAGCCAAATTTCCAAAAATTTCACTTTCGTGAGGTCCTTGCTTAATGACCATTCTTTAACAATTGTTCAAAGTTATGATGGTGCTGAAAAATGTGACATATGACTAGTTTCCAGGTTACCTTTTTTACTAGTAGCTCTGAAAATCCCCTTACAAAATAAAGTTTATTTGAGCTAAATAAACTAGCATATAGATTCCCAACTATTAACAGGAATAAACAAGGGGCAGAAAGGACAAGTTTACAGAAATCTAAACATATTGGTTATGAATTTAACCAATTTAGATGAACCGAAGTACTTAGATAATTTTAAAAGTGTTTTAACAGTTCTGTTACTCTATGCATCCCCATTCAAAATCTCTTGGCAAAATCCAAAATAATTAACAATGCTACTTTTCTGAACTACTTGGTAGGAATGGTTTGGAAAGGAAGTTTTACAAGTAACTGTTAGGATGATTCCAGTTGCTGACAAAGGCTAATTTCTGATCATTGATATATAGGATTAGATAGAACTCAACTTAAATGATGGAACTTGTTTTGATCTAATAACTAAGTAACTAACTCACCAGATAGAAAATTTGCTCCTTAAGGAAGGCATTTGATTATAGTATAGTATAGTTTAATATAATAATATATATTATACATTATATAAATGTCTATATAATATAGTCTGGAACATATTTTACATGGGGCTATCTGGAAAAGCTTCAACTGGTGCAGAATGCAGCTGTACAAGCCATCTTAGGTGTCCCAAAGGACATACATAACACCTCTGCTCCACAAATTCATTGGGTGCCAGTTTGCTTCTGGGTCCAATTCAAGGCTGCTTATTACCTATAAAGCCATATATGGAATAGGACCAGGCTACCTACAGAGCTGGGTTCACCCTATCACATCAGCCCATCCCGCTTACTCAAGCAGGGGAGGTATGTTGCAGACTCCATCAATCAAATTTTTTTAGCTGGCAGGGTCTAAGAAGAGGGCCTTTTCTGCTGCTGCCCTACATCATGAAGCATCTTGCCCTCAGAGGTGAGGAAAGCCCCCAACCTCTTGGTCTTCTGCAAGGGGGTCAAAATTTGGCTGTGTGGCCTTCCTGGGAGGACACAGGTGCCCCCATAATCATGGGGATAGTTGGCCCCATGAGGATCCCCCCTCCTGTATTAACAACTAACCTCCCCATCTTAGAGATCTCCATATTTTGAAATTTTATAGTGTTTTTTTATAATTTAATTTTTAAATCTTAAATTATTTTATTTTAATGTTTAATTTTATTGATTAAATTGTATATCGCCCAGATCCCATCTCTGAGGGAAATGGACAGTTAAGAAGTATGAAATATAAATAATTAAATAATGTAATATTTTATTTTAATTATGCTGCAGCATTTAGAGCTGAATTGGGAATTATCCAATTCATGCACTATTCAAAATTAGAGCATATAAATACTGGCACAAAGTCAATGAAATGGAGACTGATAAGACTCCCCAAGTTATGTCTACTAGAGCAAATAAAATCACAATCACTAATCTCCTGGATCATCAAACTAACAAATTTTGTAAGAAGTTACGGCCTTCCTGTCTTAAAAAGAGTGGCCCAAAGAATTAAGAATACAAAATGATATAGCTATCCTTAGTAAGGGGGTAACTTGAAATGGCTGAGCAAATATGAAAGTACTTTTCAAACAGTTGAAGTTAGAACTGCCAATATATTTTAGGGAGATATTTACGCAAGCGAGATTTGAACAGTTTGACACAATGGTTAGATATGGGAGATTCCATTCTGTATCCTACAATAGACATCTCTGCATTTGCAGAGCGGCAGAGGTAGAAGACCTGGCTCACATCCCATTTGATTGTTGCCTCTATAAGAGGGTGAGAGACAAGATGACCTATTGGGATCCCATATTAAAACAACTTACCTTTCGTGCGTCCAGAATCTGAAAATAACATTTAACACAACACAGTACCTAAGCAAAATGGTTCCGTTGAGATCAGCATATGTGGGACTGATTGGGGTAGATTGTAGGGGTGATACCGAAATATAATTGCATTATATTTACCTATATATTAAATTATTGTATTTTATTCCAATTTCATTTTAAATTGTTACATTATTCCAATTTCATTTTAAATTGTGTTTTATCCAATTCCATTTTAAATTGTTTTTATCAGATTTTAGTAATAATTTGTGTCTGGAACTCTGCACTTTGATATGGTCCAAGAGCTAACCAACAAAGTAAAGTGAAAGTAATTATGTAGCTGTCTGTCATGTTCTACATAACCATTTTTACTGGTAATGATTATTTTTACTGGTAATGAATTCAAACTCTTAATTCTCACACCCACTAATAAAGAGAGAAAATGGATGTTCTGAGCACTGAAGAAATAGGAAGAGCAGATGGACTATGTAAATATCCCCAGGAATAAATGAAAAGGCAACTTTACTTAGAACAGATAATATCCTTTGATGATATCTTTAAACTTATCAAACAATATCTGCTTAATCCAAGCCCTTGAGAAGGACCCAATAAGTGGACAGAAATGCGAAATCTAGTCTAAATATCTCGACTGTGCAAACAATCATAACAATCCTCTCCAAAGGAACAGTAATGGTAGAGGGGCCTGCATGCTCTAGTGATGCTAAGGGCTATTCTGAACAGCTAGAACCATATCAAGACAGGTCTTAAAATTGGAAGATAGGGAAGCAAACATTTCAGAGAAGCTTGTATCACTAGTTGCATTGTGAGTCTTTCAGGGATTGGCTAAACTAATGCACAATGGATTGCCGCTGGATGGCTCTTCTAGGAATTAATACATTACAGATTAAAACAACTAGGAGGAAGAAATTGCAACCCAAGTCTCTTTGTCTGTTCAGTTCATGCACAGTAAGCTGCATACAAACATTCTCATGAGAATAAGAAATGAGAACAATGTTTAATTGGAAGCCAATAACTTTGCACAGTGACCTTAAGATGAATAAGAGAAGATCAGAGAGCATCATAAATCTCTGGAGGAAATAAAAACATGGGTAGGACACACTTATACTTGACCCTTATTTACGACAGAAACAAGAACATCTGAGCTAAGTGGCAGGAATAATACCAATAGCAAAAAGTTGTAGAATACTTTCAATATGAAATTTATGAAGGGTCAAAATAGAGGCAAGCCATAGTACATCCCTAATAGAGCAATATCAAGATCCAATCTGATTTTAGAATTGAAAGAAAGGAAATAGGCTGCAGAGTTTTTCTAATTACTGAAGTAAGAATACTAAGTTATATGCCCCCAAACCAGAGGTTTTTGTTTTTGTTTTTACAAACAGACTGATTTATAAATTGCAACTACGGAATAACACTGCTCTATTTTCTAAAGTTTCTCAATGGAAGCAAAAACATAAAACAGACATCTTACCAGTGCAGGCCACTGAATATGCTTGATTTTTGATCCCTGAGACTGGCTAGGATCCTTCCTCTTTGCCCAGATCAGTTGGTATTCCACAAGGAATGCTGCAAAATCTTCATAAACTTTAACCCATTCTCGTTTTTCCCATTCAAGATCATCAAATTCCACATATACCTAGGAACACAAATCAAATAATTATTATTGCATAGTTATATGGCGAAAAGGCTAGCAGAACATGTTATTTAGAACTTTTCTTAATTATTTCATTCTTAGTTTTTAAGCTCTGATTTAAAAAAAAAAAAGCCTAATGCAATAAAGAACGCAAATAATAGATATCAAAAAGCTGACAAATGTATTCCTTCTTTTTCATAGATGGAGTTAGAAAAGAGGTGGCCTAAAAGAAAAAAAAGAAAAGGAATTGCAAGAAAATGAACTTTTAAATCGTTTTCAGTTCATAAAGAAATAAGAATGCATGTTCAACTACAAATAACCACAATCAAAATTCTGCATCCAACATTGACAACACATTATGATAACGGTTCCTGTCATGCCCCTGTTGGAATCTGATTCCGAGGGGGAGGTCGAGCAGCTGGCAGGGAATGGGAGTGTGGCTCCGGTGGCTGTGGAAAAAACTGGGGAAGGGCACAGTCCGGCTGGGCATTCAGAGGAAGACCCAGGCCCATCCCCTCTTCATCCTAGGGCATGCAGGGAGGAACGGAGAAGGGAGCAACGGACAACGTGAGTTACAGGGGAGAAAAGGGCCCTGATTCCCTTCATTAGCCGCAGCTGGGAAAACAGGATTTAAAAAGGGTGTTTGCACACAGCACCTTTGCTGGAAGCAAAGCATGAATCTATCTTTGTTTGTCAAGTCTTACCTGGGTTCTGGCATCCTCCCAACTGTGTATGTTTTGTTATGTTTTGAAGTCTGCAATTCCTTATCCTGCCCTGTCTCGTTAATTGCTGCAGCGTGGTTTGTGTTGGTTTTTATTTATAATTTATATGTACTTAACTGTTCTTGGGAGTTTCTCCAGCCGATGATAACTGGACATTGGGGCCAATTTGGAGGTATTAAAGGGACTTTACCTGCTTTTGTGACTTTGTTGCTTTTGTGCCACACCCCGGGTCACCCTTTTTAAAAGACTCTTATTCTGAATATGACCCTAAGTTTAGTAACATATTTCTGATTAACTTATATATTTTTATAATAACAAAGACATATTAATAGTTGGAAATGAAAATGATAATATATACAAGTCCTCCAGTTACTATTTAATTCCTACAGGGATAAACTAATGACCTACATTATTATATAAGCTTTACTGCATGTTAGGGGATACCCAGAGGAAAAACTCAAATGCAACGTTCTAAAACTGCTACTGCACTCAAAATGTCCTTAAAAGTACATTTGGTTTTAATCTTTAACCTGTGTAAGAAAGGAAGAGAAGCATTATTACGAATGAGAATGTCAGAAGAAATAAAAAATAGCATTTCTCAATTATATTCTCCTTGCTTGGCAAATAAGCATTAAAAAGCGGAGAGTGACTGCTGCACTTACAATATTTGGCTGCAACCAAAGTTTCTATGTGGTTCATTTGGTAACCAGCAAGGAAAGCTGTTCATTGATTGTGAGTTAATTAAATTGTGTTTGATTACAGAATAAATGTGTCCAGAAAAAATAAACTTATTTTAAGACTGAGAAAACAGTTGCTCCAAGAGTTGAGGACACTGGGAGCAACTTCAATAATTAATTAAAAGTGAATTATTTCTTGTGGTTTTCCTTGGCTCCAGATGACTCCACAGATGTTACCAATACTGCTCAATTGTTGTTGTTTATTCAAGGAAATGACTGAAGACTTAACCTCTATACATAGTCTGTATGGAATAACTACGGGCAAGAATAGTTTCAAAGAAGTAGAAAACACTAGTTCAGTACAACGTAAGAATCTCTGTGTTATAACTGACTGTGGTAAACATGTATGAGCAGAACAAAAAGGCTTAGTTGCACAGATTTACATATCTTGTGAAAATATAAAAAATTTAAATATAAAAAATTTAATCATTGTAGTCATCAGCAGGCACTTTGTGCAAAGTATTTTAATCATGTGTTATTATTGAACCGATAGTATCAATGGTGAACTTAATTTATTTTTGTGCAGTGTCAATTCCATTTTTTCCTCAGAAACAGAACTTTCTAGACTTGCTCTAATACAAAGCAGTTCAATGGCTTAGCAGTGGAAAAGTTTTATAGATAGTCCTTGCATTACAATTGCAATTTGGACATATACTGCTGTTAATAAGGGCTGCGTCATAAAGCATGACTTCATGTGACCACTGGCAATCCAGGTGTCCTGTTGTCATCACCCAAGCAGCATAGGCCACTAAAACAGCAACAGAGTCTCAGGTAAGGAGTATGGTGTGCTACCTGGGGGAGACCCTGGGAGGCAGGGAACAAGTCGGGTGCAAATGGGTGTGGGTGTTGTGGTGCGGTGTGAGCTCAAGAAAGCTGGGGAAAGAAGACACTGCTGGGTATGTGCATATATGCAATCACAAGGAGGCTGTGGAAAGAGGGCACACAGTGGGAGGGTGTCCATGAAAAAAGAGGGCAGAGGGCATGTGTATAATCGCAAGAAGAGAAAGGGGATGTAAGGGTGGTCCATGTGTGAACATGAGCAGGCTGGGGAAAGAGGTCATGAGAGTGTGGAGCACAGAGGAGGACAGAGTGATACACAGGAGCAAAGAAAACTCGGGGCGGGGGAGAGACGAGACTTACCTAAACAATTTGCAACCTTTTCTGCTGGTTTCCCTATTGACTTTGCTTGAGGGAAGCCAGTAAGGTTGGTTGCAAATGGCAATCATGTGACTGCAGGATGTTGTAACTGGTCTTAAGTGTGAGCTGGTTGCCAAAGGCCTAAATTGTGTTTGCATGATTGTGCGGGTGCTTCATCAGTCAGAGAACTGTTTGTAACTTTCTTCATTCAGCACCACTGTAACTTTCAGTTGCTGAATGAATGGTTGTAACTTGAGGACTATATATATAGTGAATTTCTGAGCTCAGGGCTGAGATGAAAATTTTTCTGAAAAAGAAGAACTGCCTTCAATTCCTAGCACTGAATATTTTGCTACACACTTGGTAATATTTCTTAATGAATTCAACCTAAAATGACATGCAAAACAGCACTTACTCTATGGAACAGTAATTTTGATAAGTTACATTTGAATCACACAATCTCAAGCTGCTTTTATATTTCCCTTATTGTCACAAATTGAGACAACTACCTAGTTATTCAAGTTAAATTGAAGAGACATTACCATTTTAAAAAGTAGTAGATGAGAGTGTTATGGGCTTATGACAAAGCTGTAAATCTCCCTCATTTCTCCATCCAGGTGAAAAGTATTTGGGCGCCTATGGGGTGCTTGGGAAAGGAACAATTTTTTATTTCATGCACACTAGAGGAGAATAGGAAAATTTCCCCATCTCTCAATAATATTTAGAATTTGATCAAACATCTGTTGTTGGTAATGGCCTAATTCACAGTGGAAGACATCTAACTATACTCATTCTAGCAAAAAATAGAAATATTTATTTGCAGAAGCATTAAAATGTCAGGAAATGGGACCCAAAGCTTTATACTGCCCAAATAATTCTGGTTTAAACAATTAGGGTTCATTAAGTTAGCAGTGGAACATTCAAGTTTTATAATCAGAAGTTTCTCAATAAAATATTAGAAGACGACAGTGCTTTATACAAGTTCGTTAGAGATGAAATGTAGTATTTTACAATTCCATTGAATGTTAATTTTCGAAAGTATTCTAAATTCTATACCATCAAAATAATTTCTAAAACTCTTATGAATTTTAAAATCTGTAAGGAAAGAAAACTGTGTAAACTGTTAGTATTTTCGAAGTATTCATCAGACACATCAGGTTTTACATCAGAAATCCAACTGGCAGAAATAAAAATGAACAGAAGGTTTGCTTTTACAAATTTTCAACAAAGCAGTTGCAATTCCTTTCAAAATACAGCTTAAAAATTCACCTTCAAAAAGAGCTACTGTATATAACTCTTCCAAATGAGGCATTTTACTTTACGTTTTGATTTGTCAAGAAAGCATTTCACTCAAATGAAAGCTCAGAAAATAAAAATGCCAAAAAATGTCAGAACCCAAATTTAGAAGTACATTATAGCTTGTTTGTGCAAAAGATATATAATACTTACAAAAAGTAGCTAAAATATGGTTGTGTGTGTGTTTATAACACTTTCTCCTTTTAAGTAGCATTTTTAAATGCATTAACATTACTATACTAAGATATTAATGCAATTTAAAATTTCTGCCAAAAATTTTTTTGGGTGGTGGTGGGGGGCAATGTCTAGCCTACTGATCACAGGGAACACTGGCAGCTTCTCAAACATCTGTGAAAGATCAGGTTTCACTAGCATGGAAGCAATCAATGGAGCTATGTAACTCTTAGCACTATAAGCAGGTCCAAAGAAATATTCAGTTCTAATAAGTGAAGTGAAAACAGTTGATGAACTCTTTAAAATACTTCTAAATATTATTTTTCTTTAAATAAGTGTACATTGTTAAAGAAACACACCTACACCTACACACAATTCTGCAACTTGGTATGGTTTTAGTTTGGATTTTAGTTCAAAGATTTGACCGTATTTATAGATAAAAATGGAAACAATATTATCAGTGAAAAACAATAGGTTAGCTTACAAAAATATTTTGATCCTTTGTTTGATTTCATAGAAATGAAAATTTCTATGAAACTCATATGCCATGTTATCAAAATTACTTGTTTCTGCTGTAGACTTTATGATGTCACATCATGCAGTACTTAACACTTAAACCTTGATTTTGAGGATACTGTTTTAAAAATGTTAAACCACCTACAGGTAGTCCTCAACTTATGACCACAATTGAACCCAAAATTTCTGTTGCTAAGTGAGACAGTTGTTAAATGAATTTTGCTCTATTTTATACCTTTCTTGCCACAGTTGTTAAGTGAATTACTACAGTTTAGTTAGTAATACGGTTTTAAGTGAATCTGGTTGACTTTGCTTGTCAGAAGATTGCAAAAGATGATCACATGACTTCTGCAATCATCAAAAAATGAGACAATTGCCAAGTGTCTGAATTTTGATCATATGATCACGGGGATGTTGCAATGGTTGCAAGTGTGAAAAATGGTCATAAATTACTTTTTTCAATGCCATTGTAACTTTGATCACTAAATGAACTGTTATATGTCGAGGACTATCTGTATATAATTTCCCGTAAAGTGGGAAAGAGGAAGAGAGTTTCTGATCATCAGTGATCACTTCTGTGGTCACATCACATTTTTGGGTTGACTGCAAGAAAAAAAAAAGAAGACCAAGGCCACTCTTTTTAATCTGCCTTTCCTATATTTGTAACTACAATCTGTTAGTTTGTGCAAACTGTCATTCAGTAGACATAGGATAAAGTGATTAGCTGCACTGAGTCAGCAAAAAAAGAGAGCAAACAGGAGTTCAGGAGGAGGTTGCACTTTGTTCATCAGACAAACGTGGAAAGGGAAGGGATTGCTAGAACTGCAGAAAGATGATACACTTGTCCTCAAGTATCTTAAAGGACATGGAGAAGATAGGGCAGAAATTCACAGAGGGATTCTGGAAGACAGGCAAGGCAGTAGGTTTCAGGAAATCCAGCATCATCATCATGAAAGATCCTCTAATGTAAGAGCCCTTCATAGGATCACATTGTCTCGGAAAGAGCTAGATTTGCCTTTGCCAGAAATGTTTAAATAGACCCCCAGTGGTTGATTCCTGCACTGGACCTGGAATGGACCAGGCTAGATGATTCCCCAAATCCTTTCTGTCCTTTATAGTTTATGATTTTGTGTCCATTCTGTGCACACATCCTGTTGTGACCTTCTATATTTTCACCAGTACAGTATCACGATCATCAAATTTATATGGCACTTAATGTAAATCACAGTGGCTTCCAATAAAATAGAACACATAATATTACAATATCAGATTAAGTTATCTGAACAATAAAAAAGCAACACCAATAAATTACTAAGTACTTATAACAACATCTGGTTTCATTATTATTATTATTTATTTGTCAATCGCTTACAAGATAATAGGTATAAATATAAACATGAGTAAGAATACAGGAAATAGATATGAATAAATGGGGACAATAGGACAGGGATGGGAGGCACGATGGTGCACTTATGCACCCTTACAGAGCTCTTAGGAATGGGGTGAGGTCAATAGTAGATAGTTTAAGGTTAAAGGAGTGGGGGTTAGAGGATGCAACAACAGAGTCCGGTAGTGCATTCCAGGCATTGACCACTCTGTTGCTGAAGTTGTACTTTCTGCAATCGAGTTTGGAGCAGTTTACATTGAGTTTGTATCTCTTGTGTGCTCTTGTATTGTTGTGATTGAAGCTGAAGTAGTCATTGATTGGTAGGTCATTGTAGCAGGTAATTTTGTGTGCTACATTTAAGTCTAACCATAGGCGGCGTAGTTCAAGGTTGTCCAAGCCCAAAATTTCAAGCGATATAGGGTATTCTGTTGCGAGCAGAGGAGTGTAGTACTCTTCTCATGAAATACTTCTGGACTCGCTCAATTGTATTAATGTCTGATATACAGTGCAGATTACAGACTGAAGAGCTGTATTCGAGTATTGGTCTAGCAAAAGTTTTGTATGCCCTAGTTAGCAATTCGGTATTTCCAGAGGAGAAGCTTCGTAAGATTAGATTTACAATTCTTAATGCCTTTTTGGCAATGCTGTTACAGTGAGCTCTGGCACTTAAGTCATTTGATATGAGAACTCCAAGGTCCTAGACAGAGTGAGGATCATCAACAAGGACATATCCGCCTAGTTTGTATTTGGTGTACTGATTTTTTTTACCAATGTGTAGGACAGAGCATTTGTTGGTCGAGATTTGGAGTTGTTGTCGTGGCGTATAAGTTTAATAAATAAGGTCTTCCATATTAAAATAAATATGCTGCAAAGATAAATATTTCATTTGCATATCATGAAGGCTATGCATAAGAGAAAGGTTAATTATGTGGCTACTGCACTCTGGATGAATTCTATCTTCAAACTGTTTCTTTGCAGGCAGTGCTATTCCATCAAAAACAACAAGGAACAAGCACCAAACCTTCCCAAGGTTTGTATCAATTTGTTTTTTCCCATTCAGACCCTCAAAGCCTCCTATCAGCTCTTCAAGGCAGATGAGAGTAGGTATCCAATTTGTGTAGGCCAGTACTACTTTTATTGTAAAGCTATAGTAACAGAATTGTGCAAGTCTGAGTTATTTCATCTTCTCTCCTCCTTCACTTTATTTTCATTAGGACTTGTGAGAGTTTTGTCTGACAGTTTATTCAGGTTACATTCCTGCCCTGGATTCCATCCTCTTTTCCAGGTAGTCCTCAACTTATGACTGGATGTTTAAAGTCTGTTCAGCATTATGATGGCCTTGGAAAAGAAATTTTATGGTGCATAAAGCACTTTCAGCCTTTGTTAATTGTCATGCCACCCTTCCAGACTGCATTTTAGATGCTGCAAGATCCCACAATCACATCACCATGATTCTACATAGTCACTTAAGAGAGTCATGCAGTGAGAATGAGCATCCAAAACAGTGATTCTTAAACTGTTTGACCCAAGAATTACTTTTCCTGTCTTGAGTAATATTATTACACAATATATTTGCGCACGTGCACACACACACACAAAAACTTCATTTTACACTAACATCTTGGCAGCAGCAATCCCAAACTTGATTCTCGATTCATAAACAAGCAGTTACAAATTGCTCCATTACACCCAATATATGCCCAAATTAACTTCTCCGAGGGTAATTACCCCCAGTTTTAGAATTAAGAATCACTGTTCTAAAAGGTTGCTTCCTTTCAAAACAACAACTGAGGATAGGATTATGCATTGTCCTTCATCTCAGAGCCTGGTAGTTCCAGCTCCCTTTCTTTCATTTTCCTGATCCTACAATTGCAGCTTGAACCAATATTATCTTCTGTGATCTAACTGCTGGCTCCAAAACAAAAGATTACTGAAGACCATTTACATTTGCTTGGCATTCATTTTTGCTTTATTAAGCCACTTTATATACAAAATTTTACTGTAAACAGGTTCAAGAACCAAATGTGCCCTAAAATAACAAATGCTTATTAGTCAGCTTACAGTCTTTCCAGTTTTCACTTTGAAGAAGTATTGTGTTAGCAAAAAGATTAATACAGTACTTCCAAAGTGTGATTTGTGGTCAAAGACCCATCCTTGTAAAACATGTAAATAATGTACAAATATTTGTTTGTTTTCCTCCTATTTGAGCTGCAAACTCAGTACTTTGTCAGAAGAGAAAGAAGGAAGCTCTCTTCTGAATCCTTCACTCAGAGTGGTAGAGGCAGGATTAGACCCATCCACTTTGTGTGTGTGTAAAACAACAAAAGATAGGTTGAAAATAATAACCAGTCCCAAAGTATAGTGCACTGGCGAATGGAGCAAAGAACAATTCACCTCTTCTCTGTGCGCACACTGCTTCCTTCCTTTAGCTCTGTTTGGCTTATTTTAACTGAAGTTTTAAATTTAAGATTTTTATGTATTATTTTAATATTTTATTCTGTATTCTATTCAATATCTGTATGCCACCTAGAGTCACATTTGGCAGCATACAAGCTCAATCATTAAAAAAAAGGAAAAATAGCAAAGATTCTATAGAGATTGAACATTCAATTTCTCACTTTTTCAAGGCTGGGCTTTGTGCTTTTGGACACTTTTTTCCAGAACTTCTGTGAGCCCAATATCATAGCAGTATCAAATAAAGAAGTCAAACCATGGGTCCTCTTGTATTTTAAATTATATGCTTGCAGTAAGTTGATTGTATTTTCATACAACTATTGAATGTCTTAAATCACTGACTGTATAGTGTCTGAAAAAAGATGGAACACTTAACTCCATTTGAAACACAGAATCCCGTATATCAATTGTAATTATCCTTTCTCTTATGCATATCCACGATACACAATCCTTCATGATATGCAAATGAAATATTTATCTGTGCAGCATATTTATTTTAATATAGAAGACTTTATTTATAAAACTTATATGACATCCATCTTACCTGAAGGTGATTCTAGGCAGCTTATAGTCATTATAATATAATGCATTAAATGTTAAAACAATAATCACATTACATAGGATTAAAATTGGCAAAGTTGGGTAAGGGAGCAAGATGCATATGGCAGGAGGTGAAGCCTTATCTCAGTTTATTAACTACCTCCAGAATCACACACCCCAGGCTAGTTGGCAGAATCAGGTCTTCAGATCCTTTCAGAAGGCCAAAAGAGCGAGGTGCAAATCCAACAGGAGCCAGAACAGAAAAGGCTCTTGTCTTGGTTCCTGCCAGCCAGAATTCCTTGACCAAGGGGATCTGCAGCAGGCGTAGGTGGGGCAGGCCAATCCTATTGGGGTGAGATGGCTTCTCCAATAGCCTGGATCTATGCCATAAAGGGCTTTAAAGGTAGTAATCAACAGCTAAATTTCGACCTGAAAACAAGCTGGTAACCAGTGTAGGTCACGTAATAGTGGGCCACCCTAGAGGCTTCAAGAACTGTCTTCAAGAATTTGTATGCTGTCCATCTTGCCGAAGGTGACTCTGTGCAGCTGTATTCTGAGCCAGCTACACCTTTAAAAAACTCTTCAAGGGTAGCCCTGTATAGAGTCCATTGCAATAGTTCAAGAGTGAAATGACCAGGGTTTGGGTGACTGGGCAGAAAGACCAGATCCAAGTAAGGGCACAGCTTGGACACAACACGGAATTGCCTAAAAGCTTACTAAGACTGCCAGTTGCTGTTTGAGCAGGAATTGTGAGACCAAGCGAACACACCAGGTCTGTCCGGGATGGTGCAACCCCATCAACAAATAAAGGTGTTGATTTCTCAAAAAAACCAACACAGCATTTACATTTTGTTAAAAATAAGAATAGCTCCCTAATATATTAGGGAGGTAGTGGGAGTACAGGTAGAGATGTATGTAGAGATACAACTTAAAATATGTAAGTGAAATGACTTCAAAATTATCATTTTAAGCCTTTTATACATTTCTTGTCCTACTGTTGTCCAGATGTATTGGAGTACTATTCCCACTTTCCACCTAGCATGTATATTTAACACATATGGAAGAAACCAGTTTAGAGAAGACTGCTGTAGAATTTAAACCGATTTAAATTCTATCCCTAAAACCAGGTTAGAGAATGCTAAGCTGCATACAATAAAGCATACAATAAATGGAAGCAATGAAAAAGTTCTTACAAAAGACAATATGTGCCCCATCCACATCATTTTCAGATTTCAAAAGAAAGGTGAAGTAATACTTGCTATTACAGTGGAACCTCCGGTCACGACCGTAATCTGTTCCAAGATTTTGATCGCAACCCGATTTGGTCGTGACTGGAAGCAAGACTGACTGCACATGCATGTACAGAAAAAAATGGTGTGGAAGGGAAAGTCGCCACGGCTGTGTTTGATCGCCACCTGAGGATGTGTTCGCGACCAGAGTGAAACATTTAGCGGATTTTTTTGGTTGGCACTTGATTTGGTTCGTGATCCGAGGTTCTATTGTATGCCAAAAATAGCTTTGGATAGTCAAGGCTCACTATAGGCCCTTTCAGAAAACTCAACTAGTTGTTTCAACCTCAAATATTGGCATCCCTTCCAAACCATTATGACAAGAAAAGACAAAAAATATGTTGCAATGTAATAATGCAACCCCTGGTCTTTTCTGCTTGAATTTTAATGACAGACCCAAATATATTAATTACAGGTTGCGTGTTGTGACATGTTTTGACTCATGCACCTTGAACTCCTATAGATTCCTGTGGCCTAAAACCCCACCTCACTATGAGACAATATTTCTGTCTATCAAGTGTGTAGTATACCAATTTACGTAATCTCATAATTTAAAATCTCAACCAGATAACATTACGTAGTTATAATTAGCTCGGATATTGAATCCTGTCATTTTTAATTTTTTTCTTACTTTTCCTTAGGGGTAATTCTTTTATAATCCTCATATATACGTATGTATGAATGCATGTATGCATGTGTATCTGTAGAAATAAAGCAGTAGGACAGCTATTATTGATATAATATTTAAATTCATAATGCGTAATACATAGTCTTCTGACAAATCCATCTAAAATCAGCATATTTTATAAGCCTATTTTAAGAATTACTGAGAATGTGGACAAGATGCCATATTATTGTGCAAATACTAATTATCATTAATTAAAATATAAGATGATACCTTTAAGTAATCAAATTATGTCATCACACAGGTATATAATCTATGAAAATTAAAGAGAGATCAAAGTACAGAAGTTAACATGTTACTTCTAGAAATTCATATACTTCTTATTGTATAGTGAATATAGTGTATATACGCTGTAAGAGTAGATACCATGAATTTTTCAACTGAATAAATGCTGAACTAATTACAATGCTGAAGTTTAATTCTGGTAATCACAGTATCTAGTAAAGATCAATTAATAATACAAGATTCACAGAAAGTATTAGCATAAAAAAGTCATATCACAGTATGATCAACAACATCAGAAATATGGCTGGTATTTTATTTTCTTTACTTTTACAATAGACAAGGAAACAATTAAAACAAGCTATCTAGCAAAGTATGATGAGAACTGCAATTTTTCCAACCTTGGCAACTAAGCTCAGTAACAGCACTTGAAAACTCTATAGCAATTCTTTTACTTATATTGGTGGGCTTCAGGAGGAAGTGTTAACAAAATTCTACAAGTCTTAGCAGAATTATGCAAGGAAGAAGGGCTTAACATCAATCCTCTTAAGACCAAAATTATGAATTTCTCAGCAAACATTAATAACCACATTGTTGCCTCAAATATGAATAGCAATTTAGAAATAATAAAATAGAACAATCAGTACATCTTAAAGAAGGAAAGTTTAGCTTATGATTTTATCTCACTGAACTTTATCCCACTCATGAACCAAATAATTTGCATAGGAAGAGGATCTGCATTCAGCTCTTGGATCAGATTCAGTTCTTTTTGATGGTTAATGAAGTACTGGAAGACTGATTCAGTGGTCCATCAAAAAAAATCACATTTCTGTGATGCTTATAATTATTTGCATATAATTCTAGACTGAAAAATACAATTTGGGTGGGAAATAAAATAAAGATGTTTGATTAAAGTAATAAATCAGCACCATTGCATTTTGAGACTGTCCACCACTATATCATTTCAAAAATTCATTTGTTACTCATAGGCTTAAACAACATGGGAACTACTTATCTAATATACTGAGGGGAGAGGGGGAGGGGGGAGAGAGAAAGAGAGAGCGAGAAAAAGAGAACATGGGAATGACAGGCTGTTTGTATGATCAGTTTTCTCTTAAGGCCAAAATTGAACTTAGGAAGAAAAGATTAACTTCCACTGAACCTAGTATTGATGTCCAATTAGATATGCGCAAGACTGTACTTTTTAGTTTTATTCACTGTATCATTACTGTATCATCAGGCATGGCATGCTTTTATTAGGATTACTGCCTTGCTTTTTCCCTCTAGCAAAGGTTACTCGTAAAATAATCAGTAAGTTCTATATAAAACACCAAAAAGACAGCAACAATTTGTAAAGAAAGGGTATTAAGCTAAAGCATTACTGACGGTGTTTATCAGAATTTCAGCAATGTTTTTAAATACTGCATGAGCCCTTCTGATTTCTGAACAGATCAAAATTAATGGACAAATTCCCTAAAGAAATGCACACTAAGCAAATGCAAGGTACCAGGAGCTGAGATGAAGGGCAAAAAGTGCATTCCGTAAAATTACCTAAACTTCTAGGTGAAAGGGGAAGATCAGTACTCATAGAAAATCCAACAGATGGTTTACCTCATAGTCGTCAATATTTCATCAACCAGCAGGCTGCACCAACCTATAACAGAATGCTGACCTGCTAGAACAGGGGTGTCAAACTAGATTTCTTCAAGGGCCAGATCAGCATTGTAATTTTCTGCGGGCTGGTGGGGGGATGGGACAGCGGGACAGATGCCTCCTGCAGTAACCTGCTGGCCAAAATGGGGCGTCTGGGGGATCTGTGTGTACCCTCCCTGTGCCTTGTTTTTGCCCTCTATGACCTCCTGCAGCACTCTGTCGGCCAAAAACAGGCTGCATGGCCTGTTTTAGGCCCGTTTTTCAAGCCATTTTTCACCTGTTTTGGGCCTGTTTTTTAGTGTGTTTTGGGCCCATTTTTTGGCCATTTTCGGTCCGCTGGAGGAAGCGTCCCCCTCCATCCTGCCACACAGGTCTCCACAGGCACTGGGCCTGTGGAGACTCACACTTTTGCAAAGATCTAGTGAGCCCTCTCCTCTCTGCTATGGTTTCTTTGCCTACTCCTGGCGCTCCAAAAGCGGAGCAGTGAGAACAGAGCAAGAGTGGATGAGCTTGGCTTTGCTGACCCACTGAGACTGCCTGCTGCTTCTGGAGCGGTGGGCGGCCTCAGTGAGTTTCTCCTAAAGCCTTCTAGTCTTGGTGCGCAAAGTGTTTGCAAACCAATGGGATGCTTTGAGACAGCGTGATTTCGCTGCCTCCAAGCATCCCATCGGCTTGCAAACACTTTGCACACCAAGACTGGAAGCTTCTAGGAGCCCTGACTTGCGCAACTTCAGACACCCATTCTCTGCAAAAATGGCAGCTATAACTTCAGTCACTAAGTGAACTGTCATAACTCGAAGATTACCTGTACCTAGTTACTTCCATACTGATTCCAATGAAAGGACACAGATGTAGTCATGCGCCCTAGAAATTGATTCAAGGGAACATTCAACTTAAGTAAGCAAAATAACTATTTTCCCTAGTAAATCATATGACCCAGGATAACTGTATGCACAGTCATTTCCAGAACAGGTGCTGCTTCTCCTCTCTTCCTAAGCTGAAAGACACATCTATAAAATAAGACAAGAAGAAGAAATGGAAATGGTAGCCTAAGAACTGTATTAGGCTACCTTTCTATTCAAGGCGAACATGCTGGGCCTGTTGCAATAATGTATATTAAGGCTTTGCAAGAAAGAAAACTCTTTGGAAAAGTAAGTATATTTGTGGACTTCCTCTAGGAAGTATGAAGACATGGGGAGTTGAAGTATAAATCCTAAAGAAACAATGGAAGAACACAAATTGATTTAATTAAAAAAAATCAATCGAGTATTACTCAGAAAAACTTCCTCAGAGCCTACTAGAATGACAAAGGGCAAAAATAGTTGATAATTTATGGTAATGGGCTATCCATTACCGCTAAACAAGTTATAATGGTATGGCTGGAAAAAAGGTGTGGTATCATTTAGATTATCTGATCTCCATTCAGAGAACTCCTCAGCTGCTCAAAGGAATGCATCAGAGATCCTGGCTACATATCTGCACAAAACTTCCACGCTCCACTAAAGATTACACTCTAGAGAAGGCATATTTTAAGCATCAGCTACAATTCTCATCCTCCCCCTTTCTACTTTTTAAACAATTTTGCCTGATAAAAGGTCTTAAAATCTCAAAAGTAATAGTATTTTCCAAACCCTGACATTGCATTTGCTTTTTAAGTGACTTGGAAAGTAGCTAATTTACTTGTTCTACAGATCTTACATCAAACAAGCAAGTTTTTCTACTAATTTAAATAGTAAAACAGCCATCTTCTCTAGTTTATCCAGTCTATCTTTCCATTAATGACTATTCTAGATCACCTTTATTTTCAATTGTCCATGACATTAAATTCTAGACAATACAGGACAATGGTCAGACTCTACTGATATGCAACAATATGCTAATAAACCAGCTACGGTTAATAGGTTTTATAATTTGTTTTATGTAAGAGACACACAGATGGTATTCCCATAATGGTACAATACCCTCCAAGCACTGAAGTAAAAGGCATGGGGGAAGTACCATAAGTTTAAAACATTCTGCTGCCAGGCTGGTAAATTTATTGTTCTTATATTCTTTGTTATGAGATAGGTCAACTTCATAAGCTAAAATATAATCATTTGTCCTTGTATATTGGGTGTATATTGTGTTTTTTTCTTCAGACAGGTTTTCAAATGGAAAGTGTGCACATTACAGATAATGTTGCTATGTTTTTGAACATTTAGCTTTACTGCTGACCTTTGCAGAGCAAGAAAAGTCATGCTCTCTATGGACAATATTAAAGTGAATCTGGTGCAGATGTTTCTTTGCTGCACTCACTTCTGGGTTGTCTGTATAGACAAGCCAGGCTGCAGGAAAAAAAGCTGATTTAATTATTTCTTCCACTCTTTACAGTAGAAAATTTTTAAAACTTCAGGACCATTTTTTTATAGATTGGAAAACAGGATTCAACATGGTTTACCAATATACCTACTTTTATTTCTTATTGTAGAATATTTGAAATGTTCTTGGTCTTGGTTCTACTGGAGCACACACACTCAAAATATTCTAACAGAATGTTTCAAATGGAGTTGTTTTATTCTTATTTTTCTTACTTTTATTCTTAAACTTCTGTATTTTGTTCTTAAACTTGTGTACTACAACAAAGGATTATTTCTGAGACATATTACAACAGATAAAATTGAACACTTCTGTTTAACTCCATATGCACATGAAGAAGATACAACTGGAAGCCACAGGATTTGTGAATTATCTGTACATAGCAAAAGGTACAGTATCTTCACATATGGTATTTGGACAAAACCTATTTCTTACTTTTCTAGGTTAAATTTCAAAGTGCAAGCAGCACTGGAAACTGGCTCAAATATGCTTATAAACAATGGAGAAATTACATAGTGGAATCTTTTGCCAAATGAAAATTAAAAGGCAATTCTTAAAGATTTCTAAAAGCTTTCCTAACATTCCTAATATTTATTTAAAAATATGTATTAAGAATAGATTAGATTTTCTCTAATATCAATTCTACAGAAATACATTTGCTATGCTCAAATGTATGCCACAATATTCTAAGCTTGCAAAATAAATAAACAAAAACAAACAAACTACCACTTATGAAAAAAGTGGCAGTGAGGAAAAGAAAGCTTTCAAGAGAACAGAGTGGTTTTATGATAATATGATCATTCATTTTAAATTAAAGTGGTGCTTAAAAGTTTTGAACCTTTTTGAATTTTCAGTATTTCTGCACAAATATGACCTAAAACCTAATCTGTTCTTCACATATGTCTGAAACTAGATAAAGGGAACCCAATTAAGCAAGTGAGTCAAAAACATTATACTTGTTCATTTACTGAGAAAATGATCCAAAGCCACATATTTGTGTGTATGGAAAAAGTATGTGAACATTTGCTTTCAGTAACTATGGTATATGCTTCCCTTGAACAGCAGTAACAATATGCAGGATTGGCTAACAATTATCGGAAACTTTTAGTTAGTTTCCGATAACTGTTGGCCAATCCTGCATACTGGTTCCAAAGAATTTTAGACCATTTCTCCTTCCAGAACAGCTTCAATCCAGGGTTGGAGTTGGGTTTTCTTGCACAAATTGCCTGCTTCAGGTCCCTCCAGAACATTTCTATAGGATTAAGGTCAGGACTTTGGCCACTCTAAAACATTTTCTTTTTTGATCATATGACTTATGTCTTTTGGGTCACTGCCTTGTTGTATAATCCACTTTCACTTGGACTTTAAGGGACATCCGATACCCTGACATTTTCCTGTAGAGTTTGCTGATACTATTCAGAATTCATAGTTTCATCAGTTATAGTAAGCCATCCTATCTAAAGGCAGTAAAGCAGACCCAAATCATGATACTGCCGCTATCATGTTTCAGACATGAGATAAGATTCTTATGCTGGAATGCAATGTTTGCCTTTCACCAAAACCAAAACTTTTTTATTCAAGCCAAAGAGTTCTATTTTGGTCTCACCCATTCACAGAGACTTCTTCCAATAGCTTTTTAGCTTATCCACATATGTTTCACAAATTGTACATAGGCAGCAATGTTCTTTTTGGAGATTAATAGTTTTTTTCCTTGCGACCCTGTCAACAACATACTATAATTGTTCAACGTTCTCTTACTGGTGATCTCATGAATACTGATATTCACCAATGCAAGAGAGACCTGTGGTTCCCTGGAGTCCTTTGAAACCTCCTGGAATATTATATCTCTTACTTTTGGTATGATTTTGGTTAGTTGATCATTCCTGGGAGGATAGATTTTTTTAAGTGCCTCCTTTTATACATAATCTACCTAATAGTGGACTGCTGGAGTCCAAACTCTTTGGAAATAGTTTTGTAAACTTTTCTAACTTAGTGAGGATCAACTGTATTTCAGAGGTCTTCAGAAATCTCCTTTGCTTGATCCACGATACACTTCCACCTATCTTGTAGGACATCCCCATATTCCCACTTGATTGACACCCTGTTGATTGAAACACCTGGCTATAATTTCTCCTTCCAATGAACAGCTGAATTTAGAGATTCACATGCTTTTGCCACACACAAATTGGCTTTGTTTACATTTTACTGTAACCAGCAGTTTCTGAAGATTTGCTCAGTGCGAGTTGTCCTAATGTAGGGATTTGTTTCATGAGGATTTTATAGGGCCAGGAAGACAATCTTTGCTTTCGGCCTTGTAATTACGCACAGTATATATATCCTAGAATAGAAGAATTGAGGCCTTTGAACTATGGTGCTGGAGAAGATTCCTGCAAGTGCCTTGGACTGCAAGGCAATCAAACCAGTCAGTCCTAGAGGAGATCAACCCTGACTGCTCTTTAGAAGGCCAGATCCTGAACATGAAACTCAAATAATTTGGCCACCTAATGAGAAGGAAGGACTCACTGGAGAAGAGTCTAATACTGGGAACAGTTGAGGGCAAAAAAAGAAAGAGACGGCAGAGAATGAGGTGGCTGGCTGGAGTCACAGAAGCAGTCAGCGTGAGCTTAAATGGGCTCCAGGGGATGGTAGAGGAGAGGAAGGCCTGGAGGAACATTGTCCATGGGGTCGTGATGAGTTGGACACGACTTCGCAACTAACAACAACATATATCCTAATCTATGAGACAGATCTGTGATGGCGAACCTATGGCATGTGTGCCACAGGTGGTACGCAGAGCCATTTGTGCAGGCACACAAGCCCCAGCCAAACTTTCCATCCTCTCGGGGTAGGTAAATTGAGGACCCAAGATTGTTGGGGGCAATTAGCTGACCTTGTAAAAATGCCGCTTAGTAATAAGCAGGCATATACAATGGAATGAAGGCTATTGCTGAGCACACTGGGTTGTATCCCAAAAAATTGTAAGCCACCCTGAGTCTTCGGAGAAGGGCGGCATATAAATGTAATTAAAAATAATAATAATAAAAAAAAACTTACCTGCACTGTGCATGCGCGTACCTCCCAACTGATTTTCGGCCCATTTTGAGGCCATTTTTGCCCTGCCAGAGGCTTGAGGGAAGCCTCTGCAGCCTCAGGAGGCTGAAAAACGGGCCTTCCAGAAATACCGAAATGGGCCTATTTTTGGCCTCCCGAGGCTGCAGAGGCTGAAAACGGGCACTTCCGGTATTTCCGGAAAGCCCATTTTTCAGCCTCCCGAGGCTTTCCTCAAGCCTCTGGGAGGGCGAAAACAGTCTCAAACAGGCTAAAAATCAGCTGGGAGGTGCAGTGCAGGTAAGGGGGTGGGGCAGGGGTATTGTGCACGCATGCACAGGGAAGGCAGGGAGCATTGCATTGTAGGTGCCGGCACACACACACACGCTTTCGGCACACCACAACAAAAAGGTTTGCCAGCACTGAGATAGACAATGTAAGTTCTCCTGTCTGGATACTACTACACTTGTTCCATTGCCCCATTTTCCAAACTCCAGGAGTGAAAAGAAGGGGATAAGGATCAAAATTAGTCAGACAATTCTCTGAATTATTAGCACAAATGTAATATTCATTCTTGAGGTTTATACAGTTGCCTAAATTTAGTGGTTATACATGCATATTATCCTTATATCTCATTTCTATGACTATTTATAATGAAAGCTGAAGATGATTAAGAATTCCAAATTCTGGATCATGGAAAAGTATGTGCAATACAAAGAGAACATGCTTATTTTCCAGAAAGTGAATGCCAGCAGTAGAATGATCACTGCCAGCTGGTTTGGCCACCCTCCATATTACAGCACATTAGCATCCCACTGACAGCTACCAGACAACACAGGAAATGAAAATATATTTTAAAAATGAAAAGGAAATAGTAATATATACATCTTTCCCTGAATTTACAATATTCCACAATATGTTTCTAATGGCCTCATGAATAGAACACAAAAAGTCCTACAAAGCAAACAAAAAGAATGATCCAGAAAAAAATTAAGGAAGTCAGGCACAGCTGGTTTTAATGCTTTTGATTTTTTGATACTGTAGCTTACATCCAACAGAGTGAAACTGACAAAAGCAGGCCATACTTTTCATTGCTATAAAAAATGGTATTTAAGTAAATGAAGCTACTCTCCCATTCTACTATTAATGCACCTAAAAATTTTCTTTACAGATTTTGGAATTATTCATAGAAACAGCCTAAGAATGGAACCTGGAAAGATTAGTAAAGATGCTCCACCCTTGACAGCATTCAACTACTATAGCAGGCAGCAAAAGAAACTCCTCCCCCCCACCCCACTTTTTACATTCCAGCAATAGGGACAGAGCTTTTTCACTACTCTACACCAGTAATTATTAATCTGTACTCCAAAGTCTTTTTAATGCATTTTTCTTAAAAGTTAACTTTCAAAAAACTTATGGTTTTTATCTGGCAATCATATGTAAGGTTCTAGTCACAATAAATTTACAGTGCATTTTCCCAGAAACATAGACATTTAATTGCTACAAAGCCATTTTGTCTCAAGGGAACTCCATCAGTTATGAGAAAAGCACATTCTTCAACTTCCGTGTTTAACTACCAAGTATACTATTACTATAAAAACATTGTTCCTTCATTAGGACACAACTACAGTAGTTGTAAACTACTGTGTAAGTATATGCACACATTGTCAGTTTGCAATCAACAGAAGGTAGAGTAAACACTCATGTCTTCTTCACTACCCAACCAGTAGTGCTTTGTATCTTATAATTTTTACATACTTCTTGGAAGATGAGCACTTCTGTCTCAGGATTGTAAATGGGATAATGCTCAAATTACAAGATTTACCATCGTACACCCACTTAACCAAAAGAACTTCTCCCAGTGGTCCTTATTGTTGAATAGAAATACCTACTATAAATTCAATGTTAAGTACATAAATAAGGCCATCCCTTGTTCATTCCTATAACTATAGCTATATAACCATTATATTCACATAATTATTCTTTAACCATTTTCTCAATCATTCTGAAGGCCAGAATTCCCAGGATAGACACATCAATCAAATATAAGTACCTCCCTCTATTTCACAGGGACATGAAGTTATATTACTGATGAAGCAATTAGCTTCAATAAATGTCCATTTGCATGCATTATTGGGAAGCATGCTTTTTGAAATTTTATGGTTAAGACCTATGTCCTGACCAAAGATTTCATTTCAATATTTCTGTATTTAACCCTAGATTACAGCCAAACACTATTCAAAAATATTAATATTCAACTACCCCAACTCAGATTACTTTCTATCTATGGGTTATCTAAATTTACACTAAAATGTAAATGGTTCCGAATCTGAGAACAGTGTTAAAAATTCTTATTCTAATAATAAAAAGGCACATGTACCCTTTATTATTTAAAAACAGTATCATACTTGCAGCTATGAATCAAATATCCAAATCTATTAAGTTCATTTTATTTAGATATGCTGACTAATATAAAAAATAAGCAAAAACATGAAATTGGCTTTTATAATAATAATAATCTGTATACAAAACATGCAAATTGTACAACTGTGGTACTATGTGCTAGAATGTAACAAAATTCTTAAGGCTATTAAAAATGAAGGTGAAAATGTGTATATATTCAAATTTCATATGCATATTACACACACACACACACACAGAAAGAGAAGAATTATTGCTTTTCTGCCCTTCCCCACACAAATATATTCTGTCTTTTTTCTCTCTCTTCGTGCACATTCCTACACCCATTAGGAAAACACTAGCGACAGGACACAGTACTTAAAAAGAGCAATGACTTCTTCAATTGAGAAATACATTCACAACCCCAACAATTTTTAAAGTGCTTGTGTCTGTGTTTTAGAAGTATTAACAATGCACTCGATTATCAGTTGACAGTGCCTGCTTTACAAGGATTAAATGAATAGGAGTCAAATATAATCCTCCCGTAAGAAAATGAATCAAAACACTACCACTTATGATCTGCACGTACACAACTGTATCGAATTAACATTCAGAAAGACGAGCGGCAGCAACGTGTCTCTCGAAACCTCCCCCCTCCCAAAAAAATATTCCGTACCCACTTTTAATTTTTATGCTCCTTGATCCATCTCGACCCCGATCGCACACATGCAGAGAGAGCTACACGATCAAAAAATGTATAAAACAGGGCAATACTGCAAGCCGTTCTCTTCCACGCAGATTAAATCAGATAGGGAGAGAAGCGAAAAAGAGATTTTCTACCCACCGTAACCCCCTTCTCCCTGTCCGGGGCCTCGAAAAGGGGAAATTAGAGCGGATGTGTCATGTTTAAGCTCCCTTGTCGCCCTTTTATCCGCCCTCCTCCCTCCAGGAGCAAAGGGGGGAGTGTCTTGTTACTACCTCCACTTCGTTCTTGCCTCCCGAATGCACGCGCGCCCCGGGCAGGCCCCGTTGGTTGGCAGGGGGGTGTTTCTCCCCTTTCTTCCCCGGCCCTCGGAGGCTCCCAAGGAAAGGAACGGCCCGACTTGTTGTCGGGGCGAGGAGGGGGACGCGGGCCGCTGTCTGGCCCGCAAGAGGGACGCGCAGCCCCGCTCCTTGCGGGGAAAGACCCCCTTCGGGACGGAGGACACCTCCCCATGGCTTACCGACAACTCGGGACTATGCGAGTCCCGGTGGGAGACGGTGCGGATGACGCCGGCTCTCCAACGCCCGTTCTCCGCAGGCTCATCTCCCCCGGCGCCGACACACAAGAACCGCTTCCCCACAAGCTCCGGCCGCGACTCCACTATGACCGCCATGACGGCCACCGCCGCAAGGCCGCCCCCCGCCTAGCCAACCGCCCAGGCGCGTCGCTCCTACGGGTCGCCCATGTCTGAGGCAACCCGCGGCAGGAAGCCCAAGCGGGAGGCGGGAAGGGCGACCGTGGCTGCGCGCGCGGCCGACCCGCGTCTCCCTGGCTCCAAGCCGCGCGTCCCAGGCAGCCGCTCAGCCTCCGCCGCCGCGACCAGGCTGACACAAACACACGGAAGGGAGGGGACAGCGGAGGGGGCGGGGGAGCCGCGCTCTGAGAGCCGCGGTGCGGCCCCGACCACTCCGCCCACATAAACCCACTGCCATGGAGACCGGCACAACGCGCCGTCTCCCTCCGCCAGACACAAACGCGCTGAGGGGACGGGGGTGGGTGAGGAGAGCGCGGGTGCGCACCCGGCTCTCTCCTGGCCCCTGCGGGGTGGGGGGGTGAAGCGGGCTCTGCAGCTATACGCCACTCCGGCTACCCTCCTCAGCGGCGGCTTCTCCCGTCCTTCCTGGAGGGGGGGAGCGAGGAGGGGTGTCCCTATCTTAGGGAAGCTGCCTTTTCCTAAAATAAGGGGCTTTTCATTCCTGGGGGGAGGAGGAAGGACGGCTCTGCCCTAGCTGTCTGAACAAGGCCAGCGGGAATGCAGCGCTTCCACCGGCCTCCCCCTTCCCATTCCTCGCGCGCCTTGAGCCCCTCCGGCGCCACTGGAAGCGAGCAGCTGGAAGACGGGCGGGGGATTGTTGCAGAAAAGGCCTCGAGCAACTATCTGCAATTCTTAGCCCGGAGTTAGGGGAGAGGGGGAGACCCGTGGCCCACAGCTGTGGTTGCCTCGTGTCCACAATAGAGCAGCAGCAAGGCTCAATGGGGAGAGGGGTAAAGGGGGCATTTTATTGGGCTGATGAGCTCTTTTCCTGATTCTGCGCCTCTTGCCTTAAGATTTCTCAGCATAACATATTTTATATATATATATGTATATGTATGTATGTATATATATGTATATGTATGTGTGTGTATATATATGTGTGTGTGTATGTGTATATATGTATATGTATGTATGTATGTATGTATGTATATGTGTATGTATGTATGTATGTATATATATATATATATATATATATATATATATATTGCTCCTTCTGCTGATAACTAATAAGTGGGGCTTGTTATTACAGGGTCGATCTGGATTGCTTTATTTTTCTTCCGTGCTTTTCTCTCATCTCTGCAGGATGACTCACAGTGGCTGAGATCACTCTCTCTCCCCCTCTTTCTCTTGCTGAATGAAACACCCACCCAGGGAAAATTCTACCTATCCAGAGTAATGTTTTCACACTGAAATGAGCCTTGCCATGGTTACTGCACCCTGGTGATGCTGCTGTGGCTGCTGCAGTTGGAAAGACTGCATCAGCCTGGGGAAAGCAAACAAAATAATCAAGCTGGTTAACATGGTTGCTCTGGAAAGAACTGAGGCAAAATATTTCAACCTGTCCTGACAGGTTGTGTTTTTGGTTCCAGATGATCTGGAGACCCAAGTCTTCCTTGGCTGAATTCTGCCAATGACTTTTGATCATATTACCACAGTAAAAATAAAGTATGATCTCTATTATACTGGACACTTAATAAATCCAGTTCAGTCAAAAAAAGAAGCATACTGCTGTTCCTAAGCAGACTACAGAATGCCAGACTGAGTGGTTCCATGCAATCAAACATGTGCAATGTTTTCTCCTTTGTGTGTCAGCACAACATTCTAGAAAGCTACAATTCAGCACCAATATTGTACAAAAGGCGAGTATAAAAGCTGGGGTTGCCAAATGTCACCCAGAGATCCCTTTTGCAGCTAAGGATTAAAGAGGAAGCACAGTAGGTCCAGCTCTCTCCAGTTTGCTTTCCTATAATGAATAGGAGTCTAGGTATGCTGCACAACAGGTAAGAGAATAGGTCAGTCAAAAGGCAGGAGACAAAACAGGAAAATAAAGCCATAACTCCTGGGCTTACTGCTAATCACAGGAATAGAAAATAGACTCTGAGTAATTTGGCTAAAGCTGTGAACCCACGTGTAAAGGACTTCTCAACCACATATTAGGGGAGTGTATGAAACACATTGTGGCTTGGATGTTCAACTAAACTTCTATCTGGCATGTGATCTGACTGATTTGTAACCCAGAACACTTTGGATCATCCGGGTTTTGTTGACGACAAAATCTCTAGGACTTAAACAAGGTGAGTAGAGCAAGCCTTCCTTGCCCCTCCCTGCATCACCTGTATGCCAGTCCACCCTGTGCCATCCTTGTATTTTCCTTAATTGCTCTGCTTGAATTCATGAGCAGCATATCTGACCAGAGCACCTATTTCTTTCAGATCTTCAGTACCTTCCTTCTCCTTCACTGCTGCACTAGAACTCAAATGTAGCACATCTTTCTACCTAGATTTTCTATTAGTTTTTTAAATAATCTCTTTATGTGTGCCACTCTGAGCACACTCCCAGGTGTATGCCTAGACCAAACATGTATGCACCAAATCTGAGCACCAGCAAGCACAATTCTGTTTACCTCAAAAAGGCAAACAACATTTTGCACGTCACTAGTGCACAGGAACCCAGAGAGATCTTTTGACTTTTTCTTACAGGAAAAAAAAATTCAAAAAGCTTCAGTTATCCAAAGGAATCTCTCAAGATTTCAAGCAAAAATGCAATAAGCAGACAACTGAATCCCAGACAACAATCATGCTAGCAAATAAAATAAGCTACATTTTGCAAGGTCAGAGTAGGTCAATTTCAGTATTAAGATAAATGTGAAAGTTTCATAATGCAGATGAAGTCATAAGATACACAGATAAGTATATTACGAATAACATCCCCTCCCACCCAAAATGCAGAAAGAATATTAACGTGACAGCCAAAAGTCAAATTGCAGTTCAACCATGGACTTCATTAGGTTGTCTTGGGCAAATCAATAAATGTTTCTGGCATAGCACAGTACGGGGAAAAGATTATAATGACTTGCTTCAGATTATTATAAAGCTGAAAGTGCTCTTGCAGTTTGGAAATTGTGTTCGTAAAATATCCCTAGATTCTATTTCTATTGGGAAGGAAAACTATTAATCTGAATAACAAAAAATACCAACACTAGTGTCTTATTAAAATGATATACAGATACTGTATGTCTATTAACTGCTTTTAAAAGTATGGTGTTGCATACAATAAAACAGATTAATAAAAATTATTCAAGCCTCCTGCAAGCTTACATTCTAAATTTATGTGTGTAATTTAAGTATGCTATTAGAGGCTGCCTTTTTTCTTCTACCAATCCCTCAGTCATAACCTGTTGCATGTGGTTAATGTATATTTCATTGTCAGAGACTAATAGGCACTTCTATGCTTGTGTACATGTAAGCAAGTCCCCAGATTGAAATATACTCAAGGAACCTGGCATAGGACTGAAACCTAAGTATCTGCAGAGTACCAAACTGTTCCTTGAGAAAGGAATTGACCCAACTACACTGAGGGTATCTAATATTAAATGATCTCCAATCTAATGATATTCAACTCTATCTCACTCATAGACTCTACCTCTCGCCTTCCGTGGATTTATAGTTGTTATGACCAGGACCTTAAGGCAGCACAGCTAAGGCACTCTAGACCAGGGACGTCAATCTCGCGTCGTCACAGCGTCATCACATGATGTAGCGGGACTTTTCCCCATTCTCTAAACCGGGCGGGAGTAGGTGCACGTGATGCATCCAGCCCATGGGCCACGAGTTTGACACCCCTGCTCTAGACCAATATTTTCTATACTGCACAATAAGCCTATGAGACAGGTTGGGATAAAGGAAAGTCATTGGCCCAATGCGTTTTATCTCTGAGGGGGTTCTTTAGCCTGACATTTCCTAGCCTAGCACCTTAACCACTACACTAGGTTGCCTATAGAATTGGTACAAAATATCAGGAAATACATACTGATTCATCTTGTAGATGATAGAAGAGAATGAAACTACATATCTCTGAAAAAGCAGCATAGTCCATTATAAACATTATGAAACCTAAGTTCCAGTCTCCAGAGCACCACTTCACAAAATAGGCATCCTCATGGAGAAGCCTACTTACATTTATTTATTTTCTTTGATTTTTATCATACAATTTGCCCAAGAAATCAATGTGGTATTTCCTCCTCCAGTTTTTCCCAGGGTAGTAGGCAGAGAATCTTGCTGAAAGTCATGTTTCCACAGCTGAGGATAGGATCAATCTAGGTTTTCCTGTTCTAGTCCAACACCTGAACCCAGTTTGTCAATCTTGGCAATTTTAAGATGTGTGGACTTCAGCTCCCAAAATTCTGTGAATCACCCTTCTGGAAGTTGAGGTACACACATCTTAAAATTTCTGAAGTTGAGAAACACTGATTTAACCACTACTTCACACTTTTCTTGTGACTCACAATCATCCCTTTCTGAACCTTTGCCCAATTTGCTGTCAGCCAGCAGGACTGCCACATATCTAAAAGTTACCAAGAACAAGAATAAATTAGGAGTTGTGAAAATCTATGTGGCAGCTTGCTTAGCTCCTCAGAATATTTGTTATGTTTTGTGAGGCGACTTTTTATTAGCCAATAATCAAGGATAGTTTATTTTCTTTGTGCCAAATGGTTTTGTAATTCATCAACTACACTGGATTACAGTAATTGATCAAAGCGCCATGTGGTCAATACTGTTAATAGTTTTTGACAGCATGACTCTTAAAGGTTCAAAAATAGAAACAGCCATTAAATTACCAATACCTCAATCTCAGGACTTGGAAAGGATTGATACAATTATGCTGCCTTAAGGCAAATTCCTTTCTTCAATAATATATCAATTTCATATTCATCACCCATTCATATGTCACACAATATTATGCCTTATTATTCCTTATCTAGTTGCAAATAATTCACAATTTTTATCCTCTGCAAGATTTCCAAGTTTCAACTGAAGTAGATGAGAACATCTATTTCAGCAAAAACATAGAATGGGCAAGAGATAATATTTATGTTGTATTATATAAAACTTTTAAACATATTTTTAGTAGCTAAAACATTTCTTGGTGCAGTTGGTGTGCTACATTCTGATACAAGAGATTAGGAATGGCTTAAAAACCCCTCTTTTTACCTAGATTTTAATATATGAATATGTATTTAATATGTGATACAAGGGTTTTATGCTGCTGGTCTTTAATGTGTGTGTGTCTGTGTGCATGTACATGCCTATGTCTATATGTGTAAGAATATACATGTAGGAATACAATAATATATAAAACCATTTACGTTCTTAACATGTAAACTGATTAGGAAATCCAATTTGGTCTAGTAATTAAGATGTTAGATTAGAAGTGGAGAAAACCTAGGCACAAAGGTGGCTGGGTGACCTTTGGTCCCTCTCCCCTGCACCTCCCATCTCTCTCAATGTTTTACTACGTTGGATAGACATAGCCAATTATAGGTTATTTAAGACATATTTAAACCATAACTTAGCATGATGTCCTCAGTTTGAAGCTCTCAGAAGGTTGATTTTTGTATCAGTACAACAATCTGTACTGATGCCAAAGCCGGTGGACACCCTGTGGCAAGGGAGTCCCAATAGTTCTTTCGGTCGAGGTCCAGCCTCAAGCCATATGAACTCCTCCTCTTGAGGTTGGGGCCTGGTGGTCGGTTGGGCCTGTTGCTTATATACCTATCCCCCAACTATGTGGCAATGGCCCTGCCTGGGCTGCTCGATGCCCTCTCGGGAGTGGCGGTGGAGTTCCTAAGCCTTTTGGTTTTGGGTGACTTCAACCTGCCCTCCCTGGGGGGGACGTCGGGATTGGCCCAGGAGTTCATGGCTTCCATGGCAGCTATGGACCTGACCCAAATAATACAGGCCCCCACACATGAGGGGGCAACACGCGACCTTGTTTTTGTCTTGGAACGTTGGCGTAGTGATCTGGGGGTGGGCACCGTGAATGTCCAACCCATAGCATGGTCAGATCACTATCTCCTGCGGCTGGTCTTCCAACAAGTGGCCCCACACCGTTGGGATGAGGAGCCACTGAGATGGTTCCGCTCCAGACGTCTGATGGACCCTGAAAGGTTCCAGACGGAACTGGGGTTTTTGCCCGCCTCCCTTATCCACAGCTCGGCCGAGGTACTGGCGGCCACTTGGCAACAGGCCGCCACTGAGGCCCTTGACCGAGTTGTCCCCTTGCGTCCCCTCACTCGCCACAGATCCCAGATGCCTCCTTGGTTCACAGAGGAGCTCAGGGAGATGAAGCGGTGTTAGAGAGCAGGTGGAGATATCCGAGAGAGCCCAGGGCCTAGGACGAAGAGGTCATACCTCTCCGCTCTCATAGCGTCCAAGAGACCGCCCAGCTGCCCTGTTTAGGGTCACCCACTCCCTCTTACATCGGGAGACGGGGTTGGATCCTATGCAGGGTAGAGCTGAGGAATTTGGTCAGTATCTGCTGGATAAGATCGCCGGATTCGGGAGGGGTTAGACTCTAACTTGCAGTGGTCTGAGGAGGGAGGGACAAGAAGTCCGGCCGATATCATCTGGGCTGAGTTTGATCCTGTTTCCGAGGATGAAGTGGACAGGATTATGCGATGCTTGAGTTCCACCACATGTTTATTGGACCCGTGCCCTTCCTGGATGGTGTATGCCGCCAGGGAGGTCGCGGCTGGCTCGGGCAGTTGTCAACGCTTCATTAAAGGAGGGCTCTTTCCCCGCCGCCTTGAAAGAGGCAGTGGTGGGAACCCTCCTGAAGAAGCCTGCCCTGGACCCAGCCGTATTAAACAACTTTCGTCCGTCTCCAACCTTCGTTTTTAGCGAAGGTTGTTGAGAGTGTGGTGGCTCAACAGTTTCCGCTTTTCCTGGATGAAGCGGACTATCTAGATCCCTATCAATCGGGCTTCCGGCCCAGGTTCAGTAGACGGCATTGGTTGCACTGGTGGATGATCTCTGGAGGGCGCAGGACAGAGGCTTTTCCTCTGTCCTGGTCCTATTAGATCTCTCGGCGGCTTTCGATACCATCGACCATGGTATCTTATTGCGGCGCCTTGAGGGGCTGGGAGTGGGGGGCACTGTTCTGCAGTGGTTCTCCTCCTACCTCTCGGGGCATTCGCAATCGGTGTTGGCAGGGGGGCAGAGGTCGGCCCCAAGGGCTCTCACGTGTGGGGTCCTGCAGGGGTCGGTCCTCTCGCCCCTCCTGTTCAACATCTATATGAAGCCGCTGGGCGAGATCATCCGAGGTTTTGGGTGAGGTATCATCAGTATGCTGATGATACCCAGTTACATCTCCACCCCAAACCAAATCAGTGATGCCCTCTCTGTGATGTCCCGTTGTTTGGATGCGGTATGGATCTGGATGGGCAGGAACAGACTACAGCTCAATCCGCCAAGACTGAGTGGCTGTGACAGGCATCTCGCTCCAGTGAGTATATTCCACCTTTGGCCATAGGGGAGAGGTGTTACCCCTGTGGATAGGGCGCGGAACCTGGGGGTTCTCCTGGACTCACGGCTCAGTTTGGAGGAGCAGGTGGGAGCCGTGGCCAGGGGCCTTTGCCCAGGTTCGGCTGGTTCGCCAGCTCCGTCCTTACCTGGATCGAGATGCCCTTTGCACGGTCACTCATGCACTTGTTACGTCCCGACTCGACTACTGCAATGCTATGTAGGACTGCCCTTGCATACCATCCGGAGGCTCCAGCTGGTGCAGAATGCGGCCGCGCGGGTTGTGATGGGAGTCTCCCGATACTCCCATGTTACGCCCCTCCTGTGCGAGCTGCATTGGTTACCGGTTGCCCTCTGGGTGCGATTCAAGGTTTTGACATTAGCATTCAAAGTCCTTCATGGCATGGGTCCGGGGTACTTGCGGGAATGTCTCCTGCCGATATCAAATACCGGTTGCCCTGTGCGAGCACATAGGTTGGGACTCCTCGGGTTGCCGTCCACACGACAATGTCGGCTTGTGGTGACCCGGGGAAGGGCCTATTCTGCATTGGCCCCCGCCTTATGGAACCAGCTACCCGTTGAGCTCCGGCTGGCTCCCGATCTCTCCTCTTTCCGGCACGATCTAAAAACCTGGTTGTTTTTACAGGCTGGGCTGGACTGATCTCCTAGGGGAGAGGGTGGGTTTTAAATTTGATTTTAATTTGGTTTTATACTTGTATTTTGGCTTGTTTAGTTTAATTTCTTTTTAACTAATTTATTGTTCTGTGTTTTTATCTGTGAGCCCCGAGTCCTTTCTGGAGAGTGGCGGCATACAAGTCAAAACAAACAAATAAATAAATAAACTCACCCTCTTGTATTCTCTTAGCCCAGCCTGCCTTGCAGGATTGTGGGAGGCCTGTAGTATGTATGTTGTATATATGTATGTTGTCTTGAGCTCCTAAATGAAAAGCAACATACATAACCCCCACCACCACATATAACATATTTCAAATGTTTCCAGAATTTCTTTACCTTCACTTACATAATTATACATCATTATATGCAATTATAATTATATATAGTTTTGGTGTTTTATAAAACGTTGTTTATAGTTTGTTTTATAATTTACTAACATATCCAATCAGTTTATTCCAGAAACCATGACACATGGGCTATTGTATAAGTTCAGCTAATGGCATTCCCAAGGCCATTTGCATATTTCCCATGTATTTAACTGTATAGTTTTGTCACTAAAAATCAAAATAGTTAGGGTGGATCAGGGTGCTTAAGCACAAGTTCAGCAGCAAAAAGTCACTTCAGTTTCTCGAAAATCGCTTGAGATTCCATTGATCATTTCAATGGTTGGCTCAGTTTGGGTTTTCTGCTCCAGCCTTGGTTTTTTTTCCACAACCTATCATAACACAGTAAGAGTCTTTTCACTTAATATAATGAGGGGAGGGAGAGAGAATACACACACACACCTCACTGTGGAATTCAGCTTGGGTAAAGACTACTAGGGGACTATTTAAACCATTTCCTTTTCTTTTGTCACCAAATCTGATTAATCCACAAATGACCTTGGAACTTTTCCTTCACCCCTTGGGGCTAGGGCTAATGATGACATCTGGCAGCCTCATGCTGATGGGGGATGAGATGGAGAAAAACAGAGAACCTAACACATTCATAAAACTTCTGTCTTTAATACTGGAGGAGGCCCTAAGAAAGCAGGCACCATAACAGGCTGTTGGAGAAGGAGGAAATGTTTCTGCTTTCTACAGGCCTCCTTCACTGGGGATAATCTTTTTTGGGAGGGAGGACTCCAATAGTACCAAATGGAAGTAATATACTAGTGTAGCCATAAAGTTCAGCTGCCATGGCTACAGTCCTGAAACTGAGCCATGCTGAACTCTCCCCTTCCTTTCCAGATCATGTTTCCCTTAGAAAGAAGCAACTTGGGAAGAAGCTTTTCCATTGCAATAGGAAAGGACTTAACTCTCTCACTGCCTTCCTATGTACAAAAACCATTAAAAAAGACACTGAAGGTAGAGGTTAGCAGTTAAACCACAAAAGTAGCATCTCAGTGAACGGAAGGAATAATGCTTGTTGCTTTGCTTTCTTCTTTAAAAAAAAAACCCTGAACAGCTTAATGATTTGTGCTGAAAAATAATGTGTAGACAACAAAACCTGCACTCAAATGTACAGGTCGACCATCCTAGGTTAGTGAAGTCTGCTAAAGATAGATTCCTCAAATTTTATTATAGTATTAACAGTTAATCTAATCTTGGGTTAATTAAAATTTGTTTTGAAACGGCAGTTCCTGAAGTCACACAATGAAGAAAATGTAAGACAAAATGAAAGATAAAAACATCTGGATTTCTTTGCTGTCTGCAGCGTTGTTCTTGATGTCCACTAAGAAAATAATTGTAAAAAAACTCATAGAAATGAAAAAAAATATTTAAAAGGACTAGCCTTACAACATAAAAGAATTATTTTTTCCATTCAATAATTTCTGATTCTTGGAGATTGCCTGAACAAGTCCTTATAGTGTTGGTGGCAAAGTTTTTCAGAAGTGCTTTTGCCATTGCCTCCTTACTAAGGCGAAGTGAAAGTGACTGGCCCAAGGTCACCCAGCTGATTTTGTGTTTAAGGCAGACCTAGAATTAGATCTTTATCCATACAGTTTTTATGTGCATCATATAGATTCAAAATGCCTGTAATATTTCTGCCTAGTGGAAAAATAGTGGCCTTTGGAGAACAGCCTAAGATTTGGATTCAGGCCTAGCACCACATTCTGCCTAAGGTACATTAAATCCAAACCAATGTTTTAAGTAAGGCAAGGCATATCTAAATTTGGTTCTGGTTCAGGCAACTCTAAGTTTTACAGCATGGTTACACAAATGTGGCCTCTGATATGTTAATGACAGAGCACTATAGCTTTAAATGCTGGGGTGAAATCACAGGGGAGATATCTTGCCTTCACATTGTCTTCTTGGGGAATTTAGCTGGCTTTTCTGGGTCTGACTGAACAGAGACCAATTTAATCTCATGGTGGGAGCATGTATACTTCCCAACTCAGCCTGAACCACAGAGCAGGCCATCACAGAAAACTAGAAGTAACTTTATGGTGTTGGTGCTGTTTGTGGCAATTTGTGTTGCCTCTTACCAATCATTTCCTAGCTATTAATGGGCCCTGATTTTAGAGAAATGATTCCAATGTTAAATGATAATATAAAAATAAAAAAATATGGTTAATTATTGAGCTAGGCATTGTAAAGCAGTGAGTAAGGGGGACCAACAAAGAGGTTAGGAGCAAACTAATCATAACCCATGTTCAGTACTGATGGCTAATAGCATAATCCTCCTAGTCATTACAGATCACCAGCAAAATTTAAAATTAAAATTAATTTCATATCGACTTGTAGCATTACTTGATTCCCAGCAATGCTGGGAGAGTATATTAAATGTATATACTAAATATGTACTCAATACCTTTAAAATATAAATATATTACTTAAAATATATTATTAAATTGCATTAAACAAATAAATTAATATTACATACTCATTTAATTAAAGCTTATTTAAGTGGTTTTCTATTCTATATAATAGCCACCAGAAGTGGTGCTACAAACCAGTTGTCAAGCGCCGTTTGCCAAACGCCAAAAGAGAACTACGATCCTCCGAAGCTTGTCAAAGATCTGTTTATTTCTCTACTATGGGGGTAACGACCATATACATACACTCAAAGTCAGCTCTGGCTGGCTCTGCAGCTCAGAGCTGTATTTATACAATCATCTACATGCTCGGTTAGGTTAATTAAGCGCTCATTACATAACCGGCTTCCGGACATTCTCACTGGCCACCATCCAGATGAATTATGGCTAACAGACTTTTGCATCCCCTCTATGTTGCTACTATATGTACTGTTTGGGGATTATATATGGGTGGATTACGTGTTCATCCTTGACCCGGCTTCCAGGTGTCATGGCTCCATGTCTGTCAGCCCTGGAGTCATGACACCAGTTTTGCTACACCTGGTGGATTGCTCTGTAGAACACTAAGGGAATTGGCTGATGGTCTTTGCGAAATTTGGAAGAAATGAAGTGCCAGATGGAAGGGAGCAGAGATTCTTAGAAAGGGAAAGGAAGTTTCAAGAAAACAGAACAGTGCCATTCGTATCTGGGAAATGGTTTGGGCAGATGATTGATATGTAAGCATCTTAAAAACTGTGATAATTACTAGAATTTGGCAAGGTTTAAGAACAAATTTTGCCAGTCTGAACTTAATTTTTCATTGGGTAATCCTAGAGACATAATATAGCTTGACTTCAGAACAGCATTTGCAAAGCACCCTAAAATATGCTGAGAATTAAATATGAGTTGAATGGCATGATAATTAAGTGAATATAGGCTGAGCTTCATTAAAGTCTTCTCATCAAATTGGAGATTGCCATCTTGCAACAGTTCTTAGTCCTTTACTCTTCAATATTTTTGTGAAAGTGCGAAATGCTTATCAAAATGGCAGAGGGAACTAAATTGGATAGGATAGCACAGATCCTATATAATAGAAATAAAATCCTATTAAATAAAAATTCAATTATTCAACATTCTGGCTTTCAGGTCTCACTGGTCTTTAAGCTACCATAATTATCTGGGCTGGGTTCATAGAAATCAGTACTGTAGACTCTAATGCGTAAAAATAATAGAAAGAAATTAAAAGGAAGTGCAAAGTGATTCACTAAGGAAATTAACATTAAATGTAGAGCTATAGGATGGGGGCTATGTTACCTGGCTCCAGTATTACTTAATCACCCAAAATATAATTTACAAATCACAACAAATAGTTGTTTCAGTGCATCTTGTTCCAGTCCCATTGTTATTTTTTAAAACATAATTCAAGATGGTGAACATATCTAATACCCCTTCCTCCTATTTTCCCCACAAAAATCACCCTGTGAGCTGGAGTAGGCTCAGAGAGAGTGACTGGAGTTTTTAGGCTGATGCCTTAATGATGTCTTAGTGATGCCAATAGACCAAAGAAATTGCAGCAGAAGGAAAGAAATATAAAAATCGACTCTTTTCAAAAAGAGATTCAATGGGCTGAGCTGCTTCAAATCTGACAGGCAATCACACAGAAGGTCATGACATGGAAGAGAAGGAATTTAAGCTGTAGGAAAGCAGATTGCAATGAATTGTAGAAAAAACTTTATAATAATAAAAGCAATTTGATGGCAGAACCCGTTACTAGAAGAGATTTCCCTTGGATGCTTTAATTGGAATTCTTGTACTGAAGGGATGGGGTAGATGCAGAGCCTTTCAACAAAAATAGGTGGCTTTATGCATTTATCAATAGTTCATAGAAAGAAGAGGTCATCTCTTCTATTTTAAGAGAAGGTAATGTGTTACTACAATTGTTTATGTCTGTGATACACACATATACATATAATCTTACATTTCTTGTTCTTTACTATATTCTATACTATATTCTAAGATATATCTTCATTTGATTTACCTTATTTTTATTCTTTCTCTTCTGTACTTTTTACTTTTATTCTTTTTTAGTTTGCATTAGTTTTTATTAAATATTACAAATAAAGTTGCTATTAAAAAGGTTTTTCTACTTAAATTTGGAGCTATATGCAGGTCTGTGTTTTCATTTTTCAATTTCAATTTTCATTTTATTCGGTTTTGAACTTTCTATTGCAAAGTTCAAATACTGTGAAATAACACAAAGTATTAACAAAAATGGCATCTAATTATTATTTGTATTAATCTTTGTGACTATCTTTTGTAACTATCTTTTGATGTTATAAGCTGCCCAGAATTGCTTAAGAGTTGCAGTCATATAAATCTTTTAAATTAAAGACACTTGTACTGCATTTTTCCACAAAAGATTCAGTTACCAAGGCAATAAATGCAAAAGCTAACTCTACTGGGCTTTTTTCCCATAAAGGGCAACTCCTGTGCATAAGAATGCTTTCTCTGTTAGAAACTGCTGTGTGAAAGATGTAATATGGAAGGCATAGAAACTTACATTGAAAAACAAGTTTTACAACTTTGAAAACTTAAAAGTAAGGCATAATTTGTTGTTCCTTTCCTGAATAGCCAGAAATATAACCCCACCAGCCCACCCTTTACAGGTTCAGTTTCTATTGGGACACAGAGCAAATACTGGATACTTATACTGCCTTCATGATAAGCTACAACAATATGACTTAAGCACAAAGCAAAATAAATAAATAACCCGAAAGCAAGTTTAACATTCACCAATATTCAACAATCAAACAACTAATTTGCAGGCCACCATCAGACTTCATTTATTCTTTACTTCCCTGCTTATTAGTCCCTGCTTATTTATGAATTTTAGCCTGATTTCTGGTTCAAAGGACCTGAACACAAATATGAATTTGTGATAGGCAACTACTGCCTATTTTCAGGTTAGTGTACTTTTGTTTTGCTTATAGGTGATGGATCTCCATGACAAAATAAATGTTGCACTCCACAGGTCTTGGTCTGATCCAAGTAGATAAGGTTATTTCTAATCACATTTGACCTTCTAATCTGCTTCTCAACTCCTATTGCTTAATTCCCCCATCTTACGCTTTGTGTGAAACACTGCCTCAGCAAATTGGCTTTGCCATTTCTCTCAGACCAACCACGTTGCTTTGCTATTTACATGTGTGCTCCTTTTTCAGTCCATTTATAGGGAGGCATTAAAAACAAGCCAAGACTTTACTGCCAAAGCACACATAGCTTTCATGCTGTTTGAGTCTCTCTGGGATATTTTTTTTATAAATAAACATTCCTAGACTAACATGGACTCTGGCCTACTTCACCAATTTGTGTAACTAAAAGAAAAAAGTTCAGGTTTCCACACTGGAGATCAAACATTTTGCATAATCTGTCTTCTCATATTACACAACAAATCCTATCATTGATAAACAAATGAAGGTGGTTTATTGGAATATAAGCAGCAAATAATCTACTGTCTCATCAACACAACAAGCTATGACTTTGTGGGTAACTAACACACCCAGCTGACTCATTTAGCACATGTAGGCACACACCTGCCCCAAAGCATTCATAATCCAAAGTAACTGCTCACAGGAAGACAAGAGATAATTGGGATCTGCTGACTCATTCCAGGGAGGCTTTAGAATCAGTAGCATAGATGCTAAACTAGGATCACTGAAATAGGGCATACTGGTGCTAGAAAATCTGAAAACGAGCCATCTCCATACCTATTGCTCCAGGAAGGGTGCTAATTGTATTAAGATTATATTAACATGAGATTGTATGTTATACTGGGTCAATAAGACCATGTACTAGTTTGGTTTAACTATTTTGTTTTCATTTTTCCAAAGATGGTGTACCAATCTAAACTTCTCTCAATTGATTAAAATATGTTTTATGGTTAAAATACTGGATTAGGACTAGGAAGACCCAAATTCAATGCCTCCCACAGGATTAGAAGCTCCAGGTGACTTTGGGTCATCAGGTTAATCTATTTTATGTGGGCTTCAGTGAAAAGATAAAATAGAGTCTACATATACTAATTTAACTCCTAGAGGAAAGGCAGGACATAAATTAAATAAACAATTTTCTATCTCTGCAGATTACAATTACATCCCACGTAAAAAAGGGACTGACCTTAATGTCAAGCACACCTTTTCTCCTCCATTCTTTATTTTTTGTTAACTAATGTGCTTTAAAATTTAAATTTTGTAACCTTTGCATTAGCCTATTAAAGAAATTGCCTTAAGATGAATTTTCAGTTCATAATGTGTTACTTGGAGAATTGAAACCTCAGAAACATTTACCTTCTAGATAGCAGCATACATTTTCAAACAACTGACGCCATCAGATTTTCATTTCAAGAGTCCCTCACCCCATATGACTCTTGTAAGCAATATGTAGTATAAGGGTTCTGTAGAACAATTATTAGATTTACCTTCAGATGCAACAGCCTAGTAAATTTCATGGCATATCCTACATTTGTAGACTTTAGAATTCTAACCTTTCCAGATAACTATTCACAGAACTACAGCAACAGCAGAGGAGCCCAAAACAATTATCACAGGAAAAAGCACCATTATATTTCATAGAGGAAATCTTAATTTTCATACAGTCTCACATTGAAATCATTCTTAATTCCAAAACATTTGTATTTTCAAATATCAACCTTCATGCTATTTGACTTCCACTCCTCCATTGTCTGAATAGAGATAAGCATTACAGGTGACAATGGAGTTCCAAGATCCACTCACAAAAATCTTGAAATCTGCAGTGACTCCTAGCTTGCAGAAGACATTTAACCATAGTTAAATTACTCAATTTTCTGGCTTTCTGGCCTCACTGGTCTTTAATTATCTGGGCTGGGTTCACACAAGTCAGTACTGTAAACTCTAATGAGTATTTAAGTGAGTTGTGCAAACACAGACTTTGAGAAACAAGAAATACACCATCCAGAAAGTACTTCCCCTGAAGATCATTTAATATACTATCTGAAGATGGGGTTCTTATACTGCAAGGATCATCTAAAGAGAAGGCTCCTTTAAAACTATTACAGGAATGGGTGGGAGAGTCAAAATAATTGGCTCAGCCATGTGATGGCTTCTATCTGACCTTGGACCATTCTGAAATACCTAAACCAGATGAATCTTGTTTAGTATTTTGCTAGATAGGCAATACACAAGAAAGTAATAGGGCTATGGACTAGACCGAGATAAAAATCTCAGAAAGCAATGGTTACTGAGTGTGACGAACATTGCATGGATGTATGCAGAAGGTCACCTAGATATAAACCTATCTTTAAAAAAGCCTTTCTCCTTTTACCTCCATTACACTTCTATGTTATCAGTTGTATCTTAGAACAGAATAAGGACAAAATGAAAGCAGAGCTTAAAACAGCTTTTGGAGAAAAATACTCCTAAGCAAAACTTACCAGCACCTGGAAAGAGAATTCATATGCTTATATAGCTTAATCTACCCAGATATGCCCTCTTCTCCTCATCCCTTGTGACATTTTTCTCAGCCCACTCCTCAATTTTCGGAAGGCCTTCTTCAAGCAATTAAAGACCGAGCCCAGCACTCTATAATGTACAGCAATGCCTTTCTGCCAGAGGTCACTCTTACCCATCTGAAGCCGTTTATCTGAAAGAAAGCAGTATATCCTCACCGCGTTTCCTGTAATTCAGTGGGAAAGCGCTCGCCGGAAGCACGCAGGTCAATGTTACATAAAACCCATCTTGCATTGGTTCGACTGCTAAGGCCGACCTCGCTCGCTTTTCCCATTTCCTCCCTTCCCCCTCCCCAGTTTTTGAGAAAAATCAGCCAATGGATGGAGCCGGGGCGAGGGGAGGGGGTGGAAAATCCCCGCGGGAAGCAAGCCTTGCGCGAAAGCGATGCCAATGCTTTGGATCCCATGCAAACTGTTAAGATGGCATTGTAAGTCAACGACAAAGACAGTACACACGGGCAGCAACAGTAACTACACCACTAAAGATGCGGATTAAACCCCTATAAAAAGGAATTTACCCTATTCGCGATGAACCTACAAAGAGAAAAGGCTACGCTTGCGCAGTCTCCCGGCCGGTTACCTACCCATTCTTTCCTCCCCAGGCAAAGCGAGGCGCATGCGCATTGCCGCCAATTGAACGGACGGCGGAGGGAGGCCCGGGGATAACAGAGGCCAATCCGAGACAAGGGGGCGTGGCGTGTGTCAGTTGTGAGGGAGGGCGGCGGTCCGTTGACTTCTGTGAAACGGTGGGAGCCATTCGAGGCCCGGCGGGGCGAGGAGCCGGAGGGCGAGCCGGAAGGGCGGGTCTGATCGAGGCCCGCTGGGGCTGGTGTGCGCTCTGGGGGCGGTGGCAGGATCCAAGGCCCAGCCTTTCGAGAAACAACATGGTGTCGTGCATCGTTTCCCGAGTCGTTGTGTAAGTAGGGGGGAGGAGGTGGGTGCCGGGATGGCAGCGCCCGTTCTGAGCCGATCGCGAGGGGAAGGAAGGAAAGAAGGACGGACGGGCGAGCCTCTTCTTCGCGGGCGCCTCCGCCAGCATGGCTCACGGGGCTTCCCGGGAAAGTGAGGAAGCCGGCGGTTACTCCCAAGCATCCCTTCCTGGGCGAGGACCACCGCCGGTGGCAAGGATGTACCGGAGCCCCTACTTGGGTGCTGCTCCCAGTGGCGTCTGGAAGCGGTGCCTCTTCCGCCGGGCCGGTTGGGGGAAAGGCCCGCGAGGCCCCGTTGGTGGGTGGAGGCAAAGAGGGAGGAGGCACTTGCATTCTTATTTTCTTAGCCACGGGGGCCTGCCGTTGCCTCCCCCCTTTTGGGGTGGGGGGGTTTGACCAATCTACCCAGTTTGGCATAATGGTAAGGTATTGAACACAGGAGGCAGTGAGTTGTATGCCTGCCTTAAGATATGAACGCCAGCTGGGTGAGCTTGGGCCTCTCTCTCAGCCCAGCAGACAGAAAGAGGCCAGAATAGTATATACACTAACCTTGAATTGTACAAAACAAAGCAAGATATATAGTAATATTCTACACCTGTGGGATTTCCTGGTGGCTTCCCATCCAAGCATTAACCAGATGCAGTCTCATTTAATTTTCTGAGATGACCCAAAGTTAGCTAGCTGTTGTCATTTTTGTGGAATCCTTGGTGCTTTCGCAGTTTGTTTGTACACATTTCATTCCCAGCTTGAGTGACATCATCAGTACTCACTGATTAATTCGTACTGATATTAACTAATTGGATAATGAAACATCTCCAAACAAACAGTCACGCTCAGAGAGCATCAAAAACTCTACAGTTCAATCCTGAGCGACATATTTTTCTATTGGTTATCATTCTTCCTTTTGCTTTAAACTAACACTATGTTTTTATAGATGCTTGCTGCAATTAGCTGATAGGGGACACTGGAGTATGGGCAACTTGATGTTGTGACCAAGCCTGCACAACAGGTAGAAGGGAAGGGGCTATGTTGATAAGTGGAAAATAATTGTTGGCTGCAAAGGAATACTTGACATAGTGACCAGCTCATTGCTGGCTAGCATTAGCGGGTGCAGTGCTGGATCTGGCAGTGGATGATGAGGTTTAGAGGTGCTCAGGAGCACATCTTTAGGAGGATGATAAATTTATTACTTTAAAAAAAATTGGTGAGCCATACAAGGCTCCTGGGTGGAGAGGTGTCCCATACTGTGCAGGCCTGGTCTAGACTCTGTATTGTTGAAAGAAAATTTTAGCCTGAATGTAAGTGACCTGTACATTTCATTAATATGTGCTAGTGGGATGTGAAAGTAAGATAAATTTGAATTCATGATGTTGTAGTAATTAATACAGATTTAGATCTTCAGATTTATGAAAACTCTTTATTAGCATAGGGATGTTAAGCAATTGGCAATAATGCATCTTAATCCTTTGGGTCCCCAATGTTTCTTCCTATCCTCTTAACTTTTATATACTTTTCAAGTATATAAAATGAATAGTAATTATCATGGGTGAAAAATCATTGTCTAAATGTATTGCTATTCCCTAATGAATCTTACAATATCTGAAGTAATGATACAACAGATTCTAGAATTGATTAAAGCAATAGAAGAAATTGAAGCCCTGTACAAACTAAATAGTGGCTTTAATTCTTGGTAATAGATTCCGACATTAAAACTATCATTGCTTAAATGGAATATACTGTAGTTGTACATGGTCTAGCAACCTGGGCACTCTGATTGGCTATGGCATTTATTCTGTGCTGGTTACAGACTACCAACATCTTTTATAATGTTTGTGTTCTTATGTGCACAATTTTTACACTGCAGCGGCACTGAAAAGAATCCTTTAAAAAAAAACTTCAGGTATTATTTTATATTAATCACAAAGATTATGTGATTCATGTGAAAGGAACTTACACTTAAAGTGAAGAAGCTTCCTCTATTGTAATCAAGGCATTTTGAGCCTTGGAATTATATGAGTAAGTAATTAAGTGATAAATTCCTGTTTCTTGGAAACATATACTGAAGTAATGCATGTTTCAGACATTGAAAATTTTGTAGTGATGAATCCAGGGTGGAAATTCTAGAGCAGTCCAAAGCTGATAGTGTTATAATTTTAAATGCTTGGAACTATCATCAGCTTAATCTTGTCATATTTATACCTATCAGAATGTTTTCAATGGGATTTAATCATAATATCTGGTGATGTCAGTAGTGCCCATATGGGAGCAGATAGGATAAACTGGGAAGGAACTTTTGGGAAATTTTGCATGGATGAAGCAAATGAAAATGATATTGGATATTATAATTTGCAGCAGTTAGTGATTTATAGTGGGAAGAAACTTTTTGTTTTTACTCATGGGAGACATCATAAATCCTACGCTACTTCTATACCCAATTCCAGTCTATCAAATACATATGTGTAATGTGAGGTGCTGATTATGCAAAAAATAATCTTAAGTTCCAACATGTAAAGCATCGGACAGTTTCTTCAATAAATGGAACTGGTCAAAACTGGCTGAACTAGTAAACACGTATTTCAAATAGTGTTAGCAAACCTGATACCGTGTTTCCCCGAAAATAAGGCCTACCCCGAAAGTAAGACCTAGCACTATTTTCTAAACCTGCCCTAATATAAGACCTACGAAAATAAGGCGTAGTGTAAATCTCCAGTTCCAGGAAGGCGTTTCAGGGAGCATCCGTGCACCAAAACACCCCTACAGCTCACACCACTATTTGGCATCATAAATATATAAGACCTACCCGAAAATAAGACCTAGTGTGTTTTGGGAGCCAAAAAAAATATAAGACAGTGTCTTATTTTCGGGGAAACACGGTACTACTTGATGAAATGGACATGAAAAAGCTCCCAAGCCTCTGATGATGTCTGTGATAATGCCAAAAGCTTGTATCCAACCATATAAGCCTAAATGCCAGAATGGATTTGAAATAAATGTATAGTTGTGGCTGACTAATGCAAATAACTCATTTTTTTAAACCATGCACTTGGTTTGAAGTTAACTAAAAGAATGTAGAACATTATGTAATGTTACACAATAATATAATAACCATATATTCTTCACTACTCTTAGACACATAAGATTAAATCAACAAATGATAATATATATATTAAGGTTGAAAGGTTTTGGAAACTGAGCCTATAGTAGATGATGAAAGAAAATAAGAAAGCTACTGAAAAATGATTAAAGCAGCTGAAGTGCTTTACTGAAAAATGGAGTTATGGCTAAGCTTTTCAAAACTGATGGAATCTGTCTGATTCAATTACACTTAGAAAAGGTTCCTCATCACAGGAAAACTAAAAATTATAATCTGTTTTGAAAAACAGGCAACTGTCACAAGTGCAAATTCTAATTGGGAAGAAGCCTCCCCTCAATCATTGGAAAGGTTTTTATAAAAATCATCTACCTATAATTCTAGAAATGGTAGGAACTATTAGCGAATAGGCTGATTTCTACCCAAACTGAGAATGATGTTATCAGATCACCATCCTGTAACTCATAGAAGAAGAAAAATACTAAATATTAATTGATTTTTGAACAGCCTTTAAGAGTATATTCTGGAACTACTATATGTGGAAAGCATTGAAAATCGAATACATGCCCACATAAATTATTTTGCCTACTGGAAGAAACTTACATCAATGTTAGCAGCTGCATATGCATCCAAGATGAACTTTCTGAGAAATCTCCAATGGGATGGGATTTAGGCAAAGCTGTGTGTTCACTTTCCTGCTGGTTTTGATGGCAGGCACGGGGAATAATGAACCCATTTATATATCTTGTTTGCTGTTAAAAGTTGCCACATTTGCAGGCAGTAGTACTAAGGTCACAGACATCTTATATGATGTCATGACCACTATCCATTTCATATGTTTTGAAAATACTCACAAAATGAAAGTTTTAATGAATCATATTCTACTATCTGTTTCAGTGGAGTACAAATAGTGTAGGTTAACCAGATCAGTTACTGATAGAAGTTGCTGTTAAAAGAAAAGGGTCCTATTATGAGGACTATTTCAGCCTTGAGGTTGTTTGAATTTGCTTGGAATTTGACATTGGCTGTGCATCTCCTATGGAGTTGATTGAGGCATGGTCTTACTTGGTTATTTGGGTAGAATTTCAGCCTATTGATCCTAATAAATTGAACAGAATCCTCAGGTCTCTGAATTTGGCCACTTGTATTTTAGTTTTGCTTTCCTTCTAGTTTAGTCAGAGCCTCCTGAGAGATGACATGTTGGATCTGTTGTGGATGCCAGTGTTTCAAGGGAGGAGATGCTTCTCCCTGAAGCTATTGCTGGATCCAACAGATTTGACCAACATCTGTCCTATCTATTTGTTAGGGAAGACTTGAAAAGGTGGTGAGTCTTCAGTTCCAGAGAGCATCAGACAAGAAAATTATATTTTTCAGTCAACTTTAAGACCTTTTTATAGTACTGAAATGGCATTGATACATTGAGAGTCACTGATATGCAGTGTTCCACCTATTTCTTTCAATGTTGCTTTCGATCATTGTTGTGGGGAGAACATTGAGCCCTATGCTCCTACTTTGCTGAGGACTCTACTTTCCATTCCTTTTCAACATACATATGAAACTGATGCAGAATCCAGTATGCAAATGTCTAAAGTAGAGACCTGTTTCATATCATATCAAATTGTCATAGAAGTCCAAAATAGCAAGAGAGGGAGGGATAGGAAAGGTTTTTATAAAATTTATTAATAGGTTCAAATGAATGCTTGAAAAATTTTAGTCTGGGAGAAAAGCTATTGAAAAATTATTTATTGTGGAAGTCTGTCTTAAATATTAGGAGTTTTAACTTTGGATAATTAAGAATTATATGCTTAGATTATCCCATCCTACCATCTAAAAATATTTTTATTTCTGTATAAAATTAGGAAGGAAGCAAAGATTATTGTTCATTCACTGGAAAAGCCACGATTCTTCATTGCAGCTCCAATATTAAGAAGAAAGTTATCTGGAGACAGTGACAAATTATCCAAGTACAGTGGAACTTTTGAAATCTGGTTTAGGGGGAGAAGTGACCTGCAAAGGAATTGTGCCATTCCTTGTCTTTCATCTCTAACCCATCCCCACTACATCTGTGCCTAGAGAATGTGACCATCTATTATCACCATTTTCTTATTACATTAGTGAATCTGACTTTTCTGTCACCTATCCCTCCCAAACAGAGCAACTTTTGCTCATAGAATGATGTTTGTACCCAGTTGTATAACTGGAGTCAGTGTGCTTTTTCACCCTATAGGTCGGTGAATGGCTAACCTTTTCGGCACTGAGTGCCCAAAGTGTGCATGCGCACAAACCCCTAAAATTCAATGTGCGCGTGTCCCTCGTGCATGTGCCCCGCCCCTGTGCATACGCATGCCTCCCCTACATGCACCCTGTACATGTGTGCAGCAGGAGGCGCATGCGTGGCAGAGCCACTTCTGGCACATGTGCCATAGGTTCGCCATCACGGCTGTAGGTGTAGGGTGTGATATCACTTCTTAACCTTTTGGTTAAGATCAGGTGTAGTTATTTAACCCATTCCTTTATGCATGTTGTCTTGATAAGAGTATAGATTCCAGATGACGTCTTAGCTATTGATGTTATATAGCAATTATGTTAAAACCAGTCACCAAATGGTGATTTTCTTTAAAAAAAATCTAAATATATGCAGTTGAAGTCTGGAGGACATTTCTTTTTATGCCTTGACTGAGATAGGTTTTACCAATACTTTAGAACAGTTTATATATTCTACCCTTTTTTATGGAGTTCAGTAGAAGACAGACCTATTTCTTCATACAGGTATATTTTGAGGACAATATGCTTTTATCATATCCAGACACATAGTTAATGATACACTTGTTATGTGTCACTCAGAATGTCACAAGGAAAGTCAAACCCGTTGAACAGGAAACTTTATCTATGGAGTCCCATGGTGCTCTCTGAGCTTGGTTGTTTTTTGCAGACATTTTATCTTTATCTTCCACTAAACAGAGCATTTCATTTCTGGGGATAAATATTCCAAAGTCCTGACATAGTTATATACAATTGCTCGAGATTTATGGTAACTTTTTTGCCTATTTGTCAGAAACAAACAAATCCTGCTGTCTTTAAATACTTAAATACTGATATCTGTGTTAGGATTAGGTATTATTTTACATGTTATCCTGGTTCTCAACAATGTCATGCTTCAGACAGAATATTATGAAAATGGTCAGGATGAATTTTACAATATTTTAATTGGTCTTTTGTTTTAAAAATATGCATATTTTAAAAAAAGCCTTGGGAACATAGAATGGAATAAGATGCAAAATTTAATCATTCAGACCAAATAGACATAGAAATAATGATAGAATATTATTTGTTTATGCCATTTTTCATCAAGAATTGATTAAAAAACATTTTGCAACTACTGTACATCTAGAATGGTGTGAATAGATGCTTATACTAATTTGGCCTGCTACTGGAAAATTGAAGGACAGAATTCTATCCAATCCAAAAGGGTTTGGGAATCAAAGATAACCAGTTACTGTTTAAAGAACAACACTATCATGGTAATATTTTGTTTTCAGGAGTTCATCAGTTTACTGGTTTTTCTCCATTGCCTTTCCTTAGCAGTATAAACCTTTAGAAAAAAAGTGATGACAAATGAAGTATAAAAATACAGATAATAATATATCTATATCTCTATCTCTGTCCCCATACCTATCTCTCTGTCTATCTGTCTGTCTGTCTCTGTCTCTACCTCTGTCTGTCTGTGTGTTGATGGATCAATTGATCATTTTAATGTTTTATACTAGGCTAGAAATCAGAAATTGGACTTCTCATTCTGCCTTAAGCATGAAGCCCGCTGAGAACATTGGACTAGTTCTCTCAGCCCTGGGAAGAAGGTGGCAACAACAAACAATTTTTAAAAAAATGTTGCCAAAAACTTGCATGGACTTGTCAGTCACCAGGAGTCAAGACTGATTCAAGTCTCCTTCACTTTTAGAGGAAATGACTGTAAAATTAGCTGTTAAATTGTTTAAATATTAAAAAGTAAGCCCAAATAATTTACTAAGGAGAATTGTTCTAATGAACCATGGATATGTTCCATTTATTTTGGTAAATGCTGATGATATACTATACCTCATGTGTTCTTGGAAAATCAAGGGATGCTATTAATAATAGAAAGTTATAAGATACTGTTGAAGAATGTGATTGCTAAGATTATTTAGTTGCAGATATTCAGAAATCCTTATTCAGGAGATATAATGCATTTCCAAAGTGTTTATTTTGTATTCCCATGGAGTAGCAGTACGGTAATATAAAGTACAGATATGAGCATCTTTCCTATGCTTACCTACAGAATACTCGTCTGAAGATTCTATACGTACTACTTCACTTTTAGCAGGATTCTTTTTCAGATGTTCAGAATTAGATGATGTAACTCAAGGATTTGCTTTGTTAAGGTTCATGCAGAATTCTGGGCTGCATCAATCACACTTGGAAGATATTTCCCCCTGAAATTATAAAGGATAGTAAGCCTTTGTATGTAAACTATACAATGTCTACTTTCATGAATTTAGAAATGGAAAAAGATCTATTCATAGCTGTCCTACCATGTTTCCCCGAAAATAAGACCTACCCCGAAAGTAAGACCTAGCACTATTTTCTAAACCTGCCCTAATATAAGACCTACCCCGAAAATAAGACCTAGTGCAAATCTCCAGTTCCAGGAAGACTTTTCAGGGAGCAACCGTGCACCCGCGAAACACCCCCCCCTACACACTCACACCCACTATTTGGCACCATAAATATATAAGACCTATCCCGAAAATAAGACCTAGTGTGTTTTTGGGAGCCAAAAAAAATATATGACAGTGTCTTATTTTCGGGGAAACACGGTATATACAAATCACACTGGCCTTATTTAATTAAGCCACAGACACTGTATATCTAATGGATAGAATTATCCATTTCTATATCCTGTTAATAGTAAAAAAGTTTATGAGATTTTTTTAAAAAGTGAGATGTTTTGAACTGAATCCATTAAATTATAAGTAGAAATACAATTGGAAGATACAATAAAATATTGAATTGCATCATATGCTGAAATTGAGGCTGGTTGTATATGAGGAAGAACTACTATTCCTGTCACCTCTTTATTATGTAATGTTTGCAGTTCATTTGTTTTTATTGTGCAATTGCAGCATTCAGTGCTAAAAACATTTACATCTTTTTTCTCCCAATGAATTCTAATATAACAATAAAGAAAATTAAAGATTAATTATTCAGATATTGAAGGTTGAACTGTTAGAATCAAGATCAATATATTTTTATTATCTCAATTACTCTGTAGAAATAAATTATGCAGACATATTCTCTTTCCAGTGATTGATATGCAGCAGCCACCAAAATATTTGCATTTGACCTGTGGTCATAATTTCTGCCATCCTGAAGACAGATTATTGTATTTTTCTCTTGTGAGTTCCATAACTTTTTCCATCTGCTTACCCCTTAATCTTAAACGATTTCAATTGTATATGTGTCTTCAAAATTTTCTATATTATTGTACAAAATCTAGTCCAATTTTTTTTAATCCTTAAATATCCAGTAAGTATGGTAAAATTGTTGGTTACATTTGAAGAATTTTTATACATTGTAACCAATTTTCCCATTGACATTACCAATGATACAACATTTTATAAAAATTCTCTTTATGACTATAACATACAGGTAGTCCTTGACCTACAAGCATAAAGACCCAGCCCATTTTTACTCAGCAAGTGGTGACTTTAGAGGAGTCCTAGCTAGATCCTGAAAGCAGTCAAACAGGAAAAAGGTTTCTAAGGAGCAGGTTGCTCCATGCAGCTGAACTTTTCGAGCCAAATTTTTCTTCAGCTCCTCAACACACGCTGCAAAAAGATTTTCTTTGCTTCCTTCCTTCCTTTATTCCAGGGGTCCCCAATCCTCAGGCTGCAGCCCACTACCGGGCTGCAGCCTGTTAGAAACCGGGCCATGTGAATGATTGGCAAGCACATGCACGAAACTGCACTGGCGCAAGCAGAGGGCGCTTGAGTGGGTGGGTGGGTGCTTGTGCTCTGTTCAAGCGCCCTCCGCTCGCACAAGTGGAGCATCACTTGTGCCACTCAAGCACGAAGTTCCATTTGTGTGAGTGGAGGGTGCATGCCCACTGCTCATACCAGAGGAGCTATACATGCATGCATGCACCTGCCACTTGCACCACCATCCCTTGTGCTGGGCTGGGCCTGACCATCAAAGTGGAAAGGTTGGGGACTGCTGCTGTCACTCATCAAGGCATGCAGTAATTTATGCAAATGAGGTTTTTAAAAGAGATTAGGGTTGGAGAACAGAGGCGGAGAGTTTAGTTTCAGCATCTAATGGAGAATTAACAAGTCTTATCTCTCCCCCTCCAAGCCTTTTTTCTTTATTGAAGAAATGTGGGTTTCTGGGGAAGGGAGGGGTTTAAGCAAGGAAAAGATTTTGAGAGGTTCCTCCTGAAGTTGCCGCCTTTGCATGTAGGTAGTTGGCTTCTCCAAAACCTAGCAAGAGCTAGGAGTTGTTTGTAGTCTACCAATGGCCAGCTGATCTAGTCAGAAAGCTCCCAAAGCAGCCATCGTTTCTGCAAGGTATTATTGGAGTGCTGAAAATGGCAGCTGCTTCCAGGAGGCATGGGGAGCAGGCCCAAGCCCTGAGGGGTCCCAGCAGTTGGGATGGGGGAGAAACGTGACAGGGCTGTTGCAGCATCCTTGTGGTTGGTTGTAAGGCCAAATGCAGCAGGCATGCTGCAGCTGGGTTAACTTTAAAATGGGATTGTATGTAGCTTTGCAGGGGGATCTGTTATAATTTCAAATGCTTGTTAAAAGACCTTTTATTTTTATTTTTTTATTCATATTTATATCCCACCCTTCTCCGGAGACTCAGGGCGGCTTACAATTTTTGGGATACAACTCAATGCGCTCAGCAATAGCCTTCCTTCCATTGTATATACCTGCTTATTACTAAGCGGCATTTTTACAAAGTCAGCTTATTGCCCCCAACAATCTTGGGTCCTCAGTTTACCTACCCCGAGAGGATGGAAGGCTGAGTCAACATTGAGCCTGGTGGGATTCGAGCCTGCACTAATTACAGGCAGCTGGAACTAAGTGCTAGGCTATTAATAGCCTGCACCACCAAGGCCCATTTTGAGGAACACCGATAATATTTCAGTCCTTTGATATGAATATTCTTCCACTGCTAGCTCATCTCTTGTTTTTATTCTACATTCTCCTTGATAAAATCCTAATATATCAGAATAAGTCAACCATTTGTGTTTAGTAATCGTTTTTCTTCTATAAAATGCTTCCTGTGCGGATCACTATAAAGGTAATTTCAGGCAGTCTTATCTGTTCCATATTCTCAATATGGTATGTCTAATGAAATGCTTTTTAAAATCTGTAACCTTAGTTTCATCATACCGTAGATACCATGTCACCCAAATCTCAAATCAGATCCTTTTAACTCCAAAAGCCTCCTGTTTCTTAGCAACATCCATTTTTTCATCCAGATCAAACAGCAGGCTGCAAAATATAATTTCAGTTCAGGTAAGACAAATCCTCTTTCTTTAGCATCTTGTAACACCTTATATTTAATTCATGGTTTCCCCCTGCCATACATATTTAGATATGTCTTTCTGCCATTGTTTAAATGATACATCAAATGTCAAAAATAATATTGTCTGAAATAAAAATAACATTCTAGGAAAGACATTCATCTTAATCACAGGTATACTCTTCAACAATTATCATTTGCTCTTTCCTTTATCTCTCTTCTGCAAAGAACTCAGCTTTCCTCTATCAGCTTTTGGTCTCCATAGACCTGGAGAAGTGCCATCTTCTGTTCACTTCTAGGATTCTTTTGATAGTGATCCAGAGCTCTCTCCCTCACTTCGATTCTTTGGTCTTCTTTTCAACAACGTGCTCTAGCAATTTCATTTCACTAGAAGGATTTTAAAACAGAAAGGGTCAATTAAGGTCGGTATAAACTCCCTATAGGCTTGTCTAGGAAACCTTCACCTTCTCCCCCTCGATTCATCAAAATGGGATAACAAATCAACTAAACTTTTGTACTTTCCAGCCTGCAGGGAGGGCTTAGACATCAATTGTTTAAGTATATATTTGATGGATTTATATAATTGCCATCTTATAAATTGTGACTCTAGAGTCTAGACAATTTACACAGAATTTAGAACAGTGCAGTTCACAAAGTAGTGGAGTTACATGGAGGTGCCATGGTGAGTGCATGACTATCTGTACCACTGCATCTGGCCAATTGTGACTTCTGATTGGCTCCAAGAACAGCCTCACACGGATTAGTATTAGTCCAAATGGGAAGTGGCCAGGGCATAGGTGATTGTGAGCAGGCCTCTTATCCAGAAATGGGCATAATTGATATACAAAGTGAAGTTGTGCAAAGGTTTTCTGTCAACAGCTGTCACCTGTTTCTCAAACTGTGAGTCAGCAAAAAAACCCAAGTTTTGAAATAGTTTTTTCTGAGTGGAGCCCCATCCAGAACTAAACATGGAAGATCATAAAACTCCGAGTCACGGTCTGGCCTGGGTTAACATGAAGCATATTCTTTCCCATCCATATGTTGGCAACACCCAGACACTGGAATAATCTAGGCAGCATCACTTGATCAGTTGGGGTAGAGAAATATAGCATACTAATTGAATCCTGTGCTAAAGAATGATATCCTCCAGTAGCTTGGTGTAAATATTAAATAGGATCACTGAGCTCTGAACTTCATAAAATTAGTATCTAGACATCTTTCCCTCACCAACACTGACTAAAATTGGCTGAAGAAGAAGGTGGAGAACAATTGCAACAACATGGCCCCATTCCTAACCTTTAAAGGTACCATGATTTTGAAATCCATTGAGACATTAAGGAAGACCAGAATAGGTACACTACCTCCATCTCAATGCTACCAAATGTCATTTATAAGTACAATCAATATTACCTCAATGTATTTCTCATCTTGAAATCTGACTAAAAAAGATCTAAATACTCTGTTTCCTCCAGGGTCTTATGTTTTGTGGCTTTTATTGTCACAAGTAATCTTTAATGAAAGTTCTTATTTATGCTTGATTGGTTTTGCTCTTTGTTTTCCTCCAATGATGTTATAGATGTGTCTTCTGCTACTTTGTCTCTTGGAATCCTTCTGGGATCTGTAAGGGAGAATACATAGAGGTGTGATTCTGAATTAAGGCCATCACTATCATCTTGTTCTGAGCAACGAACCATACATTAGAGCCTCAGGACCCACTCATATTCCCTCTGAAATCCAGCAGGGTCCATGGGACACCTGATCAGACCAGTTGAACAGGTTCTTTCTCCCTGTGGCAGGGAGTAGCTACAAAGAATTCCAAGGCCATTGGGAGTAACTTGACCATGACAAACAAACAATGGTAATATACTCTGCTCCAAGACAAATACCAGATCTGACGTTTGAACTCAACTGTGACTTCAGCTTTCAATAATCTGCTCAGTTATCATGATGACTATTATCTCCAAAGTCACCTTCAACCTGCATCCAGTAAAGGCAGATTCATTGAGTACCCTCGTACTCAAGTATTCATGCTGAATATTCATAAAGTGCAAATTTTTACAAGATAGGAAATGGGGGAAAATGTTGATAGTACGTTAAATTATCATCAACCCACCCACCCCCCGCTTCCAGTTAAGATGTGATGGACATTGATCTTGTTATTGTGTAAAGTAAACCAAGAATTTGACATTTCCTGATGGAGGAGTGTAGAAGCTGCTTAAAACTGCTGTTTGGCTTTGATTAAGAAAATGCATTGCTTCTTTTGTGACCGCTTTTATTCTCTTGGAAAGGTATATTACTGTATTGTTACAAGCAATGAAGAATTTAGTCTGGCTTCTAGATGGCTAACGTGGGTAGGGCCTAGTGTCAGAACATGTTGGAGATTAATGTAAATAGGTTATGAGTTTATTACTTTACATGCAGTCTAGCTTTAATAAGCTGTTGAATACATTTGCTCTAAACCTGTTTTTCTACAGTCATAGAAGCCTTAGGAAATACTTGAAAGAGTTGGGCTGCTGCCAACTCCTGTTTTGAACTGAAAACAACCATCTGCTGATTTAAAGCATAGTTCACCGGGCTACCATGGAAACGGTGTTAAATAGAAGCTAGCAATTTAAGTTTAGAAAAATAAAAGCCTTATGGAAAGATGGCAACTTTTAAAAATCCTGAAATGCTGGTAAAATTATAATAGATTTTTGGGTGGCTGTGTCTATGGAGATTCTCAGTCATCCAGGTCATGGTTGTCAACAAAGATATTTTGTCAAAAGGCAACTGGACTTTCTTTGTTTTTCCTTGAAGATGTTTTGCTTCTTCAGTTCGATGGATATATTTTCCTGTTAAAAATGAATAATGGTATACTTTTTCTTATGGATAACTTCTTATGGAACTTATGGAACTCTTGCCTTGGGCAGAGGGTTGGATTAGAAGACCTCCAAAATTAATTAATTCCTTCCTTCCTTCCTTCCTTCCTTCCTTCCTTCCTTCCTTCCTTCCTTCCTTCCTTCCCTCCCTCCCTCCCTCCCTCCCTCCCTCCCTCCCATTCAAGGTTGGTTGAAAAACAACCCAATAGGAATAACTCCTTCAGAGATGAAGGGGAGTTTGTGGATCTGGTTTAACCTTATCAGACAACCAACAATTGTCAGTACTGATTATGCCTAGGAAGAAGAGGAAGTTTGCCTATATAGATCCAGTAAGGCATAAGACTCATCTCATATACATACACTTATCAGGTTGCAGTAAGGATCCAATATTTTTCCTGGCTCATGGTTTCTAAAAGATTCTGAAATCTTATTCAGTGACTACAACTAGTTTCTATCCACATACTTTGAACTGGGGCAAGTGTTTCTTGGAACAAAAGATTTGTTGGCTGTTGATATGAATATATGTGGGTTCTCTCTCCTTTATTATTAAATATAACCTGTAAGTTAAAAGGATATAGATGTGGTGCTTTACACCATTGACACTTTCAGATTCCTTGTCAAATTTTCTCCAGTTTAGAGAAAATACTTACATGGAGAAGAATCACAATGCCTATAAAATAGTTAAATAAATTTGTAAAAATAATGTTCATTAAAAAGCAGTGTATAATATAACGAAACTGGCCAACTACAATTTTTAGCCACCGATAAAAATACATACTCAAGTTAATGGCCTGGTTTGCACATTGCATGAGGCATAATATAGTACATTTTAGGTTTCATTTTCAATAAAGCATGCTTGAAATAAACCAGGTCATAGCATGATATATGAACCTAGCCTGTATACCGGTAATAATTAAACACACACTGTTACGCACCTTGTCCTTGCATCCCAAAGCAGATTTATTCTGGTAGGTTACATTGAAAAATGTTTTCCCATTTCATTCTTTAATTTTTTACAGTACTGTTAACGTTTCAGAAATACCTGTTTTTTAATTTGGCACATCCAGTAGTTTTAGGTAAGTATAAGGTGTTTGTATGTATGTCCTCAGAAGTACTTCTTTACATAATGAACATCTGGTACAAAAATAAATTTGGATTAGGATAATTAGGGACAAAGTTGTGGAAAATGGGATCTCTTCTATCACTCCTGCTCTGACATGTGCCAAAAGAGGAAAGATATTGCTCTGAATTGTACCATTTTTCTGCCAGACATGGTGGTGATGGGAGTTACCCGGTTCTCCCATGTTACCCCACTCCTGCGTGGCCTGCATTGGTTGCCGATTGCGCTCCGGGTGAGATTCAAGGTTTTAGTTTTAACATTCAAAGTCCTACACGGCATGGGTCCCCAATATCTGAGGGAGCGTCTTCTTCCAATAGCTAGCTCCGGCCGCCCTGTGCGGGCTCATAGGCAAGGACTCCTCGGGGTTCCATCGGTCCAATGCCGGTTGGTACTTCTGTTGCGGCCCCCGACCTCTGGAATCAACTGCCTCTGGAGCTCCGTCTGGCCCCTGATCTCCGTACCTTCCGCCAATTAAAAACTTGGTTGTTTGACCAACCGGGCTGTGACCCTCCTTTGGGGAGGGATGGGTTTTTAATATATTTTATTGTATTGTTATGTCTTATATTTGGGCTTGTTAGTTTAATGTTTTTAAATATTTATTGTTCTGTGTTTTTAGTTGTGAGCCGCCCCGAGTCTTCGGAGATGGGGTGGCATACAAGTTCAAATATAAATAAATAAATAAATAAATAGTACACTCAAGAAGTTACAGGACAGATTATCTGTTTGAAACAATAAACAGCTTTGTCAAGAAAAGCTGAGTTATGGCTGGTTCAGAACTATATTGTTTCTGTTTCTACTTGGTTTTTCCTTTGTAAAATAGTCTTTCAAAGCCTTATAGCACTTATTCAAGCCAGCTAGTTGTTCTTGTCTTTTTCCTTGCAAAATAATAGGTGTGAAAAGATCTGAAATCTTAGTGCAAACTTTCACTATTTTTTAAAAGGCAGGTTTTGATCTATGAGCACATGAGAGATGCCCAAAGAATGCAGTGCTCAATAGCTGTGTTCAGAATAGACATAGTTTGAAATTACAGTTGTCTGAATATGTTCTTTCCTTTTTTTCCCTCATGTAATATGTATTCTTAGCTTCCATGATTACTGTGTAATTTTGTTCAATTAAAATATTTTTCTTTATATATAGGTTGGTCTTTGGAATGCTGTATCCTGCTTATTATTCCTACAAAGCTGTAAAAACAAAAAATGTCAAGGAATATGTGAGTACTTAATTTCAACATTTCTTTTCAATATTAGTTTTTATTCAAGTTTTGAGAATGTATACAAGCTTCAACAATAATATGGGTTTTAATTTTAATTTGTCAAGAGAAGTTAATCATGGTAATTTATGATACACTGAAATCATATTTCATGTTTAAGTGAGGTGTTGATATTGCACTACTTAATTTTTAAATGACAAATTGAGAAGTAATGCAAGGAACGAGTGCTTTCCAAATGCAGCTCCTCCTGTTCTTTCTGAAGCATATTTTCTCCTTGCCACCTTTACAGTGATTAAATGATATGGCTGAATTGGAGAGACTAAGTAGGATGGCAACTCTTGCAGGAGTGCAGGGAAGGAAAGAAAGCAAATGCCGCACATAAAATTCTTCCTTAACGTGGAAGTTTACCAGCTGCTTCTTCACAGACCTGTTTGTAGAGATAATCATCCAAAAAGCATACAAAATACTTTTTCCAAAGTTTTGGAAAGTGGTTCCAAATCACAAAGAAGCATATACTCAAGAAATTTATGAAAAATATAGGCATATGAAAAAGTCATGATAGAAATAACCTATGCATGAGAATGTGAATATTATACAAAGGAAAATACGACCTTCGCTTAGTACAAAAAGGAATAGAGTGAGTTCATATATTTTGCTAAGCCATGGGTTACTTAAGTAATCAACTGAATCCTAATATTAGTTGAACATAATAAATTGGCAATGATGTAATTACTTTTTATGTTTTCCATATTTTAATTAAAGGTGCTTAGCATGCTTTGTTTATATAGACTCTGATAATCAAATACTAAATTAGTTTTTTCCCTCTGGCTGTATGGAAAGTGTCTCTGGGTATTGTTAGAGACTGTAAAAGTATTAAGGCTGTTTCATAGAAATTCAGGTACTTCAGAGCTAATGATATTTCTGATGTGTATGCTACTCTTTGACATATTAATCAATTAAGCTTGCTCCGGAATGTAGGAGAAAGGAATTTTCATTACTTTTCAGCTTTGTGGGTAATGAAGCTAGGGTTGCTATCTGCATTTGGGAAAAGCAGCTGCAGCCAGGCAGAAATGCTTTTCAACACCGCTTCCCCAAGAATAGAATTAGCTCATCTCCCAAAGGGCCCCCAAAATTTGAGAGGAGTGAGCTTATTCATTCCACAATCACATATTACTCACAAGCAATCACACTGGTGTTCTAGGTGTCTGGCTAATTGAGCTACACCCTGACATTTTTAAGAAAGTGCTGATATCCATAGGCAGCCTCACCAGGCCCTTAGCCTACACAAGTATGGGTGTGAAGGAGAAAAAGAGGAAGTCAACGAACAGGCTAGGAAATGAGAAGTGATACACAATTAATACAGATAAGCGAAATCAGTCATCTGTCAGGACCACAAGTTGTGGTAAGCAGCCCTTGGCCTGAAACTCAATAGCAATCAGAAAAGGAGCAATCACACCGAAGCAGCACCTAATCTATACAATTGCAATAATTTTTGGAGGGAGGCAAAGGTTGTATGCCACTTTACAGATTTTAATATTTATTTATTATAAGGATGACCAACAAGACTTATTAATGTGGCCACATCAACTTGCAAAGCTCAGGAGGGTGGAATTAACTCAGGGCAATAGAAAAGGTGTGTGTTAAAATTATGTATTTTGTACAGTTACAGTATCTTCTTCACTGTGGTATGTCCAGTCTGGGAAAACAACCCTCACAAGCATCCAGAGTCCCATTCATTCAGCAAGTGGATAAATATGATTGATAGATTAATTGATTGATTTGATTTATATGACTGTCCATATTGTAGAGTAACTCTGGACAAGTTATAAATGCAGAAGCATAAAAACAGTAATAAAATGAAATACAGTAACATACAATAAATATCCAAACAGGGCTGACACAAAACTCAGAATTTAAAAAAATAGAATAACTGAGATCAACCAAACACAATACTCATGATCTTTCATTCACAGTGGGCTAATCCAGTGTTTTGGCTGAAGGGTCTGAAGAAGAACCAGGTTTCATGGTTACAGAAGGTGATCAAAAGTCAGATTCACTTGAATCTTAGAGGGAATGTTCTTCCATAGCACAGGGGTTGCAATAGTGAAGGGTCATTTTACTATCCCATCTGCCAGATGACATTTGTTAGGGTCCTGAAGATTGGTTGCCCTTTCAGATCTCATGGGAAGACCCAGCACAGGGAAGGCTAACTCAGAGGAAATCCAAACATTTTTTCTTGACAGATGGACTAGAGTAGGCTTCACAGCATCCTTGTATATATTTTGGTTCTTTCTTCCTTAGGAGAAACAGGATTAGGCTATGGGGTCCTTGATGCTCTCTGAGCTTGGTTATTTTCTTGTAAACATTTAGTTATCTTGCCTTCAGAACAGCCTGCCTTCAGAAGTTGTGGGAGCTTCATCACTGGAAGCTTTCAAGAAGAGACTGGACTGCCATCTGTCAGAAATGGTGTAGGGCGGGATGGGGGGTTGGACTAGATAACCTACAAGTTCCCTTCCAACTCTGTTAATTTGTTAATCTGTTAAACCTAGTTTGGTAATGAAATGTCTGTAAGAAAATAACCAAGCTCAGAGAGCACCAAGGACTTCACAGTTCAACCCTGAGCTATAAATATCCTCTTCTATAGGTTTATCTAAACAAAGCTGTTGGCCAGCTGTTTGTAGATATGAGAATAGAAAAATTCCTTAATTCCACAACATTTCCTAATATAGACTCTTGCCCATGCTCATTCTTCATATTTCACCAATGCCAATCTAGATATCTCTTCTGTCATTTTATCTTTTGAAACTGCCCAGAAAAACTGAGATATATGAAGAGAAAAAGTTTGAGGTATGACCTGAATCGAAACTATGGCTACTCTTTCATTCCATGTGATAATGAGGACTTTAGTAGAAATGTACATCAGACTTCAGGAACAATCTCAACAATCCATGGTCTTTCTTTTTGCAGTAAGAAGTTGTTGTAGGGAACTTAATTATTTTCTTTAAATCAGTAAACCTTTATCCAAGATTCCTGAGAAGTTTTCAGTCTAAGAGATTGATGGTAGATTATTCTAAAGCCATAATGTTTTTAGAATTTAACTTAGAAAATTTTTAAACATGTTAATCTCTGCATTTAAGTTCCTCTTTATGATTTGAGTGACTTAAGGTCGCAAATAACAGAATAACAGATCGGGTGGGCCAGCTTTTTCGCTCTGATCCCGTTTCAGGACCGTGGTTAGGTTGATCAGGTACTGATGCAGCCTGAATCTATCAGGGCTTGGAAAGTCCCCTGAATTCCTGTTTTTGGGGCTCTAGCCTGTTCCCAGTCCCACAGCCAATCCACTCTTCCCAGCTTGTTCAGGGGCCTTCCCCCCTTTTTGGCCCGGGGATAGGGGAGCTCAACTTCCGAAGCTTTGGGGAAATTTTCTTTCCACCAGTACTCATCTGTTTTTCTTTCCTTCACTGGATCAGGTTTCTCCTCTTTGTCTGTAATTATGCTGTCAGCTTCTGTTTGCTTCTGGCTGGAAGCCAAGTCTGTTTCTGTTTGGGTCACCAGGAGCAAGCTCTCTTATGATAGTCCTAAAGTCTATGCATAATATCATAGCCCCATCTTTTTTCCCTTTGAACTGTGACCCGTGACTTGGCTAGCTTGATGAACCCTCTTGCCAGGTTTTTGTCTATATATTTGCCCATTTCTTGCATTTCCCGGGGCACCATGGCATACATTTTGGGTTTTGGTAGTTTTGCCCAGGAATGATTTCTATGGCACATTCTGTCTCTCAGAGGAGGTAGGATGTCACACTTGGTCTCGCTGAATACTGTGAGATCCTGATATTCTCTTGGGATCTGTCCGGTCCCTGGGGTTCTGTTGGAAATGGTGGCCAGTTGTTCTGGGAGGGTTCCCCGTATGGGCGGTGCTTCTATTTGATGGTGAGGAAAGGGTTGGGGTCCCTTTGCTATCTCAGTCTGTGGCTGCCCCCCTGCCACCAGATTTTGGGGGGGAGTTTGCAACCCTAAGTTCTATACCTGCAATCAATTTGGTTTTTTTGTGTCGTACAGGTCACCTTCAAGAAGTGAAGGGAACCGAATGTCAACTCATAAAACGTTTTCTATGTCTGTTTTATAGTTGCCAACAGAAAAGTGGGGTGGGGGGAAGGAGTTTGAAAGAGCAGTGCAGCAGTTTGGAAACGAAAGTGCATTCCATGCATACCTTGCAAAGATTATACTAACCGACTGGAGTTTCTGCTGCGCAAATCTCTAATTGGAGAACATGATAGATGACTCTTAGCTATGGACGTGTTTCATTGAAGAATAGGAATTATGATATACACAGAGGGGAGGGGGAAAACCGGGGTCACGGGTGACAATGAATTAGAATTGGCCACATACAGGTCATGCCAATATGTTGCTCCTAGTGAATTCTTTGAAGCTTTTTGAAGTTTGGCTCAAGGCTTATGATTTAATTAGGGCGATCGCTGGAATCCTGACAGAGATCTTTGAGGTCTTCTAGTCCAACTCCTCCACAAGTAGGAGACCCTGTATCATTTCAGACAAATGGCTGTCCAGTTTCTTCTTAAAAGCATCACGTGTAGGAGCACCAATAGCTTTTGAAGGCAAGGCAAGTCATTCCACCACTAATTGTTAATTGTTCTGACTGTTAGGAAATCATGCTTAAAGTTTCTTTAAGCCTAACTTTCATCACAGGATTGTGAACCATTCTGAAGGAGAGACTACTACGTATACTGCCTTGAGCTCATCAATAAAAACTTATCGTCTGATTCTGTGGTGACCCTGTATCTCTAGTTGGCAAGGATAAGTTTTTAGTAGCTGTTCTGGAGATAATCTGATGGGCAAAAGTAGCAGAATAACAGAGTTGGAAGTGACCTTGGAGGTGTTCTAGTCCAACCTGCTGCTCAAGCAGGCACCCTATACTGTTTCAGAAAAGTGGCTGTTTAGTCTTTTCTTAAAAGCCTCCATAATGGAGCATTGATTCCACTGATTGATTGTTCTTACTGACAGGAAATTTCTTCTTAATTTTGGGTTGCTTCTCTCCTTGATTAGTTTCCATCCATTGCTTCTTGTCCTGCCTTCTGGTGCTTTGGAAAATAAGTTGACCCCTCTTCTTTGTGGCAGCCCCTCAAATATAGGGACACTGCAATCATGTCATCCCTAGTTCTTCTTTTCACTAGATTAGGCATTCCCAATTCCTGCAACCATTCTTAGTGTTAGCCTCCAACCCCCTAATCATCTTTGTTGATCTTTTCTGCACTGTTTCTAGAAACATCTTTTTTATGTTGTGGTGGAAACTGGATGCAGTATTTCAAGTGTGTTTTTACCAAGGCAGTAGTAACACTTCATGTGATCTTGATTCTGTCCCTCTGTTAATACAGCCTAGTGCCAAAGATCAACTTCCAGACTCTTCAAGAAAAAGATCTGTTTACAATTCATTAATTCCTGGTAGAACATCAACCAATATAACATTTGTACAGATTAGACAGGAATCCAGGATATGAGGTAAATGTTTATGTTTTATACTCCAGTCAGGACCAAGGTTGATGATAAGATAACAGGTTGTATATCCAGTTGGATAGATAGAGCATTCTTCTTTTTAGCTGGTTAAGTGAGTGCTGCCATTGTAAAATAAACCCTTTTTTTTTGCTGAGGGTTGGGTGTTTGTTTGTTTTTGCTGGAAATCAGAAGTAAGCACTGGCTTCCAGAAAAAAATGTAAATCAAGTTTACAGGATTGCGGGCCGCTGCAAATGGCCGTAAATATAGACCAAGTTTCTGAGTGCTGTAAATATGTGGTCATCTGACTGCGGAGATTGGCAGGAGGACAGCTGTTAGAACTTTGAATCCAGGTCCCAAACCCCTTTTTGACATCCATTGTAATTTCAAATGGCTGCTAAGTGACCAGTCATAAGCCAAGGGCTACCTGTAATGTGGAAGAATACCATTTTCTATCCATTCTCTTCCACTGCAGCTCTGTCTTATAGGTCTGCATTTTAGTTCTTTCAGTTTTAGGCCCAGAAGGATTTTGCAAGTTGAGAGTAATGAAGGCCGTTTTTCTGCCAAAATGTTCTTTTATGAATAGTTGTTGTCTCAATTTCCAAATATCCAAGGATGTGGTCTTGGGCCAGTCACTCTCCCTCCCTCTCAGCCCAACTCACCTCACAGGGTTGCTGTTGTAGGAGGAAGGAGGAAGAAGGTGTGTTGAATATGTTTGCTGCCTTGAGTTATTTCTAAAGGTGGAATATGAATAAATATGTCTACATATAAATTTCTTAAGGAGTTAGGCAACGATTTAAAGTTTTCAAGTTTAGGAGCAACACTTTGAGTTGAAAAACTGCTGATAGCCATTCTAGGTTTTTTTATGGGTGTATAACATATTCCAGCCTAACTGTTGATTTTACATGAAATAAAAATGCTCTGCCAAATGCTCTGCAAGGATAGTATACAGTGTAACATATACTGTGTGTGTATTCAAGCGGTGAAAATCCCAGCAGTGAAAAGATATTTAAACAGTGAAAAGAAGGATTAGGGGAGACACGATAGCAATGTTCTAATACTTGAGGGACTGTCGTAAAGAAGAGGGGGTCAACCTGTTTTGCAAAGCACCCAGAAGGCAAGAAAAAGAAGCAATAAATGGAAACTAATCAAGGAGAGAAGCAACTTAGAAATAAGAAGAAATTTCCTGACAGTAAAAACAATCAACCAGTGGAATCAATGCTCCACCACTGGAGGTGTTTAGGAAGAGACTGGGCAGCCACTTGTCTGAAACAATATAGGGTGTCTGTCCTGTGTGATCAGGGGGTTTTGGACTAGAAAACCCCTCAAGCTCCCTTAGGACAGATTATCTCCAGAACAGCTACTAAAAACTTACCCTTGCCCCCTAAAGATACAGGGTCACCATAGAATCAGACAATGGTTTCAAATTGCAAAACTTCTTTTCTTGATGAGCTCAAGGCAGCATACATAAGCACTCTCCCCTTCAGTATTGTCCACAATCCTGTGATGAAGGTTAGGCTTAAAGAAACTTCGACTCGTCCAAAGTAAACTTCTTCTTGGTTGAGGCTGGACATAAATCTGGCTCTCCCTAATCATAGACCAGCATGTTAATCATGCCGGATACAGTGCCTTTATACCACAGACCTCATCACTCTGAAGAAATACACTGAATCACATTTTTCTTTGTATGAAACTGTTTATGATTTGTATATGATTTATTTGGTTTCATTTTCACATTTTTATCCAAATAGCTGTTGAAGTTTGATAATGTAAAGTGTTCATGAATTCTTCATACCATCAGAGTTTTTAACCCTTTCCCGATCTCTTATCTCCTCTATTTCTTAACAAATGAAGATACTTAGAAGTCTGGGAAGCTTGTATATTTTGGTTATTTTTAAGTTAGCTAAATCACATATGCTTTAATATACATTTTAAAGTTTTTAAATAACCGGTATATCTTTCTTTGAAAATTATATTTTCTTTGGTAAAAAGCTAAGTGGCTCATTGATCATGAGAATAAGATGGTTTTAAAGTAAAAAAGTCCTTTTCTTTAGACTGGCCATGCCCAATTCAAAAACATTCTTCATATGTTTTTGTCTCCAAACATTTAATCATCTTAGTTGCTCTTCGTTGCATTTTTTTCCAAAGTATCAACATCTTTTTGGTAATGTGATGACCAAAACTGGATGCAGAATTCCAGGTGTGACTAGTGATGGGTTTCAAATTTTTTTACTACTGGTTCTGTGGGTTTGGCTTGGTGGGCGTTCTCTGGCTTGGTGGGCGTGACTTGGTGGGTGTGGCAGGGGAAGGATACTGTAAAATCTTCATTCCCACCCCACTCCAGGGAGAAGGTTACTGCAAAATCCCATTCCCTCCTCACCCCACTAACCTGCTTTCCAGCTCTGTTCTCCTGTGCAGGGCAACAAAAGAAGACCCAGCCGATCAGCTGGGACTTGGGGGCAGAGGTGGTATTCCAAACTACTCAAAATTTCCACTACTAGTTCTCCAGAACTGGTCAGAACCTGCTGTGAATACCACTTCTGGGTGTGACCTTACTAAGGCTTTGTAAAGTGGTACTAATACTTCATGTGATTTTGAGTCTCTGCCTGTGTTTATTCAACCAAGGATTGTATCCGCTTTTTTGGCTGCTGCTGCATACTCTTGGCTCATGTTTAAGTGATTGTCCAAGATCCTCTAAAGTTACTGTTTTTGAGCCATGTTTCACCTACTCTGTACTTGTACTTTTGGGGTTTTTTGGTCCAGTTTACTTAGAATAGGAATTCTGAGTTTTATATTTATTTAGAACTAGACAATATTATGAAAAACTTTTTAAATAACTGCTTTTTTTCTAGATAGATTTTCTAGATAGATTCTGAAAAAAAAGATTTCTGAAAAAGTATTGTAGTCACCCATGTTTTTATTTTCCAAGAATGGCTAAGGATATCCTGAGTATGTCTGTCTATTCATTTACTAATGAATAAATCATTAAATAATTTATTGTCATCCTGATTTTCCATGCATTTTGTACTTAAAGCAACCTAATAGGCATGATCTGGACGCATCCTTTGTTCTCCATTTATTGTATCAAAGCTTGTCCTAAGGGGGTGGGATGAAGAATGTAAGGCACATGTGCCATTCAAACTTTGGTTTCTTATACAAAACTTGGTGACCAAGTTCATATCTATTGTAAATCATAAACTATAATTTCCTTCCTTCCTATCTCCCACCTAATGTGATTTGTTTCTTTTGTATGTAAATCCTACTCTTTTCTTGAGAAATATATAACCAGCTGAAATTGCATAGTATTTTAATGTAATTTGTCTCATACCTATTTAAATTCTCATTTTGAGCTGGAAAGAAAGAACTGCATGACTGAACTTTGTTTTCCTTACTTGGCTTAACATCGCATAATCTGCTATGTAGAGATAATGTATTTGGACTTCAGTATTCTGTTTATGTCATTAGTTATATGTACTTTGTGACTGCTGACTTAGGCAGCCAGATTCTCCCCATCTTTTTAGTGATAATCATTCTACATCAGTGGTTGCCAACTGGTGGGCCGTGGCCCACTGGTGGGCTGTGAGAAAATTTTTGTGGGCTGCAGAGAAATCTCATCCCCAGAGCAGCCCACCAAAGCAATTAATCCAGGCTATGAAGAAACACAAGGCTGCACAGCCCACATGGTCCGCGGCAACCCTCCCCACCCACTCCTTACCCAGCAAACTTGCCTGCTAAATTGCTATTTTCCCTTTTTCCAACCATCAGCTGTTCTGCTGTGCTGGGAGATTTAGATTAGCTAGGAAGCAGGAAATGGTTGGATTTCTTGATTTCTAGCTAGTCTTTAGATCTTTGGTTCTGCTTTTAAGCACAGCCAAACCTCTCTTAGGACTGAAGGTTCTATTATTCAGTGGAGACTCACGGCAAGCAAATTTGAGAGACTGAGCTAGCTGATGGCAGATAGATAGATCACTGAAAATCTGCCTGCCTGCTTTGCCTGATTTTGGGTAAAAGTTGCTCTTTTTTAATAAAAAATTCAATATTTACGTACATGGTGTGTTGTGAGTTAATTTTGTGAGTTTGCTTGCTAGAAAATTTTATGAGTTTGCTTGCAAGCAAATTTTATGTGACAGACTGAGCTAGCCAATGGCAGATAGATAGATCTCTGAATGAATCTGTGATTTTGTGAGCAACTCAATCTGCCTGCCTGCTTTGCCTGATCTGGGGTAAAAGTTGCTCTTTTTTATAAAAAATTCAATATTTATATAAATATTTATAATATTTACATACAAGCCATATCCAGTCAATCACATGACCACCAAGCCACACCCACAAATTAAGCCATGCCCACAGAATTGGTTAGTGGTCCCTGGGATTTAAAATTATAAGTTTGATGGTCCCTGAGATCCAAAAGGTTGACGACCCCTGTTCTATATAATTGCCCTAAATACATATTATTGAATAAACACTTTCCATTATAGGAAATAATTTTTAACTTGGCTTGTTTTAGCAATAAGTACAGGTGAAACTTGAAAAATTAGAGTATCGTGCAAAAGTTCATTTATTTCAGTAATGCAACTTAAAACGTGAAACTAATATATGAGTTAGACTCATTACATGCAAAGCAAGATAGTTCAAGCTGTGATATATCATAATTGTGATGATTATGGCTTATAGCTCATGAAAACCCCAAATCCACAATCTCAGAAAATTAGAATATTACATGCAATCAATAAACCAAGGATTGTACATAGAACAATATCGGACCTCTGAAAAGTATAAGCATGCATATGTACTCAGTACTTGGTTTGGGCCCCTTTTGCAGCAATTACTGCCTCAACATGGCATGGCATGGAAGCTATCAGCCTGTGGCACTGCTGAGATGTTATGGAAGACCAGGATGCTTCAATAGCGGCCTTCAGCTCTTCTGCATTGTTCGGTCTCATGTCTCTCATCTTTCTCTTGGCAATGCCGCATAGATTCTCTATGGGGTTCAGTTCAGGCGAGTTTGCTGGCCAATCAAGCACAGTAATCCCATGGTCATTGAACCAGGTTTTGGTGCTTTTGGCAGTGTGGGCAGGTGCCAAGTCCTGCTGGAAAATGAAGTCAGCATCCCCATAAAGCTCGTCTGTGGAAGGAAACTTGAAGTGCTCCAAAATCTCCTGGTAGACGGCTGCATTGACCCTGGACTTAATGAAGCACAGTGGACCAAAACCAGCAGATGACATGGCTCCCCAAATCAACACAGACTGTGGAAACTTCACACTGGACTTCAAGCATCTTGCAGTGTGTGCCTCTCCATTCTTCCTCCAGACGCTGGGTCCTTGGTTTCCAAATGAGATGCAAAAGTTGCTCTCATCAGAAAAGAGGACTTTGGACCACTGAGCAACAGACCAGGTCTGTTTTTCTTTAGCCCAGGTAAGACGCTTCTGATGACATTTGAAGCCCATGTCCAGGATCCGTCTGTGTGTGGTGGCTCTTGATGCACTGACTCCAGCCTCAGTCCACTCCTTGTGAAAGTCCTCAACACTTTTGAATGGCCTTTTCCTGACAATCCTCTCCAGGCTGCGGTCATCCCTGCTGCTTGTGCACCTTTTTCTTCCACACTTTTCCCTTCCACGTAATTTTCTATTAATGTGCTTTGATACAACACTTTGGGAACATCCAACTTCTTTTGCAATTACCTTTTGAGGCTTTCCCTCCTTATGGAGGGTGTCAATGATGGTTTTCTGCACAACTGTCAGGTCAGCAGTCTTTCCCATGATTGTGATTCCTACTGAACCAGACTGAGAGACCATTTAAAGGCTCAGGAACCCTTTGCAGGTGTTATGGCTTAATTAGCTGATTAGAGTGGGACACTTTGAGCCTAGAATATTGCACCTTTTCACAATATTCTAATTTTCTGAGGTGGTGGATTTGGGGTTTTCATGAGCTGTAAGCCATAATCATCACAATTATGGCAAATCACGGCTTGACCTATCTTGCTTTGCATGTAATGAGTCTATCTCATATATTAGTTTCACCTTTTAAATTGCATTACTGAAATAAATGAACTTTTGCACGATATTCTAATTTTTCGAGTTTCACCTGTAAATGGTTGTGGTTTTTTTGAATATACTTTTTATTTCAATTAACTCATTTAAGTGGTTTATATGTCCAGCTCACAACAGGTGAGTGAACCATGAATATTTGGGTGTTGGGAGATTGTTCCATCAGATTGGGAGTTGTTCCATCTGTAGACTTAGATGGGGTAGCACTTCTCCTTCAAGAATCTGTGACTTTTCCTGGACTCACAGTTCCTGTTCAGTAAGCAGGCTGTTAAACATTTGTTGTACCAGGCATGCTTTTTCCTAGTTCAGAAGGCTCTTCAGATCTCTTGTGGCTTGACTACTACATCATTACTTGCTGTTTATATATACACTGTGCAGTGATGGTATTCTCCCGGTTCGGCCCGGTTCTGCTGAGCCGGTAGCAGTGATGAGCAGTGGAGACCGAACCGGTTCTCTCTGCCGCTCTGCTGTTGAGCCCGCCCACCCGCCTGGGCTCCCATACTCACCTTTATCCTCTGAATTTGAAGCGCAGCTGCTTTGCGTGGCACAGAAGTGTGCTGCACGGCAGCTGCTGAAGCAACGGGATCGTGCAGGCTTGCAAGAGGTCAATTAAAACACCTCTGCGCTTGCCCAAATGCCTCTGCACCTGCGCAAAGTGCATGTTTGGTACACACGCGCATGCAAAGTGTGTGGATGCTCACAAAGCGCGCCCAAATATTTGAACCCCAGCACTGACACTGTGAGCTGATGCACCAGATACAAATTCCTTGTTTGTCCAATTGGCCAATAAAGAAATTCTATTCTATTCTATTCTTGCTTGGGGAGTGGGGGGGCTGAAGAAATAAATAAATTGTATTTGACCAGAATCCAATGTTTCATTTTTTCATTGCTGCTTAAATATGGACTTTTCTATCAACACAGAAGTATCTAAATATCAGAAAACCGAATATAATAACAATTCCATTTCTTAAGTAAACAATTTTCAGAATTTTATGTATTACAGATTTTCTTTTCAAAATGTATATTCATTTATATGGTCACCCATCTCACCAATGCAACTCTGGGCAGCTAACAAGAATTAAAATACAAGATAAATACAAAATCTATTTTTTAAAAAATGAAATGTATTTCACGTAGACCACAGGTGTCAAACTTGTGATGTCACATCATCACGTGACATATTGTGACTTTTCGCTTTGCTAAACCAGGGATTGCGGGTGGCCAGTACGTGATGCATCCAGCTTATGGGCTGCAAATTTGACCCTGACGTAAACTATATTAATTTCATTAAGGTCATTTTTAAACTCTGTATAATGGCCTTTCAGAAAATCACATGTATGTAACTTTCAGTTTTACAGCAATTCTTTCTTATTCTTCAGCCAAAATTCATAGAACAAAGAAATTAGAATTGAAGAAACAAATAATTTGTATTTTCCTTAAATTACAAGATACGTTGATTCTTTCATTTTAAAACGAAACCAGCTTCACTTTTGGAAAAAAAATGCCAATAACCAAAAACATTTCTAACTACACTCTAGAAGTTTTAATTCAATACATAGAGCTCCATAGTATTATATCTGCAAGTGCCAGAAACCACATAGTTCAAGTTTAAAGTTGAGCTGCCTTTTCTCTCTCTCCTTTTCCCTACACCTCCTTCCTTGCATTGCTTATGCTCATTCTGTGAAGGTTCATATGAAGGTCAGTTCTTAAGGTAAGACAATCCTTCAGAATAGTTGTTTTAGCTGGCACTTATGCTAATTTGGCTATTCACTGAGGCTGAAAATACAATACAACTCTCTGTGATTAATCTAACGTTTCATCACATGCTTGACTTTCTATTCAGTCTTATTATTTCAAGTCTGAGAAATTTTAAGAACAGGGTGAATGAATTTATTTCAAGACAATATACAGATTTATCAAAAAAATAGGATATCATGAATTTGTTTATATGGCAAAACATTTAAATACTTTTCACAGAATAATTTTGAGTCTATCAATAAGTTGACTTTTCAGTCTACATATTGCTAAATAAAACATAATTGCTTCAAATTAACTCTGTACAATTAGTATTAAGCTTTCATTAATTCATTCAATCAGTAAAATTGTGCAGCTTTTAAGATTTAATGCACCTATGGAAGGATTTTAAATTCAGATTCCATATCTGATATTTTTCTATTCATTTTTAATCTGGTTGTATAGTATATAATTAATAATTAAGAGTACTTCTGATTAGGAAAATTATGAATTATTGTTACATATTTTGGAAGCAGGATCATTAAGTTATTTATATTCAGGCATTTGCTGTTGTTTCAATTTTATAGTTTCAAATACCAATAGCTTTCCCCCAACTTTAAAGAAAGAAAAATAGTAGTAATATAGAAAATTTGCTAGAGTGTGAACTATTTCAAAGAAGTCTGACACGATCTATTCTCTCTCCATATCATGCTTTTGAAAGATTGATTTGACTGTCTCTGGAAGTAAATCTCCTGAATCAGAAGCAATTTGGGGAGTTCTTGGCATGGCAATCCAGGCAAAGCAGGCCTAGGCAAACCACCCCCAGAACACCTTAAACTACCTTTGGAGGATTTGCTTTGTGAACCATTCCTAGAACACTGTTGTGGTTAGCCGGCAGCAGGTGCAGATGACTGAGGAGAGCGATGACTCTGATGAGGGGCCAGGACCATCAGGGAGTGGACTGCTGCCTTCAGATATTGTGGGGCTGGCAGCAGTGACGAGGAGGTTCCCAAGGAGCCTGTGCCAAGTGCACATGCATGAAGGATTACTCGGAGGAAAGAACAATTACAGCAGCACAGGCAACTTGGGAGTAAGGCTGCAGGGTAATGGCCTCTCCCTCAAGAGGATAAAACCCAGGTTTGAAAAAGCATTCTTTGCAGAAAGCAAAGAAGCTCTGAAACTCAACTGGTGGACATCTTAGTTCGTGTTTGGAGAATCTTATAATTAGTTCTTATCTCTGGGTTTTTGGCAGCCTTGTCAAACAACTTGGCAAGGCTCTTTGTTGTTGGAGCTAATTGTTGGAAAGCAGCCTTTTATCTGTAAAGGAAAAGAATTGTGATTAAACTTGAAAGGTGGGGGCTGCTGCCTTTGTGTTTTGCTCTCTGGGAACCCGGTTGGGTCAGAACAAACACCATGATCTATGGTAGATAAGATTCAATGTATTCCATAGAAATAGAATGTGCTTGTTCTTGAATTATGCAGAGGATTTTTGGTATTTAATTAGTTCAATTAATTATGGTTATCTCTTTGAATAAGACCCTGGATTTCAGCATGTTTATTGCAGAAAGGATGATTAGAAACAGATTGTATGAGTTGATGTTCCTAAGCAGGCTGTTCTTTTTCCTCCTAGTCCTGTGCTGCTGTTGTTGTTTTTTGTCTTCTTGTTCTGAACATCTATCAATTTTATAGAAAAATAATTTATTTTAAGTGAAAGCCAGTTTCCCTGACAAAACTGACACTTGGTTTGTCCAATCAGAAGTTCTAGTAATTTCCTAGTAACTCTTGATAAAAGTATAGTGGTATATTCAGTCTGTCTTTTTAAAATCTGTTGTGTGCCTTTATGGGAATTTGGAAAGTGTTTCATTGGGAAATAAAAGCTCAGTTCCATCTTTTGAAGCTTCTTAATTTGGGGATACTTTATAAGATGATAACATAATATTTTTGAATATTTTTGAACTATTACCATCTGGCAGATGGTACAGGATAATAAAAACATGGACAAATAGGCTGAAAAACAGCTTCTATCCCAGGGCAGTAACTCTATTGAATTCTACTGTATAGTGCAATATTAATGCAATATCAGGGGGCTTTCAATTCAATGTATAGAATGTATAGAATTCAATGTATTTATTGTATATGTTTTTAGCTGTGAGCTGCCCCGAGTCTTCGGAGATGGGGCGGCATACAAGTTCAAGTATAAATAAATAAATAAATAAATGATTTGAGGGGCTGAGCACCAAGACTGATCCCATAGGGTGAAAGGCTGGAGGTTTCAATCTCCTAGAATAGTGTTTGCCAATCTATTTTAAGGTGTGTGGACTTCAACTTCCAGAATTCCGCAACCCAGCCATGCTTAACCACAAATCTTAAAGTAGCCAAAGTTGAGAAATACCATCCTAGAAGCTTTCTGGGTCTCTGTCTCTTAACATGCAGTTTGGTAATTCCAGCTACCATCATTTACCTTCTAGGAAATGTCATTACCTGACATACTTTTCGTTAACCCTACCACACAAATGCCCACAATCCATGGTCTTACAGTATTGAGAAAAAATGTGATATAAAATGAAATAAATTCTACAGTTGCACTTGTTAGGATTGTACAGTGAAGTGTACACTAGGCAATTCTATCCTTTGGACTGATCTCACAAGCCATAAAGGGCATTGTTTTTTAGAGCAATCTTTTGTTATCTTTAAAAACCTTCAATATTGGAACTATACTTAAGTTTCTACAAGAATCATGAAAGTATTTTAAAGGACTCTCCCATAGAAACACAAGAAACAGTAGAAAATCAAGCATAAAACATAATATTTTTGAATATTTTTGAACTATTACCATCTGGCAGATGGTACAGGATAATAAAAACATGGACAAATAGGCTGAAAAACAGCTTCTATCCCAGGGCAGTAACTCTATTGAATTCTACTGTATAGTGCAATATTAATGCAATATCAGGGGGCTTTCAATTCAATGTATAGAATGTGAAGGATGTGTGTTTGTGTTCTGACCCAACCATGTTACCAGCAAGAAAATCTCAAACAAACGCAGCAACTCAAACCTTCTCAGCTTTAATCTACAAATAACTTCTTTGTAGATAAAAGATGGCCTGCAGCCAATTAGTCCAACCAGAAAAGCCGTGACAGAATTTTCAGATAAGCCGGAGTCTCCACACACAATGCTGAGTCCTTAGAACCTTTTTGCTTTCTGCAAAAGCAAAAACCTTTTGAAACCAGGCTTATATTCCCTGGAGGGAGGGGCCATTACGTTGCATCCTTACTCCCAAGTTGCCTGTGCTGCTGTAACTGCTCTCTCCTACGATCAATCCTACGCTCACGCGCACTTGGCACATGCTCCTCAGGAACCTCCTCGTCACTGTTGCCAGCCCCCACAATCCTGAAGGCAGCAGTCCACTCCCTGATGGTCCTGGCCCCTCATCAGAGTCATCACTCTCCTCAGCCATCTGCACCTGCTGCTGACTAACCACAATAGTTTGTGTCTATTTTCATAGTCATAATGTACACTGAAGATGGTATTTAATTTCGTTGTACAAAGTGCAATGACAATAAACTAAACTAAACTAAACTAATGCAAAATAGACAAATCAGAGTTCACACTCTACGTTAATTAACTTCTATCCTATTTCTCTGGAGCAGTGTTTCTCAACTATCAAAGTCCACCCATCTTAAAGCTGCCAAGGTTGAGAAATGCTGCTCAAGAGAATATATGAGCCTTGGAAGATCCAGATCAATATACAGCCTGGGAAATGTGTCTCCAGGCAAATTCCAGCATAAATCTAAGGGTGGAGCAGAATCTTGGCTTTCTGTTTGCCTCCCTGCTTAAGACACCTTCTTGCTCTTTTTTCCTGGAACTTTTCCACAAGAGCAAAAGTTCTTATTCTTGAATAGGACAAGAGTGGGGTGAATCTTTTCCTGCCTACTTGAGCAGAAGAAGATACATTTAGGAAACTCTCCTGTTAGAGATGTTTATGTGCAGGTGCTGCTGCCACTGTATCCCAAATTCAACTTAGACTCTCAAGAGATCAGTCATCTGGTATAAGTGAACAAATCAGGTTTAGACTCACCTATAAAAATCCCAAATCATGTTTTTTGGGAAAGGAGCAAGGAGAAAACATGGGTTACAAAGGTAAATAAGATTGAGCAGATTCACAGCCGTAACAATCTCAGAGTAATTTTTGACACCAAAGAATAATAGAAGACATATCATAATGATTACCCTCAGGCAATTTTAGAATCATCTTCTATCATTAGACACTTCATTTTCACTAAGGATGCAATTAGTTCCTTTTGCTCTTTGAATCCCAAATAGTTCTGATCTTCCCTGAACTACATGTGAGAATCTGCCATGAGGAAGACAATGGAAGTGATGCACATGAATTTTTTGAGAGCTATTCTTGCTACTTGAAGACATAGCCAATGCCACTCTCAGGGACTTTAGGCAGGAATGCCTAAACAGTGGTTATAGCCTAGAGAAGGGGTGTCAAACTCACTTTTTCACAGCAGCTTCACGAGACGTGTGGGGACTTTTTTCCCCTTTGCTAAACCGGGCATGGGCGTGGCCAGAACGTGATGCATCCGGCCCGCGGGCCAGGAGTTTGACAGCCCTGTCCTAGAGGATAATAAGCAGTTACTGACTAAATACCTAGCTCTTCCCCGCTGGATCCTTGTATTGATGGTGAACCATTCTCCTAGCAAGGGTATGCTATGGAGTCCAGCCTCCCAGATGTATTCATTTTAACCCTTTGTTATGCAAAGGTCATCCTTTCTGAAAGTTGGTAATAATGAAGTAACAGCTGGAAGTCAGTAAGACGCCACATAACAGCAGAACCTGAATATCAAGTAGGCCTTGGATGCTGGCCAAATATCTAACAACTTTCACCTTCCCCAGGTTGAGTAATGGCTTCTTTCAGATATGTCTTCATGGGTTACCATCAGCACTTCTATTACACAAATATTCTAAAACCTATCTGACTGAAGTTTTCCTTTCTGGCTCAAAGCAGATTGAAACTATTGACTATATCATAATATTGACTATGTCATAATATCTACAAAGAAATGTGGAATTTCAACTGTTAAGGTGAATAGACCTTTACTATATGAAGGTCTTACTCTCATTCAAACTCTGGTATTACTAGCACAGTGCTAAGGGCTGTGTTGTTACTGTTTCAATTGTCCTTGTTTTTATATGGCTTTATGTTTATATATGAATTATTGATTGTAATAATAAAGGTAGAAGTAATGTAAATGCTATATTATTTCCTCCCTCTCCTCTCCCCCCTTAAATAACTCTTAATCATATGAATGCCAAGAAATAATAGAAAAATCTGGCAGACCACAGGGTATTGCTACTTTTTATTTAGGGATAGCACCATGATAAAGGAAATTCTAAATAGCAAACATGCATGATTGAAGTCTTAGAAAATTCTAAAGAGAAAATGTTAAAATTTAAATATACAATACAAAATAAAAAATAATCTTACGCAGTAATTCTAGTTTTATATTTACCTATCTTGTCAAAACCAATATCCATTCTCAGTCCTGGATTTCCCAAGAGATGCCTGGAGATACAGTCTGTTCTGAGGTGGTGTGGAATGAGTCCCATTTTCTCTTCTTAGTGTCTCTGTTTTTTTCTCCAAGGGAAATGCGTGGGGTGGCTCAGTAGAAACTCTAAGCCATGTTACTATGCTGCTCCCTATAGCATATAAAAAGTGTACACATCTGTTTAAATGCCAGGCTTTTGAGATATGAAAAAGACCAAGAGAAATCACTTCAGATTTTTTTCCCACCATTAATATAACGGGTAAGCTGTACAATTCAGTTGAGAAACAAACTGAAATTTTTTAGGGGAAAAAATAACAAGAAAAACATTGATAAAATGTTTTGCATGCCAAAACACTGACAAAGGGACATTTTTTCTCTTGTGCCATCAATCTGCACCAATAGCTTCTGCATTGGAGGCAAATTCCTAATCACACTTGGCCAAATAAAGTATTGTATTCTGGCTATGAGAATGGTGAGGGAACTGGAAACCAAGTCCCATGGAAATTATTAAAGGGATCAGGTATACCTAGCCTGGAGAACAGAAGACTGAGGAGAGAGATGAGCAAACTTCAGATGTCTTACTACGGGTTGTTGTATAGAGAAAGAAGCGACTTTGTCCATCATTGCTTTTAGAGAGAACCAAATGTCTGAAGTATTTAAGCAGATCCAGTATTAAAAAAGAGTTAGACTAGATGGTTTCTGAGATATAAGAACCTCTTAAGATTTATAATTCTGTTAAATGATTTAACTGGTAACAGTGTAACAGCAGCTTTTTGTCTAAAATTGTCAGCAGAATTTGATTTGAACTACTTGGATAGAAGGACTAGATAGAAAATTAAAAGATCTCTTATATTTTTCTGATACTATATGCTACTTCAGTTTGCATTTTTGTAAAATGTATAAAAATAAACAGCATCTACATATTTTAAGTTGTTAAAATATAGTTATTCCTTTTTCTAATCTGTAGAAACTAAAATGGTTGTTTTGCATTTTTCATTCTTAGGTGCGGTGGATGATGTATTGGATTGTGTTCGCTCTTTATACATTTACTGAAACATTAACTGACCTCTTGATCTCTTGGTAAGATCTGTATATTTGCAAAGCATGACTATTTATGTTTTTCATGTATCACTGTGTTCATTGCTGGTTGCTGATACTGTTTAGCTTTTTGCTCTTTAGCTAGATTTCTAGGGAAGGTGGGATTACAAGAATACTATTATATGTATATAAAGCACATCTGAAATATGTGAAAAATTATCTAAAAATACTTCCCCTGAAACTTAGGTTAATTATAAGGAATGTGCCTATTTCTTTGTATCACATAACCACATTATGAATTCTATTTTACAGGTTTCCACTATATTATGAACTGAAGATTGCTTTTGTTGTTTGGTTGCTGTCTCCATATACAAGAGGGGCAAGTTTAATATATAGGAAGTTTCTTCATCCTCTTCTTTCTTCAAAAGAAAGGGTAAGCCTCCCTTCTGCTATGGAGCAAATATTTATTTTGATATTTTAGAAAATAAATTTGCATTAAGTGGTAGTGGGGATGAAGAATGACATTACTATCTTGTGCTTCGTGCCAATATCAGATTAAATTAATATCTGTACTACACATATTTTTCTTTCTAGGAGATTGATGAGTACATTGTGCAAGCAAAAGAACGTGGTTATGAAACAATGGTGAATTTTGGTAAACAAGGCCTAAACTTAGCTGCTACTGCTGCAGTGACTGCAGCTGTAAAGGTAAACAGTACTGCATGTTATGCATTTACTACTTAGCATAAAATAGGTAAGTGGGGATGTGTGTTCAAAAAGGTATAAGTGAAAAGCTGGATAATCTTTTCTAACAGCATTTTCTAAAAAGTATGTTCTCTCAAACAAGAGTTGACTTTTTAAACAGTGAAGATGACTCTTTTTTCTCTCTTGTTGCTTTTTTGGTGGTAAATCACATTCCACAGGATTTCTGACTTCTTTCTGCTGTTCTTCAATCAAGTTGAGGTAAATGTTCATGGAAGATTAAAGCATGAAACAATGATCAGTATGGTTGACTGGGATATTAATATGATTCCCTAATGAATTCAAATTTGTAAGAAAAAAATTAAATTGATGAATTTGAATTTAATTGCTGATGCTTATGGCTGTCTGATACTAGTAGACAGCCAAATTGTGCTTTTCACATGGATTCAGACATGTTCCTTATCTGTAATTTGCCTAAAATACAAGGTGTCTCCATTTTTATTGAAAGAAAAACTAATATACTATACTAATAAAATATAAAATAACAAATAAAATGTGTAAAAAAGAAAAAAATAAGTATGAACAATTTTAGTAACTTATCACTCTCTCTTAAAACATAACATATTCTCTCTTTACCCCATGTCTTATCTCTTAGCTAAAAACAAAGTATAAAATCTTCGTCATTCATTTCTTATCAGCAGAAGTCCAGAGATAATTATCTATTTTTTTTAAAAAAATTCATATTTATATGGCGCCCTTCTCCGGAGACTCAGGGCGGCTTACAATGTTTGGAGCACAACCCAATGTGCTCAGCAATAGCCTTCATTCCATTGTATATGCCTGCTTATTACTAAGCGGCATTTTTGCAAAGTCAGCTTATTGCCCCCAACAATCTTGGGTCCTCAATTTACCTACCCCGAGAGGATGAAAGGCTGAGTCAACCTTGAGCCTGGTGGGATTCGAGCCTGCAGTAATTGCAGGCAGCTGGAACTAAGTGCTAGGTGTTTAATAGCCTGCATCACCAAGGCCCCTAACTGGGGAGTGGGCTAACTCATGTAGGTGTCAGTAGAAGTTGCCAAGCAGTTTCTATAAAGTAGCAGCGATCACTTTTGTCAGTATAAAATGAAATATTTGTAAAACTGTAAGTAGTTGGTGATTATTGAGAACACCAGTGGAATATTCTCTGGCCACTCAAGTTCCCAAGATATAAGCTATAGTTGCTTATTCCTAGAAAGTCTCTTCTGATAAATACTCTGCAGAATTTGCCCATTAAGGTGAGGAAGGCAGTGGGAAATATGGACCTAGGTACCGTGTTTCCCCGAAAATAAGACACTGTCTTATATTTTTTTTGGCTCCCAAAAACACACTAGGTCTTATTTTCGGGGTAGGTCTTATATATTTATGGTGCCAAATAGTGGGTGTGAGTGTGTAGGGGGTTTGGTGCAGTTGCTCCTGAAAAGTCTTCCTGAACTGGAGATTTACACTAGGTCTTATTTTGTAGGTCTTATATTAGGGCAGGTTTAGAAAATAGTGCTAAGTCTTACTTAGGTCTTATTTTGGGAAACACGGTATGTAAGTTGCATAATTAAACTTCCAGATTTCCTGAAACTGCAGTTTAGATGTCTGCTTTCCTTCAGATTATATTATTTATTTTTATTTTTTATTTATTTATTTGACTTGTATGCCGCCTCCTCTCCAAAAAGGACTCGGGGTGGCTCACACATAAAATCAGAACAATAAATTAATTACCTAAAATGAGATTAAATTAAACAAGCCAAATTAACTAAAAACCCATTAATAATTTAAAATAAAAACCAATCCCCCCGAGGAGTCAGCACAGCACAGCCTGTTCAAACAACCAGGCTTTTAAATCATGGCGGAAGGTGCGGAGGTCAGGGGCCAGGCGGAGCCCCAGAGGTAGTTGGTTCCACAGATTACCTTAAATGCTATAGTGAACATCTGATCAATGAAACCATATTTTCCCCATAATATACTAAAATTATTCTCAGTTCTTCAAAATTGTTTATTGTGAAGACACAAGTTTACACAAGTTGTCTGATAGCAATTTCTGCAAGAGGAGACTAGTAACAAACTGCTGAGCACGTTACCACAGCTTAAAAAAGAACCATGAACCAGGATTGTTTATGGCTTTAAACAGGGCTATTGATAGAAGAAGCCAGATTCTAATGCCGATCAGATCACAACACCTTTGCAGTAGTTTAGCTTCTTTTAACAGTAGATGGAATTATTTCATCTTGCTTGTTCATCTTATGTCAAATTTTCAGCAATTCAGTTTATTATGAGCATTTCCATGATGAGAAATCTCAATTTTGTAATGCCAGAGTGTTCTACATCACATTGTTCATGCTGACCAAGCCCATGTTTATTCATTTTATTCTATTTTTCTCAATGTGAAATTGTGAAACTGATTTTCAGTCAGAAATATCTCCTGAAAGATGCAAACAATTGAATAGTTTGTTTCAATTACATCCTTAAATTGAGCAGCAACTAAATTAAGAGACAAGGACACAAATGATGTGGCTTGTTTATGGTTTCCAGTGATGCTTTGCCTGCTGTGAAAACATTTCATTTCCTTTGCTTCAAACAGTGTGACCTCCAGAGATTAAAGCTGTCAGAACAACTTCTCATCTTGCTTTCTTACTAAATACTTTAAATGTGTGCATGTTTACCTAATAATTATAATTGCTAATATTAGCTTTTATTCTCAAGAACAAAGGTATGAGAGTCAGCATTTGTGCTATGGATTAGAGCTGTGTTTAGATTACCACATACCTCTAATAAGTAGTTATTTGAACAGTTAAAAGAAAAAAAATGACTCCACTCAGCCCTTCACATCTGGGGTTATGTTAAACCACATTTCTTTTAGGAAGAATTGAGAGGATGGCTAATAGATTAGTGTATAAATTAATGAAGGCAGGCATTTAATATGGTGCTTGGATTTTACAGAATAGACATTAAAAGAGGCATAATTTGAATAAGGCTCAATTTACACACTGAATTATGGATTTAGTAGTTGAATTTAATTAATTTTGGAGGGCATATTGGAGAAAAAAATCTAACCTTTATAGAGGAAAGAGACAAATTCAGTTCTGAATTATCACCCTACAGTTGTTTACAATGATAAATATAGAAACGCTTACATAGAATTTCAGATTAATTGTAACCTGCAAAAAAAACCTAGCTTAATATTGATGGGAATTGACATTTGCAAACAAGTTGTGTTTTAAATTGCTTACAAAGAGACAAATGAGATCACACAGGTGCTCTGTAAACTGCCCAAGCCAGATCCAACGATAACAGGCATCTTCTTGGGACTCACTCAGAAGCTTTTTCTTACTTAAAGGGGTTCTGAATCTAAACAAGTAAATTTTGTTCAGTTGCTGAGAAGACTCTCCCTTAATACATACAGCAAGCTTATACAAACTTATCCACATGTAATTATATTCCTTGCAGAGCTGCTTGAGGACGCTCCCACACTAATACTATTTTGTAGCTTGTTGGCATGATTTTATTAGGATTCTGTATTATTGCCAGTTCAGGCCTCCAAGGGAGTCTTTTGCTTTACAAATTTTATGAGTTTGCTTGCAAGCAAATTTTATGTAATAGACTCAGGTAGCCAATGGCAGAAAGGTAGATCTCTGAGTGAATCTGTGATTCTGTGAATAACTCAATCTGCCTGCCTGCTTTGCCTGGCTTTGCTCTTTTTTATAAAAAAATTCAATATTTACATAAATATTTATAATATTTACATACAAGCCATGCCCAGCCAGTCACATGACCACCAAACCACACCCACAAATTAGACCACACCCACAGAACTGGTTAAGAAATTTGAATCCCACTCCTGCCTCTGTGTGTTTGTGTGTGTGTGTGTGAGAGAGAGAGAGAGAGGTAGGGGGAGAGAGAGGTTAGATCAAATCTCTCTCTCTCTCTCTCCCACCAACGTCAGCAAGCCACCGTCAGTCAAAATTCATTATTAGTGGTCCCCGGGATTTAAAATTATGAGTTTGGTGGTCCCTGAGGTCCAAAAGGTTGGCGACCCCTGTATTGTGTCATTTCTTTCTTTAACTGTAGCTGATAGCATGTTCATTTATACTAGGCTTAGGAGCCTTTTTTTAAAAGTGCAATGACCCAAGCTTATTCAGTTATATAATTTGGCTGAAACAAAAACAAAAAGGGGAGGGGTCGTCATTTTGGGCTCACTATGTTGTAGGAAAGCCAGCTATTACATTTTGAAACTAGAACCTATCGTAGTGTATTGTTCAGGCTTAAACCTTTTTGGTTTTTAAAATCACAGTTAAGCAAAATGGATGAATATATGTGAATCCAGAGTCACAAACTGTAGACTCCTGATTCACATTATACTCATCCATTTTGCTTAATTGTGATTTTAAAAAATCAGAAATTTTAAGTGTTTTCCTAAACTATTACAATATCAGCTTAAAATCTACTAATCATTAAATCAGAAATACAAGAATTATGTTATTTTTTTCTCTGCATATGCCTTATTTTTATTCCATGCATAGTGTTCTTGTACCATTTAAACTATATAATATGTTAGAATTGGAATGAAATTCATTATGGCATCAAGAAGTTTATTGTACGTATCTAACATTATTCCAGGGCATACTGCTATATTTTTATCACATATTTATGTTAGTCACTTTTTTTTAATTTGCCATAGAATCTTCCTGTCAGAAAATATATGTGGCACAGGTTTTTTATTAGTTAATTATTATTAGTCATTATTAGGCATACTCTCATATTTGGGAGGAAACAAACTTCTGTTTGTTTACATTCATGTATGCGTATTCTATTTAATGTTTGTGCCACCCACTTACTAAAATTTTATGCCATCCATTTCCCCTGCAAAATGACATTTTTTGATGTTATATTAGATAGTGATTTCCCAGTGCAATTTGAATTAAACAGTTATGCTAAACATAGTTCTTAATCTAACATTCGAAAAGTTTTGTCAATGGTATGCTAAAGGTAAGTAACTTTTATCGTTTGGTGCGATGTATTTTGAATTGGTATTGCAAACTGTTAGAAACCAAATCTTTATTAAAGTCCAATGTAGTCATATATATTCAAATATAAGCTGACTCTCACATTTTTAATCAAAATGCCATGAAAAATGTGCCACCTGCAGATAAGCTGACCAATATTTTATCTGCAGATGGGCTTATAGAATAGAATAGAATTCTTTTATTGGCCAAGGGTGATTGGACACACAAGGAATTTGTCTTGGTGCAAATGCTCTCAGTGTACATAAAAGAAAAAGATACATTCGTCAAGAGTCAAGAATTGTCAGGTACAACACTTAATGATAGTCATAGGGTACAATAAGCATTTAAATCATGCTAGGAAACAGTCAATATAAATCGTAAGGGTAGAAGCGACAAAGTTACAATCACACAGTCACAAGTGGGAGGGGATGGGTGATAAGGAGTGATGAGAAGATCAACAGTAATAATAGTGCAGACTTTGTAAATAGTTGACCGGCGTTGAGGCAATTATTTGTTTAGCAGAGTGTGTACTGAAATATGCATGTGTACTGAAAACAGTACTGAAAAGAATGGACTTTGACACCGTTTCTTAAACGTAAGACTTTGGGTCATAAGATAAAAATTTGATTCTGCTTGCATTTATGACCTGCTGCTGTGCCTTGCCAGCCCACATTCCCTAGTCTCCGCCTGCCATAGTTGCTTGCCTGCCAGTGCTTCCTAGCTCATGCCCGAAGTGCAGGAAACTCCATTGCTACTACTCACAAAAGAAAACACAGTCCACATAGGTTCTCTACTTAGCCAGAGGCAGTGCTTCACTCCATAGAGGACATTGAACAATCAATACCACAGTGTAGCAGTAAAGGTACTCTGCCTCACAGAGGGTGTGGCTTGTTTTGTTTCCAAGATAATGATAGGTGTATGGGGCATGGGGGGCAGTGAAGTGTGCTGTTGCTCATTCAAGGCCTGATGGATAGCTACTATTGGCTGTGTTTTCTTTTGCAGTTTCCTGTTCTTTTAAAAATCTTTGGGATATATTTTGGCACATTTATCTCATTTGTCAATATTGTTGAAATGAAGATCAAATAGCTGTATGTTAAAAAGTGTTGAAAAAGTCAAGACAGAACTTGCAGTGAGGTGCACTCCTTTTCACGTGACTGTATATCAGTTTGGACAGAGGATTCCTTCCTCCCACTGAATGGCATCTCATTTTTCCTCTTCAATCCTACAGGGTCAAGGAGCAATAACAGAGAAGTTGCGGAGTTTCAGTATGCATGACCTCACAGCAATACCAGATGATGAGCCAATAGGACAAAGGCACTATCAGACTTTGCCTGCTACCAAAAAGAAAAGCAAGAACTCGATTCCCAATGAGCCTAGTATAGGTTGGTATATTATTAAGCTGGGCCAGTTCTTATTTTCTAGATTTTGTATAAGAAGTGATGGATGACCCTCCATTGAAGTCAGATCACCAAGGGCACTGTTCCCTCTCTTGAAACTTGGAATGTTGACACTGTGGGATTTGATGCCAGAGTTTCAAAGAAAATTCCCTCAAAGGCTCTTGTAGGCCCTGCTTTTTACTGCCTACCTCCAAAAGCATCAGCTTGGAATGTGGGCATGGAATTGATACTATCGCTTCAAAGAGTTTTTCTAAACGAGTAATGTAACCCTATACAAAGACACACACAGAGGTTCTTATCTCCATTCCTTCATGGATTCTTCCCATCTACTTAATTTACACAAACCAGTTTTCCTTTATTTGCACTTTGGCCAGATCATTTACTATCACAGGTATGGATGAAAACAAGTGTTTTCTGGGTCTTTTTAGTGCTGCATTTACCTTCAGGCATATGGATTATTTACAACAAGTGATGCAGTGGCCTAGATGTGGACCTCTCACCTCATAATCAGGAGGCTGTGACTTCGATCTTAGGTAGTGGCAGGCATTTCTCTCTCTGGGCACAATGGGTAAACATCAGTTGTGAACTCTGCATTGGCGACAGGAAGGGCATCCGGCCAGCAAACACTCAGCTCCATTCAGTTGCCCCTTCAATGGGATAAGATGATATTAAACAGATGAAGAGACATATTCAGAAGATGAGATGTTTGCGCAAAGAGGTCTCCGTCGAACACAAAGTATGAAATCTGTAAAGACGATAAAAGGACGCAAAGAGGCAAGTAAATTGTTCTTAACAGTATGAAATGTTATAAGTAAAACGGTGGAAATCATTAAATATTTTTATTGAAAACATTTAAACGTAGAAGCTTAACTTTTCTGAATCTCAGTGCAAGAAAACTGCAAACCAGAATTTGATCCTCATCTGTTCAAATTAAGTGGCAAAGTCTGGTTTGGTTTAGGGAAAAAAGAACCTCGTTGGAGATAAGAGGGAGAACCAAGTCTGCACACTATTTCTTCTTGTAAAAGTAAATAAGCATTTGTGGTTATATTTGAATGTTCTCTTAAATGCGTAAAAACTAGTACTTATATGAAGATTATTGGTGCCCATGTCATCTTGGGGAATGTCTTTCATTAATAATGTTGCTCACTTCTTTACTCACATATTTTGTTTGAAGAGTTACCAAAAAGAAAAAAAGAGATTTGAAAGGGCAAATTTATAGTTAGTGCTTCATTAGCTCTTGTAGTATTTTTGTTAGCAATAATTTCAGTATTTTCTATTCTGTCATATAATTTGGTGTTAGTTGTTTGTGATTTTGATTCATGAGTTAGTTACCCTCATACATGACTTTGCTGGAGACAAGTGACATACAGTCCTGATGATTTTTCTGGAACTTTCCTATACATTCTTATTCTATTCTAGAATGTTGTGGAAATTGAGAGTATTGCATTATGCACAGGTGTTTTTTTTTTTAAAGATAACTGAAAGCCAGTATATCAAAACAAAAACAAGAAGATATAATTAAAAGACATGGAACAATAAAAACTTAAAAACTATTTTGCCTAGCAATAGAAAAAGAGTAAAGGGACATGGTTCTTTTGGATCCTGTTCTATTTTTAACTCAGTGGAAACCAAAGCATAGCTCCAATTTTTATACTTATTTTTCTATACAGGTAGCCCTTAACATATGGCCATTCATTTAGCTACCATTCAGAATTAAGGTGGTACTAAACAGACATATAACCTGCAACTCAAAATTTGCATCCTTGTTGCCACACCCCAATGGTCACCTGATGAAAATATGGGTGCTTGGCAATCCATCCATTCTTACGACCAACTGCAAGGATACTGCAACTGCACCTACCTGCCTTTCTTTACTCCCATTCTGCTCCACTGCATGCCAGAGAGCTTGGGGCTCCTTCCCACTCCATCACTTTGCTCCCCTTGCCTCTTCCAAAGACTGCCTTTCTGAACTAGTGCCCCAATAATGCAACACACAGCCTTCCTATGGAGGCTGCCTTGTGGCATTCTGGAAGCGAGTGTCATTCTAGCTATCTCTCAAAGGGTGCAATTTTCCACATCACACACATTGGGAAACTTGGCTCTTCTGATAGATTGTGCGAATGGTGTCTGTTTCCAGAACGGTACAAAGCAGCCTCTGAGGGAAGGCCACTTGTCGCATTGGCTGGCTGCTCTTTTGGAGAGGCGATGTTTGGAAGAGGTAAGTGGAAGATGTGATGAGGAGGGGAGGAGGCCCAAGACTATGGGATCTAGTGAGGAGGTAAGCTGGTGCCTCAGCTGGTGGTGGGAGGTCCTGGTGCAAGCAACATGTGAGATGGAGGTGCTCTAGTGTCCTGCACCTGAAATAAGAGTGCAGGCCTGAGCTTGTGCCAGACCTCCCAGGGCCTTTCCCACTCCTGAGGAACCCTATACTCATCCTAATGACTCACTTGATTGCCTAGCAACTACAACTGTGATAGCCAGGATTGTGGTCATTGAGCATCACACTGTTGCCCTGCTTAATGACAGTTATGATTTACAATGGTAATTCCAGGTTCAATTGTTGTAAGTTGAGACTAACTATAACACCAGTCTTGGAGAGCAAAATAAAAGAAAACAGAAGAACACATGGGGGGCTCATAGGTTATTACTTGTACCCCTTCTATCTGTGTCTATGGTATCAGTCATTTTGGTGAACTGCATGCAGATGTGAAATGGATTGCATTCTGTTATAGGTCTTTACTCATATCCTCACATTGGATGCCATTTCCTCCCCTCCCCATTAGGAAATAGCAACCAACATCAGATTTTTTTGGTATTAGAAATTGTACTGTGGATACCTTGAAACCTTTTACAACATTCTTTATTTGTTCCAGGTGCGATATGGCTCACTAAAATACAAAGTGAAGAGACGGCCACAGGTATACTTCTAATCTACAGAGTTCAGCTAAAAGCAAACATCTGTACTAATAGTTTTCTGCTGTGTTCTGGTCCTGTGCCCTCTTCCCATTCTCTGAGAAACAGTTGGCATTTATGGATTCCTATTCTCAACACAGAGCTTTATTTCAGTTACACAAGAGAAAGGAAAAGACCACCTGGATGCATATTACGCTTTGTTTTCACAAACACCAAAAATTAAATTATATTTTTTCTTTCAAGAGAGAAACATTTAGCCAATTTTTACTAAATAAAACTTTTGTGAATATGGGTAGCTCTTTAGATTTCTGTGCTTCATGAATTAAATAATTTCATGACAGATTCTTAATTGTGCTTCAATAGCTGAGTATTTTAAATATTAGCTGATGTCCAGTGCTTAATAAAAATGACACATCTGTAGAATTTCTGTACTATATTGGGCATCTTGTTGTTGAAGACATTGTATTTTTAAATTCCTGTAATTGTCCAAGTCAAGAGCGTGAAAAATTGAAGAACATAGGGCATATTTTGCAAGTAATCCTCTGAAAGATTTGTTTAAGGGCATGGAAAAAGGTTCACCACCTCATAAAACCAGCCATTTTCATTGAGAAATTCCTCTTAATGCCCTGTGAAATGAAGACATTTTTGTTGGGTTCGTTTGTTTCTATGTGGCTTTTGTATTGTTTACTGTAATGGTTTGAGTTGGCCTGTGCATTTAGCATAGCTGATGATGAAAATCATAGTTGTGTTTCTGTACACTCAGCAATTTATATTCCTTCCTTCCTTCCTTCCTTCCTTCCTTCCTTCCTTCCTTCCTTCCTTCTTTCCTTCATCCATCCATCCATCCATCCATCCATCCATCCAAATAAGTTCTGCACCGGTAGGGATCTGCTGTCCAGATTTTGATGCAAACAATCCTACAGCATTCCTTGTGGATGACAAGAATTGAAGCTTGAAACTTCTGTATGCAAAATATTGTTCTAATTAATATCTTTATCAACTACTACTTACGAGTTTACTGAAATAGGTTAAAGAATTTCAAAGATATCCTTTGAAATTGGAATTCAGTTTGTCTATTATGTGTAAAAAGGAATATGTTGGATAAAAAACATCAGATTCTGCAGTCAGATATGTTTTATCATGTATTGAACAAATTTAATATGAAAACTAACATCTAACCAGCACTTTTGTAAAAATAAAAAAATGAATTTTGTAGGTGTTTTCAGAAATCTTACACGTTTGTGTGTTTTTTAAAGTGTTGTTTTGGTGACTATGGCTTATCTACATCTGCTTATTTTATCCTTTTCTCACAACAAAATCTGGAATTCTTTTAAAGCCATGCATGTATTTAAAGGTCTGGTTTTGAATTGATAGTTTGGAAAACATTGCACTTTGCTAGTTTCTTGAAAGATGATTTGGCTTTGCTGGTCAAGAAAGTCTTCATATCTTCAGTATTGCATCAAGAAGTAAAAATCATGTCAAGTACTTTTTAAATAGTATTTAACAATTAATGAAATGAGGTTGATAGTTTTAGGCTTATCATAGCTATAAATCCTAGCAACATTTTAAAAAGAATACTTGAAAAAATGGATTTTTTTTTCACTTGAAACTAGGCTTTAAGCAAAGATAAGTAAATCCCAAAGGAAGATTAGATTAAAAAAGATTGGATTAAAAAGAAACTTACAAAAAAACCCAGGCAATATATATATATATATATATATATATATATATATATATATATATATATATATATATATATATATATATATATATGGTGTTCTCTGGAGAAGAGCTAACAATTCAATGTGGAATCCTGGTGGTCTATTCAATATAAGAAAGTAAATTATAGTTTCTATATTATTTTGGGCATCAGAAATAGATTTTATCTCAGAAAGAGAGCCTGCTTTTACATTTCATTATATTTATTAGTGTTATGTTGGGTACAGGAAGAATAGAATGCGATTAAAAGGCATACAATAGGCTCAATATGTCCTAGCATTTATCTTTCACAAGTTTTCCTTTACTCTAGACCTTTGATTGGTAAACTTTATATTAGATAAGAAAGAGAATATTCATCTTAGTTGCATGTTTCCTTTAAAGACATTTGTCACTTTATATAGAAAAGGTCACAGTACTAAGTCAGACAAATAGTCATCCTAACTTGCCTCTTCCACCAGATCAGACCAGATTTAAATAATTCTTAAATTGGCATTTTAGGCTTTAAAAAAATTATCAAGGTCTTGTCATCTTGCTATCCATGTTACTGTATAAGATACTCAGAAGATTCAGGGAATAAAGAGTGAAGCCAGAGAGGCATGGGTGTTTATGTTGTCAGGGCTATATTTTGTGAGCATTTTGCATTTCCTTGTAAAGTGTTAAAAGCTGAAAATTCATTACTTAACTCCATCCATTTTTTTAAAGATCCTGTTTCTGTGGGTATGTGAGTTTTAAATAGTGTAGTAGTTTCTTTAAATTTCAGTCTTAAATGACAAGGTGAGATAATTATTCACTCCTTAATATGAACTGAAAATGGAGCAGAGGGAATGCCACATGTGTAGCCTGCAGATTGCCCACCTTTCATACACCTGGTGTTGCCAGAGTAGGTACTTAAGTTTCTGTCTCTAGTTCTGAGAAGTTCTAGCCTGCATGGCCAATATTCAGGATAATGAGCATTGTAACCCCAAATGTCTGGAATTCACTTAGGACTCACTTTGGTGCCCCTCCCCCCAAGTAATGTATAAAGTAGAAACCTTTTTAATATGGGTGCATCTTAAGGAAATCTCTTGCTCTACAAATTCCCACAGCATAGGCATTGAGGCATCAAAAGACTCAGGACTTTCCATGAAACTACAAGTAGTATAATATTCCAAATAGATATATTTCACTGAACTAAATGCCGTTGTGACTACCATCCAGCCTATTTTTAGCTTCATGGCAAGATAAATTCTAAAATATAATGTAATAGTTCTGCCATACTGATTTACCTGCTTTAACCAAGATACAGGGGCTTCACTAGGTCAATGTATTAGCAAGTATTATGCAAAAAATATGCAAAGGGAACAATACTGCTGTTTAGTAATTTTTAACAAATGCAATTTCAATATTTGGATTCATAATTTTAAAGTCTAAAGTTAACTTTTCTATCTGTAATAATTGACTGTAAACTTGTTTATGTATTTGTAGTACTAAGATATGTCTTTTTCTAAACTTTTGTACTGACATTACTGTATCGTCATAATTGCTATTTTTGAAGATGCAAAGGCTTATATTTTAAAAATATTACTTAATAAAATATTTTCCAGTGAGTTTGTCTTGTCTCATTTCTATGTAATGCAAACTAATAGTGGTAAATAAACTAATAGCATTTAATCACAGTAAGAATAATGACGAATTGGAATTTTTCAAAGGTTGAAGCTTGAATTCCACAATTTTTACTGAATTCCACAATTTTTACTGAAGACAAAAGAACTTCTAAAAAAAGGTACAGATAATCCTTGATTTACGATCATTTATTTAATTAGTTTTCAAAGTTACAATGGTCTCAGAAAAAGTTATGTATGACTTGTCCTCACATTTAGGACCATCAACCACTTGCTTGAATTTATGACCAGTTGCAACTGTCACAATTGCAATTTGCAACCTTCCCAGCCAGTGTTTGATTTAAAAAATGTGAACTGGGAAAGTTGTACTTGCTTAATGATCAACTGATTCACTTAGCCAACTCCAATAAAAATTGTCATAAAATTGGGGCTGGTGATGTGATGACTTGCTTTATGACTGCACTGACTTAAAATTCTTGTCCCAACTGTGCTAATAAGTCAAAGATTACATAAAATTGCCTTGTAATTGCATTATTTGCTTTTGTAAATCACTTTTTAAGGTACCACAAACCTTGTTCTATTTCAGCCCTTTTTGCTATTAAATGGTTTGTCCTATTTCCTTTTGTAAGTTTAGAATTTGTTTTGCCTTTAATAACCTTTTCTTGTTCTGTTTATAATAGAATTTTGTAGTTAGTAACAGATAAATTGGTTTCTACCAAGTCAGTTCCATTCAAGGTCTTATGTATAATGATACTCTGTACTACATTTGTATCTCATCCTTACTCCAATGAACTCAAGCTAGCATCAATGAGGATTAAGAATTTTGGTTCCCTTAACAGTTTGGGAGTAAATTAGATTGAAAGCAACCAATTTCCAGCATAACTCTTTAGGATGAGAATGAATAATTCCTTAATTTTTGTTTATTTTCTCTTGATTTCTATTAGCTGAAATAGTTTAACTTCTTAGCTTGGATCTTTGCTTTTAGAGGTTGCTCATTAATGCTACAAAGGTAATTTATTGTAAAAAATACATTTTAAATATAACATTCAAGCTTCATGATCTGAGAGCAAATAATTTTATTGTGTGTTACCTTGCAAATATGTCCAGCCTTTCTGAAGATTTGGTTGCAGACAATAGGGTTTAAAAAAAATTGGGCAAATCTCTAACAATCAACTTTTCTGTGTTCATTTCCTGCTTTCTGTGCTCTAAAGCAGGCTGCAGGCTGCAGGCAGAATGCAAAACCACACCACCTCCAGGCCACGGAAAAACCTTTCCACGGAACCAGTCCCTGGTGCCCAAAAGGTTGGGGGCCACTGTTCTAAAGTTCTGCACAGCTCTAAAACCAGCTTGACTGGAATATGAGCTTCTCATCAAGAAAGAAGAAATCTAACATGTTTGTTGTCTTGCTAAACCAGGGGAAACACTAGGGCAACATATGTTGCAGTGTATAATCCAACATGTTAGATTATAAATTATAATTCCTCAGTCTTTCATTGATTGCTGATTAGGCATGATGGGAAATAGAATTCAGTTTTTAAAATGTCACACATCCCTCTCCAGCCGTAATTCAGGACTCTTGCATATATTTATAGTGGAACTAAAGTGGGAGCTGTTTGGTGCAGTGGATAAGGAAACTGGGAGACCATTGAGTTCCAGTCTAGTCTAGCCTTGGGCACAAAGTTAGCTGGGTAACCTTGGGCCAGTCACTTTCTTTGTCCTAGGAAGGAGGAATAGCAAACCACTTCTGAGACACTTTGCCAAAAAACTGCAGGCCTTGTAACAGCCAGCCTCTGAGAATCCAACATAACTGAATGGGAAAAAAAGTGGAACTAGATTATGCATTTTCCAGTGTTTTAAATGTTTAGAATTTTTTATGTTTAAAAGCAATACCAAACTGGTAGAGGAAGCTAAAAGGACATGACTTGATTCTTATGAAAATAATATTCTGGTTAATTTTTCTACTGATGTTCCCATATGATGTGCCTTTCCAAGCTTTATTGTTTATTGTAGCTATCCTAAATACTTGTAAATATTGTTCTGGCAAATGATTAAACATTTAATGATTTGCCAAAAATAATCGCAACACCTTCAGGCCTCATTGGTGTTACTGGCCACCTAGGAGCTTGGTGGCTCAGTTCTGCTCTCACTTGAGGTTTCCCTTCCCAGAGAAAATGAAAATTTGATTAAATCCTACACATCTCTAGTTCAAATGCATATGGCATATTCTTACTAATGTGTATTAGAAATGCTAACATGGGAAACAAGAGACCTGGGTGAGTAAAGTAGGAGTTAGTCCTTGTTCTGTTGGGACTCCATCTTCCTCTCAAAGCTTCTTGTCTGATTTGAGTACCGATCCTGGATGTTTGTTTCTTGGGCAAATGCAAACTTGCCAAGTACAGTGAATTAGGTTTACTGAAGGGGTATCTAGACCAGGGGTCTCCAAGCTTGGCAACTTGAAGACTTGTTGGACTTCAACTCCCAGAATTCCTCAGCGAGCTTGCTGGCTGAGGAATTCTGGGAGTTGAAGTCCACATCTTCAAGTTGCCACGGTTGAAGACCCCTGGTCTAGACTAGATCGCACATTCCACTAACACAACTGCTCTTTTTTTGTGTGTTTTACATTTATAAACATCTCAGCTTTCCTTCGAAATAAAGACGCCCACCAAATCCGCTTCCGATCACGAGGCCGAAAAAAACGAAAAAACAGCCAAGTTCCCTCTTCCAACCGCGCGTCCTGCGCAAGCGCGAAGCGGAACCCTCCGCGTGCCCGACGACTGGCCGTTGTTTTGCCCACAAGCAGCCGGCAGAGGCCGTCGCGAGCGTTCCTTTCAGCCGCCACCTCACCACCTCCGCAAAGCAACGGTACCGGAGAGGAGAAGCGAGCTCAAGCGCTCCAGAGCCCGCCGTTCGCTTTCGGGGGACTGTGACGGGGATGCAGCGGGGTGATCCGACGGAGCCATGGATCTTGATGAGGCTTTTGGGCTGGTGGGGGAGTTCGGGCCCCAGCAGAAGAAGCTTGCCGCCTTCCTAGTGCTGCTGCAGGTGGGCGCGGGGGCTGAGGAGGGGAAGCTCCCTGCTCCCCTGCGGTCCTCCTCGGTCTCATCCCCTCCTTTCCCATTCACCGAGCGCATAATTGGGGGGGGGGCAGGAGTGCGTAGCTGCTGTCGTCAAGGCAACGGCAGGGCGTGGGTGGAGTCCGCTCTTCTACGAAAGCTGGCGTGGCAGGAAACGAGCGTGCCTCCTTTGTGAGGACGGCTGGAGGCACGGTGGGGGGGCTCGTTTCTCTGAGGAGAGCGATCAAGCGTCTTAGACTTGGGAGTCGTAAAAAAGCGGCTTTACAGCTTTCCTGGGTGGCCGTTTTTCCTGACATAATTCAGACGGGGAGCGAGGGAGAGTACTGTAGACTAGAGCATCACTTGGAAAGGCTGTGGCGGGGGTAGAATTTGTTTATCCCCGACTTTAAGGTGGATTAGAAACTGCCTCACTCGATTTACATTACAAGATGAAGCACCCTTCTTGTGCTTGGGTGGTTGTTGTAAATGGTTTCTCACATGTTTTTATTGCTGCTGTGAGCTACCCAAAATTAATAGCGTATTAAGATGAGCGGTCATATGAGTTTCACAAATTTAGCACTGCACTGGCAGATAATTTGCCAATGGAAAATAGGAATTACTAACTTCTGAATCGCCAAACACAGTTTAGTTCTAAGACTGCCTATTACAACTCTGCATATTTAATGGCCGCTGTCTTTTCTCCCCAATGCTGGTCTGGGTTGTGCATATATTTGCTTAACTTAAAATATATTTCAACCTATTTGTGCCATATAAATTTTACAGGAATATTTATGTGTAGGAAAGTATTCCCCAGTGCACGTATATGGTACGAAAGAGACAAACTTCAGTTGTCAGTCTATATATGAATGGTAAACATGACACATGTGTTTTGATTTTATACAGCTTATTTATCAGACTCTTTGTCTATTAATCTAACAATAGAATTTTTCTCCAGCTCGGTTAGATTATGTTTTCCAGAATCCCTTGTCAATATTGTTTATTGGCTGACAATTCTGAGAGCTGTAGAGTACTGGGAGAAAATTGAAGTTTCCAGAAGATTCATTAGTGTGTCGAACTACAAGTGAAGAAGCCCAAATCCAAGCCCACTCATCCCATTTACAATTTCTCAGCATAGTTTAGAGTAGACCACAAGATAACCGGTAGTTGCAGGGAGGATACAATAAAGGGAAATACTTGTGCAAGCCCTCTTTAACCTTAGAGAAAAGACACATGAATTTAATAAAAGTTTATTTTGCTTGTATTGATATTACAGGAGAAATGTGGAATCATTATTCAGTAGATGAACATAGTAGATGAACATAATGGAACAGTAGATGAACATAATAGGCAACCTGTTTACCATAAAAGTTCTATGGTTTTTTTTAAAGTTAAACAATGACTGGTTTTTTGAAGTCATTTAGTTTTATAGTAAGTTCTGCCTAGCCAGTCTTTTAGTTTGCCTATTTCTTTTGCTTTGAGAAAGCAATTTTCAGTGGCGTAAGGGAGTAATATGAACATGCCAAACTAAAGACAGGAGTATTGCATGCAGGTTATGGCTTGCTCACTTCCCACTTTATATCCTCCATCCTGTCCACCAGATTTAGCAAAATTAAATTAACATCTGTTGTTAGAATATGTTTCATTCTGATGTCTCATTGTAAATAGAGCTAATATAATTATAAAGTTAATGCTATAGTATGGAAAGGTAATCTTGATCTTAATGGAAAGGAAGCAACTGAAAGGAACTTTGGTGTGAGTTCTATGTCATTTTTATAGTGGGCTTTTATTGCTTAAAATCCTAAGGATTTGTTTTAAAAATAAATGTTAAAAAGTCATATTACTTCTATGCTTATTTTCGTTTGACTAATTTTACATGAAGACTGCCACAGTATAAGGCTGTGCCCCATTTCTAAGCCCTGCATCACACATTTTCAAACTTTAAAACCTGTAAAATGATAAATTAATTCTTGCAACTAACATTGAATAATAAGATATAAAACTGTTGTGATTTTTCAATAGGTTTGACAGATTGTTAGAGCCATTTTTCAAAACTCCAGTCTTCCCTACTGCAGATAAACAGAAATGAGTTTTAAGTTTAATCAGCCTTTTAAAAACTATACCCCCTCCCCAGTTGCTAATGCCACTGTGTGTGTTTCATGATCTAGAGTTTGAGAAGTCCTGGCATAAAGAAGATAAAGGTGCAGCCGGAGCTTTTTCCTTTACTCTTTAAAAGCCTGTGAAACATTTCCTAATACTCAAATAGTGTCATATTAAACATGAACAAAGTCCAGTTCTTGGAACTGCAGCTTTGCCCAATATAGTTGGGAAGTCAGTAATTTTCTTAGGGGTGTGTGTGTTTGTTTTTGATAAGTTTGCCTGTTAAGTATTTGAAATACCATCGTTGTGGGCGAGCAAAGGATTTGTTAAGAAAAGGTTGATTTATTCTATCTCCAAGGATTGTAGTCCCTGTACTGACACAATGCAACCAGTTGCAGAATTTATGTCAGAGTAGGCCCAGCAAGCCCTGCTTTCATTGAAATGATTTCACCAAGGGTTGTACTCTTCTTTGCCTCATAGAGCAGAAGAGAAACTATCATATATTTATTTAAAAGATTTACAACTACAATAAGCCCTAAATCCCTAAAAAAGGAAAAGAAACACCTGGAACAAAGATAAAAAAACCTGTCAGTGCTTCAGTCATAGAAACACAGAAAACAGATAGGAGAAAAAAATCTAGTGGCAATTGAGTCTGTCCTTGAGGTGTTTTTTTCTTTTTGTTTTCTTTTACTATTATAATTTTAATTTTGTTTTTAAATTTTTGTCGGATGGTAGATATGTGTTCATCCCATACATGTTTGAACTCAGTTACTGGAGTTAACCAGTTTATAGTCATCCTCTTGACATGCCCCCAGCAAATCATCTACTGTATCCCAGTACCTGGGGGAAGAACCAGCTTTTTATGACCTTCCAGAAGGCGAAAAGAGTGAGGGCTACTGAATCATTGAGGGAAGGGTATTCAACAGGATAGGGGCTGCTATGGAAAAAGCAGCCTTCCTAGAAGGCAATATTTAAGAAAGGAACCTTCAAGTCATGTCAGAAAAATACGGAATATAGGGGGAAAGTAAAGAATAAATCTGGTCAACACTGAATGAAGTATTTAAGCCTTGTAAAGTCAGTAAATGTCTTGAGATCACAACACTGCAGTGAGCCATGGTCACATGATCACCATTTGTGAGTCCCAAAGGAGGCAACTGGATTTTCAGGAGGCAACTGGATTTTCTTCTTTTTCTTTGAAAACTTTTCACTTCTTATCCAAGAAGCTTCTTCATCTCTGATTGGATGGTGGGGAATGGAAGGATTTATATTCCTTTCAGACAACTGGTCATTTGCATTCTTTTAGAGAGTCATTGAGGCCATTTGGAGGTTTATCTGTGTCCTCAGGGTCACCTGAGTAGTGCAGATGTGTGTGGAGCCTTCTTGGCTACAGGATGCTGTCTGCCCTGTGTTTCTTCACTATTGAAGATGGGCTCAGGCTCTTGGGGATGAGTCTGTGTTGTCTGCATCTCAAACTGAAGTGCAAATGGTTCCTGTAGTCTGCAGTGTTTTCTGGAAATCCGTTCATACTCCCCACACCATTTGAAGTGCATCCCAAAGTGCATAGCTAAATGTTTATGGATATTCTCATTCATCCAGGTCATGGTCATCCCAAAGGTACACAAGATCCCATCACACATGCGTACACACACACACACCATACCCACCTGGCTCAGTAGCAGTCCCCACTTCATAGCCCACCTGCCCTCAGAATTCTCCCACCCATCTGCAGCTATCACCTGCTGGCCTAGGACTCCAGTCATGTACAGTCCTCTCTCAATGACCTATGCAGACCTATGCAGACCAGGATTATTGTTGCTAAGCATTGTGATCATGTGACATTACACTTTACAACTGCATCTCTTAGCAACAGAAATTCCATCCCAATTGCCATCATAATCTGAGGATTACCTGTGTGAGTTATGGAAATGTTTCTTAACTAAAGTAGGTATTTAAGGGATGATAGTTCTGAGTATACGCAAAGACTGGTATATCTTATCCTCCAGAAGGATAGTGGCATGGAAGTAAAACTATTACTTATCTATAACAGTTTCAGTCTGCAGCTTGTTATATGGGATAGTTCTGGGAGAAAATTGGTTCCTGTGATTCTGGAATGTTTCTAGAGGAGTATGGATTTAGCCTTGGTTATATGAATACCCATTACAAAAACATCACCTTAGCCTGGAAAAACACAAACATCAGGAAGAATCTTGATTCTCTTTTGCTATTAGAGGAAGAGAAAGGGATTCTCTCAGATTGTTGAGACTCCGATATTATTCTTTATAATAATAGAATAACAGAGTTGGAAGGGACCTTGGAGGTCTTCTAATCCACCCCCCTACTCAGGCAGGAAACCCTATACCATTTCAGACAACTGATTGCCAATCTCTTAAATCCTTTCTATTTTCCAGTCTTGAAATTTTTACCTTTAATGTCCCAATGTCCTACTGAACTTTTAACCCACGTGTCTCAAAAATTGCTTTCTTTGCAAAAACAACACTATCTCCATCAGTGTTTTACACCAGGTACTACCTATACCCATGATGGTGAAGCTATGGCACGTGTACCACAAGTGGCACACAGAGCCATCGTCTATTGCTCTTCCTGGTTCCGGCATGCCGGCTACCTGTTCTTCACAAGAGCATGCATGCCAAAAACCATGTGCGTGCTGGGAAGATGATCTTTCAGTTTCTGGAGCACATATGCGCGGGCCACCTGGTTTTTTGGTTTCTGGCACGCATGTGTACGCGAAGGCTAGCTGGTTGGTGCGCATGTATGCCAGAAACCAGAAGATCATCTTCCCAGCAGAGCTGCTGGCCAGGACGGGCGGGCCTTCTCTCCCTCCTTGCCTGAGCGAGCTTCTTGCGCAGCCCCAGTGCTCCAGCCCGCAGCACCAACACATGTACGCTGCTGTCTCCTGCCCCTCACCCCCGGTGGCGGCAGGAGCAGTGTGCAGGGCAGTCATCCGCCCAACCAGCAAATGCTGCCCCGCTGCCCCGTGCAGCTGAACCGGCCAGTTGATCCGGACCACAGATGAGCATTGGTGCCATGGGCTGGGAAGGGGTTCTGGCTTTCCAAAGGAGGGAGGTGGCATTCCCCACACAACTTCCTCTCCCTGTCTGGGGTGGTGGAACTGGGTCATCGGTGGGGATGTCCCGCCATCCCGACAGGGAACAGGGGTGTGGGCAGGGATGCATGAGGACCCCAAAATGTCAGGCAGAGCCGGGGCATGAGCACTGGACAGCTGGTCTTCACAAGCACATGCACACCAGAAACTGGAAGATCATCTGCTGTTTTGGTTTCTGGCATGTGGGTGCACGTGTGTGAATGCGCTCACTTCCGTTTTGGTACTCTGTGCCAAAAAGATTTGCCAACACTGACCCATGCATAACCTGTACATTTTATTTTTATTGCCTAAATGTAGAACCTTGCTTTTTTCACCATTGAATTTCATTTTTTTAATGAGCTCTGTCTCTTCCAGAGCTCACCTTGTAGCTCTGGAGCAGCGGGCGGCCACGTTTTGTGCTCCACCAGGCCTGGAGCTTGGGTCTTGCTTAGGCTGCTGCTACAACAAGGCAGAAAGCTGTGTGGCATGTCGGAATCAGTCTCCCCACCCACCCACTTGCCTCTGCCTGGCTGCTGTAACTGCTGCACCTGCTGCTGCTGGTTTCGCTTTCCTGGCTGCTCTCGGTAAATCCCCCCCCCCATTTTTCCTGCTGATTCCTTTCCTGGGGAGCCCTGCACAGACACACATCCCCAAAATGCTCCCTTTGCATGTCTTTGGCACAAGGAAAGGACAATTGGCAGGAAAATGGGGGGGGGCAGCTCTGGGGACTTCTGGAAGTTGAAGTCCACAAGTCTTAAAGTGGCCAAGCAGCTGCCCATGCTGCTGCTGGCCTCACGCGGGTTCTTTGCCCTCCTGGCAGCGCTGCGCCCAGCCACCTGCTGGTCTGCTCCTGCCTGGTGTGGGGTGAGTAGTCCCATATTGGAAATCTTTGGACCACCGCCAGCCTGCCAGGGCTCCTTTGTGAGCAGCTGCTGGTGGAGCCATGCTGCCTGTGCTGCCTTGCCTGCTGCCACCTTTGGGCTACTGAGTGCCACCTTGCATGCCTACTCAGTGCTGCAGGTGCCGGGCTTACAATTACACTGAGCCTGGTACTCTTCATGCCCTGGCAGGCGCTGCAGCTCTCTTACTGGTTGTGCATTGGGTAGTTCCAGTGGGAGGTAGTGGAGGCTGCTGGGTAGCAGACAGGGCTTGGGATGGGCATAAGGCAATATGGCTGCAGAGCCACTGCAGATGAGGCAGATGCTGAAGGCGACCACGCCTGCCTGGCAAAAGAGTTGCAGCGCCCGCTAGGGCCCAAAGAGCACCGGGCTCAGTGTAGCTGTAAGCCTGGTGCCTGCAGCACCAAGTAGGCGTGCAGGCCGGCACTCAGTAGCCCAAAGGCAGCGGTGGGTGAGACAGCACAGGCGACATGGCTCCACAGGCAACTGCTCGTGAAGGGGCCCTGGCAGGCTTGGCGATGTTCTGTGGTTTTCGATCTGGGGCTACTCACCCCACACCAGGCAAGAGCAGATCAGCAGGGCAGCTAAGAGCAGTGCTACCAGGAGGGTGAAGAGCCCATGCAAGGCATGTAGCGGCATGGGCAGCCACGGCAGTATGGTGCCCACCATGGCTGAGAAATGTCCCAGCAGCAGCTGGGCCAGCAGGCAGGGTGGGTGGAGACAGGTGCGTGCCGAGAATTTGGCCTGTTGCAGTCGCGGTCAAACAGAAAGTGGGGTGGAGAGGGCAGGGCCAGTGGTAGCTGCGTCCCACTCCCATCGGCCCCTACACTCACTGCCTCCTGCACTTAAAAAAATAAGACCTCCCAGAAAATAATCCTGAGTGTTTATTTTCAAGCCCAAAGGAAGACCAGGTTTTATTTTGGGGGAAACACGCTATATGAAAGAGAGAAACAGAGAGGTCTGACAGTTTACCATAAATTACCTCTTTCTGTTTTCCTTTTAAGGTGTTTGTTGCTTTTCAGTCTATGCTTATTGTTCTTGTGGGAGCTGTGCCAGAATATCATCTTGACCAAGAAGGAATTCTGACTAGTGCAGAAGCTCTTGCAAAACACGTCAGGTTTACCAGTAACTTCACTTCTATAGCAACAGAGGCAAGTATGTTTTGTTTCCTTGAGTTAATACTTTTATGCAGTTTAGGTCCCCAGCCAAAACTACATAGTGGTTGAATTTTTTTTTTAAAAAAAGCCAGTTAAGCTGGCTGTATTAAATAAGAGGATAGTTTTCAGTGTGGAAAACAAAATATGGCCTATTCAGGCACAAGACACTGAAATGTAAATGCTCTAAGGGACAATGCTGTACTATATCAACATATAGGGGTTTATCATATGTATAGAATTGTAAATCTTCCTCTAATATAAGTGTAAAAGGTGCTTTTGGGTCTTTTATGTAAGAAGTAAATTTATAAAAACAAATATATTCTGGACAATATACATTCCCTCATCTTGTTCTGGTAACATTCTAGGCATCTTTTCTGTTAATTTCATCTCCCAGAATTTCTGAGAAAAGCAGGGTGCTCTCTGAGGACTACAGATATAGAGAGGCTACATAGGTGTGGTGTGATCCAAGGCCAGTGGTGATATCCCAATTTCAGAATATGTTGCCACTGTCTCAAGACAAAAACCAACTCAAATGTGAGTTGGCTGTGAGTTGCCACCATAACCTGGATCAGTCAGTGATGGCATGGTAGCCATGAACTCACAAATCACCTCTGAGTTTTTGCCCAGAGACATTAAATTAAAATTCCCAGTACCATTAGTGTGGGGAACTCTACTGCCAGTCCAGCCACTGCCTCATGTAGTTTGGGGCGGGTGGCTGATATATTAGCAGTAATCTCATCTGATCCCTAGAGCCTAGTCTCACAAACAGAGTTTTACAATAGATAATCCGTGGAACAGCTTCTCTGAAGGTCACCGGGTCTCTTACACAACTATAGCCATTTCATTGCCTTTGCCCTTTGATCACATTTCCAAAAAAGTTGTTCCCTTGTACCTAAACTCAGAGTCAAAATACACACCCAAATACAGGTAGTACTCACTTAACCACTGTGACTATTTGGAGTTACGATGGTACTGGAATATATAACTTTACAACTAATATCTGCATTTATGACCTTTGCAGCATCCCTCAGTCATGAGATCTCTGTTAGAGTCAGTACGTCCTACACTTTCTTTTCCCCCTTCCTTACAGCATAGAGAGTTTGGAGAAGAAATTAAGAGAGTGAACAGCCACATAGTAGGAAATACGCATCAAAGCCAATTCACTAGTGCTGGCAACCACAAGCACAGATTGGATTAACAGAGTTGGAAGGGACCTTGTAAGTCATCTAATCCAACCCTTTGCCCAAGCAGGAGACCCTACACCATTTCTGACAGATGGCAGTCCTGTTCTCACTGTCAGAAAAGTTCTCCTTATTTCTAGGTTGAATTTTTCCTTGATCAGTTTCCATCAATTTTTCCTTGTCTGGCCCTCAGGTGCCTTGGAAAATAGCTTGACCCCTTCCTCTCTGTGGCAGCCCCTCATATATTGGGACACTGCTATCATGTTTCCCCTGGTCCTTCTCTTCACTAGACTAGCCATGCCCAGTTCCTGTAACTGTTCATCATACGTTTTAGACTTCAGTCCCCTAATCATCTTTGGTGCTCTTCTCTGCACTCTTTCTAAAATCTCAACATTTTTTTAAAGTGTGATGACCAAAACTAGATGCAGTATTCTAGGTGTGGTCCTACTACAGCTTTATAGAGTGGTGTTAGTACTTCATGTGATCTAGATTGTATCCCTTTGTTAATGCAATTCAGGATGGCTTTTTTGGCTGCCACCACACACTTCTCGCTCATATTTAATTGGTTGCACACTCAGACTCCAAGATCCCGCTCACAGTTACTGCTATTAAGCCTGGTCTCACCCAGTCTATATATGTACTTTTGGTTTTTCTTACCTAAATGCAAGATTTTTCTTTTCTCTACATTGAATTTCATTTTGTTAAATAGGGCCCAGTGTTCAAGCGTGTTAAGATCCATCTGGATCTTGAACCTATCATCTGGGATGTTGTATTCTATTTTGTGTGTTGCTTGCTCTCTTCTACTACCTTCCTCTCCAGTCTCTTCACTCTGCAGTGATATAGGGGAAAAGCCATTTCAGGGTGCAAACTCTGTTGTACCTGATTCCTTTCCCCCTCTCCATGCCTACTTGCTTTTTTCTAATCCTCTACACTGAATGTAAATGCAAACATTAATTCTCTTCTTGCTAATTCTCTCTATTTAGAACTGCCCTTGCATACCATCCGGAGATTGCAGCTGGTGCAGAATGCGGCTGCGCGGGTGGTGATGGGAATTTCCCGATTCTCCCATATTACCCCTCTCCTGCGCGGCCTGTATTGGTTGCCGGTTGCACTCCGGGTGAGATTCGGGGTCTTGGTTTTAACATACAAAGTCCTTCACGACATGGGTCCTCAATATCTAAGGGAGCGACTCCTGCCGATATCGAGCGCCAACCGCCCTGTGTGAGCACACAGGCAAGGACTCCTCGGGGTCCTGTCGGCAAGTCAATGTCGGCTGGCGGTCCCCCGGTGACAAGCCTATTCTGTCACAGCCCCTGACCTCTGGAACCAACTGCCCCTGGAGCTCCGCCTGGCCCCTGACCTCCGCACCTTCCATCATGATGAAGACCTGGTTGTTCGACCAATCCAGGCTGTGACCCCTCCCGGGGGGGGGATGGGTTTTTAAATTATCTTAAATTATTTTAAATTTTAGATTTGTTAACTATTTTGGGCTTGTGAATGGTTTAATTCTTTTTTAATTATTTATTGTCATTTTTAGTTGTGAGCTGCCCCAAGTCTTCAGAGATGGGGCGGCCTACAAGTCCAAATAGTAAATAAATAAATAATAATAATTATGCAGGGGTGGGATTCTACCAGTTCGCACTTATTTGCTAGAACCGGTTGTTAACATTCTAAGCAGTTCAGAGAACTGGTTGTTAGAAGAAATTACTGGCCTAATCCTGTAAGGAAGGCAGGAAGGAAGGAAACATTCTGGTGTTGTTTACAGAAACTGCCTCTCCATTAACCCTTATTACATTCTTGGCAGGACTAGACTTCCTGTCTCAGGAATGTCTCTGGAGTTTTTTTCCCCCTCCTTTGCTGGTACTTTGCTTGTGTGGAGTAACCATCCAAAGTTACAATGGCACTGAAAAAAGTGACTTATGACCATTTTTCACACTTACGACTGTTGCAGCAAGCCCACAGTCACAAGAGGCCAGGCGAGGAGATGGGTGCCTTGATTTGAGTTATATTGAATTGGCCACACCCAGCCAATAACATGACCACCAAGCCATGTCCATCCGGTCACATGACTACCAAGCCACGCCTACCACCTAAGCCACGCCCACAGAAACAGTTGTTAAAAATTTGAATCCCACCCCTGTAATTATGCCAATGCCAGGCTGAGCATCTCAAAGGTGGAAAAGAAAAAGAAAAGAAAAGCACCGTCGTGGCCATGTGATTTCCCACTTAGCAGCTGCTTCAGCCGTCCAATTGTGATTACTAAATGAGGACTATTTCTGCTTGTTACAGTAACCTAAATCAAAAGACAGCATATAGTTAGGCAAAAATAATTTATATTATACTTTATTCTTTGTTATTTATTACGTACTTATTATCTTTCTACAATTCATTTTTATATGTCAGCACAAATCAGAAACCCTTTGAGCAGCTTGAGAATTTGATCTTGACCCAATTGCTGAGGTTTTTACCTCCAAAAACAAAAACAAACTCCTACCTCCCCCAAGCGATTGTTCCACTGAATGAAAAATGAGTGGACAAAGCAGTTTTGGGAGTTTACTGTGATTAGAGGCAATCGCTGGAATGGTAGTATTTTAAATGAAAATGGTCTCTTTTTTATTTGTCTTCCATAGTGGTATTTAATCAAACATGAAGCATACAAAGTGAACCTAGCCTCATCCTTGTATTTTGCTGGGTTACTTATTGGAAATATTCTATTTGGCCCATTGTCAGATAAATTGGGCAGAAAGCCTGTATATCTAACAGGTAAGATGTTAAATAGCAGTTGTATATTATGAATGTATTTGATTATTCTCAAGCCTTTTGTCTCAGCCAGGAAAGCAGATAACTTCTGAGCAGTAGTTGAGATGTCCCGGGCAACCTTAGATTAGGTTCAGGGACAGCAGAGAGGGAATATTGCTTGGGGTGTCTTTAGCTTAGTTTTTTTTTTTCCAGATCTTAAACTTTTTGAGTCACAGGCAAAGAAAGGTAACTGGATTCTTTCTCTAGGCCAGATGTGTTGAGCTGAGAGTCAGCCCCACACAAATCAGAGCATAATTTCAAAGGCTCCAGTTTTCACAGGGTGGTATAATTTCAGAACCCATCTCCAACAGGGTGCAGAGATGTGTCTTGTTGCATGTGACTGCTGCTAACTTTTGACAGCTCAGAAATAATTGGTCTCTCAATAAATGCAAGCCTTGCTAGCTAAATGGATCTTCCGTGTTCAAAATTAGTGAATTTCTAGGTAACTGATGTTGTACAAGGCCAATCATGTCTCAAGATCTAGATGAAATTCTTATAAGCTTTAACAGCTGACTGTTTCTGGAGTCAGCAGAAGGGTGGTCTAGCCCAGCTCTGTCCTTAGTAGTGTCCTGGCTGTAAATCAGGTAACTTTAAGGAGCTGCCCCTTTCAAACAGAAGCCAGGAGCGAATGCTTCTGGGACAGGTTGGAGCTGGGAAGCCTCTTGTGGATGGCTACCTTGCCAGCATTGGACTTGGATGAGGAGCTGCTGAGATTCCCTACCAGGCTCAGCCATGACCCCTCTCCCTACACACACACCCCAATGGCACTTTGCTAAATTAACACTTTTTGCATTTAGTGGGTGCACATATTCCTCAGTTCATAGATGCTGAAAGGAGGCAAGGGAAGGGTGCTGAGGGCAGTGCAGGTCTGCAGAGGGGATTGCACTAGTGTTGAAAGAGCAAATGTTGGATGGGGAAAACCTTGGCTCTCAGTTCTTGGAGCTTGATATGCAGCAGATCTCACTCCTGTGCCCTGCAGTCCCTCCCCAAACCTCTAGCATTTCTTCTGCTGAAATGCAGAGAGCAGCATCTTGAAGAGCAGCAGCTCACAATACCTGGAAGAGAACTCCTGAAGCTGCTGGGGTTTGGGGGAGAAGCAAGCAAAGACTAGGTGTGTGCAACTGCTGTTTGGCCACATATGGGCATAATTTAGCAGGAGGATTGGTTTTAGACCAGTACTTAGCACATAGGTTGCTGAGGACAACCTCCTATATCATGAGACTCAATTAAAATTAGGCATCAGTAGGGTAGGATTTTCACTTGAAAGCAATGAAATATATCATAAACAACGTATTTGTTTTTTCACAGGACTTAATATAGTCATGTTGTACCACACCCTTTTTAAATAAATGTAACATTGTTTTTTACCACAATATTTTAAATTCAGGATTAATATCATTATATCTGTAATATATTTCATTAGGATTGCATCTTCAATATTTTGCCTTATCTATATTACAAGAAGGTTACTTTTTTCAGAGTATCTTTAGAAAAACTGGAATATACTTGTCTGCTTAAAAGATAATAATTATACTAGTTTTCTTTAACTATTATGAAAAACCTGGTAATAATTTCGTTTCTGTCTTTTTCCATTTGTAAGTTTGCCATCCTATATAGCAGGGTCACTTGATATGGTTGGATTGCACTATATTAATTTTTCTTTATTGTACATCTTTTGTGCAGGGCTTTTTTTGGATGTCATTTTTGGATATGTTTCAGCATTTGCTCCAAATTATGAAATATTTGCAGTATCACGCTTTTTTGTTGGAATTACAAATGGCGGCATGTCCTTAGTGTCTTTTGTTTTGACACAAGAATATGTAGGAAAATCTTTCTGGGCAATGACAGGTAAAATTTGAGGATTTAACTCATGATAAAAGAAACACAATTGTTAACATTCTAATGTCTCAAAAACCACCATCTCAGGTGCTATGGGTTTACTCTGTTTTGGACATTGAGCTAGCTGAGATTGTTAAACCTTAGTCTAGGGCAGGGGAAGAGTACTGTTGCTTATTGCTTTTCACAGTAGCATTGATGTGTGTTTTGTCATAATGACAATGTCTTAAACTACTATGAGCTCTGCTGGTGTTGTTTAGTATGAATTAAGAATATATGTCAAATATTTTCCCCTATAATTCTCATGTCTGATAGGGGTTCTGAAAGCCTAAATTTCATTTAATAAACTGACATAGAAAGCAGTCCTATGTATACGGATATCCCTTACTTAACTATGGAAATTGGCACTGAGGACTCCATTGTTAGGTAATGGAATTGTAAAATGCAACCTCACCTGGCCACTACTACTTATAACAGCAGTTCAGCAGTCCCTGTATCATTGTTAGGTGAATCCTGTGTAGTCATGTGATTTCCATTTGTGATCTCCTGCTAGCTTTTCCATTAACTTTTTGGAGATGTTGTAACAAGCTGCAACTATGAGGATCAAATAAGGAAAGTTCCTCTCGTTCAACGTCGTTGAAACTTTCAACAGTCACTGAATGAACAGTCATTCAACAAGGATTACATGTAGTTGATTGGGACTGAATTCCGTTGTTTTAATTATTACAGTAAATGTGTATAGATTGTAGGTCTAAAGTAGATTAAGTCCATTGAGCTCAGTGATATTTTATGTCCACACAAATGTGGCTGGAATGGCTAATAACATTGAAAAATATTATTCTGCTCTGTGCTTTAATCTATATATCTCATCCCAAAGTAGGAAGTTATGTTAAGGTATCCTGGATACCTTAATGTTGTGACCTTACCCTTCCTTAGCATGTTAAGCTTGTTAGTTGTCATGATTGATATTTGCCTTAAGTTATATTTTTAAACGAGAATCTAATTTCTTAAACTAAGAAAGGATTAACATCCTGTACAACATATTTTGAACTTAAAATAATCAAAATGTTCTGCAGTAAATTAATCTGAATTTGTTGCGACTTGACAAATCACAAAGGTATTATTCAATGAATAACTTTATGATTATTATAATTAGTATATGTATGAAAATGAGTAATGATTCTTTACAATTATTTGCTTTAATTATTATTTTAATTATTGCTTATGTGTTCTTATTTGTGAATTTATAATTAATATGATTTCAGTGTAAATTATACACTTAGCATAGTAAAATTATGTTCTTAATATGGGTGTACTGCTGAAAGGTCTGAGGGTTTTTTCCAGCATTTTATAAAATACTTTGTTTTTGCTTGTATCTTCAGGCTCGCTGACAAATTTGACATTTGCATTTGGCATAGCTGTTTATGCCTTACTGGGGTATTACATAAGAGACTGGCGTCTTCTTGCCTTTGTATCAAATTCTCCAGGAGTTTTCTTTTTTCTTCTTTCTTTGTAAGTCATAATTATATTCATAGTAGACAAGTGTCAAACACTAACCCAAAGTTAAAGGATAATATTAAAGAGATAAAACATTGACATTTTTATATTCTTAATGAAATCAGATGAATTATTGAGCAGATTGTTTTAGTTTGCTTGACAATTTGTTTCTAAATTAAATATTGAAAATTGATTGCATATTTTTGAGTATAAGCTAAGCCTGCTTAGCACAATGAGCAGTGATGCATCCTGTATTATCGTGATTAAAACAGTCTAGAGAGGGAGCAAGATGAATGAAACTGACCTGCATCTCATCTCTTTACCAAATACTTAAAGTTAAGATCAACTGCCCAGGAGAGGAAAGTTTCTGTTTCCCTGAAGTCATTGGAATTCCATGAAAAATCCCTCTGTGGGTGCTTAGATCTGGTTCATGGGGACCACCCTGTAAATAGTGAAAGACCGGCCCACGTTGCCTCTGCCAGTGAAAATAGAGCTTGCAGCCCTCCCGATCTCCATTTTTGCTGGCAGAGGATTGCAAGAGGCCTGCGCAGCTGAAATGGTGCTCAGGAGCCTATTTTCACTGGTGGAATGCTCGGGCCGCCAAGGTGCCCCCGACATGAGTGACGTTGAGCTGCCCACGCCCGCCCTGGCCATACCCACCCTGGCCCCTGTGGTCAAACAACCCTGATGCGGCCCTCAATGAAATCGAGTTTTGACATCCCTGCATTAAGCCATAATATGAATAGTTTGTTTTGAATTTAACATGATGTGTTAATCTACACATAGGTTATTTTTAAGTGGAAATCAATCCGTTACAGCTGTAATCTGTGGTAAGAAAATTGTGACTGGCCATACAATATGAAAAGCAACATACAGCCTTTTGCAAATGCCAGTCATAACGAAGTAATGGGTAGGAACAGTGATGGAAGAAATAACATTGAAAAAAATCCCTGTGCAAAATTAGATTTAAAATGAGTAAGATTTTTTTTCTCTTCACATATGCATTGTTATCATTTTGAGCATTACTGCATTGTCCATACCACAATGTACACCAGACCCAGAAACCAACTGTACAGGAACATTTTTTTTATTAATTTGGTTTTTATTTTGCCTTCATTACTTTATAAGTAACTCAAGGTAGCAAACATACTTAATACTCCTTCCTCTTTTCTATTTTCTGCACAACAGTCCTGTGATGGACTGGCCCAAAGTCACCAAGCTGGCTTTTATGCCTAAAGTGGGATTAGAACTCATAATCTTTCCGTTTCTAGGCCAGGACTACTATTCCAAACTGACTCTCCAATCACTAGAACTGTATTAGGAGGCTACAATAACTGAATCTTACAAACCAGATTTTACTTTTCCTCCCCTCCTGCTTATATCCCAGTGAGATTGGCAGGGGCCTACCTGAGTCTGTTATTAATAATCTCCCCTTTCTTAGGATTTATGAAAAGCTTTTGTCATGTTTCCCAACATAGTGAATATTTGCTTCAAAGCCATATTAGAATCAGAATCAATGTAACAACTATGTTATGTGAGTTGTAGTACACTTTTCATGTTAAATGAAGCCCATGTCAGTTAATTTTGAATAATATTTAAGCTATTATTCGATGTTTATAGAATGTTTTAATCAATATAAAAGGTGGCAAATACATTTCATATTTTTCCAAACTTCTGTGTTATATACCTTTCATCAAACCTTGTAAAGCATTTGCTGGATAACCTTTTCTGCTAGTACAGTATACAGGTTCAAAAAGAACCTTTGTAAGTGTATGTATTTCTCCTTCGTGGTTTACTTTTTTCAGCATGCTTCCTGAATCACCAAGATGGTTATATGCTCAAGGCAGAACAGCAGAAGCAGAGCATGTCCTACAATACATGGCTCTTCACAATGGGAAAGATAGGCTGGTGGTAAAACTGAAGCCATGCAGAGGAGCCATGAGGAAGGACAATTCCACTCCTGGGGTCTTCAACCTGGTTACGCATCCCATCCTTCGATGGCGCACGGTCATTTTGATGTATATCTGGTAACTTTACTTAAATTATCCTACGTAAAAATAACAGCTTTGGGTGATAATTATGGACTACATAGATAAATACATTTCAAAGTAATCAGGATAATATTAAGGGGAAATGATAACAGTTGTTTTCTGGCTATTGGGAATCACTCCAGAAAATAGGTAGAGAATTTGGATTTTTGTTCCATTTTTCAGATATCAGTAATTTCATTAACATGATACAAATCTTAATGAGATAACTGCCATAAGCAAGAAAAGTAAGTAAATTTTGTATTGGCTTTCATTTGGATTTGTGCTGTTCATACATTCATAAGGTTATATGCTTATATGAATAACAGCTAAAAAGAGTCCCTATTTAAAAACAAAAATATTTTAATTAGATAAAACCATCAAATGATATTGTTTGACAAAGAGTTTATCTTTAGAATGGTATGTACGATCCACCTTCCTTTTCATACACTCTCAGGCCACACAGATATAGTGTTCCATATGTCATGCCTTCATTAACAAAGATTTATATAACTTCCAGACCTCTGTTAAAAAGGGAAATTTATCTATGCCCTGCATGACATCTTGCTTAACATTGACCAGTATGTGACCAATTTCATCATTACTTTGGACTCATCAGGTATATGTACCCCAGATCTTTCTCTAGCAAGATAACGTCTAGAGAACTAGGTGGCTTTGTGTGCCTGATGAACCCAATATAACAATGCAGCCAGTCACATTCTGCCTCCAAATTCTTCCCAAAAAGCAGTATTAACTGAGAATTTTACTGCTCAAGATTTAATATTTCTTGACAGTCATGTGGTTTTCTTTTGTCACAATGTAACCTGAACTCTTATTTCCATTGTGCTTGTGTCATCTTTCCAAAGTTCTCTCAACAAAATTCTGACAATAGCTGGAGTCCATGATTGGTTTTCTGCTGATCTTTTTTGTCTATAGCGAAGCAGGGGGAAATGCCATTTCCCCTTCATAATGCTTTCTTTTCAGAATAAGATGGTAGAAAGAGGACTGTATGCTGATAATGCAGCAGACTATAAAATGAATAGACAGGTTTTTGGGACTTAGTCTGACTTCTTATTAAAATTCAAGGATCATCAGACAAAACAAGTTTAAACAAATGAGTCAGAAACATGTATAATTAATAGGCAATTACCCCTACTGAGCTACTCCAAACTAAACATATCATACTATTTTTTCTTTTTGTGGATAAATGGTGAAACAAGGCTTTTCCTTAATCTCTACTAGAAATGGTAGAAATGAGAGAACATGAAGGAATGAGTTAAATGTTTTGCAGCTATCTGAAATGAAAATGGATATACTTAGCATTTTGATATTTCCTCAGAATTTCTACTGGATGTCTAAAGCTATTATTAATGGCACTTATTGGTATATTTGAAGAATTCTTATAGAGGTTGCTTTACAGTTGAGAAGCAGCGATGGATTGATTGGAATAGCTGTTATTTGGTGGTTATCAAAACCTCTTTTGGCCTATAGATTACTCTATAGGTATCTGAGTGTTACCTATAATATTAAAATATTAATGACTTAATAGGGGTTAATAAGTATACTGGATGAAGAAATGTTATTGATGTTCATATATATTTCTGGAGGCAGTGATAAAAAATCATAAAGAGAGAATAGTATTGTCTAAAGATAATGAGGTAAATATAGAAGAACTACAACAAATGGGAAAAATAAATAAGTATAAATTGGGAAAATAGTAGAATATATATTGATATATAAAACAATATACTATAATTATAATGAGCACATTAAGGTCAGAAGTTGGAAGATAAAAATTTTGTATGTAATTGTATTATTACTGTATTATTATTGTGTGTAAAATATATTAACCCAGCCATTGCACCGTCCACAAAAAATGCTGGTGATCTGAATCATTCCTGTTATAGGATCCTTTGCCTTGAAATAAAGCCAGAATAGTCTATAATAACAAACTCATACATGAATGCATGGTAAATTTGTTGATTTCTATCCACTGGTTTCCCAATTCAAATTCTATTGGAAAAAATAATTTCCACTTTTTTGTGAAGGTATGTGAACACTTAGAGAGCTAATTTGGTCTAATGGTTAAGACATCAGGCTAGAAACTGGGAGATTGTGAGTTCTAGTCCTGCCTTAGGCTCAAAACCAACTGGGTGACCTTGGACTAGTCACTTTCAGCCTCATAGAAAGAGGCAGTGGCAACCCAATTAAAAACCTAGCCAAGAAATCTGCAGGGACTTGTCCAGGCAGTCTTCAAAAATTGGACACAGTTGCATGGAATAAAAATGCGATAGTAGTACATGATTTATAACTTCACTGCTTCATAAACTGGTATTTTTCTTTTATATATTTTCTTCATTTATTATACAACTGTTTATTTATTTATTTAGCGTGTTGCAAATACATGCACTTATATTGGTTCAAATGTCAATGTCCAGTCCATCCATCCATCCAAGGACATGTTGGCCCATGTTGAAAAAAATCAGACATTGGGCCAGTGCAAGCTCTTGATGGATACCCAGACACAATGTGATGGATAGTATACAAGTGATTAAATCTTAACATAATCTGTGTACATGATTAAAATAACCAATCTTTCATTAATACGTTTAGGTATGTGTGCAGCTTTGTATATTACGGTTTAACGCTGAATGCTGGTGAATTAGGAGGAAATCTTTATTTAAATGTGGCTCTGTCTGGCCTTGTAGAAGTTCCAGCGTTTCCACTCTGCATGTTTTTCATTGAAAAATCTTGGTAAGATCAGTAACTTTCTATTTCTATATTTAGATATAGAAATACAGTCTAGAGTAACATAGCTCTTGAATTTATTTCTATATGTTGATTAATTTATATACATTTTCAGCATAGATAAAATATATCAAATCTGCTCAGATATGCTGTTATGAATGAATATTTTTTATGACTTAATACATCACATTTTTTTAAATTTTACAAGAGAACATAGAATAACAGGGTGGGAAAGGACCCTGGAGGTCTTCTAGTCTAATCCCCTGCTCGAACAGGAGACGCTATATCAATCTGTCCAATCTCTTCTTGAAACCCTCCAGTGAATGAGCACCCACAATTTCTGGAGGCAAGCCATTCCGCTGATTAATTGTTCTGTCAGGAAATTTTTCTTTAAAAATCACCTGTTACTTCTTGTCCTGCCCTCAGTTGCTTTAGAAAATAGGTTGACCCATTCTTCTGTGTGACAGCCCCTCAAATATTGGAAGACTCCTATCATGCCATCCCTAGTCCTTCTCTTTGTTAGACTAGACATAACTTGTTCCCACAACTATTTATTTACTATTTAGTCTCTAGACCCCTAATCATTGTTGCTTTTCTCTGCATTCTTTCTAGACTCTAGAGTCTTGGTATCTTGTTTGTACTGTGGTGACCAGAACTGGATGTGATATTCCAAGTGTGGTGTTAACCAGTACAGTATAAAGCAATACTGTCACTTCATTTGATTTTGATACTATCCCTCTGTTGATACAGCCTATGGTTATAACAGCTTTTTGGCAGCTGCAGCACACTGCTGGCTTAAGTGGTTGTCCACTATGACACCTAGATCCTTCCCATAGGCAATATTCTTCAGCCAGGTACCATCTATTCTATACTTGTGCATTTGATTTTCTCAAAATGAAATGCATGTGTATAGAAAATAAAACTTTCTAACCACTGAATTGCATTTTGTTGGATAGAGCCCAATGTCCAAGTCTTTCAACTTCCTTTTGTATCTTTATCTTCTAAATTGTTGCTATTCCCCCCAGATTAGTATCATCAGCAAATTTGATTAGTTCTCCTTCTACCCGCCCCCCCCCATTTAAATCATTCATAAAGATGTGAAAGAGTACTGAGCCCAAGACAGAACCTTGAGATGCCCCACTGCATATTTCCGTCCATGTAGATGTAGTTCCGTTAAGGACTACACATTGAGTGCAGTAGGTCAGCCAGTTATAAATCCATCTGGTGGTGATGCTATTATCCCACATTTTTCTATCTTACCAAAGAATAGATTGTGGTCTCATTTGTTAAATGCAGAACTAAGTGAAAACTATGTCCACAACATTTCTCTGATCCTTTAATTTAGTCACTTTGTCAAATAATGCAATTAGGTTTTTTTCTGGCATGATCCATTTTTAACATACACATGTTGGCTACTTTGTTCATTTTGTTGTCATGTGATCAAAATTTAGCTACTTGGCAACTAGCATGCTTAACAATCATAGTGATGACTGCAGCAAAAAAGTTTGTAAAATTGAGCGCAACTCATTTAATGACTGCATCACTTAGCGATGGACATTCCAGTCCCTTGTGGTCATAAGTCAAGGATAACCTGTAGACTATAAATGGGGTATAACACTCAAAATAAAAATAAGACACTAAATATTGGTAGTTATAAATAGAAATAGACACTATTGACTGAACTGTGGGCCAAATACTCACTGAAACTTTGGTTAGTGCCTGTGGTAACTCTCCTGCAGGCAGAGGGGTTCCATTGAAAAGACCAATCAGCTATGTCCCTTGCCTGGGATGGGCTTTCCTTAGGTGGCTGGACCAGACTTGGAGTTTATTCTGTCATGTGTTGTTTGGTGACTTGCAGACCTGCACCAAAAAAGTCTTTAAAAGTAAGAGCCAGCAGCCTGGATTGGCCCTAGAAGCTCTTGGCTTCAGAAGTACAGGAAATGAACTTTGTGCAAAGGGCTAAGTATCTCAGAGTAAAATTTAGATCACCCATTATTATTTCTGCATGACTTACTCATCTCTTGAAATGTGGAATCAAATTAATATTTATTATTTGCCTACATTGTTCTATTGATGAATGCTTGCCCTTCTGCAGTTTAGGGTTTAAAAAAACAGTTATATAAATAAAAATATTCTAAAACGTATCTTTGTGAAAATTCAATATAAATTTGTACTATTTTTCTGCACTAGGTCAGGAAGACGTAAAAGTACAGCTGCTTTTTTGATATTTGCAGGCCTTGCTTGTGTTTTTACCACGTGCTTACCAGAAAATAACAGCAGTAAGTATGTTCTTTCTGAAGCAAATCAAGTTTTCCTTGGCACAGATAATCTTATTGAAAGACAAATAGCAATAGCACTTAGACTTATATACTGCTTTATAGTGCTTTACAGCCCTCTCAAAGCAGTTTACAGTCAGCCAATTGCCCCCAACAATTTGGGTCCTCATTTTACCCACCTCGGAAGGATGGAAGGCTGAGTCAACCTTGAGCCTGGTGGGATTGATCTGCCAAATTGCAGTAGGAATAGCTTGCAGTACTGCACTCTAACCACTGTGCCACCGAGGCTCTATGCTCCTAGTTATGCTAATACCAAGCCAGTTTTAAATAATTTTAAAAATAAACTTAAAATAAATCAAAACTAAATCTAGAATAGCTTTTTCAGATCAATAAGATTATTACTAAATAAAGACTTCATTGCATGCCCAGTTTTAATTTAATGAGGGTGAGTGTATAGAGCTATTAATTGAGAGGTTGCCACATAGAATCAATGTGAAATAGTACTTTTTATTAGTATTGTATGCTGCTAAGCCATGAATAGGTTTTTTCTTTAATCATTGGCAATCTTTGAAGTATCCTGTAGCTCATTTGCTTTCTTCTTTTTCAAGGTACCAGATAATTTGTAAGAATCTCAGGAAAAAATATATTTGCCATGAGCTTCTCTCTATTCCATTAAAAGAAACAATCAAGCCATCACAATATACTGACCATTATAATTTGCCATGAATGGAGTCTGTTGCTGAAGGCTTAGAATAGTTCACAGTGCAGGAAAGCTCTCTATACATTAGACCTTAAGTTACACTGGTAAGCAGTGACTTATATCCAGGGCCTTCCTATTGTGCGCCTGATATTTACATCTTCAAAAGAGCCTCCAGATTTGAGCAAAATATTTCAAAGCTTAAGCATAGCCTGATGATATTGTCTATCACTGTATTTCTACCACTGGCTCTGAGGTGATTACAAGCAAGAAATTGAGTCATTCCCTTCCCCTGCCTATACCTTGTTCCCTGTTACAGGAATATGATGTTCCCATTGGAGATCTCAAGGCTAATAATGTTTGATGGACATATTCTCCATTAATTTTTTTCATTGCCTTTTAAAGCCATCTGGGTTAGTGGGCATTAATGAATTCCACAGATTAACTTTGGGCTCTATGAAAAATTACTTCTTTATTTTGAATTTCTTTCCAGTTATATTCATTGGATGATGCTTGGTCATATTGTTTTGAGAGGAAAAAGAATCCCCGTGTCATATATGATTTATGCTTTAGCTCTGCTCCCTCTTCAGATGTCATTTTTTCCAAGCTAAAGAGTCTCAAATTTCTAGGCTTTTCTCATAAGAAAAGTCCTTGAGTGACTTGGCTATTTTGGTAGCTGCCTTCTGCTTGACCTAGCTGTACGTGGAAGTCTCTGCAGTGGCTTGAATGCAAATAAAAACCTTTACAGATTTCCTGTTCAAGACATCTTAAAAGAATTAGTGTGTTCAGGAGAGCAGAAGTGAGATCTCCCTGTTTCCTTCTCTCATATACTGGAAATATCTTCATAGGGCTATAAAAGATGGTCCATCTTTATTGGCAAGGAACTCCAAACAAACATTTTTTCAGTAATACGATGTATATTTTGAATAATTACTTTTTGCAGACAAAGCATAAAGAGAAATTCGGGTATGAGCTTGATTTCAATGGTGATGACTAGGTAAAATTTGAAAGTTTAAGCAGTGGATTCAATGGCTAACTCATAAAATGGCTTTTCACAACTTTCTGTTTTTAGTGATCTTGCAGTACAGTAAGATCAGTGCAGTATTAGCATTTATTGGTAATAATTGAGAGCTGCCTTGAAATAATATAGCCAGAATTGCAGCTTTCCGAAGCTGTAATCTGTAGCATTGGAGACATTATCCAGATGACATGCAAGCCTTCCCCTTGCCCCGAGCCAAGCACACTTATGCCCACCAGTAAGGGTGTAATTTAAAATTACAGTTGTTTTCCCTTTGTGCTAATTGCAGGTTACTCTGCCTGAAACTCAGAAAGGTTTATTTCTAAATAGAGCTTCCTATTATTCTACCGTTGTTTATTTGAAGAAGGAAATGTCTGTTTAATTGTCCTACGTTCTGTTTAAGGATTTTTCTTCAGTCCCAGAATTTTGGCTTTATATGGGAAATTGACTGTAAGTGCTGCCTTCAACATTGTATACATCTATACTTCAGAGCTGTATCCCACAGTAGTAAGGTAAGCAGACTTTTAACATTGTTATTTTTATATTTATTTCCAAAACCTTAAATTCTCACAATATATAATGTATACGCCATTTGAAATCACATCAGCAGTTACATATTACATACAAACCTTCACACTTCTGAATTAGATGTCAGAGCTATCTGTAAAAAGTATCTTCTATAAGAATCTCTTGCCTCAGTGGTCCTCTTTAGTGGATATTGCTTGTCTTGTCTCAGAATGATCAAGCTTCCTCTTCTCTTGTGAATGATGGCAAATTAAGACATGTAGTTATTTTCCTATTGATGTTAAAATGTTGGAGGAGAAATGAGAGAAGAAGCCACTCTAAGATGTAAAGAAAGGACAAAAGATATGGTTGAAAGGATATGTCAGATCTGTGTATCTGCCATTCTTCAATGGAAGAAGAAGGGGGGGGGAGTTGGTACAAGTAATCCTTTTTGATGTAACCTGAATATCTTAAGTCTCGTATTGAATCTGTATAACTTGCACATGATATACAACTGGGGGACTGGAGCCAGATGTCTGGAAACCTGTCACCTCTTGCAGAGTTAGCAAGAGGAGAAGGGGCCATAAAAATTCCAGCTCTGAAAGAAACTTCCTGGGAAACTTTTCTAAGATAGTTTCCCAGAAAAGTGGGGGGGATTAACATGTTGTCTCTTTGTTTGACTAAATCCACATCAGAATAAGGGAGGGGTTCTAACTCCCTTTATCTATGCTGTATGCCTGGAAGCACCTTAGATTCTGCTTTGACCTGGATCACTTCCTTTCTATAAAGAATTCCTTTTGAAGTACCTAGCTTTCAGAAGTTCATTCTTATCGGTTGAAGGGGAAAAGTCTGGTGCTTACAGGATATTTCATTCTACAGATTTCTTTCTATAAAGCTATCCTGTTTTATATTATCTGCTTTTATTTATGTATTTGTATCCTTGCCTTTATTATTTTAGAAGTAACTAAATGTAGCAAAGATATCCAACACCCTTATTCGTATTTTCCCCAAACAACCACTCTGTGAGGTGGGTTAGGTTGAGAGTGTGTGACTGGCCCAAAGTCATCCAGCTGGCTTTCGTGGCTAAGGCAGGATTAAAATTCACAGTCTCCTGCTTTCCAGCCTGGTGCCTTCACCGCTTGGTCTAATTGACTGATTATCTCTGTGATCATGTGTGGGCCTTTTAATGGTATCCCTTAATATGGTCTCTGCTGTTTATTTAATAAAATCTTGTATGAGATAATATTGCAGGTCATTTTGAAATTATTCTTCTTTTGAAAATATTTTTTGATTGAACAGGACATTGAAGAAGCAGCTCACAGAACAGAGTTATCGCATGAGCACAGGTAGTCCTCGGGTTATAAATGTAATAGAGCCTGCCTATTCCATTTGTAACCCGAGAATTCGTAGGAGTGAATTGCATACAATGAACGTGATCACTCCTTCCTTTCACCCACTTGTTTGCTAATCATATGTGTGGCTTATTAAGTGAACATGAGGTATCTTGGGGTGCAGAAGGCCATGGGGGGCCTAGTAATGGAACAGGCCACCTACTTCAGACCACCCAAGGCCTCCCCTGACCCACAGATACATCACTTTCCCTCTCTTGGGGTCCCCACAATTGCTTCTTATCCTGCCATGCCTGGTGGCTTACCTTATGAAGATCTGTCTCCTCCCCAGCCTGTTTCTTCGCTTGCTTCCTCCTTTCTCATCAGCAAAAAAAGTCACAATAGGTCATGTGACACAATGACTTGAGTCCTAGTTAGGAATGTCTTTTTCCAGGTATTTCTCCCCATCCAATACAATCCCAACAGACTGGGCATCATGCAGATCCCATCAGCCAAAGAGAGTCGAATGGGGGGAACTAGAAGATGGACATTTTTTTATGCTGTAGCCCCTACCCAATGGCATATTCTCTCCTTGGAGATTAGAATGGTCCCAGCTCTGTTGGCTTTTTGCAAAGCTTTAAAAATTAGACTTATATGCCTGGGGCTGGGGCTCAGAATATGTTAAGGGTCCTATTACTTGACTTTATTGTTAGTTGATTAATCATCATGGTTGCTATTTATACATTTATTTTATGGAGGGTTTTTTTAATAGTTTTAACATTTTTAAATGTTACATTTTTAAATGTTTGTAATTTTATAAGCTGCCAGAGTCACTTCGATGAGTTGAATGGCTACCAAAATTGAATAAATAAATAAATCTAGGAGAACCCCCAAATTGTGCACCAGCTCTGTCTGAGGGAGTGCAATCCCATTCAGAGCCAGAAATGGAAAGTGATGATAATAAATGGCTTCATGTAGAAGTTAAACAGGAATAGAGAGAGGGACCCTACAAAGCAGAGCCTTTGTCCTCAGTCTCGCTCTCCATCACAACACTGTGACTATATCTGGTCCTGGACAAAGGAGAATCACTCTTTGCCACTCTCAATCCTCTAACTCAGTCTAAAAAGATATCAGATTGGTAGTATTGAAGATACTATCAAGGAGAGTCAGGATGGATGGCAGTGCCCCAAGCAGCCTAGGCTTGCCAGAAATCAGCAACAAATGTGATCAATGCCATCACAATGCTATAATCAGGCTTGAATCCCGATTGAAAGGGGACCAGAAATCAGCTTTGTCCAAGACTCTGGAGTTACAGGCTGACAACCTTCTTGGTAAGAGAAGACATTGGACAAAAATTGTTGGTTCTGTTGAGTTCAGCAATGGCTTCTTGAGGAAATGACTGATACTGCCTCTTTCAAAACAGGTGGCATCACCCTTTCCCATAAAGAAGCATCTACTACCACACAGAGCTTAACAGCCAGAAGGAACATGGTTCTAAAAGATAGATGTCTGAGCTCACCATTCTGAGGCCCCTGTTCACTTTAATAGGACTAACAAGTTCAAATCTTTTCAGACAGACAAGCTAGACCATCTTTATAGAATCTGTAGAGGAAGAGTTCAAGTTTCATGATTTCTATTCAAAGAAATACATGCTGATAATACTGAATCATACTCTGTGGTGGTGGAAATAATAGGATGGCGACATCAGATCAGAAAATGAGATTGATCCAGTTTAAAAGCTAAATTTAATTAAGGACTACAATGCATTATTTAGTATGAATCAGTATATTAGTCTTGCTTTTACTTAGGATAAATACTGACAATTGTATTTCTTTTATAAAACAGAAATGCTGGTTTGGGTGTATGCTCAATGATTTGTAGGTTTGGAGGAATTTTGGCTCCATTTGTTCCTTCCTTGGTAAGTAATACTGCAGTGTATCTTGTTTAATCAAGCTTTCAAATCAATTAACAAGATTGATCATCCACATGCAATACTTTTAATGTGATAGTGAAGCAGAACTTGCAGGCTTATATTTTTTTTACCAATATTTGTCCTCATGATATATATGTGACTAATATATTTTTGCCCATTTCTTTGGTAAATATACCAAAGTACATTTGAATAAGTCTGATTAAGATTTAGATGAAGATATAAAATGCATAGTCTTATGTTTATGGGAAGTTGAAAGTCAGCATGGACATATGGCCAGAATGAGGTCTGACAATAGAGGGAGGTGCTGTGGCAGATGAAAATATGTCAGAGAGGGGAAAAAATTAAATGTTTCATTTTTTGCCTTGTTGGTTTTACTCCAATTTTGACATTCCCCTCCCCTATGACTGCTTTTTACATTAAAAATGAATCTTTCAAGATATCCAATTATAGATCATCGGTCTAGTTTGGATCTGAGCAAGGAATTGAATATGGGGAAGCTGATGGGAGAGGCTTCTATATAGCAAGTAGATTTTCTGCCCCTGAATTTATTTGCAGAAAACCTTCCTCAAATCTTCACTCTTGATCTTTTCCTCATTCTCAAACCCTTGGAGCTTTTCATTTCTTTGCTTTTCAATACTGAATTACCAGCAACCTGGTTTTCATTCTGTCACAACCTCAATATATTCATTGGATGTGAAATACTTCGTTTCTTGCCCATAAATTATAATAATAATAATAATAATTTATTCGACTTGTATGCCGCCCTTCTCCCTAAGGACTCAGGGCGGCGAACATTAAAAATATAATAAATTTACAATAAAAACAAATTAAACACATACAAGTCTAAAACCATCAATTAAAAAATTAAAACAGTTAAAAAACCCCATATATATCATATGTAGAATATCAGGATCATCCCGTAAAGTTGCGGCATAAAAGAATTATTCAAGCCCATACATAAGAATCTAGGCAACTAAAGTTCAAGACTAAATTGGCACCAGATAAGGGTCAACAGAATCCAGGAAGGGTCAGACTTAGTCTGAATGTGGAAATGTAACAACTCTAAGCTGATGATACACTTAATTCTGCCTCCAGTTTTGTCTTCTCCTACAGTATATTTGCATATGGTGTATAAGGAGGGGAATTATTCTAAGTTAAGAAAAATCCTCAGAATATGAATAGGAAGGAGATTGATTCACTGAAATTCTGGCACTGAATTGTCATGCTTGTTTTTTATTGTCCCTTTGACTTTTTGGGAGACTGTTTTCTATACTTCACAAAAATCTATGTTAAACATACATTGGAAAACAAGGTGATATTATTCATGCATCCTATTTATATATCATTGCAATTTAGTGAAGACTTTTAAAATAACTCTTATCTACCTACTTATATTATTTCATAACTCATAATTTAATTGATTCCTTCTAGAAATCTCTTGGTCCATCTGTACCATTTGGAGTCTTTGGAATCAGTGGATTATCAGCTGGTTTTTTGACACTTTTACTTCCAGAAACTCTGAACAAACCAATTGCAGAAACTATTGAAGATTTGCAGATGCCTGTCTATCAAATACTTAAAAACAAAAAGGCAGAGTAAACACAATTATTTTTCTGTGTCTTCTGTGCTACTGGAAATTTGTCTCACTTATTTGAAATAATATATTTCTTTTTAGGCGTCAGATCTATACATATAATACTTTTCATTAAATTGTCCAAATGAACAAATCTTTTTTTAAAAAATGTATAGGAAAGGAAATGCCAATCAGAAGACTGGCCTCTGCATTTTCATCTTGCTTGCTTTTATTTAACTACAATAGATGATTCAGTATCAGACTCCACAAACAGTTCAGGGTTTCCCAATTTCCATTCACTCTTTTAGTTATTTGGAAGATTCTTAAATAGAAAAATGACTAATAAAACCTTTTGCAATTCTTAAGTGTCTTAATTTAGTGTCTGTTGAACTGAATTATAAATTTCAGCAAGTTCATTACATTTAAAAGAATAGTATTTATGGTGCTGGAGAGAGTGAAAAAACATTACTTTATTAGTAACTGTTGCTTATAAAATGTCTTGGTGCTAATAGCTAGTCATTTTAGATCTGAATTGTTGTGTTGTGTCTTCTGTGAAACTACTAAAAAATTTTGGATTCTAGATACTATGACTGCCCAATTCTGAAGTTCAGATAATAATGTCAAAATTACCGTATATAACTTGAAGAATTATGCTTTTCCTTCCCTATCCGCTACCTATTAATGTTCTTTTTTTTTGTAATTTGCGTCTGAACTTGTAAGGAGGAATTATTTTTAAAATTCTGTAGCCTGTTAAATTGATATTTGGTTTAATTCTTATAACAACTATCCTAACTGATTTTTTCATCTGTTTAACAGGTAAATCAGTTAGAAGAAAACTTTTAGTATTGCAAAAAATATCTTGGTTGAAAATTTCAGTTGTTGAAGTATGCTGCCATCAAGATTATCACATTGCGACATTCAAACCTATTTTCCTATTTCCAGAATGATCAATGTCTCATGTAAACATAACCTGTGAACATGTGGAGAGGGAGAAGTAAAAATTAATGAGGAAATTTAAGGGCCTAAACCAATTTTTCAAATGCTGTATACTGAATGTCTTAAAACATTCATAATTACTTGTGATTTCATTTAGTAGACAGATAGGATAATTATTCTTTAAATGTATAAATTATTGGGGATTTGATTACAATTCTAAATAAGCAGTCAGAAAAATGACTATTTGTGATATTCTGGGCTCAGCATATTGGAATTAATATTACATTGATGCTTATAGTATCTTCAGATTGGAAGATTTTTCAGACCTGGAATATGCCATTTTGCTTTGGCTCTTAATTTTTACAAAATCTTGTTGCCAATATTTTTATATTAATGATTTTGGATGGTCTACCATATTTATAAACACCAAAGAACTAGTGATTTGTTATTGTTTTAACAGTTGTAATATATGTAATCTGAAACTTAAATTAAAGAGACTATCTTCTACTTGCTGTAAGAAATAGGTAAGTAGTCAGATTGTAAGATTTATGTTTAGCAGGTGGCATGTTTATATATCCAAAAACAAAATAGGGATTGAATCTAAAAATCTGCCAGTTATTAAAAGCTCTGTTCTGAAGTCCTTTAATGTGGCAAAAAAATCATCATTGCTCCAAAAAATTATTTGTCCATGAACCTTCAAAAATTCCTGCAGAAACGGATGCTACAGAACTGATCACAGTAAAATACTACCCTGACTCCTGCACACTGCAAGCACCCGAGGCCTTACATACACCTCTTTTTCTTTGATTTGTAATTCCTTGAATGTAACACATAGCAACTCAGTTTCTTGTCATTGTCTGTTTTTCATTTATAAGGGAAAATGTAGAAGCTAAAATGAATTTTTGACAATCTGTTATCCCCAGGTCATAATCAGCTGTTTTGAGGATTCATAGTTCTTTCAGATCACTCTGATTAAGACTATGTGGCAGTTACAAGTCATGATTTAAAATTTACAGTAAATTTAAAAGGAAATGAGAAAGACTTTTGAAGTACAGCTTATTTGGCTTAAATAACTGTATATTTTCAGTGCTCTCTAGTAAAATGGGCTGTCTTCATTCCATTTTTATAACGCGGAGGTAAAATATACTTTATATAGTGTGTGCCCTTCTAAACAAAGATAAATGATTAGCTTTTATATCTGATATTGCTCATGATGGAAAACTTTATAAATTATATTTTTATAATGAAATGGAATATGAAATATTAAGAATATTGTTCCTATGGAAGCAGAAGTGAATTGTGAAGGTAGTTTTTCCTATTGCAAAAAGTCATGATGCATTCTGCCCTTTTATTTCAATTATGTAGAAAATGGCTAATAAATGCTGTGGTTTCATGCTGTCATGCTAAGGTTTTGAATTTTGGGAGTAAAAGCAGTCTGTAGTCCTAACATCCTGCTCTTTGTGTTTACATAGCAAAATCATTTAAGCCTGTTAAGGACAGGCAGGGCAAACACACTTTGCATTATATAGCTGACAGAAACACTAGTAGTTAATAATGAGAAATTGGAGAGCTGATTTACTCTGCAAAGTGAAAAATGTGGTTCACTAATTTGAAAACAAAACAAAAACCCTGCTAAAAGAATCAACTGAATCCAATTTGTCCCTCTGCTTATATGAAATAAGACTGTGTTTGATTTCAGCTGTGTTTTATTGAATCACTGATACGACAGTCCTCAGCTGAAACACACAAGCTTGCTGATAATGCTCAAGAATCTCTGTCTTGCCTCAGATTTACAGTGATTTTCCAGGCAAATTGTGATCATAATTGAAAATGCAAGGGTCATAACCACAGGAGGCAGGCTGTTTCAAAAATTATCAGCAATTGAACCAGAGTGACATTGTCTGATGGTTGAAGCACTGAATCAGGTAATCCTTTTTACAACCACAATTCAGCCCAAAATTTCTGTTGTCAGCCAATTTGTTAAGTGAGTTTTGCCCCATTTTACAATCTTTTGTTCTACATTTTACAATCTTTTGTTCTTAGAATCATTGCTGATGCTAAGTTAATAACATAGTTGTTAAGTGAATCTGGCTTCTCCATTGACTTTGCTTGTCAGAAGGTTGCAAAAGGTGATCACATGACCCCAGGACACTGTAGCTGTCATAAATATATGCCAAATGTCTGAATTTTGATCACGTGACTGAGGATGCTGCAATAGTTGTGTGTAAATGGTCATAAGTCACTTTTTTCACCATTGTAACTTCGAATGTTCACTAAACAAATGGTTGTAAGTCAAGAATTACCTGTATTCAGGTAACTCAGCAAAGAGCAGAGCCCAGGCTTGCCATCACAGCTGTATCAGGGATTGGCCCAGTCTCTCTAGCATGCCGGTTGAAGGTCCTAGGCCTCCAGCCCAACCAAACCATCCAGGCACAAAGGTATTCAAGTAGAAAGAGCAGCTCCCTCTCAAGCAAATTGTTAGGTTCCGATTTAGTGGCATCATTTTAAAGACAAAGAATGCAGAAGTCGAAGGAGTCAGTTGTGACCCATCTTGTGAGCCGGGCCAGTCCTGGCTCTTGGGGTTGTGTTAATCTTTATTTAAAATTGTTTAAGCCACTGGTGGAAGCAAAGAAATATTTATCTAAATCAGGGTCCCCAACCTGTGGGCCATAGCCAACTAGTGAGCCATTAGGGGATTGTAACCAGGCATGGAAATGGCTGACGACCATGCATGCACACGTGTTTGCCGCCACTCGCATGGAACCATCCCCTTCCCCCTGCCCCATCAGTCCACTGGGATCACAGTTCACATTTGAACTGACAGGGTGATGGCACCAAGGAAATGATCAGATTGAATTTTCTTGGATATTTAAAAAATTGTTATCTTTTTGAGTATGTGTAGCCTATTCAAAGATTACACTACATCTGTATGCTTCTAATTTCAAAATATGCCATCGGTTTTCTTATTCATATATGATTTAGAAATTCAACATGAATGTGGTACAAAAGCAGTTTAAGGGCTGCTGCCCATTTCTCTTTGACATACAAAAATATTGCAATACTCAATACTTTGGTGTGCCTAACTTGAAGGTTTACCAGGTAAACTGCAAGTTGTTAAGTTGCCACCGAGAAATTTTATTTTCCTAAAAATTTTGTGCATTTTATTTAGGATCTAGAACCATTCAGATCATAAAAAGGACGGCAGGGGTGATTGGTTTGCAGCAGACTGCCTTCATTTTCCTGTTTCAATTTTAGAAATGGAGTTGGAAAATTTGGTAAGTGCTCTTAAGTGTCCGCCACCACCACCTTGCCTCCCTTCCCAAAACAAATACTGCACGCCATGATTGAACATGGTGCCACGATAGTTTTGATTTGCAATTGGCTGCGTAACAAACAGCTTTGGCTTCCTTGTGAGCAAGTCCCTTTGCTTGCCTCAAGGAAGCCAATGCTGTTTGTTATGGACAGTTTAAAGCCCACATCACGTATTGTTATCCCAAGACCAGAAGCAACAAATAACTAATGCAAGTACCCAAAGGATTTACTTCCTAGCACATCATTTTTACTGGGAGAAGTGGGGTGTGTTTTGTACCAGATTGTACAAGTAAACAAGCTGAAGACTCAATGTGGCATCAGTTTCCATGAAGATCAACATACAGATAAATGATCTTTCCCAAAACTGTATGACTAAAGATTTTCTAGTTCTTTTATCCTGGGAGGGAGGCGGGAGGGGGGACAAAAATAAATACAGTTTTCTAATGAACATTATATCAAAATACATATGAGAGAGATTAATTATGCTAATTCCTGTTGAACGGATTGGAAATTAAAGAGTAAAAAGATTTGCAGTAAGCTATCGCTTATATAGCTTTTGCACTACATCTCATTTATGAAAAAGATATAAAAATATTGAATTTGTTTTTGATATTTTGGTTTTGTGGTAAGGGGGCTGATAATAAATTCACTCATGTTTGTTTTATTCACAGACCCAATTTCAGACATGTTTAAAAATAAAAATCTTGTTACCATAATCTGGTTCTTATCTTGCCTATTACAGTGTTTGGAATGATGGGAGATAAACAAAGGGTATCATTTTGTGAAGAGCTGGGGAACACAAAATACATTGGAATGCAATTCATATATTTATAAATAAATTATAAAACATACAGTCATCAAGAAAGAAAACATACTTTTGAGGCTAAAAGGTTGTTTTGTTTTAGTTAAAATTTAGTTGGGTTTTGAAGGATCAATTACACATTTGCAGGTGTTCTTAATCAGCTTAATAGGACAACATTTAACATTGTTACAAAGAATCTAATTAAATGTAATTAAATAATGCTGAGTTTACAAATGAGGAACTATAAGCAATTACCTTCCAGCAGCTTATAGATTGCATATCATGAAGTATTTATCATTGAAATGTTTTTTCAAGTGGCTGAACTACCTTTGTTTACAATCACGGGCTTACATAGGGTCAGGTACCCTATATTTAATCAATGTTATACAACTTGCAAATAGGAATATTGAAATAGATGATTCTGGAAAGATGAGCATTGATGTATAGCAACACAGAAAGCACAGTGAAGCTAATTACAAGTGTAATTGATCAAGTTGTGCTTTTGTGAAAGCTCCAATAGATTATGAGTTACTTAGGAGAACGGGTCCTTTCTAAATCTTTAGTAGGCTGATGGCCGTGACCTAGCTTGTTTATAATTTGTTCAAACCATGTATTTAATTTGCCATTCTGAAAGGTAAGGGAAAATAAAGTATAAACTTCTTTCAAGTGCAAATTATTTTAGAGCAATGTTTCTCAACCTTGGCAACTTGAAAATGTGTGTGACTTCAACTCCCAGATTTCATAGCCAGCATATTCTTGGAGAAGCAAATCAAGAATTAAAAAGTGCACTTTTGGCCTACTATTTTTAAATAGTTGTTTATACACTTAGAATGGGTAATGTTACTTTCCAAGCATATGGGCACTACCATTGCTGCCCAAACCGGAATTGAGGAAAAATGGCATAACTTGATGTTAAAGGACAATCTTCATGCTCCCAAGGATATTTACAATTTACCAGTCAAGGATGATTATCATTTATCTCATTAAAATGTTAAACTGGCCTTGAAAGGTAACAATTTTCTGGTTCCCTTGCTTAAAGTAAAATTAGTGGGTTTAATGTCTGCCATAACACATAATCTGGCGTTTATTTGAGATTTAGGGACAGAAACACAAATAATGTTTGTTTTCTAGTTCTTGGGTCCCTGGATTCCAGAAGTGCTCCAAAATATGTTCTTATCAGGTATGCCTCATTCAAAACCCAAGAAAGGAATCCTTCAACTCCATATATGTAGAGAAAAAGTACTTTTACTGAGTTTGAAGTGATAGCAACAAAAGAAAAACAAGATCTGAGGCAAATAGGCGTGAATATTACATATTGAAAGTTATCCCAGGTTCCCTCCCCCAAGAGTTCTGACTGGTCATCCAATCTGAGGTGTGTATAATGTCATGTGGGATAAATCTTCAGGTAGTTTCTCACTCATCTGTTATGCCATGATGGTGGACCTTGGCTTAGTAGAGATAAGTCTATGCAGTTGCACAGTAAGCAGGAAAGGGTCCCCTCCTTTTTAGTTCATGCAGAAAATGTCTTCACACTCCAGCACCCTTCCCCTCCCCAATACCAACATTACCCCTCCCCCCCATTTCTATGGCAGCCGACAGGAAACAAGCAGCAAAAGATGTCAGGAAAACTTTGTGGAGGCTGAGTTCTCTTCAGCCAATTGTGCAGAAGGGAGCTTAACTGCATCACAGTATCTAACTTCACCCTAGAATTCATGATATTAACTCTGTGAGCTGGTCTGTAAGAATACAGGCTAGAATCTGAAGTTCAAAACTGGTCAGTGTATGTCTGCTGGACAGCAAATCCCTTTACCAGTAAATCCCCCAAGTATGAATGTTCTTTTAGCAAATTTTCACAAGAATGAATTTATTCAGAAAGGGTACTTGCATTAGAAATTCAGTCTGTAGGGGGCGTGCATAAACGCACCAACGTTCCTACCCTCCCTGTCTTATTGTTTCTTTTCATTTTTCTTATTATTTATTAGACTTGTATGCCGCCCTCTCTCCCTAAGGACTCAGGGCGGCTCACAATATAAAATACAATACAATAAATTACCTAAAAAATGGTTAAGCGATACAAGCCCAATATTAAATATTAAAACAAAATTATTTTAAAAAGAAGAACCCCCCCCCTCCACCTTGGTTCAGTCCAGGCCGGCCTGCTGAAATAACCAGGTCTTCAGGTCATGGCCGAAGGAGCGGAGATCAGGGGCCAAACGAAGGTCCAAGGGAGTTGTATCCATTTCATGTATTCATAACTATGTTTATACTTAAACCTGTTATCTTATAATTGCTTGACTAAATAAATAAAAATAAAATAAATAAATACTCTCTTGTGAGAGCAGTGGGTTAGACTAGATCAGCAGTTGCCAACCTTTCGGACCTCAGGGGCCACTAAATTCATAATTTTAAATCCCACAAACCACTAATATGAATTTTTTAAAAAAGAAATACATTTGTAAATTAATGGGCCTAGTGAAGGGGGGGTATGGCCAGCAGGGGAGGCAGCCTTTCCCTTCCCTGGTTACATGACTGTTCGGCCCCTTAACTGTGGCCCACAGATCAGCTGAGCCAGTGGGGGCCAGCAGTTCTGTCTCTCCGGGTGCCTGGAAATGTTTCCGGTGCACTTTTGCTAGCCCTAGCCCTAGCCCTCCCCATGGTGGCAGGCAACCTTGCAGCCAAGGGCCCCTTTCTTCCTTAGCTCATCCTGTGGCTCTGAAACAGGTGGCAACCACGGTTTGTGCTCCGCTAGGCCTGGAGCTCAGGTGTTGCTCAGGCTGCTACTATGATGAGGCAGAAAACCATGCAGCCCATCAGAATCGATTTCCCCCTCTATCTGGCTACTACTGCTTGAGAAAAGAACGGTTGTGGGAAGCAGGTGCTTATGGTAGAAGTAAAGCACCGCCTGTCCCTTTCAAGCAATTGAGTGTGTGTGCGTGTGTGTGTGCGTGTAAGAGAAAGAGAGAGAGAGATGATGGAGGGGAGTAACAAGAATTGCAGGCAACACTGTTTGAAAGGGTTTCATCTCTGCAGTTTCTCTCTCTCTCTCTCTCTCTCTCTCTCACACACACACACACACACACACACTTGATGAGAAACAGTGGAGGGCAACCGGGTAAGGGGACTGACCCTCCTCCGGCTTGGCGCCTGCTCAGGGTAGCATCTTGAGGCCTGGTCTCTGCATGGGTGAACCCCTCCAGCCAGCCAAGAAATGGGCTCCCTTGCAGCACCTCCTCTATCATGTGAAGCCATCTGGGCTTGACACCCCCACCCCCAAGTCCTGCCTCCAGCTTAGCATTTTGTGCACACTCAGCTGGCCTGGCTAATCCCCAAATCCCTACTGAGCAAACACAGGGCAGATGACGCAGGGATTGGCACTGGGCCATGAGCCCCAGGTCAAGCAACCTGTCAACCTGGGACTAGGGGGAGGGGGAACAGCGCTGGAGCTCCGAGCAGCAGTCAGTGCAGGCTTCGTCTGCACAACCATGAAACGGGATCAGTGTAGCCAGTTCTTGCCCATAGTGTTGGTGGTCAGGATTGAGTCAGAGCCGCTACCACCGACCAAGATCAGCAGGCCAGACTCGGTGAGCTGGATGCACAGCAGATGTGCCACCCCCTGCTTCCGCTTCACCTTTACCAGGGTGGCGGGCACTAGAGGGACACTGTCCTTGGTGGCCAGTTCCTCCCTACTGCTTGGTTTGGGTGGATGGTGCCCGGCAGGCCCAGATGCGGTGGGTGGGCAGGTGGGTGGAGTTGCAAACAACCAGGATTTGGGCAGCCTTTACATGGCTGTGATGCCTGCAGGATCCCTGGCTTCCAAGGCTGACAAGGTCCAGTGTTTGGGCTCCAGCACGCTCTTCTACGCGGTGTCATTAAAAAAATATTTTAAAAATCATGATTTTTCTGCAGACCACCAAAATTTTCTCTGCTGACCACTGGTTGGTGACCAGTGACCTAAAATCCCTTCCATCTCTGTTACTGTTGCAAGCTGAGAGTTCTGTAAATCGCTGCCCCATCTCCCTCTGGCTGGAGACTCTTAAGCTAATTAGTGGCAAGTGTTTTTTATTAAAGCAACTGCAATCGGAGAGTCCTGCAAATTACTGTCCCACCCCACTCTGTCCCACCCCACTTCTGTCTGAAGAAGCTTGAGCTGGCTAGCAGCAAATGGTTTTTTTTTTTAAAGCAACTGCAATTGGAGAGCTATGCCAGCCTGCTTGGAGGCCATTTAGTTCCTCAGTCGGAAACAGTTGATGGGCAGGGAAGTCTCTCAGTTTAGCTAATGATGGCAGGGATCAATTAATGAATTGGATGAAATAGTAAGTTCTTTGTTCATTTAGTGACCCATCTGATTCAATTAATGAATTTGATTTTAAAAAATTGTAAAATTGAATCTGATTCATTTGATGAATTTTTTGACTTATGAACCTAAAGGTCAGGCTCAGGGATGGGATTCTACCAGTTCGCACCTATTCGCTAGAACCAGTTGTTAACATTTTAAGCAGTTCGGAGAACCGGTTGTTAGAAGAAATTACTGGTCTAATCCTGTAAGGAAAGCAGGAAGGAAACATTCTGGTGTTGCTTACAGAAACTGCCTCTCCATTAACCCTTATTACATTCTTGGCAGGACTAGACTTCCTGTCTCAGGAACTTCTCTGGAGTTTTTTTCCCTCCTTTGCTGGTACTTTGCTTGTGTGGAGTGACCATTCAAAGATACAATGGCACTGAAAAAAGTGACTTATGACCATTTTTCACGCTTACGACTGTTGCAGCATCCCCACAGTCATGAGAGGCCAGGCGAGGAGATGTGTGCTTCGATGTGAGTGATATTGAGTTGGCCACGCCCAGCCAATAACATGACCACCAAGCCACATCCACCCAGTCACATGACCACCAAGCCATGGCCACCAACTAAGCCACGCCCACAGAACCAGTTATTAAAAAAAATGAATCTCACCCCTGGTCAGGCTCCATTAGGTTCGTACCTTGTGGACTACCTGTATAGAGCAACCAGAAAGGATGCAGACAGAAAATCTATACAGTTAATGATACTTTTTAAAGAAGCATCCTCTGAATTAAGATTCTTTTAAATCTCCAGGAGACTGATAATTTATGCCTTGGAAAAACATTTCTACATCTTAACATGTTGATTTTCCACAAGCTTTATTAAAGATGAGCAAATTTCAGAATTTGTGTGGGTTTAATATGAAGAGATTGTGGATTTGGTAGGTTAAATTCTCTGATGGTAGGAGAGTAAAGGATGTTTGATGTGTCATGCATTAAGAGAGATGCTTTCAAGACCTCCATTTATCTCATTTCTTTGGCTTTCAAAAGGTAAGTGCATATTAGAGGCTGTAATCAAAGCTTTTTTTTTCATTTTCTCTAACTCACTCAATGAAAAGTTTTCAAATTGGGTCATTCTGAAAATATCTAATAGTTTTATGATGATCAACAGGCAATCTCCTGGTGCTCAAATTTGCAGAAAACCACTTTCCTGTGCTCTTTTCGTGAGGCACAACCATCTGGAGTACATGTGGATGACCTCTCATCCTCTGCTTACCCAAAGGAGTTCCAAGGAATGGGCCTATTCAATGGTTCCTTGATCTTTGCTGTGGTCTTCAGTTTGCCAAACTGCCCCGGAAGTTTTTCAGATGAATACTGCAGTTGAAACTTGAAAAATTAGAATATCGTGCAAAAGTTCATTTATTTCAGTAATGCAACTTAAAAAGGTGAAACTAATATATAATATAATAAGCCATAATCATCACAATTATGTCAAGTCAAGGCTTGACATATCTTGCTTTGCATGTAATGAGTCTATCTCATATATTAGTTTCGCCTTTTAAGTTGCATTACGGAAATAAATGAACTTTTGCACGATATTCTAATTTTTCAAGCTTCACCTGTATACCAATGTCTGCATCTCAAAAGATCCTGCTGTTAAAGTACTGAAGTTTGCAGATGACACAACAGTGATTGGTCTTATTTGAGACAATGATGAATCTGCATACAAACGGGAGGTTGAACTACTAGCCTTGTGGTGCAACCAGAACAATCTTGAACTAAATATACTCAAAACTATAGAAATGGTGGTAGACTTTAGGAGGAACCCTCCCATACTACCACCTCTTACAATACTAGAAAACACAGTATCAACAGTAGAGACCTTCAAGTTTCTAGGTTCTATCATATCACGACCTAAAATGGACACCTAACATCAAAAACGTCATCAAAAAAGCACAACTCAGAAAGCTCAAACTCCCCAAAGAGCTGCTGATTCGGTTCTACAGAGGAATTATTGAGTCTGTCATCTACACCTCTATAATTGTCTGGTTTGGCTCTACAACCAAACAAGACAGACACAGATTTCAACAGATAATTAGAACTACAGGAAAAAAATTGCTACCAACCTCCCTTCCATTGAGGACCTGTATACTGCACGAATCAAAAAGTGGGCTGTGAAAATATCTACAGACCCCTCACATCCTGGACATAAATTATTTCAACTTTTACCCTCAAAACGACGCTAAAGGGCATTGCACACCAGAATAACTAGAAACAAAGACGATTTTCCCCCAAATGCCATCATTCTGCTAAACAACTAATTCCCACAACACTGTCAAACTACTTAGTAAGACTGTAGTACTATTATTCTTCTCATCCTATTACCCATCTCTTCCCACTTATGACTATAACCGTGCTGCTTGTATCTTTACAATTTAGTTTTATTTGTTTCCTAGTATGATTTGATTGCTTATTAGTAACCTATGACTATCACTAAGTGTTGTATCTTATGATTCTTGATGAATGTATTTCATTTTTTTCTTTATGTACACTGAAAGCATATGCACCAAAGAAAAATTCCTTGTGTGTCCAATCACACTTGGCCAATAAAGAATTCTATCTGTTTTGTTACAGAGGCCGCAGTGTTCATGTCTGTCAAGATCCATTTGAATCTTGAGCCTATCTTTTGGGTGTTGGCTATTTAGTGTTGTTTGCAAATTTGATGAGTTCTCCTTCATTCCCCCATCTAAATCTTTTATGAAGATATTGAAGAGTACTGGGCCTAAGACAGAACTTTGTGGTACCCCACTGCTTACTTCCCTTCATGTATTGTACATTAAGGACTACATGTTGACTTCTGTTTGTCAGCCAGTTACAAATCCATTTGGTGGTGATTCTGTCTATGCCACATTTTTCTAACTGACCAAGAAGTAGGCTGTAGTCTACTTTTTCAAATGCCTTACTGAAATCCAATATACTATGTCCAATCTGTTATATATGTAGGTTTGAATGTTATTGGTTTAGTTTGAATTGTTCTTGTAAAATGTCAAATATGATTGGTTTAAAAAGTGCGGGAAAACCCTGTACTCTGATTGGCTGGCAACTGTGGCTGCTGGCTATAAGTAGCAGCCGTAGCCCAGCTAAGTTGGGTCCATTCGAGCTGTAGTCACTAAATAAACTCTTCACTGAAGCTCTTCGTGTCTGACTCTTCATGCAAAGTTAACACAATCCACCGCATTTCGCTGGTCCGCTAATTTAGTCACTTTGTCAAACAATGAAATAAGATTTGTTTTGCATGATCTGTTTTTGATAAACCCATGTAGGCTTCTGGTTATAACCTTGCTTGCTTCTAGATGTTAGTAGATCTGTGCTTGATTATCTTTTCCAGGATCATCCCAGGTATTGATGTCAGGCTGATTTGTCTGTAGTTTCCTGGATCTGTTTTTTTCCTATTTTTTGAAGATGGAAATCACATCCGCTGTTTTCCAGTCCTCTGGTAGTTCCTCGGTTCTCCAGGATCTTTGAAAGATATGGTTCAATGGTTCCGAGATCACATCTGCCAGCTCATTTAGAACTCTTGGATATAATCCAGAGAACAATGGCCATGGTTGATTCCCCTAACCAAAAGTGAATAAGAAAGGCTTTATTCTAAAACTGTCAATTGATTTTCAATATAATTTCCATAGATCTCATTCCTTTGATTCTTGGGATATCTAGTTTTAAGCTTCATTGGCATTTAAACTTTGTCACACACATATCTGATTGGAATTTTAATGACCTAACCAGTGTTTCTGAACCTGGACAACTTAAATGTGGATTCCAGAGTTCCCAAGCCAACATGCTTCTTAAAGACACCAAGGTTGAGAAACACTGGATTGAAGCCTCAAATATAGATGTCTTTAGGAAAAATCTGTCCATCTATATAAATTATCTTATGTGCATTATCTGAATGATGCTCTAGATGGCAGAAAATATCTAAAAATCCCCTCTACTTGCAAAATTGGATCTCCTGATGGAAAACGTAAAATATGAAATACATTGTCTAGAAATAGACACATCCTGTTTTGTATTCTTGTGCTGGATTTTTTTAAAAATGTTAAGCTACGCTATAGTCATCTGAGTTCTGAGATTGTTCTCTGTAAGCAAAATTGGAAGCACTGCCAAACACATTCTAATTCAAGAGAGTTTTTGCAAAAGTTTAAATTCAAAGATTTGTTATTATATTCAGGGACATCCACAAAGGGTTTTTTAAAAATCAAGATGATAGTTATGACTGTATAATGAAAGCCTGACATCTTTTTGGCTTGGGTTGGCCTCTGCTAAAAAATAAAAATAAATAAAAGGTAAACTAACAATTAGTGACACCAAGAAAGGATTGCAGTCTTCTGTCCCTTGCTATTTTCCTGACTGAACACTTGCAACTTTCCTTTCTTTCTTCTGAAAGAGGGTTGGCATTACACCGTTTATAAAAATCCATTAAGCAGAGCCATTTATTTGAAGGTCATTGATATTCTAAAATAATTTTCATCTCACTTAAATATGCTCCTATTTTACAATGGCAGGGGAGGGAAGAGTGCTGTTTTTGAAGCCATTTTTACACAAAGCAGAACAGAAAAATTACAAGGAGGAATAATTTATGGTGTTATAGGATACAAATAAAGCAATTAAGAAAAATACCAAAGCATTTACTGCAGAGCAGTTATTTATTACGGGTGGGAGGAGAGATGTGAAAATCTAAGCCAGCCCAAGATCTAGGCAGGGGATGGTTCAGAAAAGTTACAGAGATGACAGTGGTTGTATGATCAAAGGTCTGCATCTACTTTGACGTACAAATACTTCTACACAGAATTGAGTGTTCGTGATCCCTGCGAAGAGGAGAAATATATAAATACCTGCAAGAATGTCTGAAACTCCTCACATCGCCTGTGGCCTTCAGGTAGCCACAGCTGGCAAGCTGAATTCCACAGAAATTCAGGAAACATTATGAGGGAGAATGCTTTTTCTATGACCTGAAAAAACATTCTGTTGAAATGCATTGTTTATTTTGCAAAGATGACTGGTTGATCATGCATTTGTTTTGGGATGGGATAACCACATGGTCCCACATCCTGACCTGGTGGGTTTTGTTATTCTCTGATGACAATCACCTCTCCCCACCAAGGAGCGAAAAAATATGCGATATACTGTACACAGTATTGTGGGTGTGGCTGCAGCAGAATGGTATTTTGTTGCAATGTTTTTATCAACCTGCAGATGGCAGTAGAAGATAGCCTACAGGAAAAACAAAGGTGTGCACAAGTGGAATTCAACTACTAAAGATGTTAGGATACATCTATGAAGTTTCCCAGCAATGTTTCAGAAATGCTTTGCCTTGCTTCCTTCCAGGATATTTTTTCAGTCTCACCTGCAGCCTGAGGATGGGAGGTGTTGCTTCTCAGTACTAACCAGATCCAGCTATGCTCAGCTTCTAAACTTGACCAGATGTTAGGGTTAGGGTTAAGGCATGAGAAAAACAACTCTCCTAAATCAGTGTTTCTCAACCTTAGCAACTTTAAGATAGGTAGACTTCAATTCCCAGAATTCCCCAGCCAGCATGAAGTCCGCCTATCATAAGGTTGCTAAGGTTAAGAAACACTGTCCTAAATTCTTCTTTGTGGATTTGCACAAATTACAAAATTATGAATTGCTACATGTTTTAGCTTTATTTTTAAAATCTCTTAATAAATAATGAAGCCAGTATAGGGGACTCGGTGGCTCAGTGGCTAAGACTCTGAGCTTGCTGATCAGAAAGGTGGGCAGTTCGACGGTTTGAATGCCTAGCACCAGTGGTGGAATTCAAAAAAATTTACTACCGGTTCTGTGGGTGTGGCTTGGTGGCCGTGGCAGGGGAGGGATACTATAAAATCTCCATTCCCTCCCCACTCCTGGGGCAAGGATACTGAAAAATCCCATTCCCTCCTCACCTCACTAACCTGCTTTCCAGCTCCGTTCTCCTGTGCAGGGCAACAAAAGAAGACCCAGCCAATCAGCTGGGACTCGGGAGGCAGAGAATAGATGGGGGCGGGGCCAGTCAGAGGTGGTATTTGCGGTTCTCCAAACTACTCAAAATTTCCACTACCGGTTCTCCAGAACTGGTCAGAACCTGCTCAATACTACCTCTGCCTAGCACCGCGTAATGGAGTGAGCTCCCATTACTTGTCCCAGCTTCCACTAACCTAGCAGTTCGAAAGCATGTAAAAATGTAAGTAGAAAAGTAGGGACCACTTTGGTGGGAAGGTAGCAGTGTTCCATGCGCCTTTGGTGTTTAGTCATGCTGGCCACATGACCGCTTCTTCAGACAGCGCTGGCTCTTTGGCTTTGTGACGGAGATGAGCACCGCCCCCTAGAGCCAGAAACAACTAGCACATATGGGCGAGGGGAATCTTTACCTTTAATGAGGCCAGTATTTCCTGATATGCTTGCCTTCCTTAGTATGTTTTAATTCTAGTCCATGTGACATTTCTGTCTCATTTTTAAAAATTTCCCCATTTCATAATAGTATCCCTGGGTAAATACAAAATATTGTTCAAGGTTACCTTTTAAGCCGCATCATACTGAACATTTGAGTTTTTGAAAATTAATATGAATTTGTTATCTTCTCAGAAATAAGCATAACTATAGAATTTCTGCTAGATGAATCCTATTATTTATTAGAAAGTAAATCCTACTGAAAAGAAAATTAGTCGGTCACCCTTTTTTGTAATTGTGCCTGGGCAATTTACACTCTCAGAGCTCAATCCACTTTCCCTATTTAGGAGTAAGTCTAGGTAATTGTCAGGTAAATTCATATGCAGGTTTATGCTCTGTTAAAATGAATATGTTTTAGATTAAGAAACTGGTTGAATGACACTTGAGCCAGTCACTCTATCTCTGTCCTAGGAAGAGAGCAATGGCAAACCGCTTCCAAAAAACTTGCCAAGAAAACTACAGGGACTAGTCCAGGTCAACAAGAAGGCCCTGGTACACACAGATAAAAAGAGAAAAAAAGATTTTTCTTTAAGAACATATTTTAACATAAACATGTGTATTAACATTAGAATTATATAGACTGGATGCAAGCAAAGACTATGAATAGAATTAATTTGTATGTATTGTGAAAGATACTAGAATAATATATTGAAATATTGAACAATGAAATGATGAAATAATGAAGGGTAATATTTTAATACAGATAGATGTGAAGAGTGGAATATGGGACATATGAATAAGAATTAATTATTAAAAATAGGAAAATTAGAGATTGAACAATGGTACTATTAAATAAGCTTAAATAATATGATTAGTAGTGAAATAATAAAGTTAAATAGTGAGCATAATGAAATAATGAAAGAATATATTTTAATATAAACAGGTGTATTAATAGTAGAATCACATAGACTGGATGAATGTATAGAATATAAATAGAATCATTCTGTATATTTGAATAACCACTCTAAATCCATCCCATGTTGCTTTAGGTCCTGTCTAGTTTTTAACTTTCCATCTCCGTTTAAAGCATCTTTGTAAGTAATAGCTTTCCCTTGTTTCAATAGGTTTGGATGTGTTACCACCTCCAATGTTGATATTGGCATTTCTAAATATATCTAGTTTTTAGTTTTATTTCAGATCTTAAATAGTGCTTGTCTTGTCAGGCCAAATAGTGCTGGCTTGTCAGGCCATAGGAACGCATGCCATTCTTGTTGCAGGTCGACCAACCACCCAGATTTTGATCACATGACCATGGGATTCTTTTTTTTTTAATTACATTTATATGCCGCCCTTCTCCGAAGACTCAGGGCTGCTTACAATTTTTGGGATACAACCCAGTGTGCTCAGCAACAGCCTTCATTCCATTGTATATGCCTGCTTATTACTAAGCGGCATTTTTACAAAGTCAGCTTATTGCCCCCAACAATCTTGGGCCCTCAATTTACCTACCCCAAGAGGATGGAAGGCTGAGTCAACCTTGAGCCTGGTGGGATTCAAGCCTACACTAATAGTAGGCAGCTGGAACTTAAATGCAGGCATTTAACAGCCTGAGCCATCAAGACCTGAGCCACCAAGGATTCTGCAATGGTTGTAAATGTGAAAAATAATCATAAGTCACTTTTTTAGCACCATTATAACTATGGAAGGTCATTAGACAAGTTGTTGTAAGTCAAGGTTTACTGTACTAGAGTATTGGTATCAGCTTTTAAATTCGTTTTTGTACTGCATGTCACAAATCACTGATGCTAAAAAGGCATATTTTGCAACTACCTAGGTTACCTTCAGGTTTCTCCCTGCCAGAAAATAACAAATAAATATAAAACATATTCAAGTATCCACTGGGCATTTTAGTTAATAGAGATTGTAACTATCTTAACTGAGAATCCATAGAAAATTTATATTATAAAATCCCATGTTCTATCAATTAAATTTAATTCTTTTCCTCTCTATGTATTCTAAATATCCTATTTCTTACATTGGCTTTTGTATGACCTTTTACATGATTTATAACCATTGCCTGGTGCCCCAGATGCCTGGAAAATTCTCACCTCTTGGGGGGATGCATGTGGATTGCAACCCTGGAAGATAGCCTTGGGAAACTTTCCTTATCTGCTTTCTCAGAGACGCTGGTATAATAACATCTTCACACCTGCGGATTGGTGGAATCCACATCGGACTGTTGGGAGGGGTCTCTAAATCTCTTTATCCTAGTCGATGCCCTGAGGGACCTCAGATCCTGCTTTGAATTTTGACGTGCTTTTACCTCCCTTCAATAAAAAGATTCCTTTTGAAATACAAAGTTTTCAAGAGTCTAAACTTATTATTTGAAGAGCAGAGAGGCTGGTCCTTACAGTAAGCCATGTATTATTATTATTAGTGTATGGCACTGTTAAAACCAGGAGACTACAGTGTTAATGCAGAGTAGTAGTTTGGCTAGCAATTTACGAATTCTATTGCAGTTTCCCAAGGTACACCACAGGACGGTGAGCTAGCATCATACCAGAAATATAAGCGTCATACCAGAAATATGGTTAGAGAAGAAGAAGATCCAGCAATATTTTGAATGATTAAAATAAACATATGAGTATATAGAGGAAAAGCACATAATCTTAATATCGGACTTAGTGATTGAAGGACAATGAGGGAAGCAAGGATAACTGTACCATGTTATTTTATTTATTTATTAATGGGACTTATATGTCGCCCCATCTCCGAAGACTCGGGGTGGCTTACAATAAAACAAGCACAATAAATACTTAAAAAAGAATTAAACTAATGGTCCCAATTAAATACAAAACTTAAAATCCAACAAAATCTAAAAACCACCCCACCCATGGGTCACAGCCCGGATTGGTCAAATAACCAGGTCTTCAGATCATGGCAGAAGTTGCGGAGGTCAGGGGCCAAGCGGAGCCCCAGGGGAAGTTGGTTCCAGAGTTCAGGGACTGTGACAGAGTAGGCACGTCATCGGGGGACCGCCAATGTGTAATGTTTGTTTGTGTTTGTGTTTGTGTATTTATCTAATAAAAATTAAAAAAATTTTAAAAAAAGAAATATAACCCTCTTTCTGCAGTGTCATCCAACGCCCCCTCCCTCTACTGGACCCACCTTGCAAATGGGCGTCACAACTGGGAAGGGTCAGAGCCAACAGGAATCTGATTGCCTGCACAAAGTACCAGCTCATCACTGAAGTGATACCTATTTATCTACTCACATAGAACACTCTTTTGAACATCTAGGTGAGCAGGAGCTGAGGCAAGTGGCAGGAGCTCACTCTGTCGCATGGTGCTTGGATTTCGACCTGCTGGAGCAAAGACCACTTCCAGCATCATTAAGCTACTCAGCCACCGTGCCTCCTAGCAAGCCATGGTGAAGCATACTATAATGTGTGCTATATGAGTCCAAGCTGGTTGTAGGTTTAAGTGATTGAAAGTGACTGGAGATGGAGAAGGAATGAGAAATACTACTCACAGCCACTAATTGGTCTGCAGCCAATGTAATCTTAATCTGCACTCCAGTAACAGATATTGCATCTGTAGTTTAGTAAGGAAAGTAATAAGGAAAACAACCTTATTCTTAAACCCATGTGCCATTTCTATGTGACGAACTCCCTGAAACAGATACAGATGACTGGGTTTTGATTTGTTTGTTTTTGTGTGTGTGTGGATTTGGGCAAAGGTTTAAAATATCATGACTGGCATTATTTTCAGGCACACTGAACTCAAAAGCAATATACTTAATATTTTATTCAGGTAAGTTCAGCTTCAAATGTGCAATAAACATAACTAGAAGTGTGTTTTCCAATTAAAATGCTGTAGAAATGTACTTCAATATATTGCTTTGAATTAAATACTTCTTGGCACTTAATTGCATTTTGCTTGCCATTTTTCAGATATGTTTAAAAATAACTGGATAGGCTGGATCACAAAATGGCTCAACAGAGGGTTTTAAAACTGCTTGTTGTTACCATGAAGCTGAATTGTTCAGCACTTGGATAAATCTCATTTAACAGTTCCCACTAGAGAATACTTACAAATATTTCTTTATTTATATACCGCTGGCTACTGAAGTCATTCAGTCATTACATGGAAAATGAAGGAAACCAAGATATTAAAGACAGCTGAATTCAGAGAACTGACATTGTCATTTCCAAATTTGTCACAGAGAAATAGATCTGGATGTTATCAGCATACTAGTAGCACCCTTCCCTAAACCTGCTAACAAAATAGTCCAGTAATTTCATGTACTTCTTGAAAAGCATTGGAGACGGAAGATTTATTTATATTTATTTATAATTGGACTTGTATGCTGCCCCCTCTCCGCGAGGACTCAGGGCGGCTCACAATTAAAACACAACAACAATAAATATTTTTAAAAAAGATTAAATCTAACAAGCCCAATCACTAAAAACCATTAAAATAATTAAAAAACCCCAGGAGGTCAGTCCAGCCCAGCCTGTTCAAACAATCAGGTCTTCAGATCGTGGTGGAAGGAGCGAAGATCAGGAGCCAAACAGAGCTCCAAAGGGAGTTGGTTCCATAAGGCGGGGGCCGCAACAGAGTAGGCCCTTCCCCGAGGCACCGCCAGCCGACATTGTCCAGCCGACGGCACCCCGAGGAGCCCCCGTCTGTGCACAGGGCAATATATACCCATAGTTGATTCCACACCAAATTTGAGAGATCTTAATCAGTAAAAATCTCAGTGGAAGCAATATAACGCTTTGAAGCTCCTCTAATGTTGAATTATTTAGAATATTATTCTAAAAAAGAATAATCAGGAAAAGCTCATGTTGTTAGTCAGAGGATACCAGGAAATAATGCACCTTTCTGCCTTTGAATTATATTCTGGAGAATATATCTAAAGGTAAATCTAAAGGTGCCTGACTAGTCATGTCCAACTGTAGGGTATAGTGCTCATCTCTCTCTTTTGGCTGAGGGAAAAGCCAGCATTGTCTGAAGACATTTGTCTTCATTTCTCAGTTGTCTGGTCAGCATGGCTATGCACCAAAGGCACATGGAATGCTGTTACCTTCCCATTGAAATGGTACTTATTAATCTACTCGCATTTGCATGCTTTCCAACTGCTAGGTGGGCAGGAGCTGGGGTGGAAATGGAAGCGTTCCTCCGTTTCATGGTGCTTGAGTTTTGAATCTGGGCTTTCAGCTTTCCAGCTCAGTGTTTTCTGAAGGGTCATCATGCCCTTCAGAACGTAACTTTCTTCACCTTCTTTTAATGACCCCATAATCCCTTGTGGGGTAGAGTGTAGACAACTGAATGGAGCTGAGTGTTTGCTGGGTGTTTACTGGCTGGATGCCCTTCCTATCGCCAATGAGGAGTTATATTCAGCAGATATGATCTTAATGTGCCCACAGAGAGAAATATCTGCCTCTATGTAGGATCAAACTCACAGCCTCCCGATTGTGAGATGAGAGATCCACCTCTAGGCCACCATATTAGAATGTAATTATATACTACTAAAATGGTCCTGTCTGTTTGCAATTTTTTCCTGGGGCAAAAGAGTGTGCCATGGGGCAAAACATTTTGAACCAAGATACCTCAAGGGGGCTAAATTGCAGAATGTGTGCAAAAGCTGGGACCCTGACTACCACAGAATTGAAATTTGGTAAATTTTAGAAAACCCTTTATGACATAAAAATGATCATAAAGCAGTTAATGACATAATGCAAAATGTCATTTCCTCTAGTGATGTTTGGGAGTTGTGAATTCATTCAAGGTGCTGGTATTAACCTATAAAGCCCTGCATGGCTCGGGTCCGGGGTACTTGCAGAAGCACCTCCTACCAGCATCGAGGTCCGATTGCCTGGTATGCTCCCACAGGCAGGCCCTCCTGGGGGTGCCGTCAGCCAGACAATGTCGGCTGGCGGTCCCCCGGGGGAAGGCCTTCTCTGTGTGGGGGCGCCCACCCTTTGGAACCAGCTACCCCTGGAGCTGCATTTGGCCCTGGACCTGTGCTCCTTCCATCATGATCTCAACACTTGGCTGTTTGCACAGGCCGGCCTGCACTGAGCAGGGTTGGGAATTTTAATTTAAGGGTATTTTAATTAGATTTTATTATAATTGGATTAGAGTTAATTTGATAAATGTTGTATTTATTGTATATATATTTTTGTGTAAGCCACCCCAAGTCCCCCCGGAAATGGGGCGGCATATAAATCCAATTAAATAAATAAATAAATAAATAAATAAATAAATAAATAAATAGGGAAACATTCAAACTCTTCTACACAGTCCTTGGACAGTCCTTGGACAACTTCAGAATCAGCTTGGTGCCTACCAGACCTCTTCTTGTCTAGTTAAGCCAGTGTACCTCTGGCTCAGAAAACAAATTTACTGTTTTTCCCATCATCTGACCTAGAAGACTTCATTCTCAGCTGTCAATCACCCAAATATTCTGCTAGCAATCTGGAAGCAATTTGGGAGCTGGGAGTGAATTACTTCAATGAGTGGGAAAATAGTAAACTGATAAACTGTTGGAGTTCTTTTTAAAACAGGTGCTTAAGAAAAGAAAAAAATTACAACATCCTGTTTGTAGGAATTATCTCCTTCCCCCCTCCTCTTCCATGTGTAGTAGGGGTGTCAAACGGGTGGCCCATGGGCTGAATGCATCACATGTACTGCAGGCCATGGCCACCCCAACTCCGCAAAGAGAAAAAATATCACGATACATCATGTGATAGCAACATGACACTGTGAGTTTGACACCCGTGATGTATAGGATTCAAGAAGAAGATTTTAATTTTGATAAAAGCAAAAAGTATAGTTTGGTAGAATAGTTTGACCCTTACAAATATAGACAGAGATGCACAGATCAAAGCTAACACTCATTTTGGGCAAAAGAGAATGAGGGGTTTTTGGATACTGATTCTGTGTGTAAATCAGCTGGCATGAAGATGGCTGAAGGAATCCTTTCTGGATTTCAGTCCAATTCCTCCACTTTGGCCACAGTGAGAATGATGGTGTTCTGCCTGGACCACATCCCATGGCTCCTGATTGTAGACGCCCGTTGTTCTTTACCCTAAGTAGCAGAACAGAAACCATTTGACCATTTGCTCTGTCACTTGGGCTCAAAAGAGAAAGCAACAGAACTCTTATTAATTTCAAGTAGTAAAAAAACAAAAACTGTTATCACTCTTCCATCAATTAACTTGTAAAAATATCATAAAGTGATTAGAAAGAGAAGGCCTTTGTGCTACAGTGCACAGTAACCAGTTGAAGTAGCACAACAAGTGAAACAAGTTGGAAACATTACTTCCAGTGTATAAACAAAAAAGATGGATGAAAATGAGGAATTCCTAATTTCCTCCTCTCACTTCTCTCATTGTTATGCGACTGTTTAAAAAGTCTCCAGCAAGCCACTCAAAATTAAGCCTCCAGTTAACAGCTATTCAGTACCCCTCTCTGAATTATTATTTACTACATTCCAGGAAATAAAAATTAAATGAGTGTTGATGCTCCATGACTGTAGCAGTACTGGCTGAAGCAAAAGGGCACAGAATACCTGCAGGGGTGGGATTCACATTTCTTAACAACCGGTTCTGTGGGCATGGCCTAATTTGTGAGTGTGGCTTGGTGATCATGGGACTGGGTGAGCGTGGCTTGGTGGTCATGTGACTGGGTGGGCATGGCCAACTCGATGTTACTCACGTGGAGGGGCACATCGCCTGGCTTCTCCTCACCCCTCCTCTCCCAGCCAGCACGGACAAGGCCATGGGGGGCAGCTAGCTGGCTAGATTGTGGGGAAGCAAGCCAGGTAAGCCTGGGGAGGGTGTGTGTGGAGACAGCTCAGCGGTCTAGGCCAGCCCAGGAATCAACTCTATGGGACTTGCTTATAGGCTCACTCACCCAGGGAAATCAGGGCCGCGGTGGAAGGCAGGTTAGCAACGGTGGGTGAGATGAGGAATGACTGGGCAGGGCATGTGGGTGGGCAGAAAGGGGCGGGACTAGCCAGTGGCATGATTTACCGGTTCTCCAAACTGTGCAGACTCATAACAACCAGTTCTATAGAACCGGTCCGAACTGGTAGAATCCCACCTCGAATACCTGCCTAACCAATGTGTTAATTACCTCACCTGGCAAATTGTCAGTATACGACTGGGGTTGCAATGACAAAACCATCATGTCTACTTTAAGTTGAGCTTCTGTTGGTAAAAGAGCTTTTATTTAGCAATGTTATCCAGCATTAAATCTTAATGCTAAATAAGATGGTAGACATTTCTGCAGGAAAGGACACTTTAAAACTAAACAGTCTGCTACTTAACCTTTGGTTTACCCTGAGGTCAATAATTGTTTTTCCTGAGAGGTATGGAACTATAGATAGGCACTACTGTTTATCTAAATACTTACAATAATGAAATATGTATTATACAATGTGCAATACATATGTGTGTGCATATTCTTAGGATTGTGTGTGGAAATACACACATATTAATACAGCATGAACGTATAGAACAAGTAATAATGAATACACAGCATGGAATGATCCATTTCGCATTAAGCCTTTTTTGCTTTGTTTCTGTTTTCATGGATTTTTTTCCTTTCAATAAAAAAGATGAAATTGTCTCCAAGAGTTAGTAACTGATTAAAATGTTAATCAGCCCTCTCATAAAATTAAATCAATGAGGCAGGCTGATTTCAAAATGAAGAAATCCTTGAGAAGCAACCATTCAACTTCCAAAATAAAAAGCTGAAATAAAAGAAGTAATTGTTTCTTTGCTTTCATAGCTGTATTTTCTTTACTATTTGACTTTGGAGGGGTAAGATCCAGAACTGCTTTTCATTCAACTAAAAACAAATTTCACCCTCTTGGAAAGGTTTTGGATTTCTATAATACCCTTGGAATTATTTTTTTTTCCCATGAAGGGAAAGACTAAAAGTCACAGTCTCTCTTAGGTGCAAAGGTGTTGGCCAAAATGCTGGGGTTGAAATTCCATTCATGGCCTAATTGGGAGTAACCAAATGTTCTCTTGTCTTCTGGAATTAAATTAAATATGAGTCCTTTTCTAGCTGGATTACATGGTAGATGAGCTCATCTTCGCTTGAGCTCCTAGTAAGACAAAATTGAAGAAAAGAACTCTTGGGGATATAAATAGAGGAGTCTGAAGACACAGGGTAGGTACCATGTGGTGAAATGAGCATTGTGATGTTGTGATAGAAACACTTCTTATTATGTAATTTTGTAAGATATCACTTTGGCTTCATCATATTTAAGAATGGATCACTGTGGAGATAGGAAATCACATGATTTGGTAAAAGCAAGTGATGTTCTGTCATTGGGAGGGAAAATTGGTTGGGGATAAAGGACAGTTGATTGGGAGTTTTGGTCTCCCTGTTGCCGTTGCTTCAAAACTAATTGGTGGGAGATGGTGATTCTTCAAGGGCCATCCTCAGTCATTATGTTTGCACACTGAGGCTTTTGGAATGCTGAAATGAAAACAATGGTCTCTCTTTGTGGAAAACTCTTTCATCACCGAATACCTGTGTGCCATGTCTCTGCACTGTATCTTTTCCTTCATTCAGTCTTTAATCTAGTTCTTGGGGGTTATTTTGAATCACTTCCTACATTACCTTATGTGCATGTCAAAAACCATTTGCATAGGTTGGTATAAACCCAATAGAGCTGATTAGCTAAATACATTCCCTCTATGTAGGATTTCACACAAGATTGCCTTCTGTAAGACCTGTCCTTGATCTGATGAAAGTTTGTCATTGATTAGATCAGAAAGAGACAGTCTCTGGGAAGATTGTAGCTGTCTCTTGGAACAAGGTCATCCGGTCCCTGGAGCCCCCGCCTAATTTCAGTCAAGGTGTGAGAAAATATTAACTGCTACAATTTAATGCAGAGGTCCCCAAACTTGGCAACTTTAAGACTTGTGGACTTTTACTCCCAGAATTCTCCAGCCAGAATAGCTGGCTGTAGAATTCTGGGAATTTAAGTCCACAAGTCTTAAAGTTGCCAAGTTTGGCGACCTCTGCTTTAATGTTTTAAAGTTATAAACAGATTTTCTACAGTTCAGAATGAGATTTTTTTACTAGGATTTTAAAATTATTTTACTGAAGGTTTTCACACAATAGTGACAAAACAAAATGAAAAAGGGGGAAAAGTAGAAAAGGAAAAGAACACATGACTCCCAAGCTTATTTTCAACAGATAATTATAGGTACTCCTCAATTTACAACCACAATTGAGCCCAACATTTATGTTGCTAAGTGAGACATTTGTTAAGTGAGCTTTGCCCCTTTTTAATAACCTGTCTTGCCATAGTTGTTAAGTGAATCATTGCAGTTATTCAGTTAGTAACACAGTTGTTAAGTGAACCTGGATTACCCATTGATTTTGCTTGCCAGAAGGACGCAAAACGGGATCACATGGCTCCAGGACACTGCAACTGTCATAAATATGAGTCAGTTGCCAAGTGCCTGAATTTTGATCACATGACTGTGGGGAATGCTGCAATGGTTGTAAGTGTGAAAAACAGTCATAAGTCACTTTTTTCAATGCCGTTGTTATTTTGAACGATCACTACCTGTATGTTTCTATTCTCCCTCCTCCCTCTTTAGTATTTTAAGTCCTTTTATTTCTTCATTTAGTCAGCATCCTTAGTCTTTAGATCCATAAATCATAAATTCATTTCCTTCTTCTTTCAACACAAAGTCCATATAAAGCATCCAATGTTTCAGAAAAATTTTGTAAGCAAATCAAGCAAATCAGTTCCACCATATCTGCAAATCTGACATTTTAAACTCCATTCCTCCATTGTGGGAATGTCATCATTCTTCCATCTTTGCAACTACAATAATTCTGCTGTATTTGCTGCATATAAAGCTAAAGGTAAAAGTTTCCCCTATCCAGTTGTGTCTGATTCTGCTCATCTCTGTTTCTTAGCCAAGGGAGCCAGTTGTTGAAAGACACTTATCCAGAGGTGGTGTTCAGCAAGTTCTGACCAGTTCTGGAGAACCAGTAATGGAAATTTTGAGTAGTTTGGAGACCCGACCATCTCTGACTGGGCCCACCCCCATCTATTCTCTGCCTCCCAAGTCCCAGCTGATCAGCTGGGTCTTCTTTTGTTGCCCTGCACAGGAGAATGGAGCTGGAAAGCAGGTTAGTGGAGTGGGGAGGGAATGAGATTTTGCAGTATTCTTCCCCTGCCATGCCCACTAAGTGATGCCCACCAAGCCAAGCCATGCCCACCAAGCCACGCCCACAGAACTGGTAGTGAAATTTTTTGAATCCCACCACTGCATTTATGACATATAAATAAATTTATCATGAGTCTTTTCGAATTCAATATCCATAAGCATACTATGTCCACAGCACTTCCCTGGTTCAGTAAATCAGTTTGTCAAAGAGAGCAATATGGTTTGTCTGGCATGAGCAATTTTTAACAAACTCATGCTGGCTTCCAGTTCATTTTTAGGTGCTCAGTTCTGTACTTAATTATCTTTTCCAGGATTTTCCCAGACAGTGATGTCAAGCTTGTCAGAGTTTGCAGCAATCTAACCAGCACACAAGTGGTTCAGCAGGATTCATTTATATAAGAAACTTATATAAGAAACACAGTACCATACAGCAGAAGCCAGAACCGGAACTCAGAATCCAGAAGCACAGAATCAATAATCACAGAAGCAATATAAACATATTGTACTGTGGAAGAATTTCCACTTTGCTATGCGCTTTTCACTGTATATATTTGAAAACTTGAAAGGACCAATGGTAACGCAGCTACATCTTCAATGTACTGGTTTTTACAGCCACACCCTTTTAATACTAGGCTATAAAAGGGACTACCTAACTGTCAGTTACTCCAGTCCCAATAGACTCTATAGAGAGAAACAGTCCTAAGAAGTCTCAAGCAAGAAGTCTCAAGAAAGAAGCTGCAAGGAAGACAATTCCTAGGCAAGAGACTACTGTAAGACTTTTCTATTTCACCTTTCTGAGGAAAAGATCATTGGGACTCCAACTGCACAGGCAGTTGTTAAACATAAAGGACTTTGAGGACATTCAAAGAAGTAGAGGACAATGGTATGATTTTCTGAATGTTTATTTGTTTTATCTGCTTGCTGTTACAATAAATAAGTTCTTTGGATTGAATCCTCTGGGCACAATTCTTTTTGAATAATTTGATTATAGACGAAGGTTTACGTTCCATCAACTTAATTAATCACAGGATTAGTTAATTTCTAACATGTACAGAGGAGCTAAGTGAACCTAAGCCACGCCCAGGCTCCGAGCCATCTGGGTCACCAAAGGGTCCCCCTTGGCTGACCTGTTACCATGTCTATTCCAATTTATGAACTTTATACACTGAGAAAGCTGATTGGCCTGTAATTTCCTGGAACTATTTTCTACCCTTTTTGTAAATTGGAACCACATCAACTCTTTTCCAGTCCTCTGGTAGTTCCCCTGTGCTAAGGAGAGCTTTGAAAGATTGCATTCAGTGGTTCCAAGATTATACCTGTCAGCTCCTTCCGAACCCTGGGGATGTAAACCATCTGATCCAGGCGATTTGTACCCGTTCAGGATGGATAGGTGTTATCTTATTATTTCCTTGTCTATTTTGACTTGTACACCTGCTTTGTCTCCCTCAGTCCTGCTTTTGATAGATTAGGCTTTTTCTTCCTTTTACATAAAAATAGATGCAAAAAAAGGAATTAAGCAGTTCTGCTTTCTCCCTGCTGGCTGTCACCTTTCCCCCATCTGCTCCCATTAACTGATCTATAGTTCCTTTGATTTTCTACTTGTCCCTTACATACTGGACTAAATGGTTTTATTTATTATTTTTGGCAGTTGGTAGTTGAATTCCAGTAGTTGAAGTAGTTGAATTTCATGATATGGATGGAGGAATGGTATGTCTTAATGTTATATCCCTTCCGGGATGTCTCAATTGAACTTCCATATATTGGCCAGTTTACGTTGATAGTCACATATTAATTAAATAAGTCTGACTCTTCTAATTTAATAAATATCTGTGAGTGGGATGTTAATTGACTGATGGTGTGGAATCTAAACATCTGAATGACCTTATTCAGCAGTTTTATATTAAACTAGCTTGATTTATGTGCTTCGCTACGAAACTATGTGATCGGGCTTAGTTTTTGGGGAGAAAAATAGGGGGAATTCTACCTCTGCCTACCAGCATCCATTGGTATTCATCTGGCTAGCATCCTGTTAGTATGTGAGAGAGTTGAGGGCTGTTTGGAAACTGAAACAGTATTTGCTGTGTGAGCAAGAAGGAAACAGCATAGAACCTGGGCATGGCTTAGGTCAACTGTTCTGTACTAAAGCTGCTTTGTGCTGTGAAACTAAAACTGAAACTCCTCTCCTCTGCTAGTGTTTTACATTTGGAACAGATTCGTTTTTAGGTGGGGAGGGGGAATAGAACTCTTTAGCATCAGAGCATGTTAATAATAATATACGAAATACTAATGCTCTGATGGTCATTTTGAAAAATCCTTTCTTAGTGAGCACCTAGAAGCCACATACATGGCAAATTTCAAGTTTGTAGGCTTTACGGTTCTGGAGATTTTGTGATAATGCATGAGTGGTATTTCGCTTATGTATTTATATATGGATAGTGTGGGAGACAAATGGAAACTATGGTAGATAAAAAAATAAATGCTGTGGAACTGAACAATCATCTCTCACACCATCTACACTCTTCAAAATCTGCTCTTCATTCTCCCTAGAAAATTGTCTTACTCCTCAGTCTTAAATTTGAGCAAGATTTCATTCCTTGTTCCATTGTGGGGAACATTGTGTGTTAAATTTCTTTTAATTGTTGGAAGTTTAGTAAGGTATTGTTATTAGAATTTTTAAGCAGAATACGAAGAAAAATCCACCAGAGATTTATATATTCCTGTCATACCTCATTCATAATGACAGTTGTACTAAAAGAGAATGCTGTCTCCTGTGCATTTATTAATTTGAAGTACTGAACTTATATCAGAGGAAAGCTCTAAATAGCTCTAAAATTTATTTCCAATATAGAAATAACTTGCATAAACTTTCAAATATGTCCCCTTAATTCAAAGGCAAGCATTTAATTTCCTCTTCTAAACAGTAAAATTACAGGGATTGGTTTTAATGCTAAACACCCTGCACCCCTAGTGCTGAAACAGCCTTTCTTGGTCATACAACCAAGGGAGAGACGATTAAAAGAAGATATATATACTAGTGCAGGCACAAAGTTCTAAAAAGCACTCAGTCACACAAATAAAAAGAAACAGAATGAACAACTTTCCACGGCCAGCTCAGTACAACTGGCTCACCTCTGCCAGCTCGCCACCACCAAATCGGAACCTTATAAAAGGAAAAAAAATGACATTGCTATAGACATATGCTGCTGGCCACCCAACCAAACATAAGAAATAGATGAACTTTTTGTAATGAGTTAACAAATTGTTGGAAGAAAAATCGAGTTTGGTTCCAAGTCGGGAGAAAGATGCTGGAAATAAAATGGAGGCTGGCTGCAGGAAAGAACTTTAGTAACAGCAGCATGTTTTATTTTTATTTATTTATTTGATTTGTCAATTGCTTACAAGATAATAGGTATAAGTATAAACATAGTTATGAATACATGGAATGGATACATATAAGAAAAATAAAAATAAAAACGATCAATAGGACAGGGACGGTAGGCACATTGGTGCGCTTATGCACACCCTCTACAGACCTCTTAGGAAAGGGGTGAGGTCAATAGTAGACAGTCTAAGGTTAAAGTTTCTGGGGTGGTTGACAAAATGGGGTTGAGGTAGGTGGGCTTCTATACATTCTTTGGGGCTTTGTGATTGTGATGCCTGTTCTTTGTGAAATGTACTTTGACCTGTGCCTGAGTGTGCCCTTTTAATCCAGTCTAATTATTGTTGCCTAGCTCCCATTGTGGCTAGGAGGTCATGCCCTGTCCTTGGAGCTGGGTGGGGAATGTAGATTTTAGGATTCTTTGTTTTTCTACTTTTTAATCCCATCAGCTCCAGTCTTCTGAGGGAGTTGTGGCTGAAGATGTTTTGTTTTTGAATAGGGTGGCCTGGCTTTCTTAATAGGTACAAAATGTCCATCTCTAAAGATTTCAGGCTTCTGCCTGAGGCTATTTTCCTGTAGCAGGAAGACTGGGGCTGGTTTCTGGTTTTAAAAACATGTTTTTCCTCTTCTCCTTTAGGGGAAATATAACATTCTGCCTCTTTTAATATTCCTATAGTAATGGGAGACTTTAACTTCCCTGATATCAATCAGGAAACAAACTTTGCGGCTAGTGGAAGATTGAACAGATAATCTATCTGACAACTTTGCAGGGGTGGGATTCAAATTTCTTATCAACCGGTTCTGTGAGTGTGGCCTAATTTGTGGGTGTGGCTTGGTGGTCAGGTGACTGGCTGGGTGTGGCTTGGTGGTCACATGACTGGCTGGGCATGGCTTGGTGATCATGAGACCAGATGGGTGTAACTTGTTTTTTAAATTAATTTTTAATTTTTAATAATTTTTTAGTATATGTTTTGTTTTTATTATTCATAAAACAAAACAGATACTAAAAACATAAATAAATACATAAATAAAAATTATTTTGTTATGCTACTATTATTGTTACATGTTGACACTTCTGTTTTTCCTTTGCTTTTTCCTAATAGGAAAAACAGAAGTATCAACATGTAACAATAATAGTAAAATAATTTTTATTTATTTATGTATTTATTTATTTTTTTAGTATCTGTTTTGTTTTTATGAATAATAAAAACAAAACATATACTAAAATACATTCATACATAAATAAATACATAAATAAATAAAAAAGAGCAACTTACCAAAAATTAGGCAAAGGCACAAGGCAAGCAAGTTGGCTGGCCAGCTACGCCAGGGTACACTCGGCTTAGAGCTTGCTGCAGTGAGGTGGCTGTGTGGCCCAGGAGGCGGCACTTGACTGGGGTTGGTGATAGTGGCAGCAGGAGGAGGTAGGCAACCGGTGGGGCTTGCTCCTTGCCTCCTCACTCACCGATTGGCGGTGGTGGAAGGCCAGGCAGCAACAGTGGGCTGCAGCTGGGTAAAGATGGTGGCCGTGTGAGTGTTGGCAAGGGCGTCTGGGTGGCCCAGGAGTTGTCGGGACTCAACTGAGGCTGGCGGTGGCAGTAGGTAGATGACCGGGGCTTGCTTGGAGCCCCACTCACCGATCCACATCTTCAGCAATGGCGGGTGGGCAAAGATGGTGGGCGGGCAAAGATGGCAGCCAGGCAAGGCAGGCAGCATCGGTGGGGGCAGCTGGGCGGCTCGGGAGTTGGCACTTGACCGGGGCTGGCGATGGTGGCGGCAGGACGAGGTAGGCAACCAGCGGGGCTTGCTGCTTGCCTCCTCACTCACCAATTGGTGATGGAAGGCCAGGCAGCAATGGTGGGCTGCAGGTGGGTGAAGATGGTGGCTGGGTGAGGCAGGCAGCATTGGTGAGGGTGGCTGGGTGGTCCGGGAGTTGGCACATGACTGGGGCTGGTGACAGAGGTGACCGGGGCTTGCAGAGCCTCACTTACCTAGATCAGGCAGGGCCATGGGCGGAGGAAGGCAGGCAGCAATGTCTGGCTGGCTGGTTAACTGGCTGCCGCAGGAAGCGAAGGCAAGCTGGAGAATGCAGGCACATGCGTTATAAGGAGTGACTGGGCGGGGCGGGGCAGGCGGGGGGAGAATGCAGGCAGTGATGTCATGCATGCACGATAAGGACTGACTGGGCGGGGAGGGGAGGGACAGGTAGAGAGGGGCAGGGCCAGCCAGGGGCGCGATTTGCTGGTTCTCTGAACTGTGCAGAATTGTAACAACTGGTTCTACTGAACTGGTCAGAACCAGTAGAATCCCACCCCTGCAACTTTTTCATCTAACAGGTAGAGGAGGCAATTAGAGGAAAAGTGGACCTAATTCTTACTAATAGAGAAGAAGTGATGGAGGGAGTTAAAAATGCTGGAACTTTGGGTGAGAGTGACCATGTCCTATTAAAATGCAATATAATGCAAACACAAGCAATAGAACATAATCCAGTTAGCGTCTTAAACTTTAAAAGAGCTGATTTTAACAAACCGTCCCTGTCCTATTGATCATTTTATTTTTATTTTTCTTATATGTATCCATTCCATGTATTCATAACTATGTTTATACTTATACCTATTATCTTGTAAGCAATTGACAAATCAAATAAATAAAAATAAAAATAAAACATGCTGCTGTTACTAAAGTTCTTCTTTCCTGCAGCCAGCCTCCATTTTATTTCCAGCATCTTTCTCCCGACTTGGAACCAAACTTGATTTTTCTTCCAACAATTTGTTAACTTATTACAAAAAGTTCATCTATTTCTTATGCTTGGTTGGGTGGCCAGCAGCATATGTCTATAGCAATGTCATTTTTTTTTCCTTTTATAAGGTTCGATTTGGTGGTGGCGAGCTGGCAGAGGTGAGCCAGTTGTACTGAACTGGCCATGGAAAATTCTAAAGGGAAAAACAACTCAAGAAGCATGGGAAACTCTAAAAAAATATGATAATAAAGGCTTCCAGCACAATACCATTGAAAAAGAAAAGTAAATCCAAGAAGAAAGCAGCATGGTTACACAAAGAACTCTCTGATAAACTGAAAGACAAAAGGCACTCAACCGGGGCTGAAAACAGGGACATGAAAATAAGGCAGAATATCAGCAGATAGCCCAAATCTGCATAGATGAAGTCAGGAAAGGCAAGGGCTTGCAACGGAAATCAAAGATAAGTTTCTTTCAACATATAAATAACAAGAAAAAAGACAAGGCAACAGTTGGTGTACTAAAAACAAGACAGCAAGGAAGTAACAGGCAGTAGAGAGAAAGTGGAAGTATTTAATTCATTCTTTGCATTAGTCTTCACACAAAAAGAAATTATAGCCCAATATACCACCCAAAACATAACTGTAAAAGACAGACTAGAAATAAAAATTAAAATAAGCAAATTGTAAGAGAACACCTGTCTGATCTTGACTAATCTAAATCACGGGACCTGACAGAATACATCCCAGAGTTCTGAAGGAGCTGGCAGTCAGAACCATTGTATCATATCTTTCAAAAATCCTGGAGCATTGGGAAACTACCTGAGGATTGGAAAAGCTGATGTGTTTCCCATCTTCAAAAAAGGGGGAAAAACCAAACGAACTCAGGGAACTACAGACCAATCAGCTAGCATCAATACCTGGAAAGATACAGGAAAATGTAATAAAAACCAGATTTGCAATCATTTATAAACAAATAAAGTTATAGAAAAAAAGTTATAGTTATAGAAGCCAGCACGGATCATGCCAAAACAATCTTGGACAAAGTGACTAAAGTAGTAGACCAGCCAAATGCTTTGGACTCAGTAAGTAAGAAAAATGTGGGAGAGACAGTGTCACCACCACATGGATTTGTAATTGGAAGCTCCATTTTGGCCTGCAATGGGCCGGGGGGGAGGTCTCTGGATGCCTGAACAGAGCTTCTGAAGGGCAGATCCACCCCTCAGAAGCTCTATTTTGGCTGGCAACATGCAGGACGAATGTTGCAGACCTCTGCGGTTATTCATAAGGGTGAACAGCTGCCATGGTGCTGCAAGATTCATAGTTTCAGGGCTTGTTCACAAACGCTAGTGGGCACTTATGTAACTTTGAACGTTTGCTAAGGGAATGCTTGTAACCTGGGGGTTACCTGTATTTGTGAGGCTGCCACAAAAGGAGGGGGGCAGCTTATTCTCCAAAGCACCAGTGGGCAAGACAAGAACCAATGGATGGAAACTAATTAAGGAGAGAAGCAACCTGGAATTAAGGAGAAACTTCCTAACAGTGAGAAAAACTAACCAGTGGAATAGCTTGCCTTCAGAAGTTGTGGATGCTTCATCACTGGATGTTTTTAAGAAGAGACTGGACAGGCTCGTGTCTGAAATGGTATAACGCCATGGTGGCGAACCTATGGCAAGCGTGCTGGAAGTGGCACACAGAGCCATTACTGCCGGCACACGAGCCCTCGCCCAGAAAAGTCTACTGTGCATGCATGCGCGCCTCCCACTCAACAGTTGATTGTTGGGCATCTGGTGCGCATGCATGGGGGTGCGTGGGAGACAGGCGTGCATACGCAGAGGCACATGGTGTGTGTGTGGGGTCATATGCACATGCACAAAAAGCGCAGTGCAAGTCGCGCGGGTTGTGCACGCATGCACAGGGGCCATGGGGGGCCACGCACATTGCCTTCTGGGTGATAGCATGCAAGCGCACAAGTGCGCACGCAATTATCGGCACGGGAGCCCAAAAGGTTAGCCACCACTGGTATAGTTTCTCCTGCTTGAGCAGGGTGTTGGACTACAAGAACCCAAAGGTGCCTTCCAACTCTATTCTGACTGAATGGGGAAAAATATCCTCTACCAACTCACCACTAATTTGTTATAGCACAACGCAACATAGCCAATTCACTGCAGGGACAATTTGCAATGAGTGGCCAGAGGGAAAGCCAGCCAGCAGGCAGGTGAGCAATCAGGTAGGCAGAGTGCAGTATAGAGGTGGTGACTGGGGGCTTCCCACCAGAGGGAGAGACCCAAGATACAGAAGGATCTTGACAGACCAGAACATTGTTTTAAAGAGGGCCCAGGGTCCTTCTGAATCTTGAGCCTATCTTCCAAGGTGTTAACAATTTCCCCCAGCATGGTGTCATCTGCAAGTCTGACGAGTTCCCCTTCTATCCCATCATCTAGATCAGGGGTCTTCAAACTTGAGAGCTTCAAGACTTGTGGACTTCAACTCCCAGAATTCCTCCTCCAGTCATGTTAGCTCAGGAATTCTGGGAGTTGAAGTCCACAAGTCTTAAACTTGCCAAGTTTGAAGACCCTTGATCTAGATCATTTATAAAGATATTGAAGAGTACTGGGCTTAAGACAGAACTTTGGGGTACCCTTCTGCAGGCTTTCCTCCATTTAGGACTACACACTGAGGACTACATTGAGGACTACACACTGATTACAGTTGGTCAACCAGCTGTGAATCCATAAATGTAGTTCCATTGAGTACTATGTGCTGGGTGTCATTGGTCAGATATTGTGTTAGATTTGCATGAAGAGTCAGACGCAGAGTGCTTCAGTGAAGAGTTTATTAGTGACTACAGCTCATAACAGACCCGATTTGGCTGGGCTGCGGCTGCTACTTATAGCCAGCAGCCGCAGTTGCCAGCCAATCAGAGTGCAGGATTTTCCCGCACTTTTTAAACCAATCATTTCTGACATTTTACAAGAACAGTTCAAACTTAACCAATGACATTCAAACCTGCATACATAACACATTGTTTCTTTTCTGTTTTATATGTCTCAATCATCTCCTTTTCTCCTCTCTCTCTTTAGGTTATCCATTCTCTCTCTCTGTTTCCTTACTCCCTTCACTCTCTGTTTTGGCTTTCTGTCTGCTCTCTAATAAGGAAATGCCCAGTTAACTTTGTACAGTCTGGAGTACAATCTGGAGGTGACTGAGGCATGAATGACTATGAGCAGAGCCTCACAGATTCTATTATGGTTTTAAAAGTTTATTCCTCAGTTAGTTCCAGTAATTTAGATATCCCCATTCCCAAGGACTCCCATGGCTATTCTCTAAAAATACTGATGGGTTCATTGTGCTTTATATAAACACATTTTAAGTGTATGTATTGCTTGTTTTCCTACCTAATAATCCCATGTAAAAATGGTTCCATCAATCAGTTTGATGTTGGCTTGATGCTCAAAACATTGTTGCATTGTAAAAAACATCTCTAGGGTTCATTTTTTGCTCATATGATTTTATTTGTCTTGGACACTTGATGGGGGCAGCTGAGGTCTGCAAGATGTACAGGTGAAGAATGGACAGTGATGTGAGGTAGACATGTGGAAATGGAAGCAGAATATAAGCCTGTTCATTTGCCTCTGCAGACATTGCTTTGGGGATTGGTTTTACTCCCTCCCTGGGTTCAGTTTATGCCTGCCTTATTAGTAGTACTTTGCAGAAAAGAGGGAGGTAATTGCATATATTTTGTTCCCAGCAACTTGTTTGGCTGTAATAGAATCTTGCTTTTGTCTCTCATTTTCAGACAAGATGCTAAAAAGCAGGAGATGAGATGGGAATGTTTCAGGTTGCCAATGTATCATTCATTAAATTCTTTCCTCTCTTCTTGTAGCAGAAATAGGATAGCATCCACTCATGGCTGATTAATAACCTGCAAGCTCTTCATTTAGTATTAGGAATTTAGAGGGTTTGTACCTATGCCCAAAGTCAAAGGAATAGAGCACTTCTCACCCAGGTCCTTTAATTTGGGATAGGCAAACTCTGGGGGCAAAGCATATATTTGGAATGCTGAGAGCAACTTATAAGCTAAATGATAAAATGGCTGTCACTACAATATTCAGGTGCCTTTTGGTTTTTAAGAAAGCATTTACTATGGAATGGGTGAATGGGTGGTCCTGATGGGATTGTTTGGTGAGACTGGTATAGTGGCACAACTTCAAGAAGTGGATATACTTTGGGCATGTAGTGCAAGCAATTGATTGGATAATGCAACTATACAAGTAGCCCTCGACTTATTCCAGTTCTTTGAGTGATCATTCAAAGTTGCAACAGTACTGAAAAAAAGTGCCTTATGACGGTTTTTCACACAACCGTTGCAGCATCCTCACAGTCATGTGATCAAAATGGGGAAGTCATGTGGGTCATGTGATCCTTTGACACGCAAAGTCAATGGGGAGGCTGGGTTCCCTTAACAAACATGTTACTAAATTAACAACTGCAGTGATTTGCTTAACAACTGTGGCAAGAAAGGTCATAACATGGGGAAAAACTCACTTAACAGTTGTCTCACTTAGCAACAGAAATTTTGGGCTCAATTGTGGTCATAAATTAAGGACTACTGGTGCTTAGCAAGATCAAGAAACAGAATTGGAAAGATAAATAAAATGATGGACAGGATGAAGGAGAAGTTCAGGAGTTTTATGGATTATTGTCACAAAGCGATTGAGATAATGGACATTGCCAATAAATCCAGTGGTCAGGATCAACTCAATTGCACTTAACCTCATTGTTTTCTCATGGGAAATAAATCTTAAATAATTGTTCTACCCTATTCCCAATTGGTCATTTTCACTGTATAGGCAGGATGCAACATCTCTAGAAGATAACTCCCCAGAAACAATACTTTAAGGGAATTGTGTAAGTAAGAGCACAAGAGAGTTACTTTTCCACTGTCAGATTATCACTGTTAATTGCTCCACAGTAATTGCTCATATAATAATATTAATGTGCTGGGTGAAAACAGTATCTGGAACATGACATTTCACTGCAGATACTTCTGTCATAAAATTACAGTTCCAAAGCTAATATATTTCTCTTGTTCAAGATTCATATTAGCTCAAGGGAGCAATTCTTGCAAAATGGGAGCGCAACTTCCTGCTCTAAAAATAATAATACAGTACAGCTGTATGTTTATTGAGACTATACTTAGAGTGTGAGACCTACAAGACACAAAGACAGACTTTAAAATTCACTAACACCAATACAGCATAACTTAAAATTAAAACTACAGAACAACAAAACAAAAACCTCTAAAACAATTCATAATGAGCAGAGGAACTCACCAAGCTTCTGCAAGCCATAGCTATTGTAGGATATTTGGCAACTCTGTAGTGGTTGTTCAGGTTAGGCTTAGAAGGAAGTTCGTAACTACTTGATCAGAAAGTTTCTGGTAATTGGGTTCACGAGTGTCAGATGCCATTGATGGAATAGTGGGCAGTGGAGCTATACATGGGATCCTGACCAGTGGTGGGATTCAATTTTTTTTACTACTGGTACTGTGGGCGTGGCTTGGTGGGCGTGGCAGGGGAAGGATACTGTAAAATCTCCTGTCAGAGGTGGTATTTGCCGGTTCTCCGAACTATTCAAAATTTCCGCTACCAGTTCTCCAGAACTGGTCAGAACCTGCTGAATACCACCTCTGATCCTGACACTTCCTGTGTCTGAGCAGAACCACAAACAACTTTTATGTGGGAGACTGGTATATTTGTATGTATATGTATGTGGGAATTTCTGATTGAAAAGAGAATATAGAATTATATCCTTAAAACAGTACATATAGTACTCCACTTAAAGCAGAGCAGATTGCTGACATAATCAGTTTAAGAGAGAATATATTATTCAGAAACTGTAATGCAAGCACACCGGTCAACTTTATAGCTTGGGAAATAACTAATCCATAAAGGGATAGTTCTAACTATTTGAATATGGACCTGTAGGAGATGGACAATGAACTCAAAGTTTGAGCTCACAGATTAAGAAAGAGAATTTAGTATTTCTAAGTTGCATTTTCAAATACTATCTCTGAAAAAGGAAAATTAACAAGGAGCCACCATAGTAAGAAATTCATACATATGAACAGAGGTGGTATTCAGCAGGTTCTGATCAGTTCTGGAGAACTGGTAGCGGAAATTTTTAGTTCCGAGAACTGGCAAACACCACCTCTGACTGGAGATTTTACAGTATCCTTCCCCTGTCATGCCCACCAAGCCACGCCCAAAGAACTGGTAGTAAAAAAAATTGAATCCCACCGCTGCATATGAACTAAATGAAACTGTTTTTTCCTAGCTTCATTGGAAAGATCTTATCTTGAAAATCAGAAAATCACTTGAAGAAATAAAATAAAAATCAATAATCAATAGATGTAGATGTGTATTCTTTTAAAATACAAAGAATATTTTTATTTGATTGCATTAACTGCTAGCAGAAATATCTTGCAAAAAAAAATCTTGGTAGAGTTGCTGTAAGAAAATTGGTGTGGCTGATTTCTCTCTCTATTAATGTTCTGGTCCAGGTGTTGAGTTTCCAGTTAGCTGTCAGAGAGAAGGGACATGCTGGCAGAGGACTCTGCGGAGCACGAACCTTCACTTACCGCTCGTGGGGCTTAACGAAGCCCAAAGGGAGCTTGGAGAGCTCCTGAAGGAGAGGGGTCGGTGGAATCGGTCTGCGGTGGAATCAGGGTAACCAGAGCGAACAAACGAACAAGCGGAAGATCGGGAGGCTAGCAATGGCCACCCTCAAATGCTGACAGCCGACCACACTAGCGGTGATCAAGCAGAATCTAAGGTACGGCTTTGCGAGATTAAGCAATATCCAATAAGCAAAAACAAACAAAGATAATTTAGATGCCAATAGACAATCTTGAAAATATTTGAAGAAAAGATTAATAGCTCTAATCTAAAAAGCTGACCAAACGGCGAGATTCATGACGACGGAAGAAGAGAATAGAAACGGAAATTTAAACTGTTAGAAGGAGAACAAGAACAATATATATAAAACTGAACAAGTACATATTATTAAAATATATATACAACTTCGGTCGGACTTTAACTTAGACCTTAATTTGAACCGAAACAAGACATAAAGATTTCAACTTAAAGATAGCAGCAGAGTTGATTGAAAACGGATGCTGTGGATTCTTTACAAATTAATCAACTTGTCAACTGCGGAAGATTGAGACCGAAAAGAGACGACTGAACAAAATACCAAAATACTTGGATTGGGATTTTACAGATTTTACCGAATTTCTTCTTTTTGACCTACCTAAGAAAGACAGTTGAGCTATACAGATCTTTTCAAAAAAAAAAAAACTTTTCGAAGATCGCAGCTAACAACAAAGAAGGAAGCAGCAGAAGAGAAAAGAAACCTCCTGAGTCACGCTGCAACAAGAAAGAGCGGAAGTGAAAGTGATACTTTAGATACATTAGACTTTCGAATTACTTTCCTTTCTAAACTTTAAACTTGTAACTCTTACATAGATACTTTCTCTGATTCTGTTTCTTTTCTTTCCTTTCCCTTTCTCCTTTTTATACTTGAAAATTTTTCTATAATTATACTCTTACCTCTTGTCTTCCTATTTTCTTTCTAATCACTACTGTATATTAAGAAACAACTGTTAATATTTTGCTAATACTTTTTAATATCTTAATATTTAAATAACTATTTACCTAAAACTACTGAATCACATAATTATATAATTGATAAGCGTCTCACTAGAATTGTTGACTTAGGAAAGAATTATTTTTATGTTCTAAATATTAGAAGAGATATTGGATAAGTATAAATAAGTATTGAATAAGTATATCTATGTTATATGTATTAAGATAATTAAGATAATTTTGTCTACACTAAAACAAAAGAGGGAGGAGATTGGGATATAAACTTGACTTAGGTGGAAAGAAACAAGGGGAAAAAGTGAATTTCAATTGATATTGTGAAAAACTCTAAAAATTTGAAAAATGGAGTACTACCAATATTTCTAAGACTGGCACAGTTAGGAAAGCTCCTAACCAATTATCAACTACCATGACAGTGCAGAGTCCCTCTGCACAAAAGACAATTGAGGAAACGCTCCCTAAAGAACGTGCAAATTCCTCTAAGGACCTACAAAGTTTATTGTTAAGCATGCAGGAAATGATGGTCAAAAATCACGAGGAGATGAAAGAGGAAATTGGGTCGGTTAAAGTAGATTTGAAAGACAAGATACAAAAGATAGACGAAAAATTTGAAATATTTCAGCAGGAGATGAGGAAAAATCAGGAAAAATATTAGAAATAGAAACAAAGGTGACCAAAGAGGAAAAGAGAGTAGATGAGCTGACAGAAAAGTTAGTAAGAGAGAATAAAGAATTAGAAACTGCAATCATCCATCTCGAGTCAGAAAAAGCTGCATATTATTTAAGATTTCAAAATGTGAAGGAAGAAAGGGAAGAAAATCTATGGGAGGTTATGACAGATATTTTAGCTGGCACACTAGAGATGGAAAAAGAAGATTTAATGAAGGAATTTGACGAACTGTACAGAGTCCAAACCAACTACGCTAGGAGATTTAACTTACCAAGAGAGATACATGTCAAATTTGTCAAGAAATCCCTTAGAGATGAAATTCTACATAGATCCAGAGATAATATTCTACAGTATGCCGATAAAACAATAATAATTCTTAAACAAACCTCCCAAAAATAAGAGATTTGAGAAGACCATATCAATTTTTAATGACCAAACTGATAAAACAAAATGTTAACTTTAGATGGTTAGTCCCAGAAGGTATAATGGTTACCTGGCACGACAAGAAATATAAAATTGAGACTATAGAGAAAGCAGAGATGTTTTTTGACCAACACTTAAACAGGGAGGGAGTAGATGAAGGCAGGGAAGAAGCTAGGAGAGTTGAAAGGAAAAGATTAGAGACATATAAAAAGGTAAATATAACTGACAGTAAAGATGATAGTAATGGGAAACCAGAAGTTCCAGAAGAACCCATGGACATTAGAATTACAAGGAGCGCTAAATATAGGATCCAATAAAAGCATAAATCTATCCGATCTTATATCTTGGAACATAAATGGATTAAACTCACCGGTAAAAAGGAAAAAGGTTTTTAAGGAGCTTTGGTGGCTCAGGCTGTAAATGCCTGCTCTTAAGATCCAGCTGTCTACAACTACTGTAGGCTGAATCCCACCAGGCTCAAGGTTGACTCAGCCTTCCATCCTCTCGGGTAGGTAAATTGAGGACCAAGATTGTTGGGGCAATTAGCTGACTTGTAAAATGCCAGTAATAAGCAGGCATATACAATGGAATGAAGGCTATTGCTGAGCATTGGATTGTGCTCAAAATTGTGATGAGTCTTGGAGAAGCATATAAATGTAATTAAAAAAAAACACCTACAAATTCAAAAAGCAGACATTATAGCACTACAAGAAGTCCATATCACCCAAAAACAGAAACATCTATTAGAGAATAAAAATTAGGCAATATGTTTGCTTTAGACCAAAAAAAATAGTACTTTATATAAAAGATAGGATCCCTGCTTCATTAATATACTCTGACAAAGATGGTAGGACACTTATGGTAGAAGTTGAACTGGGACAAATTAAATGTTTACTAGCGGTAATTTATGCACCAAATGGCCCCAAGAATTCTTTTTCAGAAATTATATGATAAACTTAAAAATTGCAATATCAACAGTTATTTATCATAGGAGACTTCAATGCAGTCGTAAATAAACTATTAGACTATAAAGGAAACAACACCAATCTGGAAAAAAATTACCAAAAATATTTTTTGATCTCATGAAGGAATTTAATATTAGTGGCGTCTGGAGAGAGAGAACACGAAGAAAAACAGTTTACTTATTATTCTAACGCCACATGTCCTGGTCAAGACTTGACATGGTTTGGGCGACCAAAAATTAAACTCAGGAATTCTAGATATAACAATGGAACCAACTACACTAGCAGACCATAATATGATTAGGCTTAGATGGGAAGGACAACAACCACAATCAAACAATTGGATGCTCCAGAGGTCGATTTTAAAAGATGAAGTTTTTAATAATATACTGACAAAAGAATTAGAATTTTTTTTTCAAGAAAGAAATACATCAATGCTTACGAGAAATTTGTGATGTAGAGATTAATTTCAAACCAGAATTTTTTTTACTGGGAATCACCAATAAGACCTATCCGAAGGAAATCTTTTATTTAATGATTCATATTATTACAGCGGCAAGGATGGCCTTTGCACAGAAGTGGAAAAACACTGAAACTCCAACAGAAGCGGAACTTACGAAGAAAATAATTGAGTGCGAGAAATGGACAAATTGACAATGGAAATTAAAAATAAGGAAGAAACGGACTATTACAAAACTTGGAACAACTTCTATGGATGGTTAGATAAGAAAAAGACTTAACAGACTTTCTGAATTGGACTTAACAAATGATGGACAATGAATGATATGAGCCTAGCATTAGGTTCGACTGTAACATATGTTTTGTGTTTGATTACGTTTTGTTTATGTCAGTGTTTGTTTGTTTGGTTATGTTTAATTACTAAATAAAACGAATTAAAAAAAAATGTTCTGGTCCAGAAAAGATCAAAATTGTAACATGCTTCTAATAGATTGATCAATGGTACGTAACTTCTTCTAGAATTGCAAACTTAAGATTTGAAGAAAAACTATAATAATATAATATTATAAAAATATAATACAGAACACAGAATAACAGAATTGGAAGAGATATAATATAATACATATTTAACAGAGAATGTAATTTTTATATGGAATAGGCTTAAGAAAAGAAATTTCAGGAGTGTCCAGCTAGCCCTCCATGTCACGCTCCTTTTTTTCTAGCAGCAACAAAAGTAGTTCCCCATTGGATCAATTCTTTGCTCTTCCTGGGAGATTCATCTCTGTCAAGAACCTTCCACTTCAGAACTGGCTTTAAAAGAAATCCTGAAGCTTTGTCTGAATAGCAGTCCTGCCTCCCATTAATAAGATGTTCTGTTTTCTCCCAAGGCCAGGGTTGCTCTGTCTCGTCATAACCTAGAGGACAAAACTTACTTTATGGGGGCTGTAGGAGCAAAATGAGGAAAAACAGGCAGATAACTGCAGGCTGGGCTATCAACATGCATTTTTGTCTTAAAAATATGGCAAGAAATGACTCTTAAGTCAGGAAATATTGTCAGCCAGCTGATCTAGAGATGGAGAGGGTGGAATGGGGGTGCCCTCCAAGAAGGTGTAACTGCAGTGGTTTAACACATAGAAAAACAGCGTTTTGATCATAACATTGTGGCCCCCATCTTCACTTTTTTTAACCAAACCCTGTGGACAGGATTCCCACAGCTCTTGTCAATGAAATGAAATTTGGAAATGGCATTGAACGAAAGATTATTTCTATTTTATATTCAAAATAATAAATTGTTATAAATAATAACAATAAACAAATAATTGTAATAAATTGTAATAAGTAATAAATGTATGTACATGTCAGTGGTGGGATTCAAATTTTTTTACTACCAGTTCTGTCGGCGTGGTGTGGCTTGGTGGGAGTGGCAGGGTAAGGTTACTGCAAAATCCCATTCTTACCCCACCCCACTAACCTGCTTTCCAGCTCCATTCTCCTGTGCAGGGCAACCAAAGAAGACCCAGCCGATCAGCACAGAGGTCATAATGGTCTTCAGGACTTCAACTTTCCTTGCCTAGACACCTGTGTAAGACAGGCCAAAATAATATATAAGGAATATCGACTTGCTGAAATGCTTCTACTTTAACAAATATGGGATTTCAATAAAATGCTAGATTTTGGAGCAGAGGTGGCATTCAGCAGGTTCTGACTAATTCTGGAGAACCAGTAGTGGAAACTTTGAGTAGTTTGGAGAACTGGCAAATACCACCTCTGGCTGGCCCCACCCCCATCTATTCGCTGCCTCCTGAGTCCCAGCTGATCGGCTGGGTCTTCTTTTGTTGCCCTGCACAGGAGAACAGAGCTGGAAATCAGGTTAGTGGGGGTGGGGAGGGAATGGGATTTTTGCAATATCCTTTTCTTGGAGTGGGGTGGGAATGGAGATTTTCGCTGCCACATCCACAAAGCCACACCCACAAAGTCACGCCACACCCACAAAGCCACACCATGCCCACAAAGCCATGCCCACAGAACCGGTAGTAAAAATTTTTGAATCCTAGCACTGCCTAGGGGAGACCCATGGAAGAGGGGGAAAAGCCTGTGGGAATCCAAGGGGTGGGAAGAAGAGCACAGGGTATCTTGGGGTGCTGAGGGAGGCCTTGGGAGGGCCAGGGCAGGTAAATCTGGTCTGGTGCTAAGCCTCTAAGGGCTTCATCTACCCCTGAGGTACCCTGTGGTTTGCTTAATAATCTGTGTGTTTATTTAATGATTCATCTGGGAGAGCAGGGATGGGGGGCTTCATAGGTGAACTTCACCTAAATACAGTTGTGACATGTGGCCATAATGATCCTTCATGAGCTGAATAATTTCTTTACATCCGTACCTATTTAAGGGACTTTTTCTATGCTCTTTTAAAAATATGTGCTCATTTTAAAAAAAAAATGTTTCATTTAAAATTTTAAGAAAGATGATAAAGTTACAGGCAACAAATGGTCAAAATTGGGAGTGTCCTATCAAATTCTGTAGCTGTCAACAGTGATGTCCCCCAAAGCAGTGTTCTAGGACCAACTCTCTTCATACTCTACATAAACGATCTCTGTGATCATATTAAGAGCAACTGCGTTCTCTTCACCGATGATGTAAAGCTATTCAAACCACCAACAATACTGCTACCCTTCAAAAAGACCTCGACTATGTATCAGAATGGTCAAACAAATGGCAGCTTCAAATCTCAACAAGTAAATGCTCTGTCTTACATATTGGCAAAATAAATCAGAAAATGAAATACAAGCTGAATAGTCAAGACCTTGTTGATGATCTAAACTCTGTCAAGGACCTTGGAGTAGTCATCTCTAATGATCTAAGTGCTAGAGCCCACTGTAACTACATAGCCAAAAAGGCATTAAGAGTTGTTAACCTAATCCTGCGTAGCTTTTTCTCTGGTAATATCACACTACTAACTAGAGCATACCAAACATTTGCTAGACCAATACTTGAATACAGCTCATCAGTCTGGAACCCATATTACATATCTGATATTAATACAGTTGAGAAAGTCCAGAAACGTTTCACAAGAAGAGTTCTCCACTCCTCTACTTGTTGCAGAATATCTTATGCCACCAGACTTGAAGTTCTAGACCTAGAAAACCTAGAACTACGCCGCCTTCGGTCCAATCTAAGTATAGTACATAAAATTATATAGTGCAATGTCCTACCTGTCAATGAATACTTCAGCTTCAACCATAACAATACAAGAGCACACAATAGATAAAAACTCAAGGTAAACCGCATTCATTCCTTCATTGCAGGAAATATGACTTCAGCAACAGAGTGGTCAATGTCTGGAATATTCTACCTGACTCTGTGGTTTCTTCCCCAAACCCCCAAAACTTTAACCTTAGACTGTCTACTATTGACCTCACCCCTTTCCTAAGAGGTCTGTAGGGGGCGTACATAAGCGCACCAACGTGCCTACCATGCCTGTCCTATTGTTTCTTTTTATTTTTCTTATATGTATCCATTTCATGTATTCATAACTATGTTTATACTTATACCTGTTATCTTATAATCGCTTGACAAAATAAAATAAATAAATAAAAACAGAACAATATAAAGTAGAAAAAAGAAAACAAAGGGCAAAGCAAGGGCAAAGCAAAGGCATAGAAAACAAAAAGACAAAGAAATAGATTCTGATTTTCTTTGCAGCATTTATAAGTACAATGCTGTTTATCTCATTTTACGGTTACCAAGTAACTCTTTTTTTCTATAATTTATTCTTTTTAGTCATCATGTCCATAACTCATAAGTTTCATTTTTTCTGTTTTACATTAAAAATCTATAAACAGTCAGCAATAAACATAGATATTGTCTTTTCTCTGCTCAAAGAAATCAGACTGAGTTTTGATGGCTAAGGAGATGGTAGTGTTAACTGTCTCAGGCTTTTAAGAAGGGCTATGTCAGATCACCTTCCTGTGGCTGATATTCTCCAAATACGGACCGCTTCCATTGTCTTCATGTGTGCAATATAGAGTGGGAAAGCTATATTAAAAGCCAAAACAGAATAAGACATGCGCTAATGTACACACACTGGGAGGGAGGGAGAGAGACAGAGAGACAGAAGAGGGCATTACATTAACAAGAAGTTGAATTCTCTAGAACACCTCATTAGGAAAAATGAGTGAAACTAATTAAAGAGGAAGCAGAGGCAGAATTTTAACATTTCCAAAGCTACAAGTTCCCTTTTTTGAGGTGAAAATGTGAAAGAATGCAAGAGAAAGATATCCTGCATGATTCAAATTTATACCTCTTGCAAATTACCATGGGTCAGTTTCTCTTAGAAGGTCAGCCAAGGGCAGAGGCAGGAAAGTATATTAATTAACTAATGCAAAAATCATTTTACAGCTTCTACAACTGCTGCCTATTCTAATAGGAGTTGAAATCCAAGGGAGATCAGGAAAGCTCTAACTTGTAATGATCTGAGATGAGCAGCAAACTTCATTTTACGGTCAAGTACCCTCTGATCAAAAACTTTTGTAATTTAAGATGTAATTATTAATATTCTATTATCCTGCTTATTTATCCATAATATTGTGACAGGACAATCAAGTGATTTTGTTGCTGTGACTGAGACATATGAAAAAAACAAGCAAGACAGAAAAACAGAGGCAGAATACCCAATATTAATGAACCTGCAACTACATCCAACTTTCTCTGAATGATGGTTCCTTAACTGATTCCCACTGAGTTTCAGTTGCTGCATATCATACCTCTCAGAAAGGAAGATTCATAGCTAGGTAATCTTTCTTTCTCGCTTATCTCTAATTATGTCTATAGCAGGAAAGAGAAGACATCCATTTCTTTAGTTTTGTTTTTTCTTCTTCTTTTAAAGTCAAATTGCCACCTGTCTAGCAGAAAGAAAATTTTCCCAACGGTTAGAGCAATCAACCAATGGAATAGCTTGCCTTCAGAAGTTGTGGGTGCTCCATCATTGAAGGCTTTCAAAAAGAGACTGGACAACCATTTGTCTGAAATGGTATAGGGCAGTGGTGGCTAACCTTTTGGGGCTCCCGTACTGAAAATTGCGTGCATGCTCACATGCCAGCACCCAGAAGGCAATGCACATGCCCCCCCTGCCCCCTGCGCATGCACACACCACCCCTCACACCCCCGTGTGTCTCTGTGCATGCATGCGCATCGCCCGCCCCCCCCACCCCCTGTGCATGCACACCAGATAAGTGACAATCAGCTGCTGGGTACACGGCGCAGTGGGGCTCTTCCGGGTGACCTCTCGCATGCTGGCATGATGCCACTTCCAGCACGCGTGCCATAGGTTCGCCACCAAGGGTATACGGTCTCCTGTTTGTGTAGGGCTTTGGACTAGAAGTCCTCCAAGGTCTTTTCCAACTCTTATTGTTATTCTATGAAAGAATGCCTTTAAATGGAGAGTTAGAATACCCCAAGCAGTAGAATTTCACATTCGAATGTCAGGTTGAGATTTCAAAACTCAAATATTGGACTTCATGGCCAGGTGTTAAAGGGATCTCAAATGTCAGGTTTAACATTTACCTAGTTCTGTATTCCATCACTTTCTTATCACTTTGGACAGAGATAAAACAAGGTTTAATTTTCAATAAGCTCCTAAGCAAAGTTTACATATTTATTTGCTTGATGTAATAAGGCTGAGTTAGTTTCCCTTACATTTTGAGATTTTAATTCCCTTTTTTTAAATTTAAATTTTCCCGTCATGTAAGTAGATATCATGTGTACCTGAGGCTTTGCATTTTTTTTTAGGTTTTTTGGGTCAATACCATTTATTTATAGTCTGAAGCTAAGAAAGCTTATTTCAAATATGCCTTGGCAGTTCATTAGATTTTCTTTTTGTCAGGTGATGGCTTCAAGAAAAACAGGAGATGTGTTGTGGACTAATAAGGGAAAGCATTAAGCATGGGCCACTGTTGTGCTTTTGAATTGTAAGAAAAGATGAGCATTCATAAATGGGGAGGAGGAAAGACATTCGGTTTGTAAATTTCTATTACACCAGCATTTGTCACCAGATGATAGACTTTAAATAAATGTTATTTTGCAAAAAAGGATTTTAAGACTTGCTTAAATATGACAGCTCAAAGTCTCCTGTGAACTATGAGAAAGCAATCTCAATTCAGCTGTTAGTATTGAGGATGACGCAAAGTGAAAAATGCTGTAAACAAAACATACAGATCCTTTAGTTTTTTTTTTTAATTTTCCATAATAAATGTTAGGAAGAGCAAGGCTGAACTGGCAAATCATAGAGACATGTTTTCATTGCTGACTTGATGATGGGAAGAGCTTATTCTTTTCTTGTTGCAAAGTAAAAATTAAATGAATGAGAGTTGCATGGAATAATATAATTCAATAAGGACTTCTTTTTCAGATAGCTGATGAATGCCAAACGTTTCCAAACAGTATTCTAAAGAATCATATTGGGAGTTCCTGGTGAGGGGTCAATGGGCAAAATTTCCTGAATTGGATAGTATTACGTCCCTCAGTCATAAACACCCTGCCTACTATTGCTATATCTACAGGACAAGTTCTGGGTGGGGTTATCTGGCCTTGGAACTGAAATTGCTGATAGAATTGTAGTCCTTTATTAATCTTTTACATAGTGGTTACTTCATTTTCGGAACTGAATAATAAACAATAACATTATTAATGATGCAAATTTTGTAGCTCAAGGTTGAACTGTGGCTCTTTGGGGCTATATGAGCTTGGTTATTTTTTTTTGCAGACAATTCATTATCAAACTAGCACTGCTAGCACTGCTGATGTTACCTAGTTTGGTAATGAAACAGCTGCAAAAAAAAAACAAACCTCAGAGAACACCAAAGACCTCACAATAACATTATTATTTGTTGCAAACAGTCCACAAGTTTCTATTTGTTAAAGGAAGATTTATCAGAATTAAATATTCTGGAACATAAATTAAACAAACAATTCTTTATTTCACTGCTGGAATTCAGAATATAATGCAATGTCTACCCGCCTTAAATTTGCCCACCTTGAGAAACACTGAGGTAATGAGATATCTCTGTCTTCACAAGTGATGGTTAAAAGAAGAATCCTTTATGATGGAGAATGTTATTATTCTCATGTTGCATTTGTGTCTTTGACAAAGGTATTTGGCAGGTTGCAGCTATAAACAATATATCCCTCAAGTGATCATAGCACATCTGCATTTCTTTGAACTTATGACACAGGAAGCAAGTTGATATGTATGTGTGTTGGAACCATTGATTTGTATCCATTGTGTATAAGTGAAAGGAGAACTGCATGCCATATTTTGCTGCTAGCAATTCTCTAAGCAGTTAGGGTCAACACAACAGATAGAACCATTGCTGCTTCTTATCTGTGGTAAAAGAGAGACAGAGTTCAGATTAGTAGTGAAGGACTGGGACTTCAAAGACCAGATTTTAATCTACCCTCAGTCACAGAGGGTCACTGGGTGGCTTTGATCACCCAGCCTCCTCACAGGATTATTTTTGTAGCATATAACAGAAGGATTCACCATGTAAGGAGCCTTCTAAAAAGATGTGATAAATCTAGATGATAATAATAAGTGATGTTAGGATTTGTACCTAACATCTGGAAGGCCATATAGGATTCTTTTCCCTGATGTGAGAGAATGAAGAAGAAAAGTCTGAATAGGATGACCAATTACTTGTCATAAGATGGTAAAAGCAAAAATAAGCAAGCGGGAGCATTTCTTTCATTCATGCTTCACATTTGGGAAAGAGACTGAGCCGAGATACTGAAACCATGTAGTTTATTCAGTGAAATTTTGACAGACAAAAGTAGAACTTAGTTTCAAGAGACAACTAGTGGGTTTTTGCGATTCCCCACCGCTACAGTCAGATGTAAGGAAACTTTGGTGCTAAAAATAAAAAGTTGCACGGATTTATTGAAGAAATAGGACTGTGTGTGTATGTGTGTAGACATGTATGTGTATACATATCATATATACATGGCAACTGGTGCAATTAAAAGGAATAGAAAGTTGATTAGAAAAAAGCTTTTTTCCACTAATTTCTACGTTAAAATATCTTCTAAAGAAGAAAGAACAGTATACATTTTCAAAGATGTGAAAACTGGAATTTTATGTAATAAAAAACTACATTTCAATTAAGCAAAAAAAAAGCTGATAATAAATGACTGTCTAGACTTGATGATATAGACAATATATTTTATACGTTGGCTTCATTCCCCATCAAGGACTCCATGGCATTTTAATTATTCTTACAATATATCTTGAATAAGAAAAAAAATAACTTTTTTGCCCTTTTCTTTAATTACTGCATTGAAAGTTTGGTCCAAGTAGATGGTGGGACAGAGGGCAGGGCTGGCAGTAGCAGCACTGCCATTGGGCCCTGGGCTTGCTGCCTCCTGCACATGGGGGAAAAAGGACCTCCTTGAAAATAAGCCCAAGTGTTTATTTCGGGTCTTATTTTCAGGGACATACGGTAAATTAAGTTAAAGATAAAGATAAGATAAAGGTTTCCCCTGTTCAGTCATATCTCATCTCTGTTTCTTAACTGAGGAAGCCAGTGTTGTCTGAAGACTTTTTTTGTGGTCATGTGGCCAGCATGACTATATATTTAGGTGCATCGAACACTGTGCGCTCTCACAGACGGGGCCTCCTGGGGATACCGTCAGCTAAACAGTGTAGGCTGCCGGCCCCTAGGAGTAGGGCCTTCTCTGTGGGGGCACCCACCCTTTGGAATCAACTACCCCTTGAGTTAGCCCCTGATCTCCAAAAAACATAGTGAATCTTACAATCTGGCCTGGATTGACAGGGGATCAGGGTTTTAATTCGAAAGGTTATTTGGCGTTGATTTAATACTTTTTAAATTTTTTTAACTTTTGTATTCTTTGTTTTTATGTATGCCTCCCTGAGTCCCTCGGGAGAGATGGCGGCTTATAAGTCCAAATAAACCTAAACCTAAACCTAAACTGTTACCTTTCCCACCAAAGTGCCTGGAATTCTTAATTGACCTTGTTGGCATGCCTGAGACTATGGCTTGTCTCTCTCCTGTTGCTTTGTTACATCAGGTTAGCATTCTCTGGAGAGGTTGCTTAAAACTGACTCTAAGGACTGTACACACAGAGTTAGGACCTGGGGAATAACACAGAGGTTGGTTGTGTGAAATAAACATGCTTAACATTGCTCATGCTCTCCCCTCTCCCCCCCCCCCACTCTGTGAACTGGGACGGGATAGAACTCTTCCCGCTTTTAAAATTGCATATAGATTTTGCTACAGTTTGAAAGAGAAATGATGGAGGGATAGTATACGGCCACCAAATTACATGTCCAAATAATGATTTCACATAAAATAGCATGCTCATATTTTCATCCCACCATTAATTTTTCAAGTACCAGCAAATGTCCAATTAACAGTAGTTTCTTCCAGTGTATCATTATCTTCACTTAGACTTTTCAGAGAACTAAAACAGAGTATTTTTTTTCCTTTTTGACCTAAATATCCAGGTATTATTTTGGTCTCAGGTGATAACAAATGCTTTTGTAAGGCTGAGTAAAAAGAATTGAATCCTTTTAATGTGGAATTGACTTCCTCAGAACTAGGGACAGACCATTAATTATCCATTCTAGTTTCACTGAAACCAAGATCTTATTGTGAAATAGATTGTACAATGAGGATGCATGAAACAAGTAATTGAACTGAACAGCAATACACAACAGGTTGAGTCATCACAGCATTGCCAGTCATTATCGCTAGTATAATTTGCATTTAATACAGAAAAATGGCTCTAGCATTGTGCATTATCCTCCCGTCTCCCTGGTTTAGAAGTAGAAATGTTTTTGTGCTTAATATCTTTTTCATGTAGCTGTGCTCAGTCCATGCACTCACTCATAATACATTTATCTCAGGCAACAAAGTTTTGCTGCCTAATGGTTTTGAATGAATGATTATTAGAAGTCTGGTTGAACTGACTGTATACAGTGGTGCTTAAAAGTTGGTGAATCTTTTTGAATTTTCAATATTTCTCTACAAATATCTGATCTGTTTTCCAAACAAGTCCTAAAACTAGATAAAGAGAACCCAATTAAACAAGGATGTAACTAAGGAACTTACTAAAATAATTAAGTCACTGAAAAAGTAAAATAAAGGTCCCAGAAGAAACCAGCATGGTTGCATAAAGAACTCTCTGATAAACTGAAAGACAAAAATGACAAGTATAAAAAGGTGGAAAGAGGAGCATGTAATTAAGGCAGAACATAAGTATACAGCTTGAATAATGCAAAGATGAAGTCAGGAAACTATTGGTACAAGCTGGCAAGCTGGCAAGAATGCGAGAGGCAGTAGGGAGAAAGCAGAACTCTTGAATTCATTCTTTGCACCTGTCTTTACACAAAAGGAAAAAAAAATCAGTCCAACCTATCAACAGCAGTAAGTACTGTAAAGGACAGATAGGAATACAAGTCAAAACAGGCAAGGAAATAAGACAACACCTATCCACGCTAGATGAGTTCAAATCACCAGGACCAAATGGATTACATCCCAGAGTTCTGAAGGAGCTGGCAGAAGATCCTGGAGCACTGGGGAACTACCAGGGGATTGGGGGAAAAACTGATGTAGTCCTAACTTCAAAAAAAGTGAAACAAATGGATTCAGGAAATTACAGACTCTGGAAAAGATAATCAAGCAAAGGATATGCGAACCCTTAGAATCAAACAAAGTTACTACTAGAAGATAATATGGGTTTGTCAAAAACAGATCATGCCAGACAACTCTTATTGCATTCTTTGACAAAGTGACCAGGGAAATGCTGTGGGTACAGTATACTTGCACTTCAGGAAGGCATTTGACAAAGCTGATCAAAACCTATTTCTTGGTAAGATAGAAAAATGTTGAATAAATAGCATCACCACCAGATAGATTTGTAACTGGCTGATCAACCTCATTCAATGTGTATCCTTAATGGAACTACATCTAAATGGAGGGAACCATGCAGTGGGGTTCCTCATGATTCAGATCAGTGGTGGGATTCAAATTTTTTTACTACGGTTCTGTGGGCGGTGGGCATGGCAGGGGAAGGATACTATAAAATCTCCAATCAGAGGTGGTATTTGCTGGTTCTCTGAACTACTCAAAATTTCTGCTACCAGTTCTCCAGAATTGGTCAGAACCTGCTGAATAGTGTGTTGTTCCCATCTTCAAGAAAGGGGGTGGGGGGTGGAAACAGACCTAGGAAACTACAAACCAATCAGCCTAACATCAATACCTGGGAAAGTTGATAAATTCACATGCATCCCCAATGTCTCTTAAACCTGCCAATGAAGCCAACTTTTATTTCCCTTGATCGACAGTAAAAATTGTGTCTTAATGAGGCACGATCTGGGCTAATGCTTTTCTAAATCAGGCCATTCCATTACCTTCACGTCTGCAGCTCCCGCCAATGCCTTCGCCATCTTGAAGACTGCCGGACGCAGTCGTAAGAAAGACCGCCCTCTTCCTTCTCGGAAATGTCGGCGATCGCTTCCTCCAAATACATTTGGAAACGATCCGCATACGATTCCCAGTCTTCTGCCGTCGGATCGAACGGGACTGGTGGGGTGTTCAGCGCAGCCATCTCTCTCAGCTTGTTTTCCGCGTTGTCTTCTCTTCGGGAAGAATCCCACCTTCATTGCCAGTGTTAGATTTGCATGAAGAGTCAGGCGCAGAGTGCTTCAGTGAAGAGTTTATTAGTGACTACAGCTCATAACAGATCCGATTTGGCTGGGCTGCGCTGCTTTATAGCCAGCAGCCGGTTGCCAGCCAATCAGAGTGCAGGGTTTTCCCGCACTTTTAAACCAATCATTTCTAACATTTTACAAGAACAGTTCAAACTTAACCAATGACATTCAAACCTGCATACATAACAGATAGCATACAAATAAGTAGGTGAGTAAGTAAGTAAATAAATGCTTCAAACTGTAAAAAGTGTTAAACATTTGATATACAGTATTTAGAATCTTGATTATTGTTGAAAATATTGCTCTAAGATTCTGATAAAAATGCAAACCACCTTATCTAAAGGATAATTAACTTTCAAAATGTAATAAAAAGGAAAAGAATTGGCACAGCCACAACCTACTTAATTTGTTCAAGAAAATAAGCAGGTGCTCTGAGCTATTAAAAGAGATTGTTGATATACAAAGATATTTTTAAATGTGGTACATATAGGTGAAACTCAAAAATTAGAATATCGTGCAAAAGTTCATTTATTTCTGAAATGCAACTTAAAAGGTGAAACTAATATATGAGATCCAACCAATCTTATTTCATTCTTTGACAAAGTGACTAAATTAGTACACCAGAAAAATGCTGTGGAGATAGTATACTTAGATTTCAATAAGACAGACGAAGTAACCTACTTCTTGGTAAGTTAGAAAAATGTTGGGTAGACAGCATCACCATCAGATGGATTTGTAACTGGCAGACAAAACATACTCAATGAGTAATCCTTAATGGTACTACATGTACATGGAGGGAAGTAAGCAATGGGGTACCACAAGCTTCCATCTTAAGCCCAGCACTCTTCATAAATAACTTAGATGAGGGACTACAAAGAGAACTCATCAAATTTGTAAGATGATACTAAACTGGCAGGAATAGCCAACTTTCCTGAAAATAAGCTCAGGATCCAAAAGGATCTTGACAGACTTGAATGATGGGCCCAACAAAATGAAATTTAATCTAGAGAAAAGCAAAGTTTTACACTTAGGCAAGAAAAACCACTTATATAAAAGCCAGCAAGTGTGCAACAGCAGCCAAAAAAGCTAATGCAATCCTTGATTGTTATAAACAGAGACATAAAATCAACATCACTTGAAATATTAGTACCACTTTATAAAACTTTAGTAAGACCACACCTAGAGTACTGCATCCAGTTTTGGTCACCACATGACAAAAAAGATGTTGAGATTTTGGAAAAAGTGCAGATAAGAGCAACTAGGATGATTAAAGGCCTGCAGACTAAAATTTATTTATTTATGTATTTATGTATTTATGTATTTATGTATTTATGTATTTATTTATTGGACTTGTATGCCGCCCCAGCTCTGAAAGGACTCGGGGCGGCTCACAACTAAAAACCAACAATAAATTAATTACTTAAAAAAATACTAAATACTTACAAGCCCAATTTATAAACCCCAATGTGCATTATACAATTTAAAAATTTAAAACCACCCCCCCAAGAAGTGAGCACAGCCCGGCCTGTTCAAATAACCAGGTTTTCAAGTTGTGACGGAAGGTGCAAAGGTCAGGGACCAAACGGAGTCCCAGGGGTAACTGATTCCATAAGAAGAACTGTTGCAGGGTTTGGGTATGGCTAGTCTGGAGAAGAGAAGGATTAGGGATGACATCATAGTGGTGTTCCAGTATTTGAGGGGTTGCCACAAAGTGCTTATTTTTCAAAGCACCAGAGGGTATGACAAGAAATAATGGATGGAAACTAACCAAGGAGACAAGCCACCTGAAATTAAGGAGAAACTTCCTATCAGAACAGTTAACCAATGGAACAACTTGCCTTCAAAAGTTGTGGGTACTTCATCACTGGAGGTTTTTAAGAAGAGACTGGACAGCCACCTGTCTGAAATGCTATAGGGTCACCTGCTTGATCAGGGGAAGGGGTTGGATAGAAGACCTCCATGGTACCTTCCAGCTCTATTCTGAGGTTGAATTTGAAAACTAGAAGCGTGTCAAAAAGAGTTGAACTAAATGGCTACCAAGTTTCAGACTGCCAAGATTCTTTGAGTCTATGAGTGTATAGCACTCTGATGAGCATTTATAGAGAATTAGCTTGCTCAAGAGTCACACAATAATGATAACAGTGAATATAAACACTTCGAACAGGAGCTTTATATTAACAAGGGCATGTAATTTTTATCATACTTTTTATTTACAAGACTTGTTTTTATTCTTATATTACTAGGCTCTTGACCTACAAAGGTCCTCAATGCAGGACAATATTTTTTATCTATTATTAACAAGATAATGTTGATAAAATATCAGGTGATGATCAACATTCTCAGAAGTTGAGGTTATTGGAAATGAACTAGAGAATAAAAGTTACCTTCTCAGAGTAAATTAGTTCATGAAAAAGAGCCATGCCAATGAAGGCAAAGGAGGATGAAGCTAAACTGCTGCTGGAAAAATGACTGGTTGGTGCTGTGCAGAACAGCTGGTTCAGGTTACAGCTGGTGAAGAATTCTCCTGCTCATGTGAAAGAAGACAGTGGAGGTTTGCCAAACACCCTTAGCAACTGTAGCCCTTCCTCTCTTCAGCATGCCATCTTTACTACCCTTTGAGGGAGATTTGCAAAGCACACAGAGATTGCAAGCCTTTGAGCTCATGGTGACTCCTGGGAAATTTCCTTGTTTTAATCTCACCTTGCTGAATACGTTCCCTTCTAACCTAAGAAGATTAATTAATAATAATTTGTCATACTGCAGTCTTACTGCTTTAACTGGTTTGGGATTTGAAACTGGCTGAACTAAAGTAGATTATTTGGGATCTATATATTCAACATGAGAGAACCAAAATCTCCCACCCCCTTTATGGTACAATCACTCCTCCTTTCTGGTCTGTTCCTTCCAACTTCCTTAACATCTTTATGTCCCAGGATAATATTGCAGGATCCAATCAGAGTCAGTCAGTCAGTCAGTCAGTCTCTCTCTCTCAAAATTCTTATCATTAGCTATTAGAAACTTTGTGGTTGCTCCCTCATACTATTAATCATTAGCTGTGTTAAGTTTGCATGAAGAGACAGACGCGGAGTGCTTCAAGCTCTTTTGTTTATTAGTGACTACAGCTCAGAACAGACCCGCTTTGGCTGGGCTGTGGCTACTACTATAGCAGCGCAGTTACCAGCCCAGAGTGCAGGGTTTTCCCGCACTTTTAAACCAATCATTTCTAACACTTTACAAGAACAGTTCAAACTAAACCAATGACTTCAAACCTACATACATAACAAGCTGCTGTTTGCTTTACGATCTTCTTGCAATTCTAAAGTATTTTTAGGTACTTTATGTGCTGATCATTTATTGTCTTGGCCTGTAAAAATATCTAAATTACATTTACACATGCATATAAAAATGCTATTTTCATAAAAACCTAACATAGGGCTTATTTGTTAACTATCACAGCTGTTTTGAAGCACTATGTCCAATTCTACCACACCTAAATTGTGCTCTTGCACAGGTGTAAGCATAGCAACTCTTTAATAATCTATTCTGTGTTGTTTCAGCTAATTTTGCACCTTTATAATGGAATCTGTTTGGCTAAGGTTGAAGCTCTTTATTAAGACTAAATTCCTTCTGCTCCCAAATTCTTCTGGGTCATCCATCTCTCACGCAGCATATCAATGAAAGGCAAGATGGTGGCCTAGAAGCCAGCTAATTATATATTTAGTATAATTCAGCAGGCAAATCATATTTTGTTTGATATTTTATTGGGAGAATAGACTGGCAGTTTTTGGAATGGTAATGAATATGTTTTGTTATAGCGACATTGACATATGTAGCAATTAAATATACCTAGCATTGATTGAGGAATAGGACTTTGAAGAATGTGGGAGTTGGTGAAAAGACATTTTGTGTTGGAAATTATTGAGGATAATTTCTAATCTCATTGGCATGCAGCACACTCCCAGTCTATTCCTTCCAACTCTATTATTCTGTGTTCTATATCTAAACCAGAGCAAGCATGCATACCACTTAATGCCAAAAACAAAAATGCATTAATAAATATTTATTAAACATCAGCAAAACTTCAGAATAGTTTACTGGAAAAATGGGATAAAAGGCAGACAAGGAGAGAGACATATATTACTGGCAAAAACGTACATTGTTATCTCTCTCTTTCTCTATCTCTCTATCTCTATCCATCTATCTATCATTTCTGTCATCAGTTAATCAATCAACACAACTTTCCACAGTAGGAGGGGCTTGGATTATTCTAGCCTTTTTGTTCATAATGGCAGGAGAATAGAAATGGAACAGACTATAGCAGGCAGGCAACCTCTTCTCTATTCTACACCACAAAGAAAACAATTTGGTAGATGCAGAATAGATAATGTTTCTTTCAGTTACTTTCACGTTGAGTAGATTCTTGTTGACAATACTGAAATGATTTGCTACGCTTTTTCTGGGATGTTTTTCTGTTTTAGACTAGCCTCCTGTCCTGGTGATTCTGGTGACCTGCATTCAAGTATTAACTAGGCCCAACTTCATTTAGCTTTTCAGGACCATGTTAAGGCCCTTATAATCCATTTAAATAATTGCACTTCAAGGACAGAGGAGATTTTGAATATGGTAATCACGTGGTCTCTTTTAAGAGCAGATGTGAGTGTATTGAGCATATTATCTAGCAGCTGAAGCACTGTTGGAAAAATTGTTGATTACTATCAGGTGAGAGTCTCAGCATATATATTTTTGGTTGGAATAGAAACAGTTCCTTCAGCATGCAAGCTGTGAACTAAATAGAATACTTGCCAAGATGAAGGATGTTCCTCTGTGGATATGTCACATGTGGCTGAATTGGCTGCTTATTGAGAATTTATACATTGGTTACATTTACTTGTAGGATGCTGCATATTTCAGGTTTAGAATACTACGAAAAAGGTTATGTCCAGGGGTGGGCTGCTGGGGATTTACAGGGGTTCGAGAGAGCCCCTAGCTAAGATTCTGTGCAATTTGGAGAACCCCCAAATCCCTTTCCTGGAGGGCCCTGCCCAACCCTCCTCTCTCCCCTCCCAGTCTCCACACAGCCTGTTTTGGCTGCAGGTAAGTGCAGGGTGTACTGAGATTCCTGGTCCCAGAAGTTTGGGAAGGCCAGGAAATGGGTCAGTTTTGGCTTCCAGTGAGCCTGCAGAGCCCAGGGAGGCCATTTTCCGCCCTCCTGGAGGCTTGAAGAAAGCCTCCAGAGCCCGGAGAGGGCAAAAAGGCCCCCCCTCCCACCATGGTGCAGGTGGCCACCTAGGCCACGCCCACCATAGCCATGCTCACCCAGCAACCGGGCAATAGAACTCTTTGCTAAAATTTTTGCAGCCTACTGGGTTATGTCCCCAGTTTGTATTGTTTTCTTGGCAAGAATGGCTTGCCATGACATTCTTGTTCTCTTTTATTTTTAGTTACTTCCTTAGTCTATTGCCCAGGATTTTATTTGGGCTTCCCATCCAAGCCTACACTCTTGAGCATTTTGATCAAAATCAGCCAGGGCTGAAAATAGCTATGATTCAAATGCCATTAATGTTGTGTAATTGTTCCCTATCTGCTGGAAGATAGGGAATGTACTCATTTACAATTGGTTGCATTGCCTTTATATTTGGTCTGAACTCTGAGATTATTTGTGCTTAACTAGATTACTTCCTCTTTAGGCAATTCCCTTCTGGTCTGTTTCCCCCTACTCCTTGCAGAGCAGAGACTGAAGAGATCACAAGAGAATAAGCTGTAAGCCATAATCATTACAATTATGACAAATCATGGCTTGAACTATCTTGCTTTTGCATGTAATGAGTCTATCTCATATATTAGTTTCACCTTTTAGTTGCATTACTGACCTAAATGAGAACTTTTGCACGATATTCTAATTTTTAGAGTTTCACCTGTAATGGAGAATTCACATTGAAAGGAATATGCCACTGCCAGCAGTTTGCCTAGTGTATTCCCTATTGTGTGCCTGTTTTACTCTCTTGTAATTCCTTTCTCCAATGAATGTAAAGACAAACATTAATTCTATTCTTGCTAATTATC